>JAWWES010000094.1:44807577-44852079 GCA_035583135.1 Lophotriccus pileatus
ACCTCTTTCCAAAGATACCATAAATGAGACATTTGGGGATAATGTTACTTTTGAGAATATTGGTTTTGAGGTGAAATGTGTACATGGATAAATGTTAAAATGGCTGTGACATATAATACATAAATATATATATTTTTTATTTTTGAATAGCTCTATGGTGATTCGAGATTTAACCTTGCGCAGTGCTGCTAGCTTTGGCTCTTTTCATCTGATCCGCTTGCTTTACGATGAATACATGTTTTACTTAGTAGAACATCGTGTTGCTCAGGCAACAGGAGAGACACCTATTGCAGTTATGGGAGAGGTAAGATAATATATAAGAGACTAGACTGATAGATTTAGTGATGAATTTGGGAAGTGTCTTTGCAAATCTCTAAACGTTTTTGTGGAGTGGTAGGATGTTTTGCAGTTTAACAATAGCTTGGGTTACAAATATATACAAGAGTTTCAAACATGTTTCACCAGTTTACTGACAGAGTACTAAAACCACACTGAATTCTAAAAACCAATTATTTCTAAATGAACTTGCTCTTCTTCAAATCTCTACAGAGATTCATGTGCACACTTTGAAAAATGTTGATTATTGTACAACCTTTTTCCAGTTTTTCGTAACTGAATATTTTATGTGTAAATAATAAAAGAGCAGAGTAATAGGAAAATGTTACTTCTGTGGATCTGTTTAAAAGCATTTGCACTTTTTGAATTCCCACACCAAACATATAGCCTCATTGACTTAAGAAGGACGGTTTACATGCAGAATTTTGGCTTGTACAGTACTGTTCACATACATGTAATAAAACCAGTGCAGACATATGTAGGGGTTTGCAGCACATCTGATTTTCATATATGTGTTTCAAAGACTACTGGTTTAAAAAAACAGAATTAGAGTCTCAATTCATAACATTTTTTTACTCATCTATGGCATCTGGAAGGCAAAGGTTATGTTATCCATCTTCTTTCCAGTAGTCCATCTAACCTTATATTTTGAGTGGCTAGTGGGCTAGTGAGAAATACATTAATTGTTACCAAAGAATTATGCTTAAAAAGTACTGGAAAATTGATATGTTTAAAAATGTGGTAGTTAATAGGATGAATTTGTTACATTTTTACACTTGGGAGTCACTGTCATATTCTATATTACCAATAAATTGCAAGTCATTTTGCTAGCTGATTTGGCAACAGTAATTATTCACCCCTCAGGATATATTAATAATTTCAATAAATACTATAAATAGACTATATACTTTCAAAAGAAATTGGAAAATGTCTCAACTTTGTCAACTGATTTTATGTTATGTGTCATGTTTCAGAAAAACTAAATAACATTTCTGCTTAGTGACCACTGTCAGTATACATTCTTTTACATTTCTTGCCTACTTTTACTTTGCAGTAAGTAATACACAAGTATATAGTTACTACATTCTTGTTGCCTTAACAGACTTGTATGTGTTAGACATAAATGTAGCATAAGGTCTTCTAAAAAGTTCATGAGACTGAAGGTTCAAATACAGAAGTAAGTATTATGGAAATAGGAAGTAAGTATTGCAAAACTTGTGGAGGTGAGGTGATAAGCAAAATAGAAGTAATGCATTAAACGCATTACTGTGTATTTCTGTGTATTCAGTAGCAGTGTGGCTGAAATAAAAGAGGAAGACTAGAGTCCCAACAAACACTCTAAGATAGTATAGTGTTGCAGCTGAGAAAAGTATTCTCATATTTCTCCCTAACTCTTCTGCCACCTTTGGGCTCAGATATTGGCAAAATTCTTCTGAAAAAGACTGGTATCATCATTTTTTGTTAGAAATGTGTTTATCTAAATAGTGTGCTCCTTTCACTTGAGATTCATTGGTGGCATTTTGCTAGGTTCCTAGCTTATGAGCAACTTGTTTTAAGAGGTCTGTATTTTGATATAAATCAGTTGTCAGGTTATAAACCCTTTCTCAGCAATGCCTTTCATCTACCTTACAAGTAAATTAGCAACTGTGACACACCCTCATTTTTGTTCCAGCATAATTCAAGTTGTCTATGGGAAGTTTTAAAAAAAGTTTTTTGTTAAAATATTGGCAGTTCAGAATGTATATCCATCATAATTTCTGGCTTTATTAAGCACAGAAATAGCTCACTTCAAGCAACAAAGGCCCTTATGAAGCAATTTTTTAAAATGTTTGTACTTCTCTGTTTTAATTTTTGAGGGTTTACTTAGTGATAATTGTCTTAATAAGCACAAGACTGAGATGGAATGGGAACAGAATTGTTCTGCTATGGATGCGGTTGCAGCTAAGATTATGTGTTTGAATGCCAGTGTGAAACCGGTGGAGCACAGATTTGCTACATCATAGATATCCTAAGTTCACATTTGCTTAAGACTGTGTCCAGTTTTTTTATTGTTTATTTCACAGTTTGGTGATTTAAATGCTGTGTCCCCTGGAAATATGGATAAAGGTAAGCATTTTAATATCTCCAGTGTGTAATTCTTTGTAAAGGTGATCTGTCTCTGAACAAAAGACTTAAAAACACAGTAAAACCGAATTTAGAGCTCTATCATCCTCTAAAGTGCATGTATGTGTTATATAGATATGTTATGATATTGATACGATAGCTGCCCATGTAATATGTCATGTGTAATGATGACTAGATATTGTAGGGGTTTTTTTAAAATAAGAACCTTATTTTAAAGATGTCTATTATTGTCACAAAAAAATTCCAAGTCTTTGGAAGAAGACTTTGGGCAGAATTTTCTTGTATCTGGTGGGACAGAGGAGAGTAACAGCTATGGGAAGAAAGACAAGAGTATGCTTTTGTATATTTAACTGTAGTGAATGTTTTGCTAAGAAAAGAAAGGCAGAACTGCATCCAAGTATTTAGAAAGTAATGAGTTCCTTATAACCTCTTTCATGCCATTTTTTGACCGACATTCTTATCCTGACTACTTGAGTGATTTGGGGTGAGTTAACCTCAGAACACCCAACTAGTCAGTATAAGAACATATGTCAAAATTTGGGATCAAGTCACCACAAATCTCCTTGCCTCTGTTTCCCTATCTGTAGCTAAGAGTAACAACTCCTTTGTTCATCCTGTCTTAGAAATGAGGCATTTTACAATAGAAACTTAACATGGTTTGTTAGAGCTTTTCTTTGAGATTGAAGTAGTTTTTTCCACTACTGTATCAATAGTATGTAACTCACATGATCAAAGCTGAGAGTCCATTTACCTATTTGAGAAAAGAGTTGACCTTTTCCATTAAAATTTAAAATTTTCAATTTCTACTTTACCAGATTGTTAGTCTTGCTTGTATTTTTGTATTTCAACAATTACTTGCAAAATAAAGACCCTTGTATTAGAATTTTTCCCTTTGTGCTAGTTACATGGTGGTTTGTTTGTGCAGATGAGGGCAGTGAAGTTGAAAGTGAAATAGATGAAGAGCTGGATGAAAGTGGAGAGCCACAAGCCAAGAGAGAGAAAACTGAGCTAAACCAGGCATTCCAGGTGGGCTGCATGCAGCCAGTGCTCGAGAGTGGAGTACAGCAGAACCTCCTGAACCCAATTCATAATGAGCACATTGTTGCAACTACTCAGACTATCAGACAATGCAGTGCTACTGGAAATACATACACTGCAGTCTAATGTGAAACCTCCCTCGCCTCTGACACATGCCCTATTGCATTAGTCCTTTAGGTTTAATATGAAAAAAGTAAAAAACTTTAAAAAAAAAAAAAAAGAAAAAAAAGAAAAAAGATAATAAGTCCGAAGGTTGACTGTTGTCAAATTTAGCTGTTCTGATCATTATTTTGTTGGAGTTGTTAAATGGAATGGGTGTATGTATTTTGCCAGATCTGTTCAAAAAAAAAAATTTTTTTTTGTAAACAGATTCATTTTACATTGGCCACTGAGTAGCGAGGGTTTTCTTCTTATCAAATGCAAGATTTTTGCAAAGCTTAATGTTAATGTTTTGTCCTCTTATAATAATTTAATTTTTTTCATAGTTTTAAAAAAATATTTTAATGTTAATTATTAGTTATGATGCTGATTTCATATAGATAAGTTTTTAATTAGATGCACTTCTGTGAAATATCAAAAGAATTATTTTCTTTGATTTACACTGGAGGCATACTTATTTGACAGCAGATGTATCAAATTTGTTATAAAAGGTGCTTTTCATCGTACTACGAGAAGACACTATTTTGATAAAATTGTGAGTATTCAGGGGGATTTTTTTGTAATAATGCTGGAGGGTTGAGAAGATCGCGTTTCTTCCTGTGAGGAAGAAGCGTGTTTAAACGACAGAAAATGTAAAGAATGTGGTAACCTGTATGGCATAAACATACCTAATTATCTGACCATGATGTAAACAATGCAAGCTTCCTTTAAAATCAACAGTTCCACATATTATTTGCATACCAGTTCCTCTCTTTTGAAGACTACTGATTCTATATGTGGGGCCACTGAACACGTGCTTTTGGCTGTTCAGTGGCACTGTAGTTGTTAGAAACTGAAGCTAAAAAAGAAGTGACTTGATTATTATTAATTTTAAGTGTATGTGCTACTTATACTGAACTGGACATACAGGAAAACATTCCATTTGGATGACTTTCTTCTATTCCAGGTCTTTTCCTACTAGTGGTTCAATCTGCTGCTCTTAGAAAAGATGATTTATACAATGCAAGGAATGTAGCAACCTGCATCATTTTCCTTTCAAAAACATTTCCTTGTTGCTAAAGTGGATTTAAATTTTCACAGAAATTAGACAAGGCAGTGTAACTGGCACACCTCACTTGTACTTATTCCCAATTGTGTAGAATTTGAATAGGTGGCTAGATGGACCATTGCCATTTAAGAATGTACATCAGGGATCATTGTACCTCGGCTATTACATGGTGCCTTAAACAGAACTGAAACTAAGACTTAGTACTTTCTGTTATTCTTAACTCTTAAATTAATTCAACAAGGTGTGCCTGTCATTTTCAAATTCCCTAAGAAGTAAGGACAGGTTACATAGCCTTCAAAAGAATAAAAGGATTTTTTTATTATTAAATGATTTTAATATCCCTCTTAGAATGACAATAAACCTATTTTTTCTTGTTTCTAGCTGGATTTCACTTTATTACAAATAAAATTTGCTTGGGAATTTGGAAAGCAAAACTAGCTTTAATACCAACTTCAAACATCAAAATAGATTGACCATAGTCCCAAGCGTGATTATATATTTTCTAAACCCTTGCCTACTTTTAATTTTAAAAACTGAAAAGAAATAAATGAGCAGGTACATAATGCAGTACATGTTTTCAATTTCTATATTTTGTGGGGTATCAGCCAGATATTACATTTTAATGGTTAAATAATAACAACTTATAGAGACCATATTAATTGACATTAAAGAACTGAAGTTTTTCTTCATAAACATTTCATTAAGCAGACACATGAATTTACTACACTAAAATAGTAGAATTAAATAAGAAAAAAAGCCAAAAAGTAAAGGAGAACACAAAAATATCAACTTTACAGAAAAGACTGTGTAAGAAAATTAGATTCTTTTATTCTGGTTAGCTATTGTGTCTGACAATGACTTTAAAATCGTATATACCAAATGGGAGAAAAGCATGTAAAATGGAACAGCGTATTTATAGCAAACAAGTTTGTTGCTAGAATTTACATGTGCTCCAAATACAGCTGCACATAAACATAAACACCCTAACGTTGTTGGTGCACAAAAATAAATTTTAATTCCTTTGCAGAATTGTGAACCCATACAGCTCATTCTGTGTAGGCATAATTCCTACCAATGTCAGTAGATGGCTTTTGCCTCAGTAAAAAGTAAAAGTGAGGTTTATATTCATTATTTCTAAACTCATAAATGCACTGAATCTCATTACAGATTTTGTTGCCACATATATCACTCAGTGTGTCCTGATTTTTCCTTAGAAATCAGCACATCTGTACCCTATCACCAAAAATACTAAAACTAAGCTGTGATAAATATTTACTCCCCTTCATTGTGCATTATAAGATGTTTACAAGTAAAATAAAGTGAAATAATTCAACACTTTTTTTCATTTTCAGCTTTTTTTTTAATACTTGTTTGAATTTTTGTGTTGGTTTATGTTTTCTTATTATTAACCTTTCTTGGTTTAATGTTGAATTTGTTGTTGCTAAGGAAAGAGTATGATTGTAAAAGGTAAATCTAGATTACTAAATATGGTGGGACTTGAGTATCTTCATTATTTAGCTCCCCACTCCACTCCACTTTGTCACAAAGTGAAAAACAAAACTGAACAAAAATCTGAATACAAAAAAGGGAATGTATTTCATAGCTTCTAAAAACAATGTGTTGTCAAAACAAATTGGTTTGGAAAACTGACTGGAGTCTGTATTCTTATGCTTAAATTCTAAAGGATTTTACCAGATTTTTTTTAGAGCAACTGTCTTACTGTAAACTGCATTGTATACTTACAGATTTGGGGGGTCTTCTGTTTTATTTTTACTGAAATTTTAATCAAACAGATAAAACATTTTGCACACTCTTGCTATTTAATAGTTGGGTTTTAGCACTCACTGAACTACAGAAATACCAATACCTCAGTCCATCTTCTATAATGTGGTTGCACTGCCACACCAGCTCTGGAGTCTGTTGTCAGTGCTGTGGAGAGGTGTAGCATGTGTCCACAGGGCAGACATTATGAGAGCTGACATGATTTATGTGTTATATCCACTCTTGAAATGGAATCCAGAATAATTATTTTAGAGGCATTTCCCCCATTAGCACAAATAGCCCAGTGAACAGTGTGGGGGAAGAGGTCTTGTTGAACTACCTTTTCAAAACACAGGGCCCAATTTTCAAAAGTTTTACATGTATTAAAATTTGTTGGTACATTTCCATCTTTCTCATGTTAAATTAGTTTTAAAGCCTCTTTTTTTCTTTTTTTTTTTTTCTCTTGTACTGTAGCATGCTCTAAGCACCTTCATTTTAAAAAAGTTCCATAAAAATTTGGAAAATAGATGTTAAATTATTTGCCTATAAAAATGATGATTTACAGCATTAATGCCTTTAGGTAAAAAAAAAAAAAAAGAAAATAGGTAGTGATCTGTCATTCAGAAATGCATAGGTCTATATACAAATTTAATTTAAAGCAAGGTATTTTCAAATATGTGAAACACTTTTTTTTTTCACCCTGTTTTTCCTAGGATAAATGATTTGGTATCATTGTCATTCCCACCAATTTACATCTGCACTGTTTAGAAAAAGCTTTATATTAGAGATGCACTGCAGTCCAGTTTAATTCAGAATGCTTTTACAAAACAAAACCAACCACTGAGAGCCATAAACATGCTGACAAAAAAATCTATTAGTAATGTAAGTATATAACAATAATTTCAGAGTTTAAAGTATTAATTTGAGCGAGCAGTGTGAATTTCTGAAAATTGGGCCCTTGTCACACTAACAGGACATGGTCTTTGCATATGGTTTAAAACAAATCAATACATGGAATTCTAGCATCTCTGCTAATTGGTTTGGTGATTTAACAGAGACAATAAAAACTGGAATAGAAGCATAAACCCACAGTGCTTAGTTCTAGTATTAGAAAATTAATTTGATAAAATGCCTTGCATTAACCCTTTGAGCATTGTAAGTAACATGATGGGAACAAAGATTTTTAGATAATTTATTTAGGACACTGAGCATATACTTTGAAATAGCTGGTAGTGTTGTAAACTTTTTTTAATTATGTCTAAGTAAATACTTGCATACTATATGGGGATGTTTTTTATTACTAGGAGGCTGAATAGATGTAGGCAAAATATTCACTGCCATTGATGTGTACTGTCTAATAGGAAGCAGTACTTCAGCTCCCTGGTTTTCATAGTTGCATATATTTATAAAGAAAATCAAACATATGATTCTACAAATAAGAAGTTGTCTACTTTAAGATGCCTTTAGAAGATAAAGGTTTAGAAAATATATTCAGCTATTTTGAAAATCTCCTGAGGTAGGTTAGTATTGGAATACTCTGGTACTGTAAAAGAGAATCTTTAGCATTAAAAGAAGGCTTAGTAATAATAAATTTTGCAGAATATTTGATGTGTTTGCATTGAAGTTCTTGGCAGTGTTTTTGAGAAACAGGAACAAAAAGTGCACAATTATATTGATATTCCTTTTAAAACTCAGTCACTGCAATAATGACTAGCTAAAAGATGAAGGTATTTTATTAAATTTCACATACAAGGGTACAGTTTGGATGGCCCTTACTGAATGTCAGAATTTTAAGAGCAACTTAGAAATTGCATGAGCAAATATTTTAGAAAGCCCCTATGTTCTTAAAATTACTGCTTACAAGAACAAGGGAACACGCATAGCAGCAAGTAAAGATTCTTTTAACTTAGAGATACTGATGCCACCTTACTAAGTGAGAATACATTTTCTGCTGCTTTCTTGCAATATCAATCAGTCAGCAAACACTAAAGCAGTTGTACTTATTTAAGTCTAGCTGAAGGCAAGGAGAAAGGGTATCATTTTAAATTATTTAAGGGAATTACGTCAGTAGGATAGTGCAAGTAAGTTGTAACATTTTTAGTCAGTTAATGCAAATTAATGCATAATTAAATAACAGAAATGCAATACTCAAAGGGTTTTAATTTAACAACTTTTTTTATTCATAATTTACTGTAAATGCTTCTGAGTTTGCATGCCTTGATCATTGCTGCTAGTGATTTTATGTGCCAGTAGACCTGAGTTTAATTTACCAGTTTAACTAAGAAGAAATAGTAAAAGCCACTTACAAAGTGACTGCGTAGTGTTTGTTTGACGTAAAATATGCCTTAGTTTGAAAATGATCATTTTAACTCTTGTTTTATTCTGATGTTTTTTCCTTTTCCTGTTGAAAAAATAAATTGGCATTTTGGGATTGGAAGCCCTGAGTAGTTAAATATTTGGTAAGAATTGTTCTTGGAGATTGCTCATTAAAGCTGAAATTTACTGTAGAAAACAAGGCCCAGGACAAGCCTATGGGCATCAAATGAGCCTCACTTAATACTAATTCAGGAAAATGTTCTTTGTCTGTTCTAAAGCACTTTCTTGATTATGGTGCAAACATCTTACAGGAATTTTTGTTCTGGATTAATTTTACTCTGAAATTATAAATGTCTTTGTAAGAGGAATTTAAGAGTTCAGAGGAACAACATTGCATGGATTGGTATTTACCAGGAACTCAGTTCAATTTGTTGACTGACTGATACCAGCAAAATCTCTTTACACAAAGAATACTTAATGGGTTCCCCAATTAAAGTTTCCTTCCATACAATATCAAAGTGATTGCCTTGTATTTAAACATTAAATATCCATCTTAGAGTAACCCAGTTAAGCAATTTAAAATATGTTAGGAAAATACCACTTTGTACCAAAGCAAGTTGCCCATCTCCACTCATCGCCACTGAAAATTTGGATTTACAGTTAATAACCAATGAGGCTGTTAAAGAAACTTTGAGTGCCTTTCAAAAACTTGGAAAATTGTGCCTGAGGTGGTAAACTTTAATTAGGTTAATTCTAGAGCTACCAATCAGTAATTTTATCATCACTCAGGGCTTTCTTACCTTCTAGGAAACTTCCTATGTTGCATTTATTTTATACTGTATTTTTTTTAAGTGCCATCATTTAAATTTCACTTAGTAAGTGGCAGATTACATTATCCAGTCCCACAGTACAGAAACATCATAACACTAGGACATATTCAAACTCTTATTTTCCAGTTGACTGAATATATTATGTAAATGAGGTAAGCAACTTTTTGTAGATTGTATGTGTGAGATAATGTAATGTTCTTTTCCAGTTTTTGGGCTACAGTTGAATATACTTTTTAATTATTTAAAGAAGACATCTTTACAGAATAACGTGATGGTTTTTTTTGTATAATGTATTTGATTTTGTAAATACGTATTTCCTGATGTGATTTTTGTGACAAATGCTAAATCTTTTAGTATATAATGTCCTCTCAAAACTGGCAGGAGCTAAATAATAGTTTGTGGGCAATTTGTATTGTGTACTGTACAATAACTGGGGACCTTTTATAATTATAAAAATATATATTAACTTTTAGTGTGTTGTTTAAAAAAATGACTGGAACATACTAAAGACAGTAGGATTTTTCTGAATATTTCAGACTTGAACTCAGGCTAGCTTTCTTGTGTTTTTCAAAACAAAATTGTGTCTTGTCTTTTAAAATCAATAAATTTGTTTTCTTGTTACAAACATATCTGAATTGCTTCCGTTTTTATATTTTAATATTTCAATATTAATAGTAATTTCCCATTACAGATTTAGCTAGTTAACAGCTATCAGTGAGGGCTGATATCAGTTTGTTACCAGCAGAACCTACTTCTGCAATTTTTGCTCTAAATATTCTGCAGTTTTTGCACTACATATTCTGCAATATGTTAATGTGTTAGATGTTTTGACAGTTTCACAAAACATAGATGAAGCCCTAATCTTACTGGATCATGTATCTTATGGGGCTCTAGTTGCAGGTACTGTTTCATATAAAGAAATACAGAATTTTAACTGGGGAGGACCCACCGAGTAATAGATGCTAGAACATCAAAATGACTATTGGATCCCAAGCTTAAAACAGGTATTTCACATGGAAGTGTGGTAAAAGTAGAAAAAGTAAACAAATCCTAAAGCTCACTTTCCTCAGGAAGTTCAGCTGTAAGTTATGGTCCAGTTATTGCCTATTCTTTAATTTCAAATAAAGACCAAAAGCTTAGTAAACTACAATACTGGTCCCTGCAATGCATCCGCCAAAGAAGACTATAACTTCAGCAGTGACCCATAGTCACACCCACAGTATCATTGAATCATCAAGGCTGGAACAACTCTTTAAGATCATCCAATCCAAGCATCCACCCAGCACTAACACCGAAACCCCTGAACCACTAAAACATCACCCAGTGCCAGATCCAGACCGCTCTTAAACAGCACCAGGGATGGTGACTCCACCACCTCCCTGGGCAACCTATTCCAGTGCCTGACCATCCTAATGGTGAAAAAATGTTTGAAATATCTAATCTGAATCTCCCCTGTCTCAGCTTAAGGCCCTTCCCTCTTGTCCTCTCACTGCAGGTACAGTAGAAAAGACCATCCCCCCCCCTCACTACAACCTCCTTTCAGCAATGAGGTCCCCTCTGAGCCTCCTCAAGACTAAATAAACCCATCTCTCTCAGCTGTTTCTCATAAGACATGTTATCTAAACTATTCACAAGCTTTGTTGCCCTTCCCTGGACACGCTCCAGCACCTCAATGTCTTTTTTAAGTGAAGGGCCCAAAACTGAATACAATCCTCAAGGTGCAGCCTCACCAATGCCACATACAGGGGAGTGATCACTACCCTAGTCCTGGTGCTCACACTATTTCTGATACAAAACAGGATGACATTGACCTTCTTGGCCACTGCTGGCTCATGTTCAGCTGCTGTTCAGCCAGAACCCCCAGGTGCCTCTCTGATGAACAGCTCTTAAGCCAGTCCTCTCCCAGCTGGTAGCACTGCCTGGAGTTGCTGTGACCCAAGTGCAGGACCTGATGCTTGGCCTTGTTGAACCTCATACCATTGGCTTCAGCCCATTGATCAAGTCTGTCCAAATCCTTCTGCAGAGCCTTCCTACCCTCCAGCAGATCAACACTGTCACCCAACTTGGTGTCATCGGCAAATTTACTGAGGGTGCACTCAATTCCCACGTCCAGTTCATCAATAAAGATGTTAAACAGGACCAGGCCAAATACTGAGCCCTGGAGAACACCACTGGTGACCAGTCACCAACTGAATTTAGTTCCATTCAGCATTTAGTTTAGTTTAGAATTCCATTTAGTTCCATTCCTCTAGGCCCAGCCATACAGACAGTTTTTTACTCATCAAAGAGTCCAGCCATCCAAGCCACAAGCAGCCAAATTTTCTAGGAGGATGCTGTGGGAAATGATATCAAAGGTTTTACTGCAGTCCAGGTAGAAACTTCCACAGCCTTCCCCCTCATCTACTAAGTGGGTCACTTTTATAGAGGAGATCAGGTTGGTCAAGCAGGACCTTCCTTTTATAAATCCATATTGGATGGGCCCGATCCCATGATTGTCCTGCATGTGCTGTGTAATGCAAGTTATGGATTTTTTCCACAACCTTGCCTGGAACTGAGGTAAGGCTGACAGGCCTCTAGTTCTCTGGATCACCCTTTCAACCCTTCTTGTAAATGGGCATCCCATTTGCTGTTGCAGTCAGCTGGAACTTCTGCGGTTAACCAGGACTGCTGGTAGGTGATGGACTGTGGTTTGGCAAGTTCTTTTGTGAGCTCCCTTATTAGTCTAGGCTGGATCCCCCCAGGGCCCATAGACTTGTGAGTGTCTAATTGGCATAGCAGGTCACTAACCATCTGCTGGATTATGGGGGCTTTGCTCATTTTCCCATCACCAATTTCCAGATCAGCGAATTTCTCCAGCTGGGTGCCCTGAGGACAAGTGGTACTGATATTAAAGACCAAGGCAAAGAAAGCATTAAGTACCTCAACCTTCTCCTCATCTCCTGTCACTACACTACCCTCTGCATTCAACAAATGATGGAGACACTCCTTTCACTGCCAGTGTATTAATACAAACTTTTCTTGTTGTCTTTAACTGCAGCAGCCAAATCAAGGTCTAGTTTGGCTTTGGCCCTCCTAATCTTCTCCCTACGTGATCTTGCTACATTCTTCTAGTCCTCACAAGTTACCTGGCCCTCCCTCCAGAGACAGTATATTCTCTTTTTTTTCCCTAAGTTCCAGCCTGAGTTCTCTGTTTACTCAGGCCAGTCTTTTTCCGCGATGGCTTGTCTTTCTACATATGGGGACAGCCTGCTCCTGAAAATTCAACCCTTCCTTTTTATAGCACGTTGAGGCTTCCTAGACTCCTTTGCCCTTCATGACTGACTCCCAGGGGACCCTATCAATCAATGTCCTAAACAGCCAAAGTCTGTTTGGAATTGGGTGCTGGTGCCCGTCCTTACTTCACCCAATACTGAAAACTAACCTTTTGTGGTCACTCTGCCCAAGACAGCCACTGAACACTACATCACCCACTAGTCCTTTGTTCACTGTCATGGTTTAACCCCAGTGTCTCAGTTTAAGTGAGACACAAGTGTTTTGCTGGGAGTAAATTATGGGGAAGACCCAAAACTCTTCCCTCTAAGCAACTACAAATCCAAAATTAATAGACTCCAATTGAGGAACAGTGTGGGAAAAGGAAATTAAAATTATATCAAGGTAAGAATAACAGCCTTTTATTAAAAGGTCTATAAGTATTGGCAAAAGACAACAAAAAAACACGAGTAAAACACCCAAGCAATAATCCTCCACCTAGAACAAACCCCTTCAAGACAAAACGAACAAACCCAACAGTGAAAATCAATTCAATTTGCACCCTTTGGGACAATTATAACCACAGTCAGCAGGAGGCACTGTTGAACCACTAGAGATGTGGAGCCTGCAGTTGTTTGAGTCAGTCAGCAGGGGTGCTGATGGGTCACCAGCAGTCACCACACGTGGTCTCTGAGTGCTGGAGCGAGCTGGAAAAATGGATGTCCTCCCCCTCACCGAAGGGAGTGAGGAGGGGAAGGGAAAAACACAACTCCTGTTACTGGAGAACTCACTCTTTTCCTGCTGGTCCCAGACGTGCAGTGATGTTGCTCTGTCCCTCTCCAATGAAGATTCAAGCAAAACAGCTCCAAACTCATGCACCTTCACAGAAGCGGCAGCCCTCCCCCGTAGTCCAGGCGAACAGTCCAGGGCAGCAGTCTGACCGCTCCGACAGCTCCAGTCACCTCCCCAGCCCCGGCAGCTTCCAAGCAGCACAGCCACGACCCCCGACACACTGCCAACCGCAACCAATACCTCCCAGCCCCCTCAATGTTCCCAATCCAGACCACCCAGTCTCCTCCCCTGTTTCCCTGGAGACAAAGCCAGGCAATTAACATAGCAATGCCGCTGGCTAACCCTTTCTTCTGGGCCATTAATCACTTAGAAACAGCCCTTGACCAATTCCCCTCCCCCAACACAGGGCAGGGGAAGACGAAAATTTCAGTCCAGTTCCAAGAACACACAAAACCATGACACCCAGCCAGCCACCAACCCCATGGAGCCACTCACTCACTCCCCCACCAGAAGGATCGGGACGAGAATCAGAAGGGTAAAAGCCAGAAAACTCATGGGTTGAGATAAAGACATTTTAATAGGAAAAGTAAAAGCTGCACAAACAAGCAAAGCAATGCAAGGAATCCATTCACTGCTTCCCAGGGGCAGGCAGGTGTTCAGCCATCTCCAGGAGACCAGGGCCCCATCACACATAATGGTGACCTGGGAAGACAAACACCATTACTCCTCCCTCTTCCCCTCACGTTTTATAGTGAGTATGATGCCATATGGTTTGGAATATCCCTTTGGTCAGTTCAGGTCATCTGTTGTGGCTGTGTCTCCTCCCAACTTTCTCTGCACCCACAACTTCCGCACCAGTGTAGCGGTATGGAAAGCAGAACAGGCTTTGGCCCTGTCCAAGCGCTGCTCAGCAACAACAAAAACATTTCCATATTATCAACCCTGAGTTCAACACAAATCCAAAACACAGTCCACACAGCCATTGTGAAGAAAGTTCACTCTACTACAGCCAAAACCAGCCCATTCACGAACAGCAGGTCTGGCAGGGCACCTCCTCTGATGGGCTCTTTCACCAATTGTGTTAGCAAGTTGAGTTCCATGCACTCCTGGAACCTCCTGAACTTCTTCCTCTCTGCTGTATTTCCAGCAGACATCTGGAAATTGAAGTTGCCCAAAAGTACAATGCCTGGTGAACGTGAGACCTCTTCCAGCTGCTTGTAGATTTCCTCATATGTCTGTTTGTAGTTGGGTGGTTTGTAGTAGACCCCTAACAAGACATCCACCCCGCTGACCTTCCCCCTGGTCTTTGCCCATAGGCTCCCAACCTTATCATCTTCACCATCATCAAATTCAATACAATCAAATCACTCCCTAACAGTGCTTCCCATCCTATTCTATGTTTACAGAATACTCCTAATTGGTTTGCTAATTGAGACTGAGTCTTCATTTTCCAGCGAGTGCCTTGCTGAGACTAAATAGGTCTTCCTCTAGCATACATGCACAGGAAAACAATCTGTAGGGGGATCTCGCACCAACCAACTCTGGATACAGCCAACAGCCTACATTGCTCAGCTCTTTTCTACTGACAGTGCTAGCAGGACATCCCTGCAGAATTCTACCTCTGTTGCTGTTGATATTAATTGCACCAGTTTAACTAGTTAACCAATGAACGTTCAGTTCAGCATCCCACAGTACTAAACTCAGACCTCAGTGACATACAGCTAAAATGTAGGAGAAATTTTAAAATACTAGGTAGTGTAAGAAAACATGAGTGTGAGACAAATAATAAATGAAGTTTACTTTTATTACTTCTGTAAGGTAATTTTCTGCACAATGTTAATGATAGCAAATAAGTAAGATACATTCTACATTGAATTATTTTAAGCGTATTTAATTTGACTTACCTAAAGTATTGACTTGTATTGTGTAAAATTGCATACAGCCTGCAGCAATCCAGTGTGCATCAGTTGTTTCATTCCATATCAGGGTCTATGCTCAAAGTCACATGAAATATAAGCCAGTTATTTTTCCACAAAGTCATCTAACCAAGGAAGAAACCTTGATCCATTTTTGGCTCTGTTAAGAGTATGCTAGAGAGAGTTTTTATTCTTAATTGATTCTGCTGATCTCTTTCAAAAATTTGCTAAATCTCATTGTACATGTACTTCCCCAATACATGAATTAAGGGAAACACGGACTTTTCTGTTCAAAAAAACAAAACAACCCCTCCTTGACCAAAATGTGCTACTGCAGTTTATTCTAAACATTTTATAAACAGAACTGTTCTACTAAGAATAACTCTGTGTACAGGCATTTTCCACAGGCAAATTGTGCACAAGGCCTGCTGCTGCTTTCATTATCAGAGTTGAGAGCAGACACAGTAGGTCAGTATTTATTCAGTAAACTAGTTGTTAATAACACAGACATACTTTCAGAAATCTAGATGGAAGAGGTATAAAACAATTGCTGTCTCAAGCTGTTTTTTCTCTGCAGCTGGATACTACCTTTCTCCACAATGTAGTCACACTAATAGGTGGAGTCCTGCCACAGTTCTGGTTTATAGCCACCTTTGCTCAAACTCCTGCTAATAGTGGTCTGTATTACTGTCTCCGCTGCTGGAAACACTTGTTGGTTAGCAAGCCCTGTTAGCCTGCTGAAAGCACAAGAGTGCTCAGATTTTTATCTTCTTTCATGAAGTATTACTGGCAGAAGCATATCGACAATATTTGAGTTAAAGCACAGTTTAAGAGAGCTACTGGTAGTAGTAGTATTGTGAATACCCTTTAGTAGGTACTTCAGAAGAAGGGTTTGCTAACCAGTCCTTTGCAGAAGCCATAATTTTAGGTTGTATCATCTTCCACCAATATTGAAAGATGCCAGAAACAGCTGAAGTAGTTGTTACAACAACACATTGAAGTGAGGGTCACAAACTGTGTCATTGCAACACAGGTATTGAATTTACTGCTCCATGGGAGTGACAAGGTGACTGTTGCTCAGAGTGGTAGCAATCACTTTATCCATTTATTTCCCTGGTCTTCAACAGTTTCTGATGCCAAAGAAAAATTTAGACTCCCCTCCTTCCTCCAGTTTCATCCAAGAAAGCCAAACAGCCAAAATCAAAAGGTGCAATAAACATATCAAATGTGCAAGAGAGAAGCATGTTAAAAATAGAACAGCCCTAATCATCACCACATAAATGATACCATTCCCTTCCTGTGAGTGTCTGGTAGGTGATCCATTTTGTGCGGGAAGCATAATTCTACCTGTACACTTTACCTCCATCAACTTTCTGGCAAATCCAAATCCATGCTTCTACTACACCAGCTTCATTAGAGGTAGACAAGAAAATGTCTTGGTTTGGGATGGTTATGCTGAAAAACTTGCCAGAATATCTACCAATATCTATGCTTAACAATGTACCATAACTAAGCTTTTCTTTTTCCTTTTAAAGAGTATTTATTGATTTTTAAATGCCTTAGATATTGGGTGGACTTTTCTTCTTTTAAAAAACTAAAAAAGTGATCAAGTAGCTAATCCATTATAGACAAATCTTGTTGTGATATCTGCTGGGCAAAAAACTTACCTCATTTAACACCAGCAGATCTGATATCTTAAAGATATATTAAGCAGGATTGTAACTGCTTTAAAAGCACCCCAATTGAAAAAGACTGTGAAATTGAAACCTAGTTCTTTGTTACAGCACTTCTCTCATCCTATGCTGTTTTTTTTTTGTAATCGCCAATTCATTTAGCTGGCTCAGTACAGTTGGGAAATCCTCTCTTTGAGCAACCATACAGTCCTTTGAACACAGTTAGAGTGGGTACATCTGCTTCCTTTCCAGAAAGCTAGACAGGATAGCCAAGTCACCATTTGGGTCCAGAGAATGCTGGCATACATCCTACAAAAAGTCTGGAAACTGAATGAGCTGAAGCAGCTTCAAACGTCACATGCATGGTACCTTTAAATTCAACATCACTTTTCAAATACTGATTAATAACCATCTCAGTGTCTTTTTAACACAGACGCATACATACCAAAGTAACCGGCAGGGTTTGGTTTAATTTTGGGGGTTCTTTTAACTTTTACCAGGACGAGGGGAGCACGACCTAACCCCAACAAAAAGCAAATTATCCAGGGAAAACTTTTGTGGCAAGATAGCGACACCCACTGCTGGGTATCACAGTTACAGCCTTACACTCTTGAAAAATAAAGCGGAAGGGGGAAACGCCACGGAGGGAGAAGCCAAACTCAAGGGGTTCGCAAACCTCCTTCTCCTCCTCACATCGCTGCCACCAACGTTGCTGTGGCGTTCCTGTGCCAATGTAGGGATGCCCTTAAGCCCGTGCGCGGCCCTTCCCCACCGGCCGCGGGCCCTCAGCAGGGAGGGACGGAGGGACGAAGGGAGGGTGTCACAGCATCACCGCCTCCCCGCCACACGAGCCCCGCTGCCTTCGCAGGGCGGAGCGACACGGGCAGGGAGGACGGAGGACGCCGCGACGCTGAAGGGTGAGGATGCTCCTCGCCAGGGAGGGGCTGTCGGCGGGGCTGCAGGTCTCTATCCCCGGCCAGAGCGCCGGGTAGCTGGAGAGGATAGAGGAGGGCGTGGCTGCGATACGCGGGTAAGCACCGCAGCCCCGCGGCTCTTCCTGCCGGGAAGCAGCTGGTCCCGGAGGGGAACCGGGCACTTCTCGCTGACGGCTCGGCGGGGAAGGGGCGCCGTGTCTCGCTGTCAGCGCCGCTCGCAGCCCCGCCGCCGTGCCAGAGGCTCCCGCCGCCTTCCCCAAGTGCCGCCGGCGGCCGTGAGCGGGGCCGGGGGAATGAACCGCGTCCGTCCCGGCGTGCGGTCCTGGGGCTCGGCACTGCCCCGGGCAGCGCCGGGCTCGGAGCGGCAGCCGCGGCCCCGTCGGGGCCAGTCGGGGCCTTGGAGCGGGGCTGTGCGAGGGGCTCTCCGGGGGCAGGCCGGGCTCTGCGGGCGGCCCGGCAGGGCCACGGGCTCGGGTGCCAGGAGCCCTCTGGGGCTGCAGAGGAGGGGTAGGCGCGGCCCTGCCAGGCGCTGTCCCGGCACGGCTGTCCCGAATACGGGCGAGCACGACGGACAGGCGCCGCTCAGCTCTCGGAAGCTGCTCCATCGGGGAAGGTACAGACTGGAGTGTCAGACCGCCTCGCAGGCAGAGGTGGTTGTTTGGGTGAGGTGGCTTGTGTATCAGAAAATATTAGATCCCATAATTCAAAATACAACCTTGTCCTTCTGTTTCAAGCTATTTTATAAATGAAGTTATGCTTTTGAAACTTGGATATGTCTGTTTGTTACACAAGTTATTACAAGAAGAAACTTGTTCTAGTCACTTTTTATTACAGCATAACACATAATCTTGAGGCTGACTGAATATATAGCAATAATCTTTTCAAATTGGCACAAATTGTTCTAAACCACATGTCATGTGAAAAGGGGAGATTTCCTAGACCCTTAGTGTGGGGAGTGTTATTTATCTGTCAGTGTACAAGCTGAGACCCTTGTGCCAAACCAGTCTGTGAGTGTCCCTTTCACTGGGGACCCTTCATCAAACTGTCCCACTGGATCAGTGGTTCAGCAGCCTTATTCAGGGAAATACACCAACAATATAAGGGACACCTCTCAGTGGGTCTTCCCACTTTATTTAAGCATGTTGCCCACTGCTGGCTGCTGCCAGTGCCTGTGGAGGACTCATGATAACAGGTTGTGGGATAACACTCTTTATTAATACAAAATTGTGACAGGTAAAGTTTCAAGGGTTGCCAGTGATAGTATCTGACTGCAAAAATGCATTCAGAGCAATACACAGACAAGCTGTAATCCCCAATAAAGGTATTCAGGGTGCACAGAGTATGGGTCTTATGCAGTTGATGTTCCTGTTGGGGGAAGATAGGTTCAGTCCATCAGCTGATCCCAGCAGGTATGATAGAGTCTTCCCTAACTTTTCCCCCATTCTCAGCATACTTTCATACTATTTCTTTAGCTAGAACTTTAGTGACTTTAGTTACTAAAGCATACCTTTATGACTGGTATAAAATTATCTCGCTTCACTTTTAAAGATATAGTCAAAAAAGTACATAGCAAGTGCCCAGTGTGGGGTGGTTGTATCTTGGAAGTGGATAACTTTGGAATGGAGGTGTGTGTTAATAGTACAGTTAGGCTTTAATGATCCAAGTTCATCCAAGGAGAGAGACTTTGCCAGTTGTTGGCTCAGCAGCCAATCTTCTTCTGTCTCCCTTGGCTGACAGGTGCTATGTGGTTTATCATCTGCAAAATACTATTGAGTTCCTCTCCCTGCAAGGATTTCTAGAGCCTGGCCATGGTGTCTCCACTGTGCTCCACCCTTCATTCCATCCCCCACAGCAAATGGTTATTGTTGTATGGGGAATAATGATGGGGCTGCCAACTGCATTCCATCCAGAGAGTAGCAGCTCCATTTTATTCTGTAATTTCTGTACCATTATAACTTCCATTAAGATGTGAATATAGCTTCTCAGTTTTCTCTGATTTTACTCCCACACATCTTTCCACAGGATCTCCAGCCATCCTTCTACACTGCAGTATTCTTTTTACACTGCTTGCAGTCCATGACTCTTGGCCTGCTTGTGTTTATGGGTTTTATTTGTTAAGCTGCATGGCTGCAAATAGCAGTAGAGCTCTGTCTCGAGACTGACAGATCAGGACCCTGACAGGCGCATGGTAACAAGCAGCTGTGCCTTCAGAGGTCAGATTAGTACTAACCCAAGACCTGTTGCCTGTAGGTAACTTCTAGGCTTGAGTCAGTGTCTTTGGGAAATGTGTTTTTCCGTGTGAGTGTACCAGCCTTGGTTAACTGTTACTGAGGGATGTTTACATTGCATTTAGTTGTGTGGGGTAAGTGTTCTTTGTTGCATCTGGTGTTTGAAGGGGTGTCACAAATGAGCTGAAGGACAAGTGGTGTGGTGTAAGGAATAGGTAAGCAGGCATATTTGAAGCGCACTATTGGTGAGGCTGTATTTCTTTGATTTTGTATTTTCATTAATGGCAAAAGACAAGATGATATTGAAGAATGTGGATTGCTTGGAAGTTTGTTTTTGGCATTAGCTGTCTGCATGCAGTTGGTGCTGATCTGTTTTTAAAATGTGATACAATTGTAGGAAACAAAAACTGAAAGACATGTAGGAGTAGATAACTGTGCCAGGTTACCTTTGTTCTAAAACTGTTTAGTAGTAACTATTAAACATTAAACATCTTCTTCTTAAGCACAAAGGCCAGGAAAACCTTAGAGGAAAAGTATTTTGTCTTGGTGGACAGGATGAGGAGAACTGGCAGCTGTTACGAAAGATTGCTTTTACTTAGAAATAAGTTACTCTGTGAGGCAAATGCCTTTTCCTGATGATTAGATGTTTTAACTAAATAGCAATCATCTAATATCAGGAAAAGTTATGGAAAGAAGAATTAGTTTCAAGTGAGTATGTAAAATTATCATATGAATTGTTCTTTTTATTTCTTCCTAATTTAATGTCCTCTTATTCCTGAAGCTTTATTGCATTTAGTAATTATGTTTCATAAATTTAAGAGATTTGTTATAATTTGTATGGAACATTATTTCAGCTGTTGTAATTTCGTTTAAATAAGCGTGCTTCTGAGTGTTGAAGGATATTTTACCACTGAAATAGCAGTAGTCTAAGAAAAAAAAGATCCATAATGTTGGTGGTTTTTTTCTGATATAAACCCAGTAACCGTTCAAGGTCAGGTTGGATGGTGCTTTCATCAGCCTGGTCTGATGGAAGGTGTCTCTGCCCTTGGCAGGGGGGTTGGAGCTAGATGAGCTTCAAAGGTCCCTTCCAACCCAAATCATTCTGTGATACTTTGGAATATTATATTTACTCTTCAGAGTAAATATTCATTCAAAAGATGTTTTCCTAATCAGTTATGCAATATGAACAACCACTGTCTCTGTTGTATTTCCAATATCAGGTTCTGAGGAAACTAGACATTTTTTTTAAGGTAATAAGTTTATTTCTTAGCTGTACTTTTTAAAGGAACTTACCGTAAATGTATTGTTTTTCCAAAAGTGTTTTGTGGGTGAGAGAGGAGCTCTCACTGTGTGCAGGAGTCTTGCTGCATAACGTTAGGCAAATGGCTTTGAGAGTTTATGCAGGAGTGTCTTTGAGAAAGTTTAGCATCCTGAACATAGAGACTCACAAACAGTAAAGCAACTCAGCTTAAAGTAAACTGAAACAGATACAGAGTAAGTTTCTGTTTTGTTTGGGGTTTTTTTTCCAATGAAGTTGTGATTTTTTAGATGCAATTTGAAGTTGGCTTTGATCCAGCACTAATTCCAACACTTCTTTTTTGCACAGTTTTTGGAATAACAGTCTCTGTGTTTAGACCTTACACATGGAAGGAGGCAGGCATTTATCCTCATTCTTCATGCAAAATGTTGAATACTTAAAAATAATTCTGAGGGCTGTGTGTATATTTTTATATATATATGTAAGGCCTTGCTTAGTCTGCATTAACACCTGTAGCCAGTTAATACCAATGGGAATACTGTTTTTTGCAGGTTGTATACAAAGACACTTATACGGCTGTGCTGTATTTGTGTGCTTTTTGTCTGAGTTCAAAAGAAGTCTGTATCAGTTTAGTACAGCTTTGATGGGGGTAATTGCCTCTCTGTTTTAGCTACACCACAGTCTCACATTCTTCTGTTGGCCACCTCAGTAGAGAACCTGGCTCCATCTTCTCAAAGACCTCCACACAGGCGTTAGGTTCCTCCTAAAACCATCTCCAAGTTGAATAAACATCCTATTTGGGGTCTTCAGTACAGGAAAAAAAAAAAAAAGACACTAATGCAGTCAGAGTAATAGAATGGTTTGGGTTGGAGGGGACCTTAAAGATCATGTAGTTCCAACCCTCCTGGGCATCCCGTATCAGAGCCAAACTGGCAGCGGTCTGCTCGTGAGGGGAATTGCACCTCTGTTGTGAAACATGCAGACTGGTAAAAGTGGCCCTCTTGAATCTGTGCAAGCGTGAAGAAGGGCAAAACAAAGCAGAGCAGCAGTGTCACTGCTGAGGATGCCTGCTCTGCTCCTGGTTGTCTTTTAGGTGTTGGAAAAGGTTAGTAGTGTCTGCACCACTCTCAGCTGTGGCAGTTAGATCTGCAGTATATGAGAAACTATTGTTTAAACGTTTCAAAATGGCTTTTTTGTGGGTTTTTTTACTAACTCACCTTCTTTTTCCCAAGAACCCCCACGGCAACTGTTATCTCTGTCTCAGGAATGTCCTGAGAAGATATCAGGAAGTTTCCTATTGGTTGTTAACCCCTTCTTGCTATTTGGTATTCCTGTTACCCCCTGAACTTCTCACTGGTTACTCTGTGAATCCCCCTGGAAGCTATATATGTAACCACACCAACAATAAACTCTCTTGCCTCCTCTCCACTTGCCCTGTGTATTGCTGCCTCTGCGGAGGCCATGGGACCGCATGGTGGGGGGGGGATGGGGGAGCACCGATCCCCTCCAAGCCCCAGGGCTGAGAAACCCCTAGGACTGGACTCAGCAGAGGGGTGGGGAGTGAGGCCACTCCCACAGGCTTGCAGGTGAACCTCCTTTAGGCATGTAAGTTCTGTCATGGGAACTGAAGTAGATGCGAGTGACCACTTGTGCAGTTTAGATCTGTGTGAGCCACTGCTTCCCTAAGCTCTGCACCCACCACGACTGATGCAGCTGCCTGTGGAGAATTATGACGCAGACTCCTCATTCAGTGAGCAGAGAAGACCTTTACTGATACAGCAAGCTCCCCTTTTATACCCTTCTTGGTACTTTTCTATATGTAGTTACTATTCTAGTTCATTGGCAACTGCCATAGGTTCGCAAGCCACAGTGTTTACAGAGATAGATCACTCAGTTCCTTGTGTCCTTTGATATCACAGTTTCTCATCCTCCTGTTAGATCTCTGTCTACTGCTGCCATGGTTTCGTTCCAACAAGGGCCAACAGGTCACAGTCTCTGTCTTTGGTTTGAGGAGTTTCAGCTAGAGCTTCAGCTACAGCTGGCCAGTGGGATCTTGCTGCCTGTTACCTGTCCTTAGGTGTCCAAAGTTTGTGTTGCTTGGCAGAGGCTTGCAAGTCCAGCAGAGGTGTTGGGGAGCACTGCACCACAACACATTGGCTTTGTCACTGCGCTTTGATGGCCTTACCACCTGGCCTGGAGTAGCCTGCAGTGTATGCTGGAGAATGGCAAAAGTATAGGAGAGATAAGAGACTCCATTCTTGCTTTCCCTACTGATTTTATACTGACATTTCAAGTACCAGATGAGCCCGTCTGTCACTCTCCAGAAGGCAGTGTTCTGGGGAAATTTGAAGCTGTGAGTGACGAGGCTGAGCAGCTGTCATCAGAAGAGGTGTGGGAGCAGCACAGGCAGAGCAGCAGGACAGGCATGCAGCTCTCACACATGCTCTGAGCATGGCTTGGGCTGACCTTGCCAAGGACTACCTCATTGCAAAGCTTGTGAGTAACCACATCTTGCAATCCATACAAGTTAGACAGATCAAAGCTTTATCTAGATTTCATTTTTCTGGGCATTATCATGACCTCTTAAAGTTTGTTGATATCATATCTTTATGAGTTTTTATTTCATGTACAACAGATGTGGATAGCCACAAAGTCTTTCAGAGTGGAAGCTCTTTGTGGAAGTGGGGGGTTTTCAGATGTTTTCAGCCTTCTGAAATGTAGATTGGTGTAGCAGCAAGAAAATATAGTTGTCTTTTGCAGTCTCATGATAACACTTGAGTGTTTCCACCTGTATTCATCTTAATGGCCTTAATAAATAAGAAAATGCAATCATCTCCATTTTATAGAAGAAACTGAGGGATGACACAGCTATAGCTTACTACTTGTTATGACAAGAAAGTTGGTTTTTGGAACCATCTGCCATTAGACTAGTGACTATGGTTTTGCTTGTGAAATGACAAAAAGGGGCAGCTGAGCACGTGAGAAGAAAGAACTGTTGAAAGGCTATGAACTACAGTATAAGTAAAATTAACCTGACTTTGGCATTCCAGACATCTATTATGATTCTGCAGCTATTTGAGGTGATAAATGACCTCCACAGGTAAATCTGAATGTAGCTATACCACAGTAATATGCAGTCAGTTTTCAAGCATTTGCCTGAGTAAGCAGCAATTTGCTCCAGACAGTTTGCAAATCAGGGGGTTTTGATTAGCCCTTAGAAAAAGTCTCAGACATTGCTTCCAGCTGATTGTAATGGACACATCAGTGTCTTTGAAGATGTCAGCATGTGCCTGAGCAGATGGAGCATGCTTGGTTTGCTTATTTTGTTTAAGTGAGTATTTTGTTAAAGACCCCTCATGTGTGAGAACTCCAGCATGACAAAATAGTGTTTTGAGACCTCTGGCAATTTGTTACAAAGCAAGTTGAACCCCTTACCCTGACTAACTTCACAGAGATCATCAGCTGGGCTCTAACTTGCAAGCTGCTGTGTGATGTGGCTTAGAGGAAGAACAGCAAAGCTGCATCTCTGCACTGGACCTGTACCAGACCACCTGTTTGTAAACTCAGAGCAATTTTTCTTAGTAATTTCACTGTTGAAACTGCTGGCTGCTGCTCTGTTTCACTCCCACCAGCTGTAGAGCCATTGTACCTCCTGCTCCACATCTACAGGCAAAATCATCATACACACTTGGCCCAACATCCGTCTGTGAGTTTATCCAACCTCCACCCTCTCTGGCTGGAAGCAGGGCAGAGGGCAGCAGTCAGCAGTGTTTATGCAGGTTTGTCTGATTTTCCTGCCGTGAATCCAGGCAATAATCAGTTTTTTCAGGGCAAGAGCAAAAGTGCTAGCCCAGGCAGACTGTTTGGTAGATATTCTTCTGTAAGCTTTAGTCCCACAAGTCCCTACATGTATCTGTAGCTAAGTTTAAATGGAGCAGACAGCCACAATATTTGCAGGTGACAGTGGATGTGCTGTCCCCACCGTATGTGCATTTTGCACATAGACCTCTTCTGCTGGAAGCACAAACTACTTGCAGTGATAGTGATCCCAAAGTCCATGCAATACGGTACCAAAGGATTAAACTCTTCACTCTTCAGTACCTTCTGGTCGATCTGGGCTAATTTGGTTCTACTAAATTTCAACCAGAGACTGCCCACATATTACAGGGCTGTTCCTCTTTTGACTAATAATGGCTCAGCAGTGTCTTAGTTACATATTGCTGACTGAAGGCCAGCCTCTTCCATACCCCATATTATAGAAGGAATTTACCTTTGACCCCAAAATTAGTCAGCATGCATTAAAAAAAAAAAAACAAACCCACAAAAAACCAACCAACCAACCAACCAAAAACCAAAAACCAAACAACCCCCCCCAACCACTAAAAAACCCAACAAAAACCAAGCAAACAAAAAACCCAACCAAACAAAACCCCCAAACAACAACAACAAACATGAAAAACAACAAAAAAGCGCACAAAAACCAAACCAACAACCACAAAACAAAACCAAACCATTTAAGATCTTCTGGAAGATCAAGGCATAAAAGCAGGTTCTGATTATCAAACCCACAGCAATTGCATTAAAATAGGGGTCTATGAGCCTTTCTTTATAATTTCATAATTATGGCTCCAGAGTAATCTATGATAGATAAATATGCAGCACCTAGCAACTAGATATTCCATGGTAACAGAGGCAATTAGTCATCCATACAGCATTCCAGCAGTTGTGTTGCATTTTATTAAGATAACTCTGCCCCAGACATTGAAACCTTCTGATTTATGTTTCACCACTCTCCTTTCTCATTCTGAGTCAAGAGCATAAGTGTCTTTGAGGCCTTTATGAAAGACCCTTAACCCATTTTAGGGTGACCATCTCACTCTTATTCCCTTTGTTCTGCCACAGAATATTCCTTGCTGATTTTTTTTCCTGCTCTATCGAGGATCTGCAGTCACTGACCAGCATTGCTTCAAGACAGAGGTGATGCTCTGATGCACCTGGCATAGGCGATCTTTGCGCCTGAGGAGCGGTCGATGAACTGTGCTACCACTGACCCACGCAGTGCCCAGCGCCTCACTGGAGTGAGCACAGTTGGCCTGCCATGCCCACGGCTGGGCAGTGATGCCCTTTCACTGGCACAGGGGCTGTCAGGCACTTTTTCTGCAGGTCCCATTAGGTCTGAACCCCTTCCTGCTGGGGCCCCCCATCCCCTCATGCGAGCAGTGGGAGCTGCTGGTGGCACCAGGGCACCATCCTTTTCAGGGACACTGGGACTGAAAGGACCAGGGAGCCGCTCAATGGACGGTGAGGCTGAGGGGATGGTGGGTGGCTGAGGAGGCTGAGAGGTAGCTCAGGGGAATGGTGGAGGCTGGGGGCTGTGGGATGACCAGAGCAGAAGGGAGGACTGACGGGATTGGGGTGTGACCTGGGGATGCTGAGGGGACTGAGGGAAAGTGATGACAAAAATACTCAAAAGTCATATTGTTTGTAGTATCTCAACTGAGACAAGAGAAACTGAGACCCATTATTTAAAGTTTCATAAACCATAAAAAGGTTTCCTGACCCAGGAGACAAATTGCTCAGCCAAGCCAGCAGGACATGTATCAGCTCTAGAGACATGTTTTAAGGGGACTTGTGACTGTGAAAGGATAAAGTGAGATGGGGGCTATTCCCCAAATGACCACCAGAGACTCTCTTGAGACCATTCCCCAAACTGTATGAGGATGCCCAACTATTAAGGTGTACAGCTTTATCTATGTAAATGATTCCTGAGACGGGTGAGGAGAATTTAGATGAATGTATATACGGTTTGCCTAGATAAATGACAGCTTTGAAACGTCGCATGCGCGTGTTAGGAGTGATTCCCCCACACTGCCAGTGCTGAAATAAAGTAATGCCTGCCTTCTAATACTGAAATTACAGTGTTAGTTTTATTCTTCCCCACATTTGGTGTCACTGAGGGCACTGGGGTGTGGAGTGGGGGCTGAGGGGGCCGGGACACTGAGGGCACTGACAGGGGGGCACTGAGGGTACTGGGGCGTGGGGTGGGGTCTGAGGGGCCGGGGGCGCTGAGGGCGCCGAGGGGCCCGGCGGGACGGGGCCGGCACCGGCACGAGCAGCGCGTCGTGCACCGAGCGCGTGCCGGGGCCCGGCGGCGGCCGTTGTCGTTGCCGGGGCGTTGGGCGCGCGCCCTCGCGTGTCGCGACAGTTGCCGACAGGCGCGATGGCAGAGCCGCTGCTGCCCGCTGGTTTCCGCCCCGGCCCCACCGACCTCTGGCCCTGCCTCTTCCCCGCCGCCTCCCGGCCCTGCACCTTTCCCGCCAAGCTGTGGCTGCTGGTGAACAACCCCCGCGTTCGCTCCGTGCGCTGGGACGCCCGCGGCGAGGGGCTTGTCATCTACCAGGCGCTCTTCGAGCGCGAGCTGCTGGGCGGGGGGCCCGGCGCCGCCGGGGAGGCGGAGGTCTTCAAAACCAAGAACTTCGGCAGTATCATCCGCCAGCTCAACCTGTACGGGTTCCACAAGCTGGCGATGGGGCCTGCTGGCCCCGCGCTGGGGCACAGGCTGGGGCCGGCCGCTGCGGGGGACAGTCCCGACAGCCCTGATGGGCCTCGGCACCACTTCTGGAACCCCCACTTTCGCCACAACCGCCCCGACCTCCTGGTGAGGATCAAGAGACTCACGAAGGCCAATAAGGAGAAGCTGGACGCTGGCCTGAAAGTGCCCAGCCGCCTGCTCGACGACTTGCAGCACATTGTTGGGAAGGGACTTGTTCCTGTCGCCCTCGACCCTCGGCGAGGCCAACGGGACCGGTGAGACCGGACGGGTCATCGGGGCAGCGGTGGGAGGGCGACATGGGTTTAGGAAATCGGCACTGCCCGGGGGGAAAAGGCTTGCCTGCCCTTGCTGCTGGCTGCTTAATTCACATGGTGTAGGAAAAATGTCGTTCTTACGGGAGGTTGAGCTGCTTACAGGAAGCAAAAGGGAATATAATTAGAGATTCCTACAAATGTACTGCCTGTATATACACACAAATATCAATACATGTGTCTGAATATCCATATAACTATAGCTGTATATTTCACAGGTTCTGTTTGTATTATCTGCAATAAGTGACATGGTTCATGTGTGTTTCAGTGTACCCATAGACTACAGCACCAGCAGGGACCTAAAACTAATATACGTGCCAAATTGTCGCTAGATAAAAGGTGCAACATGCATACTTCGGTATGTTTAAAATCTTAATTTTCTTTTTTGTTTCAAAAAAAGTTGCCCAAAGCAGCACAAGTTCATTGTGCTTTGAAAAATAAAAGAAGAGGCCAGTCAAAAGAAAATTCTGCAACAGTTCTGCTTTTTGCATCTTGTATTTTCAGCTGTGGGAAACTGTATACAGCATAGAGAAGAACGGAAAGGAGAAAGGAAGACTTTGAGATCTACTTTAGGAAGACACTAATTTTCAACGAACTCAAAACAAATTCAGGAAAAAAGTTTAAAGAAACGTCATGAGTTATCTCAATAAAAATGTTGCGTAATGCTTCAACACATACTGGTTTTCTAAAATTTAAATTGTTAAGAACAAGGCGAATGTGGCCTGCCTTAAGTACCTGAAAGACTATTTTCAGCTTTCATCCTACGAAAAGTTCCCCAGCCCAGGATGTGACACATGGTAGCACAATTACCTGACCCAGCACTGGAATGGCTGAGGATGGGCAGAGACTGATGTGACACTGGTGCCCTGCACTGGCACAACAGGGGTAAACAGATGAGGCAGTCCATAAGATTTTCCTGGTCTTGGAATGAGCTCAGAGAGCCAAAAGAGTTTTTGTAAAGCTTGTGCAAAAGTCTGTGTCTGATTCACATTATCAAGGGAGATGTTTCTCTGAAATACGTATGGAGTGGCTGCAGCCAACGTTGCCTCACTGCGCTCTGCTCCACACAGGTAGACAGTTCCAACTGAAAGTCCTCAGTCCATGTTGTCATCTCTCTCTTCTGAGACCATATCATGATAATGAGGAGCAAATGAAACTAAGTAAGCCCCTCAAACCTTCAAGGCTTTTATTAGAAGCTTAAGTACAATAGCCAAACAGGCACTTAATTCACAGACATGAGATGTCCTTCCATGAGTTTACGATTGCAAATCACCTAAGGGTGCCATGGGTCCTCCAGATCTCAGTTGTTGTTCCATGGTCAAAAAGAAAAGTTGGGCCAAATTATATCAAATTAATTATGTAAATTAATATGTTCATGGCAGATACTATTAGGGAATGGTATGATTCTAGGGTTCAGACTAGATAATCATAATGCTGATTTCTGGGCTCAGCTCCTGTGAAGTAGAGCCAAAAACTACAAGGACGAGGTTCTTTAAATATAGCTTTAGAAGTCTAGTTGCAACAGTTGTAAGTCACTGACCTGTTTTTTTCTCTCCCTCTGGATATTCTCATAGTGAACATAAATGAAAAACTTTTAGCCAACATGGTCTTTCTACCTTCTGCCTGGTGTGTCCATGGCAACCCCATGTGTGAGGAAGATGAATGAATGAAATTATCATGAACCACAGTTACGTGCATCTGACATGGTGAGGCATTTTAAATACTTTAAACACACATTTCTCTTTTGTGGAAGGCACTCATACCTTAATTGTACTTGATGTAGACATATATTCTAAGGCAAAGAGGGAGGGAAGGAATTGGGAGGATTCTGTGTTTAAAAAGCACACCAAAACAACAACCCAAGCACACCAACAACTGTGAAAATTGCACGTCTGTATGTACACAGGAACATACCATGAACAATTGATATAGCCAGCCTTTCCAAGTTTATAAGACTCAAATATCTGAGAATGTAAAACCTTCAGTTATTTTTCTTCACAGCATATTCTGAGTTGGAAGGAACCCACAGGGATCATTGAGTTCAATTCTTATGTGAATGGTCCATACAGGGATCAAACAACCTTGGCATTACTAGCACCATGCTGTAAGCGGCTGAGCTAATCTCAGGTTTTGCTAATGGATGGAGCAGTCACAGTGTTGACTTGGAAACTAATCTTCATTTAAGCTGTATTCTGTACTTGAATTAAGATGTTTATAATCCCCAAACTAGCTAATGTACAGTCTACACTCTTTCAGGTTTTCCACCTCCCAGGACCAAGAACGGAATTGTAGGTAGCAAATGCATGTGGATAAAGGACTTGACACTTTGATAAGCTCTGTTTAGGAAATTTCTAGTGGCCAAGATGATGTGTGGTCATAATTTTTCTCTGGAAAAGAAGTGGAAGTTGGATGAGCAAGAGGACAGAAAGACAAGGGAGGTTGGGAGGAGCTTGTCAAGCTTGCCAAGGAAGAATCGGGGACATACCTACACACCACACCATGAAGAAGCAGAAGCAAAACTCACACCTGGATGTCTGTAGTGGGCAGGGCCGCTTCATTCAGACAAAGGTGCCAGCAGGGCTGAGAGAAACATGAGGGAACATCCTTCAGTGCTAGCAAAGAAGTTGGTTATATACCCTGACTTAAGGAACAGTTGGTCCCTGGCCTGACCAGCATCTGCTGCAAGTCCATGCATCACAGTCAGACTTAGAGCAGAGAACAGTGTCTCAGCAACGTTTTGGCTCTGTGTGAAGTCAGTGGCCGAAATGCCACAAGCCTCAAAAAGGTTAATTCTCACCCTCAACCTGTAAGCCATCTATAAACCATTTATAAAATACAACTTTTTAAATTGGACTGCCTTTAGTGCTTTCACTGCCATGTGTGCATGGCATTAATAAAAGCACCATGGAATCCAGCTGATGGAAGGAATATAACTATGTTATAGTATTACTCCTGACAAAAGGAATGTAACCTTTCCCCAAGATCTGATTGTCCCACTCCAGAATAAACAAAGCATAACGGCACTGTCGTCTTTTTTTTTTCCTGAAATGTAAAAATCGCAACAAGCAGTTTTGTTTCTCCAGAACACACTGGGAATTCCACACTTGGAATTCCAAATGTTCATTAGCTTTAAATCTGCTCTTAGAAGCAGACACACTAGAGCACTTCCTACAGCAATAGGTGAGGTATTTTCAGAGAAAGCACTTTGCACTTAATAGGTCTTGAGAGATACTCTTTTTATCAGTACTGATAACCAAATATTAGTAGTAATTAAAAAAAAATTATTAATGTTTACAGGTTTGAATTAGGCTTAAATACATTACTGTGGGTCTTAGGAATGAGACTACAGTACTTCGCCATTTTTCTATAAAACAGGGTTTTTTTAAATTTTGATAAAATACATTAAAAAAATTACTAACAAGCTGTAGTAAACTTTTAATGTATGAAGATTGCATTCAGCCTGTCTAAAAGTGTATTTCTTCATCATGGATTGTAACAGATATATTTTTGTGTTTTCTTGTAACTGTTTCTTTTCCCTTTAAAGCAACAAATATTTAATTTTTAATGCTTATTTTATTATAAGCTTCAAGGAGAGGACTTCGGGAAGGAGTAATGCATGAGCTTATAATGGCTTATAAAAAAAATCTATAAAATATATATTAGATTCTGAAAAAAGTGAAGAGTTATGTGATATATTGTACAAATGAAAGAAATGTGTCTGAAATAAAATGTCAGTTTGTGAATCCCTGATTTTGTTTCTAACAGTTTAATTAAGCAACCGTAGTGTCTTCATGACAATGATGTCAAGCTACAGAATCATTTTATTAAGTGATTAATTCATCCTCTTTTTCAGCAGAAAGTGAAAGCACAGCCCATTGTTATGGCAGTGTTGGTCAAAACTAAGCAGAATTTTGATTCCCATTCATTACAGTAGCTTGAAAATGCTAAAGCAAGCTCCTGAAGATACTTGCTGACTCCATATATTGACTGCCTCAAGTTTACATTCAATGGAATTGAAGCTGGAGTAAAACTTTTAGAGCTCTCTGCTTACATTGTGTCTTGGCCAAAATACTGTTACACCTGCAAAATGACAGATTACTGATGAGACTGATAAAAAACAAATTATAAGCTTTGGAAAAACTGATTGTGTTAAGAATTACCAGTGAGCTGGGATTGACAGGAGTAATTTTAATAATTTCAGCAAGGTTACTCAGAGGATATTTACATCTGTTTAAGTTCAGCAGAATCAGAGCCGTAATAGTTCAGTTCTGAGAATAGCTGAGAGTGTAGACAATCTGCATATGCTGAGAGGAAGCACACCTTGCTTGAAGGGTCTGCATTTCTCTTGCCTCCCTTTACTTAGTCTGCACTGTTGCTTGTATGGACTTATGACCAGGTAGTTCCTTCCACACTGCAAAATCTTCTTGTTGGCACAGGGCTCAGATTCTCTCTCTGGAATTGTTCCTGGAGGCTGTATGCCTTTTGCTGAGCTTCAGTGACTATGAGTCTATGCAATGGGCCAGCTTAATGCTTGTCCAGAGTCATTTGGATGTGTTTTGATTGTTCAGCCTGTTCTGCCTCACCTCTGTCACCTCTAAAGCTGCTATACCATGTGAAGGTAGAGTGGAAAAGCCGCTACAAGTCCTGCAGCAGCCATGTGCCTGCTTTCAAGGTTTTTATGAGTTCTCTTTGGCTGATTCCATCCATGAGGGTCCTAGCCTTTCCCAGCATCCAGATGGCCAGAGAGAGGATATCTGGTGCATGTGTAAAGACTAACGCTTTCCCTTTAATCCACAGCTGGGTTACTTGTTTTGTCTCTGGTTGGACATTGGTGCCAACAAAACTGCTAATGCTGGCAGTTCAAAAAATGCATAAAATGTTACAGCAGAAGAGCTGTCATATTTGCTTCATCCTTTAGGTGCCTGATCATTTTCTGTGCCTTTCCAATTATTACCATGTCATCTAGCATTTAAAATGACATGCTGGATAGGCAGGTCCAAAAGTAGATCCCAATTAGATGCCTAACTTCAGAGAATTAGTGACAGCTCAAGCTTCCTTATGCATCTGCTGCACTGTGTTCTGGATTGGAAAACAATGAGAATTAACCTGACAAAAAGGGGTCTGTTCCCCTTGGATTGGTTATCCAGTCCTATTCCTGTAGCTGCAGCAGCAATATGATAGAGAGCATTTACCTCTACTGGCTATAGAACAGAGCTGGGGGAAAGAAGTATGACTGTTTCCTCCTTTTCCTGTCCCCCCCTGCTGCTGTCATCAAATACCTTGAGAAGCTATTTCCTCAGAAAAATCCTTACATGCTTGAAAAGCTTGTGAAAGATCCCAAGAACCAGTGAAACCACCCAGAAGGAAACTGATTGCCCCAGTGATTCTTGGGGGCATCTCGCTGCTGGCCTAAGAACTTCTGAAGGCTGTCGAAACACTCCCTGTTTCATGGTCTGTGACTCTGTTATTTCAGAAGCCCAGTTTGTAATGCATACTAAGCCCATTTCAGAGAAACAAGTCCTGGAAACCCTTCAATTTGGGATGCTCTTTACACAACTCTCCCTTTTGAATTTTGTAATCCCCAGTGAAACGTTTTGGGTAATCCCTTTGCTGTAGGCTTTAGCTGGGTCCTTGAGCAGCAGTACTGTCTGAGCACTAGGCACCTGCTCTGGGGCAGCTGTGGAAGCGGAGCCATGTCATGGTCACGGCCATGTGCCATGGATACTGCAGCCCTCTGCCAAGAGGTGCTGGCTGGCAGCATTAGATGGGCTGTCATGCAGAGTCTGTGTTCAGCATTCTGTGAGCAGAATGGGTAAGACCTTGATACTTTCCACTGAATCTGCACTCAAGGACAAGGAAAAAATTCCTCCCCAAGGAAGTGGTCACAGCACCAAGATTGACAGAGTTGCAGAAGACTTGGGACAGTGCTGTCAGGAACGTGGTGTCATTCTTGGGGTGGTCCTCTGCTGGCCCAGGAGTTGGACTTCGATGATCCTTGTGGGTATTCTGTGATTCTATGAGCATGTCACACAGGCTTTAACTGGTGACTTGGGGGGGATGTGGCATCCTTTGGGGTTGTGAGGGGTTTTGTTGGTTTGGCTTTTTCTAATTTTTGAAAACTTCATCCTGGATGTGGGTTGGATAGGAATCATGAAGACTTTTTCAGGCATGAAAGGAAGGTGTGTTGTAAGAGAGATTTCCGCATGGGGCAAAGAATGTTCTTCTTTCTATAGGCAACACCAATGCTGGTTTTTAACCACTTATGGCACTCTGAACCTTGGGAGTGATTTGAAGAAGAAAGAGCTAGAGAAGGCAGAAGAAATCACAGCATAATTTGTGTCTCCCTTCTCAGTCACAGCTGAGCACTGCTGGCTTGGAGCTGAGGAAATTAATGGGAAATAAGTGAAGCAACCAATCACAAGATCTTCCGACCATCATTCATATTCAGGTGGAGTATGAGTGAATTTAGGCATTAGCATATGTAGGGTGTGTACATATTTTCAAGTTAATAAAACAAAGTTCAGCTTTGGATTACCACCTGGATCATTCCTTTGGCTTAGTTCCCATTAGCTTCATTGTTTTCAATGGAGCATAACCACAATTCAGCTCTGGTTGTTTAAATCACATCATTTAGTAGAGATTGTACTTTTAATGAGGATTCGCTATGGAAATAGGAGTTCTTTTTGAAAAAAAATATAAAAGAACATTGCATAAAGAGAATATCATTACTGACACAATGCCCAGAAGCTTAAAATAAAACAGTAAACCATGTAATTAGTTCCTCATGTCCAACAGAAATACCATTATGAAAAAAAATATAGGGAACATAGGATAAGTTACCAGGAACAATCCATCTCTGGTGAGTAAATGATTTCTTAGTAGTTTTAGCCTGTAACACTGTTTAGTATAGTTTCAAAAAAGACAAAGATACGAAGTGTTGGCCATTATCTCCTGCAGTAATGAGATTCCCTCAAAAGATGCACAGGAGTGTTCATAGCACATACCCCGTACCTTAGGGAAAGTGCAGTCTTGCATCACTCTTACTGCAACGGATTTTGCATTACAGAGGCATCTCAGTGATACTGCTAGATAATGGTGGCTTATGGCTTCTCTGAATAGATTATTAGATTTATTTTTTTTCTGCTTGAAATTTTCCAACCTTCTAAGGCAATAAAAATGGTAATTGGACTGACAGTATCAGTTAGTTAGAAGAACTAACTGTCAGTATGGTTTTTTTCACAGCTCACACTACATGTATTTATGAGACAGAAAGAAAGGCGGGAGCTGCTATGAAATAAAAGCTCTTGAAAAAGTCCTGGTTATCACTTCTGTAGAGGAATTTTCCTTCTAAATGCATAACTATTGTCTTTTGATGGCAATCTCACTTTGTGTTTGGGTAAGCTGTTTTTTGAAGCTCTTGCCCTACATCTTAGAAAAACTGAATTGTACGCAGTAGGATCATAATGCTGGTTGAGATTGTGATCTCTCACTTGGAAACATCTCTAAAAGAAATAGAAAAGAGAAAAAACTAAAAAATAATTGATCAGACGTAAATTTAATGAGATATTCAATATTTAAAGCATTTTATAGACATTAAAAACATAGATATGAATATTAAAAATATAGAAAAATACACACACACAGGTGTGTGGGTGAATAGGTGGGTGAACCTATATAGCCAAAGAGGCCAAATAGATTGTTAAAACAAGTTCATGGATTCCTACTTGTTGCAGTGCTTGAATGGTTTGCCTAAGTTACTTCTCTCCCCTCCTGTAATGTGATACTGTTTTACAGTCACCACCTTGGCAGGCACAGACAACAAACCAGGTTGACATCAACAGAGCAAGGCCTTTACTAGCACCCAGGTATCCATAAACACCATATGAACACGAACATGAACACAGTCCAGTCCTTTTCTGATTTTTCAGGTGATCCAGATTGGATGTTTTCTAGTGAAACGTAAACACACCTTCAATCCCTAGATTCATAAGCACAGCATGTTTATAGATTCCTCAAATAACAGTATAGAAATTAATTGAAATACATCCCTGTACTATTTGTGGCTGGATGCAAACCCTTTATCCAGTCCTTGGTGCAAAGCTTGGGTCTTTCTAGAACCATGACTTCTGGGTCATGAAAGAGTCCAGTTTCAAGTTCCCTGCTGCACTGTATAGACTCACACAGAGGGATCCCACTGGTAAGCAGCCTAAAATGCTTCACACTTCCAACTGCTTTTCCCAAGATCTGTAAGCTCCCCATTGCTCTGTGACCTGTGTTCACTTCTCCCACTGCACCCTTGCCTTCCTCTCTGGCCAAGCACGGTTTCAGTCTTTTGGAGTGATTCCTTCCTGTTGTGCCTGATGTGCCTGCCCACAGCCTCATTTTGCAGGTACCCTCTGTGAAAATCCTTGGGAGACAGAGTAGGGCTGAAAACATGGTTAATTGTGAAACCAGGAAACTTTATTTCCACAACTAAGTTTACTTCAGGACTTGCATGCATGCAGGGGAGCATGGGCAGGACAGAGCAGGCCTTTGGCACTGAGGCTGTCTTTGGATCAGCAGGCACTGCCCCAGAAGGAAATGGTCATGGTCCACTGCAGCCTCCACTGGATCCTGTTCATCCTACTTCTCTATCCAGTTTTCTTCTTAGGGCCTCTAGGAACTTGTGCACTTGAGTAAAAAATTCCACCAGCTGGTGCAGTGGAAGTGGGAAGGAGCTAAACCAGCCTGATGGTGTTGGTAATGGTGTTGGTAATGGTGTTGGTAATGGTGTTGGTAATGTTGTTGGTAATGGTGTTGGTACTGGTGTTGGTATTGATATTGGTATTGGTTTCTGAGAATCAGTTGAGGCAGTCTTAAAATGTCTCCATGCCCTTTTATCTGTTTGAAGGTCTATATGGGCCAGGATCCAGTCATAGAAATACTGAGTGGAGGTGTAGACTCCGGGCTGGTTTGCTCTTGCACAGCCTTTTCCCCAGCTGGCCAAGCCAACGAGCCAGAAGTAGGCAGCATGGTCATCTTTGCACACCAAGGGACCACCACTATCACCCTGCAGTGGAGCAGAAACAGTTAAGTTGGTGTCAGGTGGCTGCTGCCAGAACCAGGGCTGTCTCCTTCTCTCTCATAGCCCCTGCCAGAAGAGTGGCTCTGCTGAGGTGCTGTAGCATATATAGAACTTTGGCTAGGAGTAGCCTGGGGGTTTGTAAGGTTGGTCTCTCTCTCATCTCTGCACAGGGATCCTGGATTTGCAGAGGACAGATGTTCCAGGGTCAGCATCTGGACGTCTGGGCTGCCAAGAGCACTAGATGGACTTTCTGGGCAGAGTTCCAGCCTTGGGGCACTGAGCAAGGACCCGCAGACACTGGGCTGTGTCTGGGCTGTGGTGATGGGGCTGAGTGGCTCCTACCTGGCAGGTGTCCATGGTGCCCTGTGGGTAACTAGCACACAAGTTGTGGGTGTGGATGGCCCCCATGTACCACCAGCTGCTGTTACAGAGCTGGACATCGATGAGGTGGACCTTGGACTCCTGCAGGACATCACTTGGTCTTTGATCTGTAAGCCCAGAAAGGAGTGAGCACCGAGCAACTCCTGTTCCCTTCACTTCCTTATCTGGGCGTGAAGCCCTTCCCTAGGGCTTCCCTAGGGTTCCCTAGTGGGGACACCATGTTGTTGTGCTGTCCCCCTTCTATCTGGCTTTGGGAAGTGAGCCAGGACCATCTCTCCAGAGGTGCACATCCTGCAGCCTGACTGGCTTTGGCCCCTGCAGCTGGAAACCCCAACCCATCTCCCTGGTGTGCCAAGGTTGCCCTCAGGGCACATGCCATTTTTGGGAACTCACCTCTTGCAGTGGTGAAACCCCAGCCAGCAATGTAGCAAGTTTTCAGCTCTGACACTCTCAGCGTGGCATCAGGCACACAGCCTGGCTGTATGTAGTGACTGCATGGGACTGGCTGGTCCAATTCCAGCAAGGCAATGTCATTCCTCTCCTCTCCAGGAGTATACTGTTCGTGAACATGTAGCTGCTTAATCTGGCGCAATTGCACCTCAGGGCCCAGCTGAGTCAACTGGGTGGCCCCGATCACCACACGCCACATGCTGATGTTCCTGGGAGGCAGGTGGAGAAAGGAGTGAGAGGGAGCAGAGCCATGTACTGCAGTGGCCCAGCAATTCCCTGCCTTCTGCTTCCCCAGGCAGAGAGAAAAGCAGTGCTAGAGAGGGTGTGACTGTCCAAGCATGCCTTAGGCTGCAGCAGTGTTGAGCTGAAGGCTGCTAGGAAGCAGTGGCAGGAGTGCAGCCTTCCCCCTGAGCAGTGTTTCAGCTGGACTCTGAAGTGCCCACAGGCACTGGGTATACTGCGAAGAAATGGGATGGGAGTAGCGTGTAGTGCTGCCAGCTGAGCACCTGCTAGTGTTGTGGGGATATCCCCGTTCCCTGGTCCTCCTTACCGGGTGTTGATGAAACAGTGGGCAGCTGTGAGAACCCACTGTGTGCTGATGAGGGACCCTCCACAGATATGCCCTGTGCCTGGTTTCTGGGTGTCCTGGATGCTGACAATCCCAGGCCAGGCCCCTGAATGGACACCTGTGCCACCCACGACACTCAGTGTGCTCTCATCAGAAGTCGTGGGGCCATAGTCATAAGTCGTGGTGCTGTAGGAAGCATCCATGGGCCAGAGCCCACAGGTCCCTCTGTAAGAAGAAAGTCATGGCTGTTCTGCTCAGTGCCTTGCTGCTGCTCAGGCTGGAGGTCGTCTGACTTTCCTGCCCACATGGCACTGTTTGCATGGCCAACAGGGCCCAGGAATCTCATAGGGCATGTGTCTGTCTGCCCATTTCTGTTTGAGTCCCACAGACAAGTTGTGCCAGCAACCCGGGCACTGTCAAGGAACTGAAGTTCCCACGTGGGGTTCAGGAAGCTGTGATATGGCCACAGGGGACAAGAAAAACCCACTAAGGGTTGCCCAAGCTCCCTCCCAGAGCTTGAGGCCACTTACCTGCAGGAGTCCCATGAGCCGAGTACGGGCTTGCACACAGCCAGCAGGACAAGGAGGCCCAACAAATTCATCACTGCCAGTGGCACATCTCAGCTGCAAGGAGTGAAAGCCCATTGCCTCCTGGGCAGCCACCAGCATACTGTCTGCAGGCCCCAGGGCTGATGTCACAGAGTGGCTGATTTGATGTTCTAGGCACAGAGGCCTCGGGGGACCGGGCAGAGGGCAATGTAGAGTCACAGAATCATAGACTGGTTTGGGTTGGAAGGGACTGTAAAGATTGTTTAGTTCCGACCTCCTTGCCACAGGCAGGAACATCTTCCACTAGAGCAGGATGCCATCCAAGGCCATCCAACCTGGCCTTGAACACTTTAAGGGATGGGACAGCCACAGCTTCTCTGGACAGCCTGTGCCAGTGCCTCACCACCCACAGGACCCCCATGCAGAAAAGAAACAGAAGGTAGGATTGGACATTCCTGACAGATTCCCACTGAATGCTCTGCTGGCAGGATGCAAGTATGCAACCCCAGGGCAGGCAGCAGCGCATGCTGTCACAGCTTGCAGGAAAACACCCCGTGTGGCATCATATCCTCTTTAGGAAGTTCACTAACACCCTACTCTTTGGATCAGTTTGCCACCACTTCTTAATGGGTTTTGGACAGTACAAGCCTGCTTCAGGAGGTTATTCCAAAGCAGGTGATTTTATGTGTCTTGGCCTTTCTGATGGCCGAGCTGTCATTATTTCAAAAAATTTAATCAGGGCAGTTCCATATCCAACATGAGGCCCTTTTGATTCCTGTCTGAGATGCAAATTCCGTTGAGGCACCACATGGCAGTGAAGCACCCTAAACCCACCTTCTGTAATTCCTTGTCAAGCTTGCTACGACAATCAGGTTCTTTGTTCAAAGCACCACCAGGTTCTCAAACATCTGCTTGGGAAGGTTTTTGAGGAAAAATACTTGAACAGAATGTTTTGAAACATGGGCAACTGTCTTCCTAACATGCAACTCTGGAAAGAGTGAGGGAAGCTATTCCCTCACTCTTTCCAGTCTCTTAAACAAATGACTTGACCTTAATTTTCCCCTTTCCATCTGTGATCCACAAATGAAAGGAAAACAGAAAGCAGCCAAACAAGCAGGTTTCTGTATTATGAAATAACCTTTTTTAATATCTAAATGTCCTTATTTTATTGGTAACTTGGATTTAGCACCCACCATTTTTCTTCTTGCTTTTTAGTAATTAAGTGATACCTAGTTGGAAAGAATGTGGGAGAAATCCTCACCTCTCTGGGGAAAAAACCAGTATTGGCTAGCTTTAGGCTGAGTAGCTTAATTAGCAATATCTGTGTAGCTGCTGTTGCATGGAGACCCTACAACCTGTTCGGAAATCTGGCAAGACCATTAGACTACTCATGTGACCTTTTACACTCAACTGCTTTCGGTACTTGAAATGTATGAGAGAAAACTCTAATTTTTCTTCAGAAATTTCAGCCATATCTTTGACTGTAGCATGGTCATTCTGTTTCTCTGGCTTTCGGTTACAGAATGGAGTAATGCTTGCACACTCTTGCATCCTGCATGAAGTGCATATTTGGCTTTGATTTCTCAGCTGAGATTCTTCTTCCATTTAAGATCAGAAATGCATTGCCCAATAAAAGCCACATCAAATTGTTACTTCTTTTTAAAAATCACGTATCTCCTTGTTTCCCCTTTAGTCTGTAGATAGTTATTAGATGGGTTAACTTGGGGGTAGTAATACAAGGCTTTACGTTGAAAGTTTGCTTTACTTAATAAAGAGCTTGCAAACTTTGATAGATTAGTACATGTGATTAAAGAACGAAAAATTAACGGAAAAATTTTCATTTGCTGGCTGACTATTCCTAAGTTTTTTCCTAGAGGGCAACATATATTCAGTAATTTTGCTTTCTACACTTCATCATTTAGTTTTCAAGTATTTCCATATGGTCTTAGTTTGACTTACACAGCTGAGCAGTGCAGAAGAACAATAAAAATCTGTGAACCTAAAAAAAAAAGGCAACCTCAAATAAACTAGGCAAAAAACCCACATTGTTTTTTAAAAGTGATTAATTTCTGGGCAAATGTTATTTTTTCTGGCTTGAATAAAACGGTCTTTGATAGGTATGTAAGCTATCAAATATATTAAATCTTGATAATATTGCAAAATCTAAGTGTAAAAGAGGATGCTAAAACATGAAGCATTTAAAACAAGTTTATTGGAATGAAGGTTGATTTTTTAAAAATTTTTTTTCTTTTGTTACAGAAAAGTTTATATACTGACAAGACAGAATGATAAAATATGCAAATCTTTTTCTGTCTCTTCATGAGGGAGGAGTTGCTCTAAGAGAAGAGAAACTGCTAGAGAATTGCTTGTCAGTTTCTGCTGGCTAGTGTTGACCTCCTTCAGGTGTTAGCGAACAAACATGTTTGTTCACAAGTGCTGATTTTATGATATGTTTCTGCAAGAGCACATGATTCTTTTCCAATAAATTCTAAAATACACTTCTGTTTATCTGTATTGATAAATGCCTTTGAAATTAGGATGTCAAGAATTCAGAATAATACATCCATTAACAGAAAATGGACACATGCATTTATATTTAATAGCTGATAATAATATTTTTATTATTAAAAAAGGAACCAGAAACTCTACATCAGTTAAAACAGTTGAGAAAATGGTAGACTTATAGGAACTCACTCAAACAATCTGATGAGAAGGCCTCTATTTTGGAGAGGCAATTGTAATCAGCAGCTCTTTCATGTGTCTACGACTCTGGAAGATCTTTGTCTTAGCACTTTGAAATCTTGGTGAACTTGGCTCGAGGTATTACATGTGTTAACCCCTTCTTTGCACCTACAGCCGCTTTCACTATATTATTAAAATATCTCTTGGAAGTGAAAACTCCACATAGGACCTCCTTGGGGAGTGCTGTTTAAGGGTGAAACTGCAATTGTGAAGAGTCACATTGCCACATGCACGGCAAACCTTCATTTCCTGTAATTTATTGAAATTGCCTGAGTGGTAAGAGGAGAGAAATTAGTATTCTCTGTTCTCTCTTTGTGAAAGAAGATAAAATCTCCAATTTTTAGGTAAGAAATGTTTTTGTCTAAAGTAAATCACTGTAGAGTGGTAAGATCTTGTATGACAGAAAACACATCTACTGTGGAAGAACAAGTTTCTGACCTCGTATTGTTTATTTCATTTGTACAGGTATGAGGACATCGTTATTTTGTATAAGCAGTACTTACTTATATAAGTCACTAGTCTATTTGGACTGTGTGACAAAAAGGAAACAGTTTTATTTATCTTCTGTAATGATTTAGTGCTGTGACAAATTAGTAGGCATTTATTTACTTGAACTAATGTATACTTAAATCTTCTGCTGTTTCCTATTGTGCTGTGCATCATTGTGACTCCAAGAATCAGCAATATGCCAAGAGGCACTCTGCTAAGTACATACATTAGTGTTACTATATGACATGAAGGACCTGTCCTTTCTGTTTTAAGCATGAAGAGAGGAAAAAAATCTGCTGCAATACTTTCCAACCGAGCAGGGACCTTCATTAGGTGTTGCTACAGCAGCACATTTTGGACAAAAGGCCTTAATTACAGATGAAAACAAACAGGAGGAAGGAGCCATCAATTCTTCCAAAAGTTTAAAAAAAAACCTTTTTAAGAAAACAAGCTGTGTTCTATTCTCATGCTATATTTGGCATAAAAATAGGCAAATACAGCTGGTGGAATTGATTTTTTTTCCAGAAGCACCCATGGAAAATGCTTCCCTCATTCATCATTTCCTGTTTCCTATTTTTGACTCAAATCCATTCCACAGTAATGCTACAAAAGAAAATATCCATAGATCCTGATGAAAATTAATTCATTTCCATCCGTATTTCAAAAGTGCAGCATATCCGTTGTTTTGGCTTTAGAGTGGGACCCTTTTGATTAAATTTGTAAAACTACCTTATAAGAAAGATTGCTCATGGAAGACTTGCAATAATTATAAATAAAATTATGCTCTGGAAAATATTAATTTCCTTTAATTTGACCTGTGACATGGACAGTGTCTAGCTTGCTTATATTTCAGGTTTGACTAATACTGCTTTCAAATCTAAAAAGCTTTTTGTGAGCATAATTATGAGTAAGTTTATCGGTCTTCTAAAATCTCCGTGCTTATTCTCAGTATCCACTGCACGAGTGACTTCAAAGATGGTACAAGTCTACTCATATGAAAGCAAAAGCAGCTTTCATTAAGTTTTGAAGTTACATAAAAATGTAGAAATCACTTTCAGAGTGCTACCGCTCATTTGGAAGAAAGAAGGGTGGAAAATGTTCAAGCTGTGTATTACATATACAAGTGCCTTAAGTTGTCTGAAGTGGTAATCTAATTTGAAAATCGAATGTAAAAGGTCACTGTAGGTTTACATGGTTGCTAGCCAATTAACCATATTGGGTTCAATAATGTGGGCTGCTGTTCTTAGGTACATTAATTCTTAGAGTGCTTGATTGGGAAATCCTGGTGCATCACACTAAGTGTATTTAATAGGCTTCCCGTGATGCTTAATTAGATTTTTTTTCCTAATTGATTCTTATCCATTCTGCCCTTTCTCTCCCATAGCATTTACCAGAACTCTGAATGACTTGAAAAAGCAAAGGCAAAGAAGACCTCCCAAAAGAAAAGAGTGCTTATTTATAAATATGAGATAAATGTCAAAGTAAGGTTTTTAAAGATTAAAATGTAATCCAGGTTTCAAAGTAGGACATGCTAGTTCCCTTGCATGGTGGGACATTATGCCAACACATACTACCTGTCTCTCTTCTATGTCACTGCTTCAAATCTCCCAGGTGCAAATATCTACCTCTGTACCACAGTGATGAATAGCAGGGAAGAGACAGTTTTGGACAGTTTTGCTCATTTAAAGCAACTCCATACTAATTCTATAGCATAAGGTAAAAATAAAAGACTG
>JAWWES010000094.1:44854406-44864958 GCA_035583135.1 Lophotriccus pileatus
CTAGATGAAAAGACTTCCAATTCAAATTTGAAATGATGCTGCATAAATCCAGTCATATCATAGGGGACTGATCTCCTGGCTTTATTCCAATGATATTTTCTGACATACACTGGCTGAGTGTTGTGCTTACACTTTCAATTTCATAAAACTCCTTATTAAATACCAAAAAGGTGTGAATAGTTTTTACTATTTTACAGAGTAAAATAAAAGCTATTTTGGAATTTACTAAGTTTGCTTAGTTCAGCCAATGCTGTAAGCTGTAGAATTATATATTTTTATTAGAAGTTTTTTATTCTTTCATCTATTTTCAGGAATGTCTAGAATATGTTGTAATATATCATCTGAAAACAAAAGCTCCTAGAACCTACTGGTGGTATGTAAAATCAATTTGTAACTGCACATAACTGTATGCAAGTCATATAAGAAGGGAATATTGTCCTTCCACCTCTTTTTTTTTTAATCGAAATTTAGCTTGCACACATGTAGACTTGAATTGCAGCAGAATCAATTTTATTCCAGAAAGTTCATTTGGTGTAGAGTATGAAGTAATTGTCTGCGTTTATTGTTTTACAGTAAACTCACATTAGTTCACTGGTCTTTCTTTTTTTAATGCTCTTGCCAATCTTCTAGGCTACTGAACAAAACCTACCTCATGTTTATATATGTAACAAATCAAAAGACCTTTGAGCAGTATGTAGCATCCATGTGTCAAACATTCAGCATCTATTTCCACATATTTCCATGTGTGAAGATGATCATCTAGCTCACCACCACAGTCTGTTAAATACTTCAGTTTCCTCTCATTAATTTGGTTCGTTTTGAGGCATGAACCTACAGTCACCTTGCATGCACTTTGCAAATGCTCTGAAGTTTTTCTATGCCTATAGAAGTCCAACAGAACAAATTTGTAAATTACCCCCAGGGTAGCATGATATAGAACTGGATGATAGGATTTGCATGACCTTCACTATTCTGTGGCTTTGTGAGATGTATTGATAGTGGTGCATAAAGATGTATTTTTGGTTTGTGTACCTAGCAAATGACGAAGACTACAGAGTTATAGGAAAGATTTTAATGAGATCTCTCTCCATGAAATGTCATCCATAACAAGCACATCGTGACTTTTACAGAGTTTGTTTCTGTCATTCCAAGTATTTGCTTCAGGCTGAATTAATGAGCTGGAGTCAAATCAGAAATGTAGGTATCACTTTACTACCAAAAACATAACTGCAGTGATACCTCTAGCATGATATAATCAACCTTTAGCCTTCCACACACTGTTGGAAGGCTGGTTTGAATGAAAAACCCCAGAAAAATGGATCCTTCTCTGAGAAGTTGATCAAAAGGATTTCTGCTCAAAATAACTAAGCAACAGCTGCAGTGTCAGAGGTTTTTCTCCAAGTCAACATCCACTTGCAGATATTTAAAGATAGTTTATGACATTATGGAAAGTAGGCCCTAAAACTGTGAAACTTGTAAAAGAAACTTGGCTGGAACTTCATAGGTGAGGTCATGAAACCATTGGAGTTACTGTCAGAAAATTACTGCCTTATTATTTCTAGAAGGATTGATTACAGCAATAGAATTCTAGTATCAAAATGAAATTAGCACAATAAAAGACTGCTTTGTTACACAAATATATGGTTTTAAAAATATACTTTTTAATGTGGGTTGCTGCCTCAGAATTATAACAGCAATTACCATTCTAACCTGCACAAGCAGTGTAATGAGATTTCGGATGCAATGTCAGGAGGCTGGTTATCTATCCTTCCTAAATGTAGTCTTTACAGGGGTTGGTGATTTTACTTCTCTGTGGAGAAGGAAACAAATCTAGGAATGTCCAAATCCAAATACTAGGCAGTTATAGTTCAGTTCTCTAGACTGTTGCAGGTTTTCCTCACCAATTAGGGAAGGAGTATATGAAATCTGAATTCAGTTTGGAGATTTGTTATGTCTCCTACTGACATGTCTGTCTGGATCTTTCACACTTCAGTCTCAAACCTCTTCTAACAGGTATCTGTACACTTCTCTTTTCTCTGGGGAAAAAACCTCACTTGTCAATTTGATGTGACAATTTCAATCCTTTTTAAGGAAGAAAGCAAAGAGAGGTGAGGAAAACAACAGCAGCAGAAGCAGTGTCATATTGTGTCTCTTTATTTAATTCCAGAGCAAAAGGCCTATGTATCTAACAATCGCACCTTCAATATGTATAGAAAAGATCGTTTCCTTACACACTAACATGTACAAAGAATATTTCACACTGATTACTACTCTGAAGTGATTTGGATGATCCAGGACTGCTATTTGTATTTCTCGCTACTTCAGGAATTCACTACATTCCAATTGTATGCTGAACCTGAAGAGAAGATTGACATCATGTACTGTACCATTTGCAGAGTGAAATAAGTTCCTGTGACTGTCTTAGCTTCCTTGTCATGTGACATTTTCTTCTCTCCTGCTTTGAAACACTGTTGATTTTTATATATATATATATATATACACACAGAAGCCTACCTTCAAGAACTACAATGTACTGTTTTCACCTTACACAACTGAACATATATTTGTAAAGTATTTTTGAAACAACATCAATTAAAACTTTTTATTAATACAAATACTGGTGTTTGGTTTCCATTTGCTTTATAAAGACAACATTAATAAGTGCTAAAGAATATAGGGGAACTAAAGCAGAACTGTGGGGACACTGGAGCCTACCATGATGGCGTAGTTTTACAATGCAAGAGTCTTGAACAGATTTGACCACGTTATGAAATAGAGTATTTCTTCATATGTAGTTAAATAGTTAATATAGTTAACCTTGTTGAAAAATGTGAGACTGTCCTGCATTCCATAGACTCAAAAAACACAACAGAAAAGACACTGAATATCATATAAAGGAGCTATCACTTTACATGCTTTGTTGGATCCATAGTCATTTAGGAGGTTCATCTTCAAAAAATTACAGCAGTCAGAAATGCTTTTAAAGGCTTATAAACAACAGTTGCATATGGTTGAGTTTCTTTACCTGCACTCCAGAGAGACATATTTAAATTTTTGTAAGCAGATATATACATAGCAATTCACTATAAATTACATTTTTAATAGCACTTACTTTAATTTTGAATGCCTATCTATATATGTTCTCCCATCTGAACTAGTTTTAGAATATTCTGTCCTTAGAAATAGTATAGGAAATCAATGTGGTTACTATGACTGTAGTGGTTGCTAAGAAATAATGATTTACTGCATATTTTTTGCACTAGGCCCACAGAATTCTTTGTAATACTTATGACAGCTATGATATCCAAAAGCAACGTTGATGCATCTGGATCTGAGATGAATCTGAATCTATGCATTTTTTTTTTCAAGTTAAAAAAAAAAAAAAGAAGAAAGAAAAAAGGGGGAAAGAAAAAAAGCATTTAGAACTTGGAGAAACAAGTCTTCAGACAGTGTGCACTTTATTCCTCTTAAGTCTGGCATTCAGCAGGCTGGAGGACAGCAGTTCCATTGGAGACGCCAGGCTTTCTTGCTGGAAGCATCCAACAGGCATCAAATACCTGACATTAACTGTTGAGGTTCAGCTCACCAGGTTTGACCCACAATGACTTTAATGATAGTCAGATGTACATATTTCCAAAAGAAAAACAAAAGTCAAGAAAAATGAAGAAAAAGGAGTGGGAATTATTAAAATGTCCTTCTTGAAGTATCTGCCCCTCCCCAGACTGGCCATTTCTCAAGCATGTCATCTTGCAAACACTGAACTGAGACTTCATCCTGATTTTGCTGGGACTTCAGCCTTTTTTTCCAGGTGGTTTTCAATGTCCCTCACCTAACTGCTCAGTCTGTAGCCAGATATCCAATAGAGAACGATTCCAAACTACTGTACATAAAGCACTGTTCACAGTACCAGAACCTGCGATAACAAATCTTACACCTAATGGCCTCTTAGCAAAAGCCAGCGTTCAGTTTTCACTTCAAACCACCGCCTTTCATTCGAATCTGGTCTACAAAGAACGTCCGCGAAGTGGGGAAATCCCACGCAATCTCCAGTCCAGCGCTCCTTCGCCAGCCAGCGCCTTTTCGGTGGTGGAAGGGCAAAGCTGTTTTTGTTTTTACCGCTCGGTTTACTCTTTACGGGATGTACTTTGGTTCCGCCGTCGCTGTTACGGCAGCCCCGCCCCCGGGCAGTGCCGCCGGGCCCGCGCTGGACGGCCCCGTGCGCGGCACTGTCGCGCGGCGGCGGCGCGGCGGCCAATGGGGAGCGGCGGGCGGCGCGGGAGCCGCCAAGCGCGGACGGGGCCGCACGTGTGCGGTGAGAGCGGCGGGGCCCGCACAGGGACCCCCATTCCCGCGGGCTCTCGGGGTGCCGCGGGGCCGGGCCTGGCATCTCTGGGGGGCGGGAAGCGTGGCCGTGCCCGGGTGAGCCGCTGTGCCGCCCGGAGCCGGGCCCCGCACTGTCTGACGGCGGGGGATGTCTCCGCCGTGCGTGTTAACCGGGAGGCGCGGGCTGTCTCCGCATCACGAGGGAGCGCCGACGGCCCCGTAATCCTGTGTCCCGCTCTGTTTGCAGTGTTGCCGGCATGGAGAACGAGAGTAAAAAGAAGTTCGCGGGGAAGAGTGGAAAAGCACCGCGTGGAAAAGTGCCGCACGGGAAGAGGAAGTTTAAGAAGGATAGTGGTAAGAAGGCAAAGGCTCGCTCGTAGGAGCCCTGGCCCAGTGATTGTGGTTGCGTACTGGCATGCATGGCGGTCTTTTTGGTTTTTTTTCCCCCTTGGTAAATTTACGCTTGAAAGGACTAGTTTGGGAAATGAGCGAGGAGAAGTGGATGTTGTCTGCCTGAACTTCAGCAAGGCTTTGACAGTGTTTCCCCTCCTATAAGATGCTGGCAGAGGTGCTCGTGAATTACAGGCAGGATGAGCAGCTGGTGAGGTAGATTAAAATATTTCTGAAGGGCTGGGTCCAGAGCGTAGGGTATCTGTTTGGCCGTTGGTTGCAGGGAACCCCAGAAGTCAACACGGGGTCCGGTTCTGTACAACAACCTCATGGATGATGTGATGATGTCGCAAAGTGCACCGTCTTCAGATTCCCTGGTGACACAGAACTGGAAGAAGTGGCAGGTGCACCAGAGGGTTGTGCTGCTCTCCAGGGTGACCTCAGCAGCTGGTAAAAATGGGCTGACAGAAGCCTGGGAGGTTCATCAAGGAGCAAAGGGTAGAGTCCTGCAGCTTGAGGGGAACAGCCCTGTGCACAGGTTTATGCTGGGGTAAAGCAGCTTTGCAGTTACGGCCCTGATGGTCGGATGAAACATGAGCCAGCAATGTGGTCTTGTGGCTCATTGGGTGCTGGGCTGCAATAGATGGAGTACTGTCAGCAGGGTAAGGAAGGTGAGCTTTGCCCTCTCCTCAGCTCTCCTGGTGAGGCTTTGCCTGGAGTGCTGTGCCCAGCTCTGGCTTCTTTGGTGAAATAGAGACATGGACTTCCTGGAGAGAGCCCAATGAAAGGCTGTAGAAATGATGAAGGGACCAGGGTATCTCTCCTAGGAGGAAAGGCTGAGAGAGATCTGGGTCATTTCAGCCTGGGGAAGACAAGGCTGAGGGGGATCTTGTGAATGTACACAAATACCTGAAGGAAGGGTTCAAAACAAGACCCAGACTCTTTCCAGAAGAGCCCAGTAACGGGAGCAGAGAACAGTGGGCACAAACTGAAACATGGGGGTGTCCCTCTCAACGTCAGGAAAGACTTCTTTACTCTGGGGGTGACTGAGCACTAGCACAGGTTGCCCAAGGAGATGGTGGGAGTTCCCCACACTGGACACAGTCAAAAGCCACCTGAACATGGTCCTGGGCAACCAGCTTTGCGTGGTCCTGCGTGAGCAGGAGGATTGGACCAGATGACTTCCAGAGGTGCCTTCCAGCTGTAGCCATTCTATGACTCTGTCTTGCATTCAGGATTACACTGACTATGTGAGCAACTAACTTGGAAAAGTAAAGCTGAAAAGGTTTAAATAGGTTGCATTGAGAACCCTTTGTCTCTATTTGATTCATCTAAGATACTCTCAATCAAATATTTGGAGTTGGTAACCTTTTGATTCTAGATTTGTTGTCCCACATTAAGAAGAATATTTGAGAGGTGAAGCTAGGTTGTGTGGAAGTGGGTTAGGATCGGGAAGATTCCTTTCAGCAACATTTGCTCTCTTCTGTTTAGAATAGATGATCTCAGAACAGCTCTGACCATAAACTGTGAAAAAATGATTTGAGGATTGATGACTTTGATGCCAGGGATAGTGAAATTCTTGATGTAGAGTGATCCTTTTTATGCCTGCTGACCAGAAAATAATGCCTGGGCTAAACTTCCCCAGAGAAAACTGGCACACCCAGGGGCTGCAATGAAAACACTGTCTTTGAGAAGCATGTAAGAATTATTGTTAAATATAGAATTGTTATTATAGAGAAGTTTAATTCTCGTTACAGTAATTTTTTAATTTGGAAGTAACATTAGCTCTATGATAGCATTTTAATTTCTTATTTGTTGGTTAATAGATTCAAGTCCACCAAAGAAGCTCTTAAACAAAGGATATGAAGAAGGAAAGCCTAAATCCATTTCCAAGAAGTTTGTTAAAGGACAGTTAAGACCTGGAAGAGCTACTGTAAAACAATTCAAGAATAAACAAAAACCAGAAAAGTTTACAAAGAAGAGGAAACTCCAGGATGGTGAAGAGGGAGGTGAGCAGATTTTTAAGCCTGGATACCAGTGGAAGCCAAGTTTTGGGAAACACGTTGTTCATCTAGATCTACCTCTTTCCCTCTGCCTTGTTATCACCTTTCCGAATTGGCTGAATAACTCCAGATTTACTTCCTGTTTGATCTTTGCTGTGGGAAATATTACTTCCTTTGACTAAGGTTGAGGTTGAGGTTGTGAGAATCAAGTTACGAATTTTCTTGGAAGTCAAAATTAAAGATGCAGTAGGAAATTTAAATAACTGTCATGCCATCATAAAGCTCTGTTTATTTTAATGTCGGTGCTAAGTGGTTGGCTTGGAACTGGCAATTTTGACATGTTTGGAAAATACAGAGCTCTTCATAGACCATTTTGGAAATGTAATCAACTCTTCTTAAAGTACTTTCTATAAATTCTGGAATAGAATTCATGACACAATGTTGATTATCCTTGATATATCCTAGATATAATTTCTGTGATCCAAACTATCTGGTCACCTCCTTAAAAAAAAGAACATCATGGGTGCACCACTGCTTTTACATTTCACAGCTTTGTATTTGTTTGTTTATGCAGAAAGACTAAACAAATTTTTTGTTTATCACCGTTTAAATAAATTTGTTATGTAAATTTGTTTCTTCTGCATGAGATCATCTAGTTGTCCCTTTTGCTGTGAGGCAAAGCTCTACTGGGACAATTAAATAGCATTGTAAAATGAGAAGTGGAATTTTATGTGAGGGGATCTGAAGTTCTGCAGAAAAATGTTACTTGTTTGTAGGAAAGTAGATGATGTTGGGTATTTTACTGTTGCTGTTATTGCAGATTTGCAGAACTGCTTCACATAAAATACGCATTGAATATGTGGAAATCTTAATAGCAACAGAATGTTCATATTAATCTGCTTTAAAAACAACTGAAACCCAGGGAAACACTCTGAATGCTGTTTATAGGAGTAGCTGAAAGCTGCTGTGTATCGTGCAGTGGCACTGCTCTCAAAGCCTTACAAATTTTGCTTGTAAGGAAAAAGAGAGTAATAGGAGAGTGATATAAAAATCAATAACATGCATTGTAAAAGGAAAGCATGTTTTTTTGGGTGGGAAAGACATTTAAGTGCAAGGTACTGAATACCAATAGGTAGTGCCTTAAGGTCTAAAAACTTAAAGCTGTGTCTTTAATGTTTCTTTAGGGCTGATAGTTAGCATGACTTGCTTCTGTGAAGCCATGTGATACAAGATAATGGGTTTTGTCAAGGTATGAGTAAAGCTAAAATCAAATCCCTGAAGTTCTTCCATAATTAAGTTTTGGCACTTCTGTAATGTTACTTTACCTGAGGTGTGCAGCTGTAGTAAAACCCCACGTTAAGGAATTTGACTGAATAAAATGGTTAAGCTTGTGAAAACGCTTTAATTTTTTTCCTTTTTCTGAGTTTTCAGATATGTATTTTTGAGTGAGGGGTCTCCTTTTAAGAGAGGGAAAAGGTATGTGTGTGTAGATAAGGTAGATATGTATGTGGGGTGAACTAAGAAGGGAGGACTACTTGGGGCTGCTATAGGCTGCTAGGTACACCTTGAGTCAATTTTCAAGGTAGTAAGAGATTAGTGATGCATCCTTTGACAGTTTTGAGGAACTCTCATTGTTTGCCTTGTTCTTCCAGTATTCTGGAAGTAGCAATTGCCAACTTAGCATACTTACTCATTATTTATGCTTTTGTGTTAGCTAACTGGATAACTGCAGGCAAAGGTCCTGAATTGCTTGCAATGCAAGTCAGTTTATACTGATAAAGAATTCCATTGCTCCTCTTTTTTTGACTGTAAAAAATGTATTTATTTTGTCTTAAGGATCAGATTCTAAGAAGCCAAAATGGAGCGACTTCAAAAAGAAAAGGAAGGAGTTAAAGCAAACCAGACAAATTAATGAAAAAAGTAATTATGACATAATTGTAAAATCAAAGCAAATATGGGAAAATGTGAGAAGGTAATAAGGATTTTTTTTTCTATTTTATTCCACTGACTTTTAGTTAGAAATTTCCTGAATACTTTCTTTCTCCTCTTGTAATTATATAAAACTGTATTTTCCCACTGAAACTCCGTGGGCAAACAATAACATTGCATGCAATTTTATAGATTGTTCAGAGTATGGTGACCCATGGTGCTAGAAATGTCTGGATTGAACAAGTATTCTAGGCTAAAATTTGTGACTAAGGGCTTAAGGGGTTGTCTTACTTTATTTTGAATTCTGGTACACAGAGCCAGTACTGATTCACCCTGATACTGCAGTGGGATTACTGCATGAATTTTTGGTGAAGGTTCATCTACTCTGGGGATGTAATTCTAAACTCGTGGCCTCATACAAGCAAGCCAAGTTAATTTTGCTTACTCTCAGTATCCTTGCTTTGCAATTTTGGCTGTAAGATGGTTATAGATCTTTGGATCTGTAAACAACTCTGACTACAAATTTGAGTTTATGTTTCAAATAATGTTGTTGTTCGAAAAAAGAGTAAGATTAAAGTGTGGATATCTGATTTGGTTTCCAGGAACTGAAGCAGCTTAATTACATCTATTTACAGGCTTAATGAATGACAATGTAAATTTGGATTAGCAGAAGCTAAGCTAGTTTTATTTTGTACTGTCTTGCTTCTTAATTTATAGATATAATTAAATCATACTAAAAAAAAAGCTGCTTCCTCAATTAAAATTGTTTTACTTTTTTTTTTTCTCATAGGAAGAAATGCCATAAGGAGAAACGAGAAAAGCTAATGAATGAACTACAGAAGCTTCTTCATGGGAAAATTAAAAATGTAGGAAAAAGTAACGGCTTAGTGCACAAGTTCAGCAAAGCTTCTTTAAAGAATTGTGTGCTATAAAAGAACTTTTAATAGTATGGTAGTGTACTACCGCTTCTTCCTAAAGCTACAGGGAATTTTTTAAACTGTGAGTAAAAAGAACAAAAACAAGGCTGAAAGACTACATTTGGCACCTGTATTTCAGAACAGTAGTCCTGGGATGTTCTGTCTGTCAGCTAGCTATTCAAAGGCTGTTTTGCCAAGCAGCTTTAGAGCGGTGAAATTTGATGTTAACTGAAGTACAGGAACTCAGTTTTGATTAATAACAGTTACTGCTTTGTAGCTTTCTAGAGAAGATAGTGTCCTGATGCATAACTGTACTAAAGAGTCTCTCTGCTTTGTTCTTGAAATGTATAAATTTGCAGTGGAATACATGTTGGATTTTAAAGTGCTTCTTGATATTCCATGCTGAAGTGGACTTCAGAGAGACCATTTAATGATTTTATTTCAGTATGAAAAACCTTAATGCACGTCTTTAATTGCCAGCAACTGCAAGTATTGTCTGTACTTTGTTTGACAGAGTACTTGTAAAAGGGTAAAAGACTTGGAATCTTAGTTTGTTGTAAACAGGTAGCTGGTTTTATAATTGGCATTACATGCTACACGTGGTATGAAACTGTACCAGAGAGCATGTACATTAAAATAAATACAGTGCCTAATGGCTATTAAATGGCCCAGGGTAATGAAATATCTGTGTCCTTCAGCTGGCATTTGCACATGATTCGACTCGAGTGATCCAGTGCTTTATTCAGTATGGCAATGAGAAGCAAAGGCAAGAGACATTTGAAGAACTGAAAGGTACTTTCTTCCCATTTACACTTCACCTTTCTATTTCTGTATTGTTGTTAGGAAGCACTTGAACAAGCCACATTGCTTTCTCTTTAGTATTTTTGGTTTTTTTTTTGAACTGATGGCATCAACTCTCTACAACTACCTGAGAGGAGGTTGTAGCCAGGTGGGGGTCGGTCTCTTCTCCCAGGCAATCAGCAGTAGGAC
>JAWWES010000094.1:44865058-44896486 GCA_035583135.1 Lophotriccus pileatus
GACCTGCCCAGAGAGGTGGTGGATTCACCGTCCCTGGAGGTGTTTAAGATGAGGCTGGATGTGGCACTGAGTGCCATTATCTGGTAATCACAGTGGGGTTGGATCAAGGGTTGGACTTCCAACCCAGATGATTCTATGATTCTGTATGTACTTCACTCTAGTGAGCACTTCTTCCTTATGTGAGTAATGATGTCTTGTTTTATGAAGTTAATGTAGTGAAAAATAAACCATCTAAATGCTTCTCCCTTCTTCTAGATAGCCTAGTAGAGTTGAGCAAGTCAAAATATTCCAGAAATATTGTGAAGAAGTTTCTTATGTATGGGTGAGTATGAAATGAATTTGCTCCTGTGTGTTGGGATGTTTAATTTCTAGTGTGAATGCTGCTTTTAATTTATAGTGCATTGATCATGAATAAAAAATAAGTCTCTGAAAATCTCTTTATAATAACGATGAGACGGGGAGTGTGTGGTATTGCTAACTGTATTTTTCCTTTTGCAAAAAGTAAAGCTAAAGCTGTACCCATCAGCGAAAACATGCCAAAAAAAGGTTTGATGTATGCTTAAAGTTGATCTTTGCCTTAAAATGACCCTGTCTTTTAAAAATTTTCTCTGCATAGTAATTGAAATGGCTTCCTTTATTCTGTAGAATTTATCCATTAGTTTCTTTTCTTTCCCCAAAATGCCTTATCATTTCTGCATAGTACCGGCTTTCTTGCCGTGTTTCCTAAGTGCCATAAGGCTGATCCAGATGCTTATATTTTGTGGTTTCTGTACTAACGTTTATTACCTCAGTGTGTTTCCAGAAATAAAACTACTGATAGGTAAGCTTACCTCTAAAAGTTTTAGCTCTTGCTATTTATCTTTCTCCGTGAAACAGGACAAAAACACAAGTTGCAGAAATAATAAAAAGTTTTAAAGGCCATGTGAAAAAAATGCTCCGTCATGCCGAGGCATCTGCTGTGGTGGAATATGCGTATAATGACAAAGCCATCCTGGAGCAGAGGAATATGCTGACAGAAGAACTATACGGGAACACTTTCCAGGTTTACAAGGTGGTGTTTCAAAACTTTGTAGTTTAAGGTGTTTTAGCACCTAAGGTATTGTGTTAGTAATACCTATCTTACCTACTGTTTATTTTGATGAAATTTCTTTCTCTCAGCTGTCCAAAGGTAGTCCAGTGTAGCGTGTTTAAATGTAATTGTTGTGTGTTTCTAGTCTAGATGAAATTGTTGTGTTTTTTTTAATTTGAAATGTGTAAAATATTTTATGTTCATGTGTGAGCTTGCTCTGCTCATCCAAGACAGTCTATTACCATTGAAGTTGTCATAGTATTATCATGTCTAGTCTGCAGTCACCCCTACTGAGATAAGATGTAGGCTTAATTCCCCATTAAGGGGGAATTAAGTTAATAACTGTAGATGACTCTTGTATCAGAACTGCCTTATGTTTGGTGAGAACAGAGTGTGGGCAGAATGGGCCTGTATCCATTTAGAGTATGCCACTTAGGCTTAATTTTTGTCTTTGTTTTCTTTTCCTATGGAGACTCCAGGACTTGAATCCAACTCCATTGAAACCATTTACATGTAGATCCTCACCAGGCAGTGAGAACCTTTTCAAAACATACAGTCTCCTTTCTTTTGAATTCTGTTTTTCTTTCTTGCTTGCTGACTTGAAAAGTTGGTTTCCATTAGAGTCAGGAATTTTGCTACAAAGTACAAAACTGTTTTACACAATTATTAACTACCGGGGAGTGACTTTTGCACCCTGTTGTACAACATAGCCTACTTTTACCCAAGATTTCTGTTAAAACTGTGTAAGAAATTAACAAGTCATTTCTGGACTATATTCCTGTTTGTTTCTTAATAAGAGGTTATTATACGTTTTAGTTAAGCATTTTTCAACATTGTAATAGAAAGATGTATGTGCTGTGATTGTGGGCTGTAATTTGTTCTGGGAAGTAAAACAACCCATAAAATCAAGTGCAGTGCTTCAAGTAGCCATACGTTTTGGTGCAAACCTGAAACTCAGCACAATATAGGTTTATTAAAAATTACAATATGGTCTTTAAAAAGACCCCTACAGCAGGGACAGTTAAAAAAATATTCTAATTTTCTGTCTAGTCAGACTGTTCTTCCAACAACAGATTATTATACAAGAGTTACCAGTGTAATTCTTCAGTTGAGATACCAGGAAGTACTTATGTAAGGTATATGGTATATATTTCTCCTCTCTGCTATTCTTGAACTGGAATTTCCTGGGCGTTTGTTGGCTTCTCAGTTCACTGACTTGTTGTGTTGCCCTCTGATGTATGTGTGCATGTCATGCAGGATTTCTGTTTAGCTGTGTAGCACCGTAAAATAATGCTAGTTTTGTGTATTCTACCTTGTATCCAGCAGTCTCATGAAGAGCTGACATAATTTTCAAAAAGCAGCTCAGACCATGGAAGTAGTTTTTGTTTGCTAATGATGACTATTTGATTTGTAGAACCTTAAGTTTACAGATTCTGACATACTCAAAAAAAGTAGCTTTTTATTTTTAAAATTGTAAAAGTGGCTAGTTTTGCAGAAAATTATTTTGGTTTTGATATTGTTCATGATTTTTTATTAAAAAGGGACTAAACATTATAATTTTTCATAAACTCTGGTACTCACTGGGAGCAACTAAACCTCTTTGATTGTGCATTCGTTTCAGACACCAGTTGTCCCAACGCTGGATAAAGTGTTAGAAGCTCAACCTGAAAAGAGAGAGGCCATCTTAGATGAAATGAAACAAATTCTTACACCAATGGCGCAAAAGTAAGGACAAAAATTGATTTAAGGTGTGGCAGTCTAGCTTGAACCAGTTTGTTTCTGACGTACAAATGACATGGATATTCTTAGAAGCTCATATGACTGATATTGTAGGCTGTAGCATTGCTGTCTTATATAGTAAGTAACTATGCTTTTGTCCCAGGTGTCATAATGCATAACTTGTCTTAATATTGAACTCCAGTTATATAAACTGAAGTGTCCCCTACCCCAGTCAGACCACTGGTAGAAATCCCACACTGATGTGTTTCCATAATGCATTTTTAGATAAGCTTCTCCAGTGGTTTTTATGAGAAAATAGGTGTTATAACTTGTAAGTTTTGGTAGAATCGTCCATATATTCTTAGTGCTAAACATCTAGTCCAAACTGATTCTGTGTTTTTTGCACACCACCCTGCCCAACTTTTTTAAATGACATATAGCTAGCATATGTTAAAGTGATTATTTGTGGGAAACTTGTTGTTTATATTCATCTATCCAAATACAGAGAGGCGGTGATAAAGCACTCACTGGTACATAAAGTATTTTTGGACTTTTTCATTCACAGTCTTCCAAAACAAAGATCTGTAAGTATGTTTATTTTGTTTTTTTGTCTTCCTTTGCCTTTTCAGTGGAATGTTTTTTATCTTCTTGTGAAAGCATTGTAAGTCAACTAGACAGAAACACACATCTTTCATTTATGGAGTTTTACATGTCTGGTGGTTCTAGATGGATGACCGGGGAGTAGTATTGTATGGAGATTTACAGTCACAGTGAATTTCCACATTAGTGCTTGCAATGCTTGAGTTTAAAAAAAAAAGATTAGTGAAATGACTTGATGTTTCCTTTCTTCATGTTAAATGATCCTTCTCAGTAGCTGGGGAATAATTAAAACCAGGGCCATAACTTCCAGTAGTTTAGCTTTCCAGTGTGTAGTTTCTTAACCACTTACAGTAATGGCCTGAAAATCTCTTGATCAAAATACAGTGAGATTGGGCCCTTCTGTCAGCAGCCAAAGCCTTGTCTGCTATGTCTGTATTGCATTCCAGTTTTAATATTACCTCAGGCATTCTTACAAAAACAAGGCCTAAATCCATTTGTGTGAAGTGACACCCTTTAGGCTGGTATCCTGCTTGATTTCACCAGCCTTGTCCTGGTTCTCCAGCTCAGAACCATCTCATCTCAAGCCAGGCAGAGCGTTCTAAACTTTCTGTTTCTTACCTACTTGTGCCGGTCTGGTCTCCTGAATTCAGCTCTGTTACTGTTAATAAACCCAAAATGGAAGGTAATGGAGTAGCCCATTTGTGACCTATTCTGAGTCTGGATCTTACCTAATTTAACATTCCTGTGCATGGTGTCACGTAACGCATTGTCTCAGAATGCTTCTGGATTCATGTGCTTGTGTGAATCAGGAATAATCCTTCTTCTTGCTGGGCCTTCTGTGCATAGGTGCTAGTACATGGACATCCTCTTTGGGGTTTGGAAATCCCTTCTGCAGATGTGTTCCTGCCTGTACATACAGCTAGTGAGACCAATCATGTTGTGACTGAGCAGTTTATAAATAATTGGTCAAATGCTTGGAGCCTTTGTCTAGAGAGCAAGAGGCAGCTAAGGATAGGAGGAGGGATAGGTAGAAGCCTCGCATCAGAGAAGTCGTTGGATAGTAATAGAAGTAGTATCTAGTAAGCCATGAGGGAATTGTTTGATTTGGTTTGTTTTTCTCCTTTGGCTGATGGCATTATTTGTCAGAAGACTTCAGAACCTCATTCCTTTGATATGAAGACTAACTTTTGGCTGAATCTTGTCATACCTGATTTATAACATGATCTGGTGTTTAAATGACTTCTTAGTTCTTATTTTCTGGCTAATGCACTGTGTGTATAAATAAATTACACCATCTTCAAAGATTTCTCCCTAAATGAATGGTTGTCTTTGTCTCTAATTTCTGTTTCTCTTCTGGGTACTGTGACTTCAATTTTTTGTAATAGAGCAGCTGACAAGCTTCAGTGCAGTTGTGATTTGATGGATGATTATGATGAACAGTGTAGTCTTAAAGAAAGCTTGTATCATTTACAGTCTTTTGGACTCTTTTTGAGGTGGTTTTTAATAGGTCAAGGCAATGAGAGTATTTCTGTAGAGCCAGTGATGTTCTCTGTAGTGTTGTGGGCAGACAGTAAGATCCTTTCAGGCTCTCACCCACCTGCCTTGAGATTTTCACACCTTTTCTTTCACCTTTTTGCTTTTTCGCCTTTTCTTGCCCAGGAAATGATAGAAGCCATCAGAGAGGCTGTCATCTACCTGGCACACACTCATGATGGAGCCCGAGTAGCAATGCACTGTTTATGGCATGGCACTCCCAAGGTAATGTTTGGTTTCCCTCTACTTAGTCCTTGGTGATTACCCACAATGGGCCTTCTGCTAGTGCACATTTTCATGCAGTTAAGAATTTGAGAGCAAGGTTAAAAACTAGCCCTCCTTATCTATTGACAAAGACAAGCAGTAATTTTTAATTTGTGGATCAAATGCCTTCATTAGAACTTCTATAGTGAAAGCATCTCCTTTTATTTTTAGCAGAGATTTTGAAGCTGTCCTATAAAGCTTTTTCATTTTAAGATTATTGTCCTTTCATTTGTCCCACAGATTTCTTAATACAAGTAAAATGACGGGAGAAAGAGGACAGTAAAAAAGTCATAATGAGAGAAAACATGTTTGCCTTAGAAAACATGTTTGCCTTTGGAATGCTAAGACTTATAAAATGTTATAGGGACGATGTTTTAGTTTCATCTGCTGATACAATATCCTGAAATACATTAGGTGTAATGTGTGGCATCACCTTTTGGAAATACTGTAATGCCTCCTATGTTTTTCTGTATTATAAAGTAAAAAAGCATTATTAACTGCTTGTTAAAGAGTACAGAAAAAATATGAAGTTCCTAGAATCTAGGGGTGGTAATGGATCTAAGAAAGACTGAGCAGTGATTGCAAGAGCCAAAAGAACAAGCACTGAGGGAACTTTCTGACAAAATTTCTTGCTAGTAATAGGGTTTTGCAACAAGCTAGAGTTTCAGGTTCTGTTGAATAGGTTTCTTTCCAAATGAAGAGATGAAACTTATTCTTCTTTAAGTAATAAAAAAAATATGTGTCAACATATGTGGTGGTTTGGGGTTTTTTGTTATTGGTTGGGATTTTTTTCCAAGGTTTTTGGCATCTTGTGTTCATGGGCTGGACTTGCAAACATACCACAGCACCTCTCTTGAATAGAGTCAGAATTCAGGTTTAACTTTTGGCACTGATTCTGGGTGCAGACTAATAGTACAAATGTGAGTCTTTGGTAAATAGCCTTTGCTTTAGTAAGCAAATTGAAGGTTATCTTTTTGAAAGGTGTAAATAACAGTTTAGTTACTCAGAATCACTGGTATTCAAGGCTTATTTGAGTTTCCTGTTTCCTTTTGAACAGGACAGAAAAGTCATTGTGAAGACTATGAAGACATATATTGAAAAAATAGCAACGGTGAGTGTTAATTAACCATTTATTTCATAGTCTCTGAAACAGAAGTACTTTGATAAAGACTGATCTCAGTGTTCTTTGGTACTGGAAACAACCATGAGGTCTCAAACTAGTCTTAAAACAGTGGTGATGTGTTAGATAATATGAAATAATTGAACTTTATGGAACATTTAGAGACATACCATTGTGGGCACTGCATTTAGTACTATGCTTCTTTAAAGTATCTGAGTTCATTGTTAGTCCTAAGTTTTCTTTCTTTTTCTTTTATGGAACCCAACTTTATATTGTATCTTCATATGGCTTGTTGATTAATTCTCTTTGGTTGGGAATAAAACAATATCTATAAAGAAGAGGAAAAAAATCAAGAGGTGTTGGGGACATCATTGGAAAGGCTATTTGAACATGCATATTTCTTATAAGATGCTTAGTATTTTTTTTCAAGTCAGGAAGCTTCAAAATGAATTAATGCTAGAGTGACATACAATAGAAGAAGTCTATGTGTTTTATTTTTTTCCCAGTAACATGTATGATTGGAGACTGCAGCACCAGTAGAGTAACAGTTGCAACCAAATTTTCATAGAGTTGGGCAGAACTGGAACTGTGAAGAGCTTTTTATATTTCTTCCCTTCCTGGTCGCTGTGTTTTTCTGTTTGCTAATAGTTGATGTGGTCTCAGTCTGTGGTCTCCAAACTTTTTTGATCACATCAGGAGTGTGCATCCCCAATATGTGTGTGTTTATGTATAAATTTTGTACCTGTACTACGGTACTAGTATACATTATAAAACATGTACAGAAATAGAAAATTTAAAAGAATGAGATAAATATAACCAGAGGTTATTTTTATTTATTTGTTAATGACACCACAATGGATTGTCTTGTGCAACCCACTTGGGGCCCACTAGTCTTAGGTAATGTTTCTCTCCATAATTTTCTAATACCAGAATAAATGAGTTGTTACTTGTTGTTTATAATTGTTTATAAGTTATATATTATATAAAAGTATAAGAAAGTGGGTGAATAATAGCTAAGACAACACTGGAGCACTGAAGGTGTGGCTTCACTTTGAGGTACAGTCTCACTGACATACAGCTGAATTGGGTTGTGCCCTTCTGAGCATGCTGGGACTTGCACTCCAACAGTGCAGTGGAGACTGTATGTCGTTGCAGACACATGATCTCCAAAAATACAGTGTGTGACTTAGTTCAGTTTTAAGCAAATCCACCATAGAAATAAAGTCTGTATGTGACGTTCCTGCAGGAAAATCCTGTGATTTCAAATGATGATTATACAGTAGGATTAGGTTAATAGCTTGGATGTGATAAAACACTGTATCCACTTCAAATCGCAGATCTACCTTTGTTTCAACAACATATTTCTCTTAACAAGCCTTGCTTATAGAGAATGCGTAAATGTTGGGCTTTTTCCTTCAATAAAAGTAGTCAATTTGTTTGTGGTTGATGTTGTGTTATGGTTGAGACAAACTCTCAGAAATGCCAATTCTAAGTCATTATATTCATAAAACTTGACTGCATGTCTGACGTCTCATCTTTGCAGGGTGAATTTTCTCATTTGGTCTTGCTGGCAGCATTTGATTGCATTGATGACACGAAACTTGTGAAACAGCTAATTATATCAGTAAGTAATTGAATATTTCCTAAAATAGTATATTAAATAGTGTCAGTGTGTTTGCCAGTGTATAGGAGGATAAGAGTAGGAATCCACTTGCGTTTGTAAACTATTTAATACTTTCCATCTTTACTATTTCATTATATTTATGTATCATGATTAGTTTTTTCTTTTCATAGCAGACCTTAGCATTTTCATAAGTTTTTTAGTTATTTATTTGAATTAGTTTTTAAGCTAGATTCAGTGCTTGCTTAAATTTGCCCTTTTTGTACATGTTCATTCTGGCTAATGGGTGACTGCAGTCTCATTAAAATTCATATCTTTTGTCATAGAAGTTTGAGCTCTGCAAGTTTCAAGAGGTTAAATTGGTGGAAGACTTTAGAATAAAGGTGATACCTTATCCAGTTTACAGGCAAAAACATTTGCATCCTCTAAGCAGAGTAATTAACACTGATGTACATGTTGCAAACAGCTTATAGTAGTACTTGTGCTGTAGCTTTAGGGACTGACAGGTTTAGAGAGAGTGGCAGGGAAATAAAGATATCAGGCAAATGTTTTGCATTGGAAGAGGAAAGTGAGAGAAGAAAGTGGTTCTGATAAGGCTTGATTTGAAAAATGTGAGCAGTTCTTCCCTTAAGCAACATTGTATGGAGGGGAGTTGAGATTTTGTACCTTAGCATGGAGATTTGGTTGTGCCTTGTTGATGGGTCTGGAGAAAAGAAAGCATCTTAGTGTGGAGATGGCTTTTGTTTCTCAAGTATTTTAGCTGTAATTGCAGCTGGGTTTTGTTTCCAGATGCCGATCTGCAATGTGACAACTTCTGGAAAGGTCCAAGCAAATATGTCCTGACTTGCCAGAACTGTCTTGGTATGAGATCATTGAGGTGTTCCTGTACTGTTACAAGCACTCTGCTTTCAGGAGAGTTTATTAGTTCAGATACTCTGATTGTCTTTAGCTGAGCTTCCAAGACGTCATTTAATTACTGAGTCATCTGAGATCAGTAATTAATCCATCATGAAAAATAATAGAATGTTTACTCTTTGTTCATCCTAGCACATCAATCTGGACAGAGGAGTAAAGGAGAACAAGGAGAAGTAGCTTTCACACATACAGAATTGTCCCATCAGGGTTTATATGAGGTCAAGAATAGGGAAAGGATGGCAGGAAAAATTGAAAAAAAAAAAAGAAAATCAAACCCAGCTCTTCTGATAGTGAATGAAAACTCGTAGCAGATGGTGAGATGGGGGCATCTTAAAATCAAGCATGGAAGCATACTCTTTAGAAGAAGCCAAGCCGTAAAATTATCTCCAAGGGCAGTTGTTTTCTAAAATACCTAACACTGTTTATCATTCTATCTCTACTAAAATTTAGCTGTAGGAAGGTAATGAAACTAGTAAGATTTGAGAGGGAGAAAAAGGAAAGAGTTTTTCTGTTGTTGTTTTATGAGTTATTTTGCTGTTTTGGTGGGTTTTTTTGGTAGTGTTACAGAACTCATAATTTTTTTGGATTGGCAGCACAGCTGGGAATTTGCAGGTAAGGGAAGCTCTTAAACTCTTTAAATCCTTTGAGGAAGGGCTTTTCTTATCATCATCTCTCAACTCCACATAATCTTAATCCAGGACCAAAGAATATGTGCAGTGCTTTGAAGCCTCACATGTGATTGGAACTGTACATTGTGAGCTTGGCATCTGAAAGGATTCAGGCAGATTTTAACGTGAAATCGCTCTCTTTCATGAGGACTCCAGAAATGCTTAGCTAGGGAGATGCCACCAAAGAGAGGTAGCATGTCAGTGTCATTTAGAATTTTTCCTGGTATACTTTCTCACAGTTTTGATACTGAAAGTGACCAAGAACTGTTATTCCATTAATTTGTCATTGTTTTTTGTTTATCCTTACAGGAAATAAATGCTTCTTTGCCCAGTATAATAAACAACAAATATGGAAAGAAGGTCTTGTTGTACTTGCTAAGTCCTAGAGATCCTGCACATTTTGTTCCAGAAATCATCACACTTCTGAAACAGGGAGATGGAAATGCCTATAGGTAACTCAGATATGAAGGTTAAGTTATTTTCCTTAGAGTCCAGAAGAGATCACACAACTTTCTGTCATGATTTAATTTCAATTTTCTTCATAATAAATCTAAGTAAATACATAAAAATCATACTGATAAGTATTATTAGATACATTATTCTGTCCTTATTTTTTCATTTTTTCCTTTTCTTTTGGTTTAAATTTCACATACTGTGGTTAGTTACCAACAAGGTATTGGTACCCAGTAGTTTACGCCTTTTGTAAAGGGCAAATCTTGTGATATGTTCTGTGTGTAAACTCATATATCAGATTTGGTGTAGAAGAAAATTTGTAATATTCATTACTAGTGTTTTGATTGGATAAAAGTATATCTCAGAATCTAGCAATAAAAATTAAAATTGCTAGTTTGATTCCAGTCTCTGGTATTGACATTGGTGCTTATCGGCTTTGAAGAAGGAGCAATTTTAGATGACTAGTGAGCTGTGTAAGAAATACATCTTGGTAGTTGAGATAACAAAAAGAAAATAAACAGGGTAAACTATGATTAACAAAAATCTCTACGAGGTTTAAAGGCAGTCAGCTTTAAACACTTTCTCACTCCATGTGTGAGCAACATGTGTTTAATTGCATGTGAAACAGAGGGAACATTAATGCTTATATTTTAGTCTTCCAGTGATTTATATCTGTCTCAAATAGCATATATACTATGAATTTCTTGTTGCTTAATGTGCATACAGAGCAAGTTTTCTACAGTAGTGTGCTGTCCTTTTCCTCAGTAAGAAGAACACTGAGCTCCGTCGGCGTGAACTCCTGGAAGCCATTTCCCCTCCTTTGCTTGAATATTTGCAAGAACATACCCAAGAAGTAGTGATAGACAAAGCTACCTTTGTCTTGGTTGCCGACATCCTACGAACGGCTGTTGGTGACATCCAGCCTGCATTAGATGCAATTGCTAATTTAGCAGCCGAAGAGCTGGTTCCAGGTGGCCGTGATGGACAGGTATTGTACACAGGACAAGGTGCTGAGATCTTCCAGGTCCTTTCTATTACTAGAATGAAGTCCTCTCTTCTTCCTTTATGTAAGACCTCAGCGTACTGCCCTAGTAGCACTCATACATTAGATGTGATCCTGTTTTCTGACATTTGGATTTTATATTTTATTATTATTTTTGTTACTGCATCTGGCTGGAGTCATGGTGGCTTGAGCCAGTACTTTATATGAGTTGTAGAGCAAGTTACTTCATGATCTTGAATCTTTAGAACTGCTTTAAACATTTTGTGGGAAGGTAGCTGGCAAGCATGTTACACAGTCTCTCTTTTAATGTGCAGTCAAGCACTTAGCAAAGTTTTATAGGTCATTTGACTGTTTACACTGAGAATGACGGTGTCTCTCAGCTTTCAGGTATGCATATCCATGTAAGGAAAGATCTTAGATAATAGCTATTTGTCTTTACAGTATGACCTTCTCTTAACAGTTGTGCCTCTTCCCTGTTTTGAGTCAGATATGTGTCCATAGACTACAAAAAAAAAAAAATACAGTGTACACTATATTTAAGATAGATTTTCTCCAGATTTCCATAGTTGTGCTGGATTTGCTCTGTCTTTCCCCTTCTTTAGGATACACATTTTACAGAATTTTACATTAACCAATCATGTTTTCTGTGACTTTTTGTGGACCATAGCATAGTGAATTTTCAAGTCTGTGAAAGCGCAAAGGTCTGAAAGTTCTTGCAGAAGCAGGTAGACCAAGAGGTTATGCTCTGTAAGAATGAAATCTTTGGAGGAGTGGGTGAAATGTTGGTTGATACGGTTTATATTACTGAAGGTTAAATGCTGCAGGGAAGATGGTAAAAATTAAACTGGTCAGTTTGAATGAGTATTCAAAAACTTGCATCAAACTTCTTGATATTTGTGTAGGTGATAACTGAATGAATCAGTGTGATGTAGTGTCTGAAGGCAGAATGAATAAATCAAGCAGAAGTATTTATGGCCAGACAAATAACTGCATTTTGAAACTTCATCACTATATAATTTGGTTTGGTTTTGGTTTGTTTATTCCCCTTAAAGCTTCACATCGCGGAACATCCAGCAGGACATCTAGTATTGAAATGGTTAATAGAACAAGATGAAAAAATGAGAGAGAGTGGAAAAGAAGGTATGTTGGGAATTTAGCTTTATTTGATCAAATTGACTTATCTGACCTAAAATAAGATTGTTTCATTTATTTCTTTGACTATACTGGTATATGCAAAATTTAGCATTAGTGCTTCTGTCGTTTTGCTGTTGTGAGCTGCTATACAAACAGAATGCCAAGGATATGTTTGCTTTTTCTGCAACACAAGTAGTGGTTGGGATTTTTTCTCAGGGGTTTACTGTGTATTTGGGACACAGTTCATTCCTGTTCTTAAAATGTGTTGATAGCTTTGCTAAATGGCATAACAGTTTAAAGTGTTATAATAGAAACAGTAAAGTCTTTCTAACAGGAACCCGTTTCATTAGTGCTCGTGAGCAAAACTGTAATCTTTACTGTGTTCATTAGTGCTGGTGGATTAATACTTTGTGACTGTTACTTCAATAATTCGTGCACAAAAATAGGACAACATTGCTAGTTTATCTTCCATAAGGCAGAAAAAGGGCACAGATGTTCTCAGTTTAGCTTTTAAACTTACTTTATTACGTAACTAAAATCTTGTTGTGTGACTCACCCTATCCTAATAGTGATTTCTTTTTCTCATACAAAAATCTCAAAAAATGAAAGGGACCAAGTGGCAAAGTATAATCTGAGGAAACTTTGTGCACTGGGGTTTTTTCTATATAAAATTTCTATGTAAAATTGTTAAACTCTTTATTTCTTTTCTTCTAACTACTTTCAAGTAGCCACCATTTTCTTTAAAATATGTTAGTTGTACTTTATTAAACGTTTCTGAAAGGAGGCTGTTTTCCTACTTTTCAAGTAGATGATTAAAAATGTGCAAAGGGAAAGTTTTATGAGTGTCTAGCCTGAGATGATGATAGTAATCTGGATTTATTTCTGTTAACATCGTGCAATTCCCAGTTTAAGCACATGATTTTCCCTTTTGCTTCCTCCAAAAAGTGCCATGCAAATTGTTCCTCTGAGTTTATTGAATTGGCATTAAAAATGAAGCAATTATTATTACATGGGGAGTTGTATGAAAACTGACCTGTCTTCAGGTGGAATTGGGATCTAAAGAGATATGAAAAATAGCTTCAGTGTTTGTTTGGAGGTTGGAGTTTGTTGGGGTTTTTTGGCATTATTTACTGTGAAGTTTGCTCAGCATACAAGTTGTAAGAGCAGTTTTCATGAGGTTCAGTTCTTCAAATTCAGCTGACCTGAGGTCAGCCTAAGTTCTTTGTTTTGCGTATGTCATTAGTGTAATACGTAATTAGTGCTGCTGTTGTCTAACAGATTTCAAGCAATAATTGGAAGTAGTCTCACATCTATAAAGATTATGCATTGCATTGAACAGTCAGTTATTTAGAGGGAACTGAACTTTGTGAATAGTTGGTAACTAAAAACTATTTGATTAAATCGCAACTAGAGAGACCTTTCAACAGGCTTTTTTTGTGTAAAAGTACTGTGTCAAATTTTTTCTTCTCCCTACCTTTTTCCCCCATTTTTCAGTTTTCTTTGGAAGAACACTGGTGGAACGGGTTGGTATGGAGAATCTGAAGACCTGGGCAGAAGTAAATAGAGGTGCCATTATTCTGTGTTGGTATGTAAAGCACATGGCCACTTCTGATTAGATTACAGTGTTAATTTCTTGAACAGCTAAGAGAACATCAGTTGAAATTTCTACCAACAAAATGTACTGTATTTCATGCAACTGGCAAGTCTTCAGTGGAACATGGAAATGGAAGAAGTCAAGCCAGAGATTCCATAGGTTGTTCTTTGAACTCTGTCTTTTGTAGTACTGGGAAGGAGCTCAGTATTGGAAAAAATGAAGATTAAAAATCCAATTTATTTTTCAAGTTGTGCCTACCATGTCTTGTTTCACAAGTGCAAAATTCTCAAAAGAGCAGTCCACCAATACCTACATAAAAAATAATTAATGTAATTAATTAAATACCTGGGACTGGTGGCAGCATACAAAAACCTGGAAATTGTTTTGTTTTGGTAAATTATGGTTTGTGTTGATGCCTTAATTACAAAGCTTAAAAATTTCTGATACTGAAGTAAAGAAATGTTTGTAAGAGACCATGCATAAGAATAGACTATGCAAAAGCTTATGATGAGCTAACTGGCTCATGACTTTGAAGCAGCGAACCATGCAAGTAGTGAGATCAAAAATACTCACAGGAGTCAGATTAACATTAACATTTTCTTTTATCGAATGTGAACAGCTGTGTTAATCATCGCTGCTTTCACTTTTATCTTCCTGTCAGTATCAGGTCATAGAAACCCAAGGTTTTGCCTTTAACCCCAAGTGTGTGGTCTGTGTCTTCTCTGCCAGCCTTGCACTTCTGGTTCCTTGTAAAGACTTTCACTGAACCAAAGTCAGCAAACAATTTAAACAAACAATGTGATTTTGAAAAATAAATCCTCTGCTCTCTTTTTGCTGCTCTACTTTTACCTCATTGTTTGCTTTACTTCTCTGCTACTTTGATGCTCTTGCTCTTTTGGTGAAATCTTGCTCTTGCTCTCAAGGTGAAATCAAAAGCTGTTTTCATTTCTGTTAGTTAATCTGAGTTCAATTCTATACTTTGTTTAGGCATTATCATTCAGATCACTAGTGAGAAGAATTGATAGTTGAGGAGTAGTTGCAATGCAGATACAAAGCCAGTTTACACAACATCTAAGTCGTCATATGTCTGTTAAGATTGTTCAGCTGCCAAAATGATAATGCTCTTTATTTGCCTCTCATAAACAGGCGTTTAGAATTCAATAAATGCATCTAATGTCTGTAAGTCACGGATCCTGCACACAGATGTTCAGTGGAGTTTTGTTAGAAAGGCTTATTTTACTGACACTATTGATTCCTGGAGTTTTTTCCTTCAACTCAAGGCCTAAGAGATTCATTTAGCATGTGGTGTGGCCAGTGTATATACTAAGATGTTTAGATTATCCAAATAAAGTTGCAAAGTAAATTAACAGATTTTTTTTGCATAATTAGCACCTCGATAACTGGCTATCACTGTGACAGTAGTCTTTGAATAGGCTTTGAAGACTTACAGATAAAACAGGAAACTATTAATGGCTTATTAGAAAAAACTAGCACAGGAAAGGTCTGTGAGGAATGGCAGTCTTTCTCCCTTTCTGCTATTACTCATGTCGCTACAGGATGGGACTTGGACAAGTGTCCTTTGTTACCAAGCAGGGGAGCTTATCTCCCAGACTGGCAGTATTTTCACCAATATTGAAACTTAGAGGAAAGACAGAAAAAAGTATATTGCCTCTTTGTTTGCTGGAATTTTATTCTTAAGTTTTTGTTTGTTTCGCTGAAATCTGAATCTTTTGCAGATTAAACTTCTTTTGATGACTTTTTAGGCATGAAGTCTTTTTGTTTAGGCAGCTGAGAACACATAACCAGCTCTTTGTGTTCCATTTCATGTGACACCTGCTTACCTCAAAAACATATAGTAATTAATTGCATTTTTGTTTAACTGCACGCACTGAAGTAAAGAGATTATCTAAATCATACAGCCATAATAAATTGAATTTATTCTGGTATAGGTAGTAACTGCAGGGTTTTTTTTACATGAAATAATTGTTGAGTTTTTAAAAACCTTCTCATTTAAAAAACTCAGATACTTCTTTTGTCATAAGGGAGCTCAGATCCCTCAGACAAAAGTGATTTTCAGACGATGCCAGTTCTCCCTGAAGCCATGATTGATTTTTGTTTTGTTGTTGGCTTTCAGAAGCCATCTGTCACATACATGCAAATCAGAAACTCAGAATTACTCAGGGAGTCCATTTGAACGTTTTTGGCTATTTAGTCATTATTTGTCAGTTACAAGCAGTCATTGCAGTGCTTGACTTCTTAGTTACCTGCTATAATCTGGACCTTCACGTTTCCTTGTCCTACTTGCTTTTAATTTGATTTTTGTAAAAAAAATCGGGGGCCTGGTTCTGACCTAATACTAGCCTGATGAGTCCTAAGGTAATGAGAGGACCCTCTGCAAGCTTACAGTCCAGCCTAGTGTATAAAGTCTTGTAAGTACTTGAATGTCATGGATGCAGGTCTGTTTACTTTCCTATATTGACTCTTCTGGTATTTTTTAATTTGTAAATGATGTGTTACATCAGGGTAGAAAACAGACAAGAACTTACTTCACTAAATGTTTTATTGACCTCCATGTGTTATTCCTGTAACCTGGAGAAGATACATTTTATATCTACAAAATACATAAGTGCCAGCTTTCTAGATCTTATAAAAACTTTCAGAATAATAGTTTTAAAACTCCCCACTATGTTCACTATGTTGGTCTTATCAGACATGCAGACATTCTGTATTAACAATACCTGTCTTGAAATACCTGTGGATACTAGGAATTTGAAAGCAACTGTACATGTATAGCTGTCAGCAGATGAAGTTCATTTTTAGAAATACATAAAATGAAGTCCAAAGTGCCTCGATATTTTGTGTGCTCTTTATCCCTTGTGGTGAGTGAACCACATGTACTTCACTGTGTTAATTAACAATGTGATCAGCACATCCTTTGTCAGTGCTCTTGACTTTCATGGTGTTATCAGGTGTACATGACTCACAGAGAAGATGAGAAAGTATCATGCTCACCTGTGTTGAATATCCTGTGCTGTACTGCCTGTAGTGTTGCCATCTGGCACACCATTTGTAGTTCTGAAGAAGTCAAAATTTAAATCTCATCTTAAACTACCTTAATTCCTTTATGTCTTACTCAGTTCAGTTTGCCATGTCTAATCCTTTTTTAAAAAGTAGGAAAGAAACAAGCTTATAGGTAGCTGCAAATTTGAGAGCAGTCCTAGGGATTGTAAGGACTTGTAGTATCATGCAGCCTGCTTCACACCAGCACATGGATGTTATGGTTTGTTTCCAGTCTTAGTTTATTTGTATGTCAAACTTGTAATTCTGATTTGCACACATGGTTTGCACACATCGGCTGTAGAAGACACTTTTTTTAGGCAGTGTTCACTTGTCATTTTGAAGTAGGAAATTAGTTGTGCCATTACCTCTATTGATTTTCTGTTACAGTCCAAGAACATTTCACTCCCGAAGGAGGGGAGAAGGACAGTCAATACCTATGTTGATCTGCATAGTGGAGAAGCTTTTTCTTTTCTAATAGTATATTACATGTTATGATGAATATCCTTGTTTCTGAGGAAGAAAGTTATCTGGGAAATCTGGTTTGTTTTCTAAAAGTATTATGTAAAAGAATAACAGGACTGGTAAGGGTCTGTAGTCCTGCACTAAGTGCACCATGGAAGTACAGTAGTGAAAGTACTTGAGTGTATTAGATGTATGGCACTCTCCATTTCTAGAACTCCTGTTACAGGAAAGGTATCAACAACTGACTGAGTTTAATGAAGAGTGACCAGCACAGTCATGGGCTGGATCCCTCGGCCTGGTAAGAGAGAGGCTGTGGGGCCAAGGCGGTTTCCTCTGGGAGAAGGGGCAGCTTGTGGGCACCCAGCAGCATCCCTGGTACCTGTGGGAGGGGATGGAAGAGAGCTGGTCCCGTTGCAGCAATAGAGGGCAAGAGGAGTGGCACAAGCTGAAACACAAGAGGCTCAGGCTGAAGATAAAGAAGGCCTTTCCCCATGAGGTTGATCCAGCAGTAGGGTTGGGGCCCAGGGAGTTTGGGCTGTCTGCAGCCTGGCAGGTTTCAAGCCAAGAGTGGATGAAGCCCTGGACAGTCTGGTCTGACGGTGTTTGAACATGCTTTGAATAGTGATCAGTTCTCTGCAGACTGATTTATCATTTGTTGGTTGTGTTCTCACTTGGTGTTTCATACTTTCTGGAATGTTTTACTTCTTTTTGTAAAAGGAAGTGACAGAATCTGGCCTGAACTATATTATTCCTAAATAGTAATTGTTTCCTTACATGGACAGCTTCTTTTCCTAGGACCTACATGCTGACTTTGACATCCTGCAATTTTTCCTGTTTCTTGTAGCCTTCTCCGGAGCACTGATGAAAAAGTGGCAAATACAGTCAAAAAAGGACTGAAAAAGCTCATCCCAAAGCTGAAGCAGAATAAAAATGTAAAAGGAATAGAAGCATTACTGGAGAAATTGACTTCCTAATGTAAATGGAGATAAAAAGATTATTTACATCAATGCAATCCACTGAGATTTGGTAAGATTTTGCACCATGGTGGTTGTAAGAAGCAGTGTATGCATTTGTATATTAAATAATTTTTAAAACAACTTGTCATTGTACTCATTCTGTTGTGCACAGTAAAAGATTGTTCTCAGAGACTGAAATCTCAGAAAAATTTAAGGGCTAGTGGAAACTTCTGAACACATAATGAAGAAGTTAAATCTTTTCTCATAACTTGATCAAAAATGTTTTGAGTCTTATTAAAATTTGCACATATGTTGTCATAGTTACCATAGAAACAGAAGCATCTGTTCTGGAGATACTGTGTACAGGCAAATACACTTGTTCTTAATCCCCTTCCCTCCTGGTTTCCTCAAAAAAAACCCCAGGAAAACAATTCAAGTTCCATTCTTACCCTGTGTCGGAGACCATCATCCTTAGGAACTTACAAGAATAGAATGAAAACAGTGTCTGACCTTTTTCAGAGAAGGTCCTGAAGGAGCAGCTGACTTCAATGGACCACATTCAATGGACCACAGTTTGGTTTTGTTTTACTCAAGTCTTCGGAGAAGTACACACTTACAAGCCCTAAAAAACCTGAGTTTCTTTGTTGTAATAGGGGAGGGATGAATTTACTTCTGCATGATATCAAATAAATATCCTATTGATTTCTCCAGTACCCTATTTTGATTAAGAAAAATCAAACGGATATTTTCTTTCAGAAAAAAATCCAAACCTTTCTTGTTAAGACTTTCATAGAACACCCACCCTGCTGCTGTTCAATGCCTTGGTGATAGACTAATCCACACAGAGAGCCCAGGTAATTAAATCTCCAACAGCAGGAGGCACTCTTCGGTGTTGCTTAGCTTGATGTGTCTTCATTTTTAATAGCAGATAGTTTGCCATTCCTTCTCCCAATATACAGCTTCCCCAAGATAAAGTACAATACAATTACCTGAAGGTTGCCAGTTGTTTAGTAAACTGGTTTAAGTTCCTGTATTTTACATACTTGAAATCACTCTCCTCAGTTACTGTGTTTATGAACAGAGTTCATGATGATCCACCACTAGTCGTGCAGATCATCGGGAAGTGCAGTGCTCAGCACACGTCACAATCAGATTACCCAGTTTGAGACTCGGACTTGCATGCTTAGCATGAGGTAAAATACTCTCCTTCCCTAGGGAACACTTGTATGACCCTGACATTAAAGCACACAATCAAAGCATCACATCAGATCCTTGTAAGCAGACATTCTTAACATGGCTTTTTGCTATTCAGTTTGTTAGCATGTTCTACAGCTATGATATTTTTATTGCTCCACGAAATCCTCTAGATTGGAGGTATGTATGCCAGATTCTGAGGATTAGATTATTCCCCTCAATAAGCCAAAAATTGAAAAGGCTGTATAATTTTTTTTCTTCTCCCTGTTCTGTTCTGCCACTAATTAGAGCTACAAAGTTGATGTTACGAGGAAAGGCTGAAGAAGCTGGGCCTGTTCAGCCTCAAGAAGAAACACCTGAGAGGTGATCTCACCAATGTCTATCAGTATCTGAAGGGAGGGTGTCAAGAGGATGGATCAAGGCTCTTCTCAGTGATGCCAAGCCATAGGAGAAGTGTCAAAGAGCAGAAACATGCAAAGGAAGTTCCACCTGAACATGAGGAGGAACTTCATTACTGTGTGGGTGACTGAGCACTGGAACAGATTGCCCAGAGAAGTTGTGGAGTCTCCCTCACTGGAGATCTCAAAGAACCATCTGGATGCAATCCTGTGCCATGTGCTCTAGAATGACCCTGGTTGGACAGGGAGGTTGGACCCTATGACCCCAATGTGGTCCCTTCCAGCCTGACCCATTCTGTGATTTGGTAATTCTGTAATTACTCATCATGAATCTGTTGCATATTTTATTCAGCTTGGGTTTTTTTGGCACAAACTTGAGACTTCTTTAGAAACAATTCACCACAGTTTAAATTCACTACCTGTTGCTAACTAAAATGATCCATTTATTGTCACCAAAGAAAATCCTGTTACAGAAACTAATGAGCTGCAATCTTCAGTAACTGAAAGGATGTGTTTACAAGCAGGAACACTTAATGCCAGTGCCAATCAGGTACTGGAATTTAGTACATTTTCTAGATCTATATGCTTAAGTATAAGTAGCTAAAGTAGTGAAATGCAGTTTCATCTTAGTAAGTAATCACTTGGTTCTCACTGGACTTGTCTGGTGGCAGTATTTCTTAGCACAAAAAAATTACAAGGTACTCAAATACGCAAATTCTTGGAAATAATCATAAACCCAATTGTAATTCAGTTTACTTAGGTTAGTTTGACCAGTATGTAAGTGTTACAATTAGGAAAAAGAGTTTCTAACACTGTTTGTTTGCGTTTCTTGATTTACTGAAACCTTGCTGACTGTGCTCTCCTCTAATTCCACCTAAGCATACAAGTAATTGTAAGTACTGAAAGGTTAATCTCAATTAGGCCTGATTGGCACTGGCACTAAGTGTTTCTGCTTGTAAACACATCGTCTCAGTTACTGAAGATTGCAGCTCCTTAGTTTCTGTAACAGGATTTTCTTTTGTGACAATAAACCATTGTTTTAATTAGCAACAGATAATGAATTTAAACTGTAGTGAGCTGCTTCTAAAGAAGTCTCAGTTACTGCCAAAAAACCCAGCCTGAAAAAAATGTGCAACAGATTTGTGACTGAATAATTAGTGGCAGACTAAAACAGCAGAAAAAAAATCTGGTACATCCCCTCTCAAATTTTGGGTTATTGAGGGGAATAAACTAATGCTTAGAATCTGGCACAGACGTACTTCCAGTCAAAGATTACAGGGAGCAGTGAAATTAAGTCATAGCTAGAGAAGGTGTTAAAAAGCTGAAAGCAAAAACCCTTGCAAATGTCTGCTTACATGGATTTGGTGTGATGCTTTAACTGTGTTATTTAATTATGGTTGCTTTAACTGGGTGTGTACCAGGCAGTTAATTTGCATTTTTGAGTCTGCATATATGGTTTATTTTAAGTTATGTGTAGTAATTTGGAGTGATGACTGCTAATTTTCCTTACCACAAACTGAGAAATGCCATTGTCACTTAAGTAGACGTCAGTTAAGATTATTTTATATGAGAGCATTATTTTATATAAGACAGCATTGTTTTCCTGCCAGGGATAGAACATAAATCTTGCTGTTAAGGTGTGCCTTTAATGTCAGTTGAAACCAAATTCTGAAATGGCCTTAACAGGATGAGAAGTTACGTAAGTACAGAAGATTAAGTGGCTTAAGGTGTGTCTAATTTTTTGCACTGAAGAAGCTGGTTGAATGCAATGCCATCTCTGTCGTGGGCTAATTCTGTGGCTGTGTGAAGGTTGAGAAGTAAATTCTTTAAAAGATTATGAAACAAAAATGGTTTGATTTTTTTCCTTTTTATTTCTATTTTTCTTTTTTAAATGTACTTGACAAGGACGTCTGCTTACTTTGGGTTATCCAAACTGCTCAAATTATTGCCTGCATCTTAATATAGCCAGTAGCAATTGCTTTCAAAATTGCCTGAAAGACAACGGAAGTGCACATGCAGCAAGTAAGTGTTTGTGTCACCTACTCACTCAGAAGAAAGGCTGTGCCAGGAATTGTGGGGCATTTGTTTTGAAGCCCTTGTCTAGAGGTGAAGTGACTATCCCTTGTGGCCATCCAGAGCCAACACCTCTCACTTTGCATAGCGGAAGCTGGAGTGTGAACCGCCAGTGTTTAATCATTGTGAATGCTAGGACAATCTAGGACAGAAAAGGTGGTGATAATTGTTTTGGTTTTCATTCTCAGAAGACAGAGTACCTATTACCTTGGTAGTAATGTATATATTACGGTGCTTGAGTGTATTTTCCATTAGCTTGGAAAAGGGGGCATACAGACAGGTACTGTTGCACCTTAATAGCGCTTGGTTTAATGTACAGAAGACTCATCATTCCCCTTTGCTGCTCACAGCAGGGTCTATCAAGAGCAAGCAGTATTTGGCTTTTCCACTGACTCTTTACCAACTTACCTTTTCTTCAAAAGCAGAAAATATACATGACGACTCTTGTTTTTTGTCTGGGTGCAGAACTGAGGAAAAAGTGGGGTCAGCAGAAAGTGCAGAATGATGACTTAGCTGGAAATAAAGGGGGAATGTTGTGGGACACTGTACACATTGCAGGCAGACTGTGACCCGTAATCTGTGAGATTTTCTTTCTTGCTCCTGTCCATCTCTTATTTGGTTGGGTTGTAGACCTGTTGGAGTGGACACAAAGCCATATCCATGTATGGACACCATTTGGTACTTAGGCAATCTAACAAACGTTCTCACTATTACTGTGTCATGTCTAAAAAATTAAATGGTACTAATCAAACATTAAAATTAGGGTTTTTTTTAATTTCTTACGTCTTTAAAACAGATTCATGGAAGTGTTCATTGCATTAAATCAAGACACATTTCCTTGTGCTTTCTTGGAAGAAATCTGTACTGTCCATTAGACAGTTGGCATTGTCAAATTAAAAATCACTGTCAAAACTCATCCATTTTGCCTCACTAGTGTGTACAACATTCCTCATCTGCTTTCTGAAAACACAGAAGTTCATTTACTCTTAACCAAATTATTCTTCCATCAGTTTTCCTGTTTTCTACTTGGGGTTTAAAACTTTTGCATTTACTTTTTCCCTTACATGCTCCGTTATGTAAGTTGAACTGTCCATTTATAAGAGTTTTTTTATTTAAAACCCCTTTGGTTGTTTTGTGTGTCTTGTTTTGAGAGCCTGGTCTTTTAGGATATGGAACATTTTTTAAGATCTATAAATGGTAGATACCATTTTATTAGTCATCTAATTAAGAGAAGTGTTCTTGGAGAGTGCTGCTATTTAAGAAATACTATTCTATCATAACCGGCTCCTCAACATTTTCTCCCATCCTTATAACTTCAAATTTCAGGAGTTCAAGCTTTTCTTGATGTGTTTTTTTTCTTTTAAAAGTATGCAAAGGCTCTAACCCATTTGGTTGTAGGATCCAAAGTAGCCAGTAGTAGTGTTTATGAACTGTACTACAGGGAGGGATTAAGGGAAGGGAAAGTGACTGATGGCTGGAAAACTGGGAAATATGTGGGTTAAATTCAGTTAACTGGAGTAATTCCTTGCATATGCCCAACTTATCACTATATGTCTTTGTGATTTTTCTCTTGTAGTATTAAAGATATGTCAAGGGCCATATTGGTTGAAGTGGGTTTAACCATCTTGTCTTCTGCTTTTATGGAAGGTGGTTTTAATTGTTGCATTTATATCTCTTTCAATCAGGATGTGTCTTACAAATATGCTTTACAAAATGTAAAAATCTTACAGATTCTCTAATTTTCCCTGTCTTCCCCACAGCTGGTTCTGCCTGTCATTCCTGTACTGGTCAGTCTGTGATATAACTGGAGTGTGTCTACATGGATTACATCTTTTATTAGAATAAAAAAAAAAAGAAAAAGCATAGAGAAGGGAGCTGACAGACCTCTGGGTATACAGGCATATACAGATTGGTGCTGGAAGCATTGAACTAAGAAGTCATCAGAACGTTTTTATTTGTTTGCAAAACAGAAGTAAGTAAGATACTTGTGGGGAAAAAACAGAAAACAAAAAAAAAACCAAACACAACCAACCAACCAACCAACCAACCAAAAAAAACCCCAGGCTTTTAATTTTAAAGATGTACTGAATTAAAAGCATCCCCCCAAAAAATTATAGAAAAGAGTATTAAGGTAATATTGGTTCAATAGTCACAGTCCTTAAAATTTCTGCTCACAGAGTATGGTTAGGTGAAGAAGATTGGGTGCCACAACATTTGTTATTAAGTCATCTTCACAGAGTGGTGATGGCACCAGCTTTCAAGGCAGTCATTCTTATGGATGAAATGCTTTGAGAGGCTGTTTTACAAATTCATGCCACCTGTTCTTCCATGTAAACATTTTTTCTGTCTTTTTTTCTCTGTCTGAAGAGGTTAAAATATTTAAATTCTCTTTCAAATTCTGTATCTTTTGATAGTGGGCAATGAAAAGAAGAGGTAGTATCATTTCAAAGTCATGTTTGAAATATGTCTGAATGACTTCTCTTCAAAATAACTAAAACTGGTTGAACTTTGCATGTTACTGTAAACGCTCCACCCTTGTTGATAGGCTTTTGTTACACTCTGCACCTGAGAAAGGTGCAGAAGAACTAGCTGCTAGCACAGAGGTAGCAAGCACCAGATATATTTTTAAGGAAAAGGGGAATCTGGCAGCCTGTAACCTCTGAGTGGCAGCAGTGAATAATTTTCTGTGAGGGACTATGGTTCCCACCAGGAGACCCACCCAGCTACTTTGCCCTGCCTTGAAGGGCATCGCAGCACCCCATTACGGCAAAAGGTGCAGTTGCCATCTGCCTGTGATTTCCTGAATTTTCCTAAATTTTTGGAACTTATTGTTTTTGGTGTTTGGTTTTTTGTGTAGTGTTTGATTTGGGGTTTTATTGTTTGCTTATTGTGTGGTCTATGGTCCTTTGTCATTGTTGTGTCCCCATCTCCGCCCACCCCCCCGAACTACCCCCATCTACCAGAACTGGTGAAGGAAAGAGTGTTGGTGGCCTGAAGAACAGTTATTAAGTGGTAGCAAAAGACTGACTTTATACTACGGTACGTGCTTATCTGGTTATTGACAGGGGTTACAATCTTTTGCTTATAAATGGAGCAAATCCACTTTAGAAAGTTAGAATGACAGTACAGAGTAATGATATAGAGTGGAATTAGACTCTAACAAGTTTTATTTAAAAACTTCAATAATCTCGGTCTCAGGACCTACTTGTAGAAAGCTTTAATTTTTCTCAGCATATTTCCATTAAATTATCTAAGTACATAAAAACTAGTACTGACCTTTCCCTTTTTCAGACCTAGATAAAGAGCTGGATTACAGTCAAATGGCATGTAATTTATATACTACCAAATAAAGAAGTCAATAAAGGTTTTGTAATAGTCGATAAGCATATTTTTACGTAACATAAAACCAGAATGTTCTAAACAGTTGAAATTTTTCTTTCCTAATCTTACTGACAGCCATTATTTTTATTCAAAAACATTGAGCTATTCCTAGTTAATAATCAAAAATGTTGAAGTATTCCTAGTTGATAATCTTTAAAATTTTATGTATTTAAAGACTGAATATTGCTATTTGCTTCAGAAGCCTGGGAGCAGTACCAGATGCCTATTAATCTGTGGTTTACTGTAGCTATCCCTGTAAGTGCTGTCTTTCTGAATGAGAAAAGCAAACAGCTGCTGAACTGAATTGAAATAATGATGTTCTTCTAAGACAAGGATTTGTGCAGGAGCAAATTCTAATTGGAATTCTTTCCACAGTCTCATGTAGGGGCAGACTAGATTTCTACCCCCCACCACCACGTTGGTTTTTTTTTGTTTTGTTTTTTTTTTAATCTCTGTTTTTTTCTCCTTTTCTTTTTTTTTTCCTTTTTATTTTCTTTTTCACCCCCCTTTCTTTCCCCAATAATTCCCAGGCATAAATTGAGTAGAAGAAACAATACTTAATTTTCCTAAAATGAAGGCAGGCCATCCAGAAAACTGACTGTTTCTATGTCTAACAGAGACACACCATGTTTACTAAGTCTGTAGTGAAACATAATGGTAAAACATATTTTCCTTCTCCCTCTGGGTCTCATTAATATCTGCAGTTAGTTAAAATGAAAGACTTCAGCATGGCCATATTCAGAGAGATTTTTAATTTCTCAATGGTTTGAGAATCCTCCACCATGTTTCCCCAAAACCTTACTTATGCCAAATTTACATCTCATAAAACAAGACCTATGTACTTTAATAGTGTTGCCTATCTTTGTTGTGTTTAATATTTTCCCTTGATGTGTTATTTTAAAACCTTTTGACTGTCAAAGCCCTATGGCATTCAAGTAACTAAGACAATCATGACTCCTGCATCGTTTCTGGATGTTGTCATGTGTACCACTTGACTCTTTCCTTTGAGTAATCTCGGGACAGTGATGATGCCATTGAAGGTCTTAGTGCACGTGGCAGAATAAATTAACTGAGTCCTTCTCATCAGGAAACATTGTGTCAACAAAAAAGTGGCAAAAATGCTACATCCTATTTCAAAATCAGCTACTTTTGCACAGCCTTCTTCAGGTTGTCAGAATTTTGTTCTGTGGGAATATGAACTGATTCCTTTGAGCTGGCAGGACATACCACTTTGTATGATATGAGCCTCAGACAGACTCTCACAGCAGGAGACGATTTTATGGGAGGACAGCTACACAGAAAGTGCTGGCACTGACAGAACTTTGGGCAATCCAGGCAATGTCTGATGGGTATAATCATACCTCAACTTTAGGCATACTCTTTCCTATTGAAAAGCACATACTTATGCTTGTTATGCATAAAATAAGATCAGTTAAGCCACAAGGCAGAAAGCTGCATAAGGTAATTCAGAGACCAAAATGATGAGTTTTTGAAAAAAAAAACAAAACAACACAAACCAAATAAAACCTACCAAGGACTAACTTCTGGTTTTCTGGAAAGTGCTTTACTCTACTAAGGACCTGTTCACCTCCTCAATGCAGCAGGTCAGGGGAGTCAGGTAATTACAAAACAATAACCAGGAACTTTATGTAGTCTTGTGCTTAAAGTTGCATGGCAGAGAGGTCTGTCCTCCAAACTGCACACTTCTACCATGTATCTTATGCCAGTTATAGGTGTTAATCAGAGCTCTCAGAATTGAGCTTGGTCATGAATCAGACGAGAATCTACCCACACTCCCCCAAACAGTCACATTTGTGTGATGAATCAGTGCACAGAGTGATCAAGATGGTCCCAAAGCTGGAGGAGCTGGATGGCAGAGGGATGAGGGGACAAAGTGCACTGAGAAAAAAGAGAGTGGGGCAGATGCTGGGTAAGCTGAGCTGCCCAAAGTGTGATGGCCTTGGTGCTTAGTGCACTCAGATGGGACCTGGTAGCACTGGTTACAATATCTTCTTATAAGGGGACAGAAATTATATTCCTTTGTGTCTGTCAGTGTTTTTGCCCATAGCCATGAGCCTGTAGGGTTCTTGAAATTAGTCTTACTTTCCTGTGGCTGTAGTGTACGGGGACCTTCCAGACTAAAGTTGTCAATAAAAAATTGCTTGGGCCAGAGGAGACTGTAAGTTTTTAAAGATTTTGCTGCTTGGTCAGGGTACTTTCATAGCTTTTTTGTTGAAGCAGGGTATGTGATCCACACCTTTCCACCCAGATGAGTGCTGGAAACACCAAGCTCTGTGGTCTTTCTTTTACTGTCACCTTGTGACATTAGGCCATTATTTCTCTAGTGCAAAATGGAACAAAATTCAGCTAGAGGGGTGCAGGAGACTCTCTCCAAACTGTATTTGAGTGGTTATAGCAGTGCTATGGGACTTGTGCACTTAAATCTATTTGGACAGATAAGAAAGAATTTGCCAAGGACATTCAATTCTGAGTCCTGATTAAAAGAGAGAAGAGTTCCTTTTCTTCTGCTCATGTTTTGTGTGGAAAGCCTATTCCTTTATATGTCTTAAAGAACATCTACTTGAATGAGTCCTGCAGGTGAGACAAGTGGGGTGAAAAATAGTGGTTTCTGTCAGGTCTGAGGCTGTGACTAAGTCCAGTCTCAGCAGAGTAAGCGCTCAGGCTTTCAGTTTCTGTAGGTGGCAAGAAGCTGGTGAGCCTGCCATGCAGGGCATCCCACTTGGTCATTCCTTCAGCAAAGAAATTAAAGTTCCACTATTTTGGAAAGCTGAGTAATCACCGCGTTTTAAGTCATTTTGAGGGATCTAACTCCAGCTGCATGTTGAAAATAAAGCATAGTTGTGTTTTTGCATGCTTGTAACCTCCCACCTCACTCAACTGCTGTAAGTGGTTTCCTGTGGTTTCTAGAAGCTTCTTATCCTGTTGTTGCTGTGCAGAAGGGCCATACAAATTCATACCATCCCTAGAGCCAAAGTAAAGCAGCTATTCTTCTCAGTGAATGCCAGGATTGTGCCTGCTGCATTGTGTGCAGTCCAGAGCAGCAAACATCTATCATATTGAATTCCCAGGGCTCAGCTGTGCCTTAAAGACATGGTTTAGCTCTTTACAGAGCTGATCTGCACACAATGTGCTGCCTGTCGTTCCTAAAGAACAAAATGACAGATGGGCTTATGATACGTTTGTCTGGAGGTAGAGAATGAGAAGAGCAAGTTGGTTACTAATTACCTTCTGACCGTTGAAAGGAGAAATGTCCCCGTGCTTGACAGAATTCGCATGGACACAGCAAAATTAATGAACTTTTTCACCCTTAGCTGTCCCAGAGTGAGCTTCACACCATTGTCTCCCATGTGGTCCTGAGATCTGAATACAGCCATTTGCATTCAGCAGGGCAGCACAGACACAACGTGAGAGTTTAAGAGTTTTAAAATGCATCCCTGTCGACAGGATGCTTTGCAACAGGAGTGCTGCTGACTAACAGCCATGGATCATATGGGTGATTGCTGCCATTGCTCCTTTTGGTAACACTTTTTTTCTTAAGGCTCTTCGTATCTGATTATCAATAAAGTAATTTTTCTTTCAGATCTGTAATTTAGATTACTATTTCTAAACTGGTATGACTGGTCTTATGTAAAAAGAATACTCCTGATATGCTGCGAAGTAGTACATTAAACTGTGATTCCATTTAATTGTTGTTTTTATTTGTTATGTTGGTTTGGGGGCAAGTTTAGACACATGAAAAATCTCATTCAGCTGTGCAAGAAGACCAAGTAATCTTAGGACATAAGGTACCCTTGGGGGTGAGCTACAGTGTCAGGATTATGTCCCTAATGGCTGTATGTACTAGACAAAGTACCTTGACTTAAAACTATATTTAAAATTGTTTAAAGATAAGTGCTGATAAGATCCTTTGTGATCAACAGTCTTTATGAGATACTATCCATTACATATTTAATTTGATTACTTTTTAAATGCTGCTTTAACACTTATGTCCCATGACAGGCCTATTATTCTAACAATTCAATAAGTAGATACGTTAAATACTGTAAAATAAATTTAGATTATTATTTAATCCTATACCTAAAAAGGTTTATGTTTGAAAGTGTTTTCAAAATTGATCAATGAGATTTATCAACTCAAACTCCAGAATTCTTCACTAGTTCTTGTCATAATGAAATATGGTTATGGGTGTGGTGGTGGAGGGAACGCTGTAATTAGTGTATTGCTTGCTTAGACATGAAAATAGGAATAATTTGCAGGGCTACATCTGAAAAATAAAATTGAAAGAGTGAAGCATAGCTATCTCACAGAAGCTGAAATCTTAAGGAGCATAGCTGCTGCTAATATTTAGGTAAGTGCTCTAGGCTGTTTTCCTGGATTTGAAAGCTGATGTGAAACCAATTCAAGCAATGCAATCAGTATATTGGGTATTCTGTTTGTTTCGTTTTTGAGACTGCCATGACAGCGGCAAGGTGGCTGACCCTTAATGTCAGCAATTTTTTTTTTCTTTGGTACTATTATGGTGGGTCTTCATTGCCACTGGAATCAGTAGTAGGAGGCTAGGTCCTCGTCTAATTCAGGGTTTCTGGGTAGTTAATCTGAAGAAGGTAATTTCAGAGAGTTGATAAGCACTTTAGTTCTGCTCACCATATAGGAAAGTTAAAAAAAAAAAGCCTGTTGTAATATGAGCCTTTTTAGTTTTCAAAAACAAACCCTTTCAAAACAGATTTCACCATCTACTTTGTTACTTTTGGCCTCTTCAGTTTATCTTCACTTATCTTGGCTAATCTGTTTTTCTTCTTTCTCCTTCAGCTTCTCCATTTCCCCCCAATATCCGAAGCACAAGCTGTATCATTGCTGTGACAAAGGGTGGGTTGCACCTTCTCCACAGCACTCAGATATTTTCTTCATGGCTCTCCGTGTGAAGTCAACCTTCCCTCTTTCTTTCTTGAGAGCTGTGTACTCGTAAGCCTTCAGCTTGCTGTAATAGTCTGAGAATTTGTTGTAGAGGATGGAGATGGGCATGCCATTCAGGATTATTCCAAAAGCAATGCAGAGGAAAGCAAACAGGCGACCAAGGTGAGTTTCTGGACACATATCACCATATCCCACTGTAGAGATGCTGACCTACAGGCAAGCCAACATTCAGCTTATTAGTTGGGAAGAAATATAAAAACAGATATGTTCACTGATAGGGACAATTTTAAAGTTAGTGGGTTTGTACTTTGCATCGTAAGTCTGAAATACTCTGTAATGCCCTTCTTTTCTATGCCATCCATCTTATGGAAAATATCCCCTTTAAAAAAAAATCCCTTGCATGAACTAAAGACAATGATTAAGACACGATTTAGGAGGATTTTTGTAAGCTTTGCCCTGCAGAGGGAATTTCCAAATAATTTCCACACCAGCCTGTCCAGAAGGTGAGTTTTTCTGGATGCAGCAAGAGGATAGATGTGGCTCCCTGACAATGCAAATCCACTGATAGCTGCAACCCTCCTCCCTCATTATGTCACTTGGAACAGATGCCCTGTTTGTAAATCCAGTGTGCTGATAAGACCTGATATTTTGGACTTAGTCTGTGGATTGTATTTTGAGTTTTACCTGTGTTTGTCATATATATTGTAGGAACTAATGCAAAACACATGAAAATCTTCAGCTAATCGTGAAATGTAATTTCAAAATATTTGCACTATAGGAAGAAGTGATCCAGGACTTTGAAGTTTCTAGATAAAATCCCCTGTAACAATAACATACCTACAAGGAACTGTAGCCTGGATTTTTTTGCTTGCAGTATATGCTTGCAACATATATATTAACAGTGCTAAGTGAGTACCCAGGTGGGAAATTTTTGCTGACTTCCCTTTTGAAGAAGTGTTTGGGGGTTGTTTAAAATGTTTTGGGTTAGGTTGCTGTTGTTTTTGGGGAGTTTTTTCTGGTTTGTTTGTTGTTTGTTTTTTTTTTTTTTCCTTTGAGAGTGGTGGTATTTAGTGTATCTGTTTTATATGAATCTGTACACTTTGCCATTATATTGTCTGCATAGTTTTACAGACTTTTTTCTTCTCAGCCATCATCATGTTCTTTTACATGGATACAAAAAGGAACTGTGTTATGAACCCCGTACTATACCAAGTACTACAATACTTTCATTGTAAAATTCAGTTTCAAAAATTCATGGCTGTTTGAATGATGAATA
>JAWWES010000094.1:44896496-44906961 GCA_035583135.1 Lophotriccus pileatus
AAAAATAACTCCTAATTTATATACTCCCACTGTACACATCTTGATTTTTTTTAATAATTTTTACATTTAGTAACTATAACTTCATTTTCTCTGTAAAACTTGCAGGTTTTTGCCACTTGGCACTTTCTAGGCAGTGCAAGAGACTAGAGACCTTTTCAGCCAGTGAATTTTATTTATTTTTTTTCACAATGTCTCAACACACTGCGTGTATCCATGAAACTGTAATGAATTCTCTGGCAGAAATCAGCCACAGGCTGTAGAACTTTCACTGTAATGCCCTTGTGGCTTTAGCCACAGTAAGTGGCTTCAGAATAAATAAATAAATAAATAAATAAATAAGTCTTTGGAAGGTCACAGTGTGCAGCCTGCTGTCCTCTAGCATCCTAGATAAAACGTTATTTCCAATGAAGAAAGAATTAGGGTGCATGAAACAGCAGTGGGTGAGCACATTTGTAGGATGCACCTGGTGCTTCCTGTGGAATAAAAAGGATTAGTCACTTGCTTTAATGGAAATTAAGTCACTGGATTTGAGTGATAATACAGGATAAATATCTCCAAAAATAAATACTGAGATGAAGGCAAGATGTTTATCTCTACCAGCCAGGAGAAAATCATTATGCTCTGATAAGGTTCTGTTCCACTGGCATAGTCTTGTACATTGCCTGTAACATTTTAGGAGAGATGCTTCTTCTCTTGCATGTGGGAGACTGTGAACACTATTGGATTTTAATAAAATTTGAGTGATCCAGATATTTTAATTTGCAGTCTTAAAGAACAGATAGCCTTTAAAAAGTGTTTCATGCCTTGGAATTGCAATGTGCATGCTACAGCTTCTGTTTTGAAGAAACTTACTCAGCTAAATAGGCCTTTTTCACATAGTCATATAAGTTTCTTAGGAATATCTAAATGATTACGGTGTCACCAGTTTGCCAAAAGGAGCCCTAAAGATTTTGTGTATAACCTCCATGTTCAGAAAACAAAACGTAAGGCTAATGTCCTTATTCTAGCAATGCATGAGGCACGAATGTTTTCATAACCTGTGTATATCACTTACAGTTGATCTGCGAAGGTCACATTAAAGGACCCTTTCCTTTATTCACTGATTTTTCCATCCTTCCCATGGCCTGGCTTGAAGGATATTCAGTATTGGTACATATATGCATGTGCATATGTAAATGTGTTTGTGTGTCTGTAGGGTCAGTTTTTCTGCCATGAGCTGAATCCCTACAAACATATTGCGGTAAACCACCACACCTCATTGGCCATTGCTGGACCAGAAGTGCAGACCGTGGACTCCAGGACTGTTGGCCAGGAGAAGCAACCTTAGATGGGCAGGGATTACTGTCCTGTGGGCCCCATATACAGCTGCAGCATCCAGTGTCTATGGTGATCAACCAGCATGAGATGTTCTGACTCCTATCCAGTCCGTTTGCATGGGCTTCTTTCTCCAGGGAAGTGACTGGGACAGAGCTGGACCCATAGCCAGGCCCAGGGGTCAGTCCAGGGGCCCTGCATGAAGTGTATGTGATAATAGACTAGCTCAGGACTTAGGGTTATGGGTGGCCAAGATACAGGTCCTTTGCCTCCCCTCAGCACCTGCAGTGCTTAGCTACCCCCTGGTTTCATCTAGAATGCTATAGATAAACACATCTTCTGCAGCACAACAGAATACACTCTCCTGTGCAAAACAACTGTTGGTCCTAATGCATTTTTAACAGCCAGAGCTCTGGGACAGCTTTTGCTTTTAAAATTTTTGTGACCTGGCAATAGTTAATAAACTGTGTCTTATCATCTTGCAGTTGTATGATGGGTCACAGAAGATCTGCAAATAGAATAAGAATGAAAATCCTGTGTCCACCTGCAACCAAATAGCTTGATGCATTCATTTTTGTTTTCCTTCCTTTTTTTTTTTTTTCCCAACACTGACAATGGCATTAAATGGGGAAATGCTTTTCTTTCCCGTCTCTTTGCCTGTTTCTTCTTTAAAAGTGCGAATACTTTCTGCATTTGGAGAGAAGGGAGTTTCAACAACTTCCTATCTGATTAAGCCTTGATTTAAGCTTACAACAGAGGTGAATGAATGCGTGTGTGTGTGTGTGTGTGTGTGTGTGAGTGCATATGTCCCGTAAGCTCAGAATTCAGAGCAGATGTTCACTGATCTGAGCCTGTTGTTTTCAAGGCTGCCAGCAGCTCCAGCAAGGAAGGGGAGGGTAAGGGAAGGGGGGGCCTCTGGATACCCAGCAAGGTAAAATGTGTTTACTTACGGCAGCCCACCACCAAGCATGGGGAATGCTGGTGAAGTTGGTACTGGAAACATCATGTTCCACTGTGTAGACCATGGCAGAGAAGGCGAAGATCCCCATAGCAATGAAGAGCAAAAGGCAGCCCACCTGCTGGTAGCACTGGCGCAGGGTGAAGCCGAAGGCACGCAGCCCTGTGGAGTGGCGGGCCAGCTTGAGGATGCGGAAGATGCGCATCAGGCGCATGATGCGAAGCACTTGTCCTACCTTGCCCACCCGTCCCACCTTCTCAATATCATGCTCATGCTGAGAGCCCCGACCCCGGGGCTGGTCATCGTCAGTAAAGCATTCGAGCAGCAGCTGCAGATAGAGGGGCAGGATGGCAATGAGGTCTACAGCATTGAGGGCACTACTGGCAAAGCGGCGTAGGTCTGGGGTAGAGACCAAGCGCAGCAGGTACTCCAGTGTGAAGAATGCAATGCACAGGGTCTCAATGTGCTCCAAGACAGGCCGGCTATCCCCGCTCTTCCAGTCTACCTGCTGCATCTCTTCCACAGTGTTGAGTGCCAGGGCCACCACGGAGATGAGCACAAAGAAGCTGGAGGCCACTGCCATCACCTTGGCGGTGACAGAGGAGAAGGGCTTCTCCATGAGGTTCCAGAGGCGCCAACGCTGGGGACCATAGTAGCGCATGTGGTGGAAGAGCTGCTCGTTCTCCTCAGCCTCTGCCTGGGAGCGCAGCTCCCGCTGGACCTTCAGCTGTTCTCTCAGCTCGTCACGGCGCTCCTCGAAGCAGATGCGGCAACATCGAGGGGTGTATTTGAGACGCACGCCCCAGTAGCTCAGCTCCTCCAGGAAGCTACAGGGGCACAGCTCATCCCTCACACGCAGCACCCCCGAGGCATAGAAGTTGTACACCAGCTGGAAGACAGCTGGGTCCCGGTCAAAGAAATACTCATCAACCTGGGCAGCGTAGTCATCACACAGGCCCAGCTGGCAACGACGGTCAGTGGAGGTGGCCAGGCGGCCCAGGCGGGTCTTGGGATAGATGGCCACTGCCTGGTAAGTGAGACGGTAGCTTTGTCCGCCAACATTGATGTTCAGCATGGATGGAGCAGACGCTGGGGCTGGGGCTCTGGCAGAAGGGACAGGAGAACAAGGGATGAATGATGAGGCCTTGTTTTCTCCCTTAAATGCATCTTCACTTGGCCATTTTCCTTTTTCTTTCTCTTCATCTTCCTCATCTTCATCATCCACATAATAGTTGTAATTCCCCTCAGGTCCCACTAGCATTAGGGACTGGGTGTTCAAGGGAGCGTTAGCAGAAAAACCGCTCTGCTTGTCTACATGCATGCCTTCATTATCCTTCCCCTTGTTGGGCTGCGGGAGGATGTTTGGTGCTTCCCCCTCTCCGCCTTTACGTTTCAGGAAAGGAAACTCTTGCTGCATATTAAATTGCAACATATTGTTATTCCTTACTCTGCTCCCTTCTTTGCATTCACCTGATCAAGCAACTAACACCAGTCCTTTCCAACACTACAAAGGCTGACAATCCTGTTTTCTTCTCTCTTTATCTCAGCAGTATCATGCACAGCAGTGGTTCTGCATTTTTCTCCCTGCCAGCCACCACTCCAGTTGTTGTGAAAGCTCTGTGTGGGATATAGACATATGAAGACTGCTGTTCACCGTTTTAATCTTGCTGACAGCAAAGATCTGAGTGCTTAGAGGAGGGGATTTAGGGGCTATTATCCTGTTCCATCCTCATTTCCCTTAGGCTGTGACGTGAATGATTATGGATCCATAAATCTATGAAAACTCAGTAGGGGGGAAAAAATCCCTGAAGTTTTATTCCTAATAAAACCCACAGATTTCCTATTTCAGTATATATGGATTTAAAAATAGTTTCAAAATAAAAATATGTGAGAGGCAGAGAGAAAGAGAGAGAGAGGGGGAGAGAGAGAGAGAGAACATTACAGATTTCTTTCATGCTCACGAACATAGCATGGCTTGGTTTTCCTTAATGAAAATAATGAATAATTGATATGTAGATAAAGGGTAGGAACTCACTAGAGTAGCTCTTAAAATGTTTTCAAAAGGTGAACAATAAAAAGTCATCCCTTTTTATTCCCAGATAGAATATCTCCATTTGGTTAAGAGCTGAGGAAAGTTGCAGCTTTGGCTGTGCTCTGGGAGTGGAGGTCTCATGCTCCACTGGACTCAGTGGAAGTGAAGGGCAGGGGTGTGAAGGGGTTTCCAGCTTCAAACTCTTTATCAGCTGCTGAGAAACAGCATAAAGCCACTCTTGTTTCTCTTGCAGATCATGTTAGAGTAGCATAAAGCTACAGTGGATAACTAGTAGGACAGGAGAGGTGCTTTCTCTTGCTTTGATGAAGGTTTTATCCTCAGCTCTGGTTGAACTGGCACAAGTATCTCCTGTAACAATGAGTGTCCTGAAAACCAGGTTGCTTCCCCATGTTACTGGGAGCACCTGAGTTGAGCTATGGCTCCTGTAAAGCAGAGGATACACACAACAAAAGGATAGTTCCTTTGGCATGCCCTTAGCACCTGAGTTATAACTTCTAAAAACCAGCTCATTATTCCACTTGTATCCAGGATGGTGCAGGAAGGGAAAAGGCACTGGAAAACTGCTAACTTTGGCAACGCCCTTGCTGGTCTGGAAGGCCTTCCATTTGCAATCCAGTAGCCTGCCTTCTCCTCTCAGCTCCCTACCTTCCACGCAGGCTGCTGGGACAGTGTATCCCAGAGGCCCTGTTGTCCTCAAGTTCCTCTTCTTCTGTCACTGGTCTCATGGTCTTGCACCTGCAGACCCCAATATTGCTGTTCTGGTGGTGTCCTGTGTGAAGTAATTGCTGTTGCTGTGAGAATGCCCTCTTCTTTTTTCCTGTTTCTTTACCCTCAGTTGTAGCTTTTATATTTACTAGCTCTTGACAAACTGGAAGGTGTCATAGCTAAGCATTTTGCAATAGTTTTGTTCTCAGTGTATATTCTAAGATTCAAGGTTTCTTTGCGTCACATTGTTTAAGGCCTGGATTATTTGTAATTCATATTTAACTGTTCTTGAAAGTCTTTTGTTTCATGAATTTGTCTCCATTGTCCGTTCTCTTTCTTGATGCAAAAAAGGCAAAGCCTCTATTAATAGGGATTGTCAGTGCCTCTTTAGAGATACCAATCTGCTTTGCAGTTTGCTTTGAACATCAAACCATACCATGGTGAGTCCTTTGTATTTCAACCTTAATGCAAATTAATGTCCAGTTTCAAGGCTGTTTCTTTCTCCTAAGCAGGCTAATTCAGACAGAGTCTGCAATGCCATCCTTTTACTACCCAATATTTCTTATATATTTCCATATTTCTTAATCAAGATTCAGGCTAGACTATAACAAATTCCTCTTGCCAACCTCTGCTGTAACAATTAATTTTGCTTTTTTCAGGCTCCCTGGTCTCACTTTTGAGAAGTATCCAGTAAGGCTTTTTTGCTCAGTACTTGAGACATCATTTCTCATACCATACTGCAGTAGCAGGAACTTCTAACAGAGTGAACTTCCTGGGTGTCAGGCATCAGCTCCTCATGCACCTGAACTCAGATTTTAGACATCATTACTAAGCAAAGCAAGGAATATCACTAAGTTTACTTCTGCTCAGACTAATCCCTTTGACCTAGATATTCTTAGGAACAGAGCTCTCAGGCACCTGCTGTGCTCTACTCAAACTTGCCTCTAACTGACAAAGTAGGTAAAATCAAAATGCTTTATTTATGTTCTTTATTTTGGAGTAAGAGTTGGTTCTGAGCTGCTAGTTTCTCAGCCTAGAGAGATAAGAAAATTAAGTGACCAGAAAGGATGCACTTTTTTCCCCTTACATACCTTATTCAGTGTGCTGCTTATCCTCGTATGGATAAATGTCATTAGTAACAACTGCACAACATCTTGTATGGGGAAGACCACACTATGGGCTGCTGAAAGAGCTAGTTAGTAAGGTCCCTTGGGAATCTTTTTTCTTTTTAAGTTGTTTGGGTCCAGAAAGGCTGCTTGCTTTTTAGAACTGTCTTTTAAGAGCGAAGGGGCAGCCAATTCAAAAGTGTTGGTAGCCAAGCCAGTGTGGCAGAAGGTTGGCTTGGCTAAGCAGGGGTCTTCTAGAACTCAGGTGGAGAAGGAAAGTGTATGGATATTGAAAGCAAGTACAGACGACATGGGGGAATGACAGAGATGCTGCTCACCTCCATAGGAAATTTGTGTGCCCAAAGCTCAATTAGAGTTCGACAGTGTCATTAGAGCTCAATTAGTGTCCAACACTGTGAAGGACAACAAAAAGGGCTTTTTTTTTTTTTTTTTTTTTTTAAATATGTTAACAGCAAAAGGAGGATCAGAGATAACATTGGTTCATTGCTTGAGGAAGTCGGCTACCTCACAAATAGGAATGTAGATAGAGCAGAGAAGTTTAATGCCACCTTTGCCTCTGTCCTCAACACCAGTGATGGGCTCTTGGATCCCTGGAACCCAGTGTTGGAAGAATTGTCACTTGGGAATGATAACATCCAGGCAATCCTGAATTTGTTTGAGACTTGCTGCTTCAGTTGGATGCACATATGTCTACGGGGCTAGATTGGATTCATCCCATGAAGGAACTGGCTGATGTAGTTGCAGGACCTCTCTCCATTATTTTTCATTTGTCTTGGGAGTCTGAAGAGGTCCCAGTCGATGGAACCTGGCAAATGCTGTCCTGATATTCAAGAAGGGTACGAAGAAGATTCTGGAAATTACAGACCTGTCAGTCTCACTGCAGCACCTGGTAAAATTATAGAGAAGGTTATTCTGGGAGTTAGTGAAAAACACTTGAGAGACAATGCAGTCACTGGTCACGGCCAGCACAGGTTCATCCGGGGGAAAGTCCTGTTTGACCAACTGAGTTATCTTTTATGACAGAGTCACTGATCTAGTTGACCAAGGGAAGCCAGTAGAGGTGGACTGTTTTTCATTTTAGCAAAGCTTTTGGTACTGTCTCTCACAGTACCCTGCTGGGTAAACTGTCTAGCACACGGCTAGTCAAGTCCATAATATGTTGTGTGAGCAACTGACTGATGGGTCGGGCTCAAATGGTTTTAGTAAACGGTGTTACATCAGGTAACAGCCAGTAACCAGTGGGGATCCCCAGGGCTCCATTTTAGGGCCAGTGCTTTATATTTTTATAAATTACCTGGATTCAGGAATCGAATGCACATGAAGTAAGTGTGGTGATAATACTACACTGGGAAGAACTCTTTACCCTGAAGTGTAGAGAGGTTCTGCAGAGAAATGTGGATAGACTAGAGAGCTGGGCAATTACCAACCATGTGAAACTAAACAAGATCAGTTGCAGCACTCTCCACCCCAGATATGGTTATACATACAAAAAAGAGGCTCATAGAAAGAGATCTGGGGATTTGTATTGGTGACAAATTGAGTGTAAGTCATCAGTGCCCTGGCAGCCAGGAGGGCCACTTGTGTCCTGGGGGACATCAGGCACAGCATCGCCAGCCTGTAGATGGAGGGGATTGTCCCACTCTGCTCTGCACTGGGGTGGCCTCACCTTGAATACTGTGTGCAGTTTTGGGTGCCACAAGTATGAGGATACAAACTGCTTGAATATGTCCAGAGGAGGGTAACCAAGATGGTGAAAGTCCTCAACACCAACACTGAGTTCAGTTGGTTTCCTCAGCTTGGAAATGAGAAGGCTGAGGTGACCTCTGGGCAACCTACAACTTCCTCAAGGTGCTCAGTACAGTGAGAGGTTATGATCTCCTCTCTCTGGTGGCCAGTGAGGAGATGGAATGAAGCTGCATCAGGGGAAGTTCAGACTGGACATTAGGAAAAGGTTCTTCATGGACATGGTAGTCAGTGATTGAAACATGCTCTCCAGGGAAGTGGTCATAGCACAAGGCTGTCAGAGTTCAAGGACCATCTGGATGACACTCTTAGTCATATAGTTTAGTTTTAGGTAGTTCTGTGAGGAGCAGGTAGTGGAACTCAGTGATTCTTATAAGTCCCTTCCAACTTGAGATATTGTATGATTCTATGATTCTATGGGTAGAAGAGGAAGTGTGAAAACCTAGCAGTCAGTAACACTGGAGAATGCTGTCCAATCAACCAGACCGTGCTCTGGACACCAGCTTCCTGAGAACAGGATTTTCACAAGAGAAAACTATAATTAAAATGGAAGTCAGTCATGAGAAAATAACTTTTTGCAAGCCACCATTTTTAGGAGTGTTTTTCCCAGGATCGGGGGACTGTAAAACTGCAATACTCTTTCACTGAGAAAATCAGCTTCAGAACTGAGTAGATGTTCTTTGTCTTGGTTAAAAAAAATAACAGAACTTTTTAATTAAATTACTTTAAAGAATTTATATGATCCCATAAGGCCTCAGTGGATTAGTTCCTACCTCAGTAGAGGAATTTTTCACAGATTAGTAGTTCTTTAAGGTCAGGAAAGGCCTGTAAGATCATCTATCCTGACCTACTTGAACAATGGCCCCAGAACTGCACTCAGTAATTTTGCCATTGTGCTAAAAATGTGTCTCAAACTACTTTCATGACTTGGAGACTTGAAATAACATGCTCAGCTATCCACAGGAAATTGCACTGAAAAATTACATATTTCAAAGCGTCCAGCCAGACTTCTTCCTTAACCTCCAGGGACCTCTCAAGCCATGTTGACAATGTGGAAAATATTGCTAATGGTGATTATTAACAATATAATAATTATTAATGTCCTGTTTATCATATTAGAGCACTCAAAAAGCATAATAGGGCTGAAGGTAGACTGACTGACTGACTGACTGATTGACTGCATTGTCTGCTAAAACTCTAAAGAGTGACTCAGCAAGTAAAAAAATTAAGATTCTATTCTGTCTGCATCTCCCCATACCGGTTCTTTACAAAGAGTGATTGTCAAAAAAATAAAAATGAACTAAAATCTAAAAAAATCCTGAGCTACAGCTTTGCCAAAATACCAGATCTGCTTAGAGCTGAAGCAACCTTCATTCTACTCTTTGTCTGCACTCAGTTCAGTTAGTTAGACTCAAATGCAAGCAGGTGAGCAATAGGATCCTCTCTGCTCTGTAATTTCAAGCATCTTTGTACCCTACCGCACTGGCAGACTGTGTCAGCCCTCAGAATGCCATACTGTTGCTGAACAAATGCTTTCCTGCTCATTGCTTACTCTATTTCTGTTTGTCTGGGTTTTTTTTCCCCTACTTGCCAACCCTGCTGCTGCAGCCACCCAGAGGATGCTTTGAAAAGATGAGTGAATGGGAAGAGAGGATGATTGAAGGATGGAGTAATCAGCATCACCCAGCTGCTCATATCTCTTCCTGCTTATGTGGAAGAGCTCACATGCCTGTGCAATCCCCTGCCTTCATGCATTAGCGTTGCCTGCACGTATAAGAAGAAAGAACACAGAGAGAGCCAGCTACAGAAAAGGTGAAGCAGAGGGACAGGGGTTGTCAGCTTGCTACCTGAGCAGCTGGGCTGTGCCAGCCAGGGCAACAGTGTTGATATATGTCCAGGGAGCGTGCCAGGTGACTGCAGCAGCGTACCTGAGCCCAGGGACCCAGGACAAACCATGTGTGTTACCACTGCTGCCTGTGTGTCAGTGTGTCCTTGCTGGTATCCGCTTCCACCTCTGGTACTCTGTGCTATCTCTTTCCTCTCCCTGTGAACTTTTGCTGATTGTTTTAAATTACATTTTCTTCAGCAGATAAACCCAAACTGTTTACATGCTTGTCCTGGGTTTACAAGGGTTCCCCCTCCCTGGGGGACTGTAGGTGGTTTGTCCAGGTGAATTTCCAGGACGAACCCAGTCAGAAGTTTTGGAAACGCCTTTTACCAATTACATCTTTAAGAAAACGGAAAAGAAGGTTAGTTGTGCAGATGAAATTAGGAGCCATGTGAGGGAGAGGCAGCAGGCCCCAACTGGGGGCCAGGCCTCCCTCATCCCCCAGCTCTGGCCGAGGGCAGGAGCAACCACTGAAGCCCCCCTGATCCAGACATGTAACGGAGTGAAGAAAAAAAAACTTAAAGGACTTTGCAAAAGAAACTGCAGCCAGAGAGATAATGAAGCCTTCAGTGTCAGACCTGGCAGCGGCAGCAACAAGCGGAGAGAGAAAACCCAAAGGGGGGGAACGGCTGCTTCTTCCCCCTCCCTCTCTCTCCCTTCAGCAGGGAAAAGACTGA
>JAWWES010000094.1:44934033-44968008 GCA_035583135.1 Lophotriccus pileatus
GGCCAATGGCATCCTGGCCTGGATCAGGAACAGTGTGGCCAGCAGGAGCAGGGAAGTGATCCTTCCCCTGTACTCAGGGCTGGTGAGGCCACACCTGGAGTGCTGTGTCCAGCTTTGGGCCCCTCAGTACAAGAAAGACATTGAGGTGCTGGAGCAGGTTCAGAGAAGAGCAACGAGGCTGGTGAAGGGACTTGAGCACAAATCCTATGAGGAGAGGCTGAGGGAGCTGGGGTTGTTTAGCCTGGAGAAGGCTCAGGGGAAACCTCATCACTCTCTACAGCTACCTGAGAGGAGGTTGTAGCCAGGTGGGGGTTGGTCTCTTCTCCCAGGTGATCAGCAGTAAGACAAGAGGGCACGGGCTTAAGCTCTGCCAGGGGAGGTTGAGGTTAGATATTAGAAAGAAATTCTTTACAGAGAGGGTAATCAGGCATCGGAATGGGCTGCCCAGGGAGGTGGTGGATTCTCTGTCCCTTGAGGTTTTCAAGATGAGACTGGATGTGGCGCTCAGTGCCATGGTCTAGTAACAAGGCTGGTGTTGGATCAAGGGTTGGACTTGATGATCTCAGAAGTCTTTTCCAACCTGGCTGATTCTATGATTCTATGATTGCATAATACTGTGTGTTTGGAAATAAACCTCCTCTCCACCTTGAATTATGTGGTTCCTGATGTGTTGGGTGAGAATTGCAACCTTGAGTGGAAGCTCTGGCAACAGCCACACTGCCACCTCTTCTGGCCAGCATGTCAGGCCCCATCCTGCTGATTTCTGTGGACTTAAGGCTTCCGTCATCTCTGTTTCCCCTCATGACTCCCAAGATGGAAACACAACCTTGACTATGTCCCACACCTACAATAGATCTACAGTTTTTCTGGTGCCAACTGGCAGCCCACTGGGTTTCCTGAACACCATGCTGGCATCAGCCCTTACCACCTGATAGAGTTGAGTGGGAGCCCTGGGGTTGCTCCTACCCTTTGCAGCCCCAGTTTGTCCATGCACACTCAGGTCATCAGTGTGGTCCCCTTCAATCAGCCTTGAGGACAAACCCACCAAGTGGTGTAAAAGCTCTGCTTCTGTCTGCAGAGCTCTGCTTCCCACCCACCAGCATGGCTGACAGCACCACTCCCAGTTTCCAAGGAGTTGTGCTTTTTAGCACCTCTTCTTTTCATTGTAACATCTTTTATTTCATTTAAGACATAGAAATGACACTGGTGTGGTAGATGGTGGACAGAAGCAAAAAAGATGGGTAGAACTTTACAACCTTTGGACTTTAACATTTGCAAGTTGATGAAAAACCTGGGGGAGCTTTTCCAGTATTGTTTTCATACTCTGTGTCGCTAGAAGAGTGAAATTCTTCTGAATGAGCAGGACAAAGAAATTACTTAGCTCTGATGGTGCTGGGAAAATTCTGGGGTTATTTTTATCCACACATATAATTTCTGGCCAGAAAAAGAAAATGCTTCAAGTGTTCTCAATATATGAATTTTCTTATCTTCTATTAGAAAACATACGCACTGGCAGGAGAAAGCAGACTTTCTTCATTAGTGCCAGAATATTTAACACAGGTTCCTCAATATTGGAAAAAGTAGTAGGAAGAAAAACAAGAAAAGTCATTATCTGTTTTTTCCCCTTTTAATAACCTTTTCAGTAGCACAATACATTCAAAGCTAGGCACATTCCCCTCAGTGCAATATGGTCTCAAGACATGATTTAGATGGAAAATTTAAGTAAGATTAATGCAATTTATTATCCGCCAGGATATCCCTACAAACCACACTGCTTGGCTGAATTTTTGATTCTCAATCTAATATTTCAGATGAGATTTCCAGATGGGTGTCTTATTCCTCTATTAGTTTAGTGAGAGTGATATAGAGTTTGTAAAACAGGAGAGGTTAAGCTAGTTTTAACACTTGATTAATCATTTAAATTACTTTGTTACTGTTTGAATCCATTGACTTTTGTTTACCAAGCAACTCCCTGAAACCTAAAGCCAACAAAAACCACAGGCAGCTTTCCAAGTTGTTAATTTATTCAATGAGTTCTTCAAAGGAGTTCTAAAAGGAGAAAAAAGGAGCAAATTTATAGTTGCATTGAAAGCGTAGAGCAATTCTTGTTCATTGCTTGCTAAAAATGTCTAGGTTTTTATGACTTAGAAAAAAAAGCCAATATTCAAATATGCTGGCCAGCTCCTGGATACATATATTTTTTAAGGAAATCAGACAAGTACTGAGTAGAGCCTGACTGCATGTTCATGCAAATACTGAAATAAAAGCAACTCCTGTGACAAGCCACACTTTTCTCTGCTCTTTATGTGCAACTCTGACTTCATTTGAAGTAAGATTCTGTTTCCCTGCAGGAAAATTCAGCAGGAGCAGGATCAGGCCTGTAGGAAGTCAAGAGCACAGGGACAAAGCTTTTTCAAAAGCAAGTATGAATGGATGATTAAATAGACCCCTTCAGTTACACAATATACATGTGTACAGTTTGCAATTGTTCATTGGGGAAAGGGAAAAAAAAATCCCAAGCTCTAAATCATTAAAAAAAGGCCAGCTTTCTATTCTGCATATTACAAAGTCCAAGTTTGGTAAATTGATTACAATTTCTTTACAGAGACCTATCAGGAATAAACCACTAAGTCTTAGACATAAATTTGAATTCCAGAGTCTCCAGCTAACCCAGCTCATAAATGAATTCCTAAATGCTGACTGTGCCAGAAGACCCAGCGCTGCAAAACCACTTGGCAGAAGCCATTAGTTTCAATGAGATGAACTGCTCTATTTAGCTCTCATTCAAAACTTTACAGAAATGCCAGATTTCCATAAACACAGGTTTCCTTGAATTTCCAGGGCTTTGATTAACTGGTAGATGAGGGTGTCTTACAAATATAGATTTGTATGCAGGGTTCAGCTCAGAAAGCTTGAAAGACTGGAAATGGACTATAGGCTTTTCTTTCTTTCTTACTTTTTCTCTTCCTGAACTAACAGAAAGCAGGAAAACTCCTTTAGAATATTTTGGAGCAGAGGCTTTAATAATTAGTAATTATTCTGTGGTTTAACACTGTTGTAGATAATTTTCCTTCCATTTATATCACTGCGTGTTAAGCTTTTTATGACAGAGGAATATCCTTCAGCTTTTACAGTATGATTTTAAAGCCTTAAGGCAAGGGAAGACTGAGAGAAAAAGAAAAAAACACATCCTTATTTTTTCCTCTTAAAAAAAATCAATTTGTGGAATCTATTAAAGGGAAAGGTTACCTTTTTTTGTCAAGAGATAACATTTTAATTTTGTTTTTTCTTCTAACCTGTGCTTTTTGTGACCCACTCATCGGTCAGTTGTGTTGAGACAAGCCAATGCTTTTTTGATACATTTGAATTTATGTTTATGCAGGTTAGGTGAGGAGGAGATTTAGTGGTTTGGTTGTTTTTTATTTTCCCTGCATTCTAGGTTTGGGGTCAGGTTATGGACCAATGACTTTTATGGCCTGGATGTAGCAGCACCACAAGTTAGATTAACCCTCTCTCTCTTCTCCTGTCTCATTTTTTCCCTTCATGAGCAAATGTTCCTAAAAAACACATAATCTCTATACTACTATGGTGATCATCATAAATCTATGAATAAATGCCATTGCTAGCAAGAGTGCAAGAACTGTACAGATAATAATATGCAACTATGGTTTATTAACCTTAAACCCTCTTAAATCAGTCATAGAACCATAGCAGCCAAAAAAACTATTGTGGTCAAATGCCATGAACTCTAGCTTGCTTTTAACACTAGGAATATTTCCCCTCTTCTCCAGCTTTTCTACAACATCTCGCCTCTCAACCAGAGTTTCTATAATAAAAATTATAGTTTATGTGCATGTTTTTCAGTTAGGCTCTGAGAGCCTGATTCAGCATGTTTTTTTCTTCACTTTTTTTTAGGAAGACGCTGGCTGTGTGGGTGCTGAGCCACGGAGCCTGTGTGTGGCCCCGCGGCTTGGCGCCCACACAGCGGAGTCCTGCTACAGCTGGCAAAAACTGCTGGGATTTCATCCCTGCAAAGCGCTACGTTAGGCCTTTAGCATTACCCCACCCTTCCTGAACACTGCCTTTGAATAGGCCCGTATCCTTTGGCCATCTATGGATAGCAGGCTTTCCAGTGTGTTCTGTTTGACTAGTGAATGAAAAAGGTTCCTGAAGCCTGTACGTGCAGAAATGAAAGTGGTCTAGCTTTTCATTGAGAGTTGCAATTGGCTTCTCCTATGGGACTTGCTACCAAGAAGCTGAGTTTGGGTGTAGGTGATTGACAAGAATTGTTGTGTTGACAGAGGTGAATTCAACTAGAAAGGAGAATACTGCCACCAGAACATGTAACCAATGCAAGCACATTGAAATTCAGACAAAACCAAAGGCAAAACTAAAGAGTAATAAATTAATGAAACTGTGCAAAAGATGATAAGATGATGAAGACCTGAAAGAAACTGAGTTAAAAATGAATGACACTGCTGAAAACGAGAGCTGTAATGTGAGGATTTCAAGAACTCCAGAAAAGAGCTGAGAAGTTTGATCTCAAATGGGATGGAAAAGTAATACTTATAGAGCACTTAGAGTCATGATATGTATTGTGGTACAAAATCCATGCCTCAAATATTCAGACTTCAGGTTGGGATAAACATAATACTGAGCATAAACTTCAACTTGACTATTTAAACTATATGGTCCTATTTACCAAAGAATGACTAGTGAAATAGGAAAAAAACCCTAAACCTCAAACCCCAAAGATAATTTACTACTGTTGTATTATTTCTCCTTACAGAAAAATCTAACAGGAAGAAACCACTGAAACACAGTTTAGGTCTGAAGAACCATGTTTCTTGAGTATCTGTTAATCTATGAACATCCGGCTGCTTTGACTGGTTTCTGCAAGCTCTAAAGACCCAACTTTGATGAAAGGCCACACACAGATCACAGACCGTGCAGGAGAAACCTTGCCACTTGGCATGGCACAGGGGCTGTCTATCCATTTGAGGCTCAGTGTCTGAGACTCAGCCACAAACCTTGTCTTTTGTAAGAGAAATGCACCATTTTTTCTTCTAAAACAGTCAAAGCAAGTGTCCTCTTCATATAGGCAGTGGTCTGGTGCATGGAACACTCAAATAAAGCCCTCTAACTAAGGGCCTTCCTCACCTGGGTAAGATATAAGCCTGTGGCTCCTACATACCATGAGAGCAACTTCAACAAAGATGCTGAGATTTGTTGTAACTGCAAGTGTGGGAGCACAAGAGTCAGGCTGATCTAGGGGCTAAATAGCAAGGGCATGTAAGGGCGTGTCTAATCCCCACACTGAGAGCTGGCTGCGTGTTTCTTTCACTTGTACTTCACTGCTACAGGCAGTCTTGTGGGCATCATCAGTCCGTTATTAGCTGGCCAAATCACTCTCTGCACTGTGGAAGCAATGAGTATTGAGAGGCTCTTCGAAGGAGTTTGAGACAAGGAGTAAATTATGCTCTCCACTGAGCAGAAATGTGTGGGATACCATCATCACACTGTATAGTACATCATCTACACCATCCACAAGTGGCATAGCCATCACAGAATTCTCTTGACAGTGATTTTGTGTCTCCCCAGGATTAGGAGGCTTGAGGGAGGCAAATTAGGAGGCAGATAGATTAGAACCAGAGCAGAGGGAATGGAGAATCAGAGAGAGGCAGAATTCCCCACCTATAAAGCCAAATGAGCCATCCATTCACTTTGTGTGTTAGATCTTGGGCTCTGCCATCTGCATGCTCTCCCAAAATTAGAAGCAGCTTACATCTTACTCTTCTTACATTTGCAGAGAGATGCTGGAAACAATATATTATTTTTATTGTGCAAGTGCACCAAACCTGGTTGAGTCACGCATGTTATGGGCAGGTGTGCAAGCACAGAGTCACACGCACATACACACAGAGATGCAAACCTGTCAGTGGGGCTCTTGTATGAGATGGAACCATGGGATCCAGCTGGCTGTTTAAGAGAGGGACAGGGATGCTTTCACATGTAAAGCACACTGAACAAAAAAATCCTTCAGTAAAATTCACACACAAATTTATATGGTTAAAAGAAGTTCCTAATGAAAAAAAAACCCAAACTAAAAGTAAAACCATAATTTTCAGTTTTATTTGCCCATTAGTGTAAGTGAGGAGTTCTGCCAAGAATTTTTATTTCAGATAACAGATTCCAAGACCCCATTATCAGTGTGGAGGAATTGAACCCTCTGTTCATGTTTTTGCCAAGACCAAATGTGGAAAATGCTTAAACCACACCTGTTTCGGTTCTACAACACATACACTTCTGCTTGCCAGCTCCCTAGCTGATAAAATTAGTTAGGGGATTTCTGATCCTTTTTTTTTTTTTTTTTATTATTTTGTTTTCTTTTTCAAGGCAGTTAGAGGACAGCAGTAGCAAGAGTATGTGGTTAGCTCATAGGGATGTGAGAGGGAAAGCAGAAACACTTTAGAACTCCAGCCGCAGTAACACAGAGGAAGATTTGGCTCTAATATTGAGTGCTAACTAGTGTGAGGGTGCTACACGTGTGCTGCAGGCATCGGGCAGGGAATGTGAGGTTACACTGCTGAACAAAGTGGGTTTGCTCAATTCTCTTTTGAGGTATTGCCTGATAGGGCTCAGCGCAGCACCAGAAAATGTCCATGTTGTAAAGCAGGACAGAGAAGGAGAGAGGTTTTTTTGAAAGACCAGGTCTTAATCAGTTTAATGCTCACTATAAGAGACATCAAGATTGATGACAAATGGTGGTATGTCATTCAGATGCTTTAGGGAAGCTGATGCTTTTGGATGTGTAACGGCAGTGTTCATTTCAGTACCCTCCTTTCTCCTTGGGAATGCAAACTGGAATTTAAATATTACCTTGTTATTATACCCCCAGGCCCTTGTATCAGTCAAGTGGGTAATCACCCCACTAGAACCTTCGACTGCTGCTCAGTACTGGGCCAACCAGCCAGCCACTTCTAGTGACCAAGTAAAACCTCCCTGGTCACCCAATTTGAACAAACTCTGTGACACATTATATAACAACCAGGACTTGTTTGGTCCTCTCCCTAAAAATTTCCATAAAATTTGCACTCTGTCTAAAAGTTAGGCTACAAAGCAAGATTTTTATACACCCGCTTTTTCAGTTATCTGTGATTATTTTCACCTTCTTTCCACAGATTTCCTGGTTTTAACTTGAAATAAAATCTAGTTAAAGATTCACTGAAATGCACAACATCAAGGAACAATATTAACCTATGAATCACATGTCATCTATACTATATTAGCATAATAGATTACAAAATCAGTGTTTCTGTTACAGAAATGATGAATAAAAATAGTTTCAGAAAAAATAAACAACTTTCTCAGGAAAAAATTATTTTTATTTTTTGAAATCACTGTCTTTGGTTTGCTACACTATGTCTGCTGGAAATACTCATCTCTCTTTCACTTTATTTTATACTCATGTTATTCTCAGAATTTTTATACTGGTGATGTGATTTACCTTCTCTTGTGGGAGGGATCTTTTACTATTTTAAAATAAAAACACAGGGTATCTCTTGCTCTCCCCTCAAAAAAGCCTTTTCATTTTGTTTTCATTGTAAACAACAATAAAAATAATGAAAGAAGTTCATGATTCACAGGTTATGCAAAACTGCTAAACAGAAATTTACTTCATGTTTCATGAAAGAAGTATATTAAACTGAGAAGTCTGCTTACTGTGAAACATTAAAGGAAAACTAGGGAGCATCAGTACAACAGTATTATGAAGGCAAGGAAGACATATTCTTCTGGAATGCTTTTTTAAATGGTATTGGCCTTTATATTCAGGAAGTTCAGATTTAAGGAAGAACAGCCTCAAGAGTCAAATGCAAACTGATTTGAATTCTTTAATGTTTTTATTCCTCAAACTAACACGTCTTTTCCTTTTTTCTTTTTTTTTTAATCTGAGAAACTGAATCCCAGTGTCTCTTCAATGCTTCCCCAAATGGTTAATTTAGAAATATCCTATGGACAGTTTAATTGCCATTGTAGGCAAATAAGTTTGAGGCTGGGTGATTGGTATGGTTCGCAGATATTTAATAGGCTATATACACAACTGGCTAGTTTTTTCTTTCCTGAAGCACAAAGATTTCTTCACTCAGACATTTCTTCTTACTATTTAAAAGAGGAGTTTAGTACACGAAGCCTCCCTGCTCACGCCCTCATGATGATGATTACTTTCCTGACGTTTAGTTGTCTCCTTATACCATTCACTACATCACATGCTTCATTATATTGTGTAATTTTTGAAATCTGAATATCATGCAGTAGTAGTCAAAAGCCTTAAAATATCTGTTATATTTATGTGGTCATTTTTATCAAGCAAGTTTATAATCTCACCAGAGGATGAAATCAGATGTGTCCTAGGAGACTGATGTTCATACAACAATGCTGGCTAACATTATTTCTTTTCCAGTCCAATACTTCTTCTTTGACTATATCTTGCGTCAGTTTTATTCCTGGTTCTACAATTGGAAACCCACAATAAGAGTGTTATAATGTTTCACAAATCTGCTCATGGTCACCTCTCCTGTTGATTCAAACTGTGAGCATTTAGCTTTTCTATATTCCTTTTTTTTTTTTTTTTTTCAGATACCCAGAGAACATTTAAGTTATCTGAGTAATTTAGGAGTCCTCTCAAAAAAGAACTGCATGTAGAACCAAAGCAAGACCCTCCCTATGTGCTGGCATACAGAGCTGAATTATAGCAGTGAAACAATTTACAACTCATCCCTTGACAGGCTGTCTGTGCATTGCAACTGTGAGGGGGCTATCCTGGGGTTAGAGTTACACCACATGAGGAGGATGAGATCTCAGCTCAAGCTATAGTATTTTAGTTGAGGAATGACAACTTCTTATGGTGTTACCATGACATTGTATTGAATCTCCAGCAAGGGCTGATTTATAAAAAAGGGGCACAAACTCCCTAGGTTCATTAAAATTGCATCCACCATCTCTTTCAATGATCCAAACACACACACACACACACACAAAGACACATGCAAATACTCTTGTTTCCATTGACAGTCAGTCAGGTTGTATAGCATAAAGCTGTGGTAGCTCCTCAGCAGGTATGTTCACGGGCCAGCAAAGCATAAACTACACTGACTGTACAAGCAGATGGTTTCCAAAGCTCTTCTGCATATTCATCATGTTTATCAGAACTGTGAAAATCTCAGTGGTACCTTTTTTTTTTTTCTGTTACTCTTCTTTCCTGTCTATTTATACAAACATCATTTTGAAAAACACACAGAAAATAATTCTTTCCTGGCAATAGTGGGATGATTTTTTTTTTTTTTTCCATTGGTTCAGGAATGCTTTTGCACTTAACACCTCTATGAACTTTTTCGTGACACAATATCTCATCTGGTAGGTCCATTCAGAGATGGCTGGCTGGCGTGCCAAAAGCAGGCTCCAAACGCTATCTTCCCCAGGTGCTAAATTACCTTTCCTGATAGTCTGAGCTGAATCTGGGAAGGTGTTTGGTTTAGGCTTGAACGGTACACTCAGATCCCAGCCATTCCCCCTTCCGGACACCCAATAGCCCTGTGAATATTCCAAACTGATAATGTCAGTCTTGAAAGAGCGGTGGTCTGAGAAAGCACTTTTCAGTGCATTTTTCCTGAGCAGAGATCAAACGTGCATGTTCTAAGGGAAAAACAAAGAGCAGAGGTCCATGTGGAAAGTCGGGGTTGTGGACGTGCTCACCCCACAGCTGCTAGCAGTGCACTCACCGGCTGGCAGAGAATAACATTCACTTCAGCGCAGTCTTTGCCCTGGCACCTCACGTACAACTTGTGACTTCCAAAGGGCACCTCACGGCCCGAAATGTAGCACAGAGGCATCCAGCAATGCCCTGGCAGACGATGCTCATGAGTAAGGTCTGGTGCAATGCTGGTTGAGCTCAGCCAGGACACTTTTAGCTTCCTGAGCTCTGGCAGTGTACTGGTGAGGGGGCCCAGCTTTCTGCTCTTGTGCCACCCCTGCTCTCTGCCCAGCCCATGAAAATCAGTGATCCTCCTTTTTCATTGCCATTGCTGAGCACAGCATGGCACAACAAACACCTCAGGCCACATCTTGTGCCAGTTTCCTTGCCCTTGGGCAGTGACTTATCTAGACATCACCAGAACCCAGCAGCATTATGAGTCCATTTTTTTTGGTGGGAAGAAATTAGATCACTGCCCCTGAAACAACATCTCATCACCAGCCACCTGGGAATTTGCTCTGATTCTCTTTGCAAAAAAAAAAAAAAAAAAAAAAAAAGAGCTTGGACTGCTTTGATGTCATCCACAATACAGGGGTGACACAGCCTCCAGCAGAAGGCTGTCTCTTCCCTCCTATATTACTGATTATCCCAGACTGCTAATGCTTGCTAATGACTTAAGGAGTCTGTTGAGAAGTCAACGTATCACTGCAGAAACTAAAAATGAAAGCATCATGAGGGCAGTATCAACACAGAAACTAACCACTTCATTGTGACTGCTTTAAAAATGACTAGTTGTAGTGGAAATGTGCCTGCTCCCACTGAGACCAGGAAGTGCAGGACTGGAACTAAAACAGGTGGAGTGAAAATTATTATCTTCCAAGTCAGGGAACCATTCACTTGTTCAGTAGTATAGGTTTAGCAAAGAGCTAACAAATTACTGAGGTTTTTTTTTCTTTTCAATACCACCAGAAAGTTTTCCGATAGAATTTTATTAAACTGTTGACTTTTAATGCAGTAAGAGATGGGCAGACTGGTACAATACATCCAGCTTCTGTCTTGGTATCCCTTGTCCTTAACACAAAATGGTATCGTGGTGAAGGTTGGGTTATGCCCATGACGCTTTCTTTCTTTTCTTCTTCAACTCGAAGTTCTGATAAAATCTCTACTCCTTCGGGACAGAGATAGTTTAGCACTATAATAATGTAAAGGTCACAATCACAACAATGTATCATGATTTTGTTAAGTTTAAGAGGAATCTTCTTAGTGGCACAGTCTTAGAAAAAACAAATAGAAACATCTATAGGTCAGCAACACTAACTTCCTTAAGTCCTTTGCTCATTCTACTAGAAAACGTACTTATGCTGAGTTTGTTAATGCATGACAAATACAGTAGGCATGTGTATGAGACTTCCTAACAACATAAAGTAAATACAGATTATTGTTGAACTCCCTGTCTAACCTGAACATATGAACAAGATGAGTCTTGGAACTATTGACTGGGGCTCACTGAGCTGAGCCAGGTCCTGAAGTACAGCTACTTTCATTAAAAGCATTATGTTGGTTGTGCCAAAGAGTAACACTTTCTTCTCACTTTAATGGTTGACATCCGCATTTGGGTCCATCAGTCTTTTCAAAGAACAATGCTTTGTTTTGTGGCTTTCTACCAGAAAGCTTTACTGTGTCATTGCTAAAAGAAACAGGCATCATAATAATACATTGATCAAAACGGAGTAATAAAGTCTGATCCAAGTGGCAAGCACAAAACTTGCCCAGACAAGGACCTGATCAACCTGATTTAGCTTCGAAAGGAGCCCCACTTTGAGCACGAGGCTGTACTAGATGACCTTCAAAGACTTTTTCTGTGGCTGTGTACTTGAAATCCAGTTAATGACACGATATTTTTTAGCTACTCTTCCTGTTATTTCCAAACATGCTGCTTCCATCTCAGGCTAGTGCAGTAAATCTTGTGGAAGGAACATACATGAAATTCATGTGGTTGGATTAAACTCCGTATATATCTAATTTTTGTGTTCTCTCTCCTTAAGCACAATATGTTTAATGCAAAGTCTTGAGACTAACAGCAAAGTAAATGTCCCTGTGGTATATATCACCTACATTGCCTACTGGATAAACCACAACAGCAGAACAGTAGCAGAACTCACTTCAGGTCTTTGCTAAAATTTGGTTAAATTATGGTATTGGGCATTTTTAAGTGAAATCTGCTTACACATGTGTGCTTGTGTTTATGAGTATATATATGTGCATGCACCCAGATTCCCTTAGAGCTTTACAAGCCTTACTTAATATTCACAGTGGCCCTGTGACTTGTTACAAGTGAAGAACCGAGGCACAGAAGAGATTTGCCCTAAATGAAAAAGGAAACAAAAAGCAGAATGAGTGGAATACACTTTCCACTTACTTACCACATGAGCTATTTAATAGCCTTTCATACATACCTAATCTGAAGGCAGCTGTGACTCCTTACAAAGCACAAGACCATATTGTCTAGTCACACTTTTAAGGTCCATGAAGTTTAAGCAATCAAACATGATGACTAGAGCGCAGAAACTCTGGAGTGCCAGGGGATCCTGTGAAAATTCCTCGTTGTAGCTGTGTCAGCTTGTGTGCTGAAGATAAACTGCTGAGTGAAGGATTTTCTTCTGTGTCAAGCTAAGGATTTCTGTGACTTCTGCACATTTGTTTCCTCTCTCAAGAACACTGTACAAAGTAAATTGGGCTCTTTATTGGTACACTGATCTTTGTACTTCTTTTAAAAGCAAACTGGAAGTTCCTAGCAAGTAAAACTATAAATTTGTCAAGCTGAAAACACACTGATTTGATTTGCTTCCTATTTATAATAAATAGAAAGAACCAAAATTAAATCACTGGTAATGCACATTCCCTGCTACTGCTCTTTATGGCCCTTTTAATCCTTGTCATTTTAATAGCTGAGTTGTGTCTAGCTGGTCTTTTGGACTTTCATCTATAGTCAAACTAGAGAATGGTATTTAATGCAGCTCATAAAGTAACAGGTTATACTGAGAAGGATCCCCTGCAAAAAGAGTTAATACAGCAGCTTCACCTTTGACTTGAACTGATTTTATGCTCTAGTCTGCAATGTATTTCTCCACTTCTTAATATTTATTTCTGAAAATCTTAAATAACACAGACTGTCCTTCTGCCTGCTTACTACTCCTGGTTCCTTTGTTTCAACAGATGGATGAGCCATTTTATGCTCCCCTCAGAAGAGGGCTGGAGCCTTTCCACAAGCTCCAGACTCTCTGACAGGAATTTATCCTTCACAGAGCACCTCAGGATGTTGCTGCAGGCCATATGAAGGCCTCCCAGACTTTGTGCTTTTCTGGTTGCCCTACATTTTGCAACATGAACAGTGGGGAGTTTGCATGTCTTGCTTCTGTTCCTAGAGTTACCCATGCAATTGCTTCTGATCACTGTGAATTTGGGTCAGGTTCCTTCCTGTGATTTATAGCTAACACAAAAGAGACTGGAAGTTTACCTAAGGATATGGAATGCCAAAAACAAAATGGGAAGATAGCCCAGCCCACCACCTCACAGTGCGTTCACCACTCTATGGTCACTGCCCACAACGGGATCTTCAGCATTGGGAAACTCAGGGTTCCTCGTCCGTCTTTTGTTACCCACCTTGCACTCCTCTGTCCTACAGACCTTATTTCACAGTGTCAAGAGTCTTCTACAGAAAAAAAAAAAAAAAAAAAAGAAAAAGAGGGAGGTGCAGGCAAAGGGGAAGTTGCCACATGTCTAGGTGCACCAGAGACACTGGACTATTCTGTTGATTGGGTTCCCCAGCGCAGACCCCCATCTCAGCCCCTTCTCTTCAGCTGGAGTGTGAAGCTTTGCTTTCTCCCTATAGGGACAACAAAACAGGCTCTGAAAAGAATTAATTGACTTACACAATTATTTCACTTCTTCACTGATTCCTTAAAACGATTGTTAAGCTCTTAATGACAAGACTGACTGCTTGACTTATGTCCATTCTGAAATAATTCAAAGGCAGCTTCATTTTCTCAGTTGTCCCTACAGTACCATGTAAAAAAGTGCCACTTAGCGTTTGTTAAATTAACTAATTGCTACTGAAGTGTTAGATTAGAAAAAGAATAAAATAAATGCCAGGTTGAACTACTAATGCTGATATACTTCACAGCCACTTGCAGAGTTCACACTCTGAAATGGATCCTTTTATGTGCTGACCACTAAATCAAAGTGTTGGAGTAGCTCCTAGTCAAAGTCATGTCTGTTATGTTTATACAGACAGCACTAAACAGTCTTCTGCTAGAGATTCTTGATGGTCACCAAGGGACCTTCAGGGGGTGTCACGTAACCAGGAATGTCTGTTGCTTACATGTGACATTTAAATGCATGTGATACCAAAGATGGTGAAAAAAATGGCTTTTTTTGAATGGTTTTTCTCTCAAATGGATGCAGTTATCAAATACTAAAATGCAGTTCTCATCATGCTATTTGAATTATGCTCTCTGTAAATAAGCAGTTTTACAATTTTCCTTTCTCTGCATTCACTTGTATACATTAAACCAGCAATGGAGGCTGCCAAAAAGACAAAGGAGTAGGAAGAGCTAGCACTTTCTATATGCTACAGTCTGTCAGATACCCACTTTCATGCAAGCAATTCTTCAAACTCTGTTTCTGAGAAAAGATATATTACAATTACAAAAATGCCAAGTTTTACCTCGTACCAGGAACTTGATAATGTGTATGGATCACAACCAGTAATTTAAAGTTAAATTCTATGGACACCATTCTACCTGCCTCCCCCGCCCTCAATTACTTTTACCTATTCTTCAACCAAAAAAGTTGGGGGAGAGGGGACAATGGGTTGAATGTTGTCTAATTAAAGAATGACCAATGTTTCTTCCTGTAAAACCACAATAACCAAGTTGCTCCTACATCAACATTTCACATGTAACTTTTTGTCCTAAGTTTTGTCCTAAGACTTTATTAAGTGTCATTATGCGTAAGAAGTTCATGGAGTGAACTTCTTTCACCACTAGAGACACAAGCTGAAAAACTAGAAACTCACAGTATTTGTCACCTAGACAGCAGCAGGCACAATACACTATGGAATTAACAAATCACAATCTACCTTTCGTTGAAGTCTTAAGTGAAATGCACATATGAGCTCGTATAATTAAGGGCCAAAAAAAGGAATACGTTGTCCAAACAAACCCACCATTTCTCAGTTGCACACATCTTCAAAAGGGATGTTAGAGCAGGCAGCACTGCTTCTAGCTTGTTATGCTGTTGACTGTATTCAGTGACGAACCTTTCCAAGAGACCTTTCAACAATAATTTCCACTCAATGTTAATCTTTTCAGTTGCTATCTGAACTTGCTATCAGTTTCAAAGTTGTTATCCAACTTTGAATCTATCCACTGACAGTACAACAAAACATTTCCATATATTTTCAAGTTTGAGCCTAAGAAAGCATGTCTCAGAGAAGAAGGAAAAAAATATCTAAAATCTGTCTAGTTTTTCTACAGAGGACATCTCCACAGTAAAAAAATATTTCAACTACTTACGTTGTTTTCTCAGCCATTAGTCTTGATTTAGTGCTTAGTGTTTCCTACGTTCAAGCAATTCATTATAGACCACAGAGTGTGTTAGTGAAGTTAGCCTTCAGTAGCCTGTTCAGGTAGTTGTGATTTTTTTCATGTATGATATGAAGTGTTTGCCACTGCTTGACAAGAGGTGTGCAACAATCCTTGCCAGGGCTGCGCATAGGAGAATTAAGGCCATCCATCATTCTTTCCACAAGCAGTCTCAATTTTAGATGTTCAACAGCCTGGATACTCAGCAGCCTAACTTGATCTCACAGCCTCTCTGTCCCTCCCCTGCTCTGAAGACTTTTTTATTTGATAGGGGAAGAGTTTGAAGCTTTTTCAGGAAAAAGAAAGTGAAAACCAGCAAGTCGGGAATGTACTAAGCTGGCTTTTGCACTTTAACAGAGCAGACAGACCTCTTCAAACACCTTCTTCCAGTAAGTGACAATACCAACCCATTGCTGTGAGCTGGCTCAGAGACAAAATAAGAACATGTTTCTTCACAGACATACTGTGGTATAGCTACAGAAAGTACTGGCAGGCCTCCACTTACATCCAAGGCTATGAAGCTAAGAATGTTTCTGTAGCTGTATGCTTTTTTTCTTTATCTGAGGAGTCCCACACTGTTTCTTCCAGCCTGAGTCTTTCTTTGGTACCTTTTCCATAATCTAGCATGATTCAGCACTTACATAAAAATAGATAAATGGATCATCACTGTTTCAGCAAAGATCTGATTGGAAAAAAGTTATGTTCATTAAAAATGTGGGCAAATATCAGCTGGATTGGGAAAAGGCACACAGCAGCTATCTGTAGGGGAATGAGGTGCGGAAGGGGAACAAGTGAATCACATGAGCAACATCAATTCCCTTTAAGTTAATTTCCCTCTGTTTTTACAGCACTGTAAATATTTTACATTATTGCTCAAAGGCAGATCAAATAGGAGGCAGAAAAGAATGTGGGAGCAGAGGGAGTGTATTAAGAGAAATTTGCATATTTGTAAGGGAAAGGAAAAGCCAGTTTCAAATCCAGCTTTGCACGCACACTGGCTAGCAGACACTGAACAGAAATAGGCAGTATTTAGAACCAGAGGGCTTATGCATTCATCCGGGAAGTAGAAATTATACCATTACTTTGAATACTACCTCAATAACCAAATAAAGCCATATTTTTGTATCTATTCCCAGAAAATTCTTCAGGCAGAATATAAAGTCAACTTAACAGTGAAACTCAAACAGGTTATTAATGTCCCATTGCTCTGTGAGCCCACAAGATTGCAGCAGAGGAGATGAGACAGGGATGATCTCTGAGAATTGATTTAGTGGACATCACACAGCCACAAGCTGTGCATCCTGCATTAGATGCCAAAGGAGTCATATGACAAGCAATAAAACAGAGTCAAACACTTGCAGATGGCAGGGAAAAAAAACTGTTCATAGAGAGTAAGGCATTTGTCAATGCAAGTTGGATCTGTTTTTACAGAAGGAATCCCTGACTACTCTCCAAGCCTACTATGGAAGTAAACAATTATTTCATAACACAGAAATGAAGAGGGGCAGGGAAGAATAAACCCTAGTGAGACTAAGAACTGAACTATATCTGCAAGTAGGTACAGGCCATCTTATATCATGTTCTGCTACTGCCTGATATTCCCCACTCCCTTCTGTAATCTGAAGACGTAGAAGTTTTATCTGGTAAAGAGGTAAGTCTCCTCTAGACTACAGAAACTACTTTTGTATGTCAAAGCATTCTGACAACTTCATTCAGCTCATTAAAGTTGGACAACAAATTCCCAGAGCCCACAGTTTCTGTAAGAACGACCTCACATTCATGAAACAGATTTAACTTGCTACTTCAACTGAATGTTAACCTCAGGAAGAAGCATCTTCATCGGTCTTACCAGTCTACTCCTTATGCCATTTGGTATGATACTCGTAACAGCACTGAAGTTCAGCAAAAGAGTAGAGCTGTTCTTCTCTACAAAGACTAGAAAGGCAGAGGATTTTGTCTGTAATTAGTTGCCATGTGAATTTATAACCAATCATCTAACTAAGAATTATATATTCTGGTTTGTCACATCTGAACACAAACACTTGTTAGTATCCTGAGTTAGACATCTTACTGAAACAATTGAATTCAACCCTGAAACTAACGATCCTTACACATAAGGCTGATGTGAAAGGCACTTTATTCCAAAAAGTACTAGGCAAAATAGATACAGTATTGCTGTCCAGAAATTTTAGAGGCCCCCTTACATTCTAATCTTTTCAAGATATTTCAGTCCACATGCAGTCCAGATACTAAAAATGTCTGCAGTCAAGTGCTGCTACGGATAGTTGGCTAGAAGCTTCAATTCCCCAAAGAGTTGTGAGCTTGCTAGAAACAAATCTGCGCAAGTAGGCAGCTGGCCTCATCTGTCAATAAATGTGTCCACAGTAACAGAAGATCATTAAGAGAGCAGACCCCAGCTATAGGTGCCATGAGAACAGGCATTAGAACCAAGCCCTGGAACTGATCCATGTTCTGACCTGATGATTTTTAGTGTTACCACTGTAGAGACAGGATTGCTTGAGAATCATTTAACAAAAGAACAGCCAAGAGATTTTTGCTTCTTCCAAACTATGTCTTAGCCTTGAACCTGCATCCCATCTTAAGTATTTTTTTTCTTACCTTGAAGGGGGAAGGATTAGCAACAGTCAAGTAGCACCTCATACTACAACAGTTATGGGGTGGCACTTCCTGGCCAAGATCCTGTAGTGTTAGGGAAGAAACCACGATTTTATCCCAGAAAAGTAGTTTATCATTAAGGACACTACTAACAAGTAGGGAATCTGCCTTTTACTCAGTCAGAGATTACCAAGTAGTTTTGCCATGAAGATCAAAAGCTTAATTCTTTTTTGCTCCAAACTTGATCACAGAGCAAAATGCCGGAAAAGCATAGAACCTGCAAGTTAATTCAGTCTTAATATTTCTCTATTGCAGGAATGAGCTATACATGTACAGTGGAGAAGAAGCATACCTGGTGCTACTGGAACCAACACTCAAGTAGTATGGTACTAAATAGTTATCAGAGATGAGTTTTATCTTCCCAGACCCAGAACGCTTATACAAATAACAACTGTTATTTTTCACTCCTACAGTCACCCAAGAGGCTCCATCACTTGAAGTGATTGGTATCTTATGACCATTGCAATGAACTGAGTTCCCACACAGAAGGGGCTCATTAATGTACATTACAGGGGACTTCAGTCATTACACATGTAGCAACAGGGGCTTTTCAGCACTGAATCTCCCGGAGCAGCCTGCCACAACAGCTGCCAAGTCACAACTCCAACATTCCTGGACACAAATGCAGCAACTATCACGACCCAACTTCCACTGGCCGTAACAGCTTGACACCACTGTGAGGTTATGCATAACATGCTTTGCAAGGAAGGACCTTATACTTAGATATATACTTACCTTATACTTGCATGGCAGACATTGTTTTGGCCTGTCTCCACCCATCATGCCTATCAATGTTGCCTCCTAAGAGCTTGCAATAGTAGTTCAGTATTTTTAGCCAGTGTCAATCCTAACTTAGGAGTCCAGCTGGACTTATATGACAGAAGACCCCCTCTGTCCAGTACTCTGCAGAGGAGTCTCAAATACAAACCTCTGGAAAATCAGTAGTGTACTACCTGTCTGCAGTACTGCTGAAGTAACTGAAGAAATACTTCATAATCTGGCTAGCAGTACGAGTGTAGCCTACTAAAGGTTTCAACTTAGGAAATACTCAACTTTCACTGCTAACATAATAATAGAGAAGAACACTTTAACTGCTTAATGTTTTTTATTTTTATCCCCTCCTTTGCACTTAGTTTTACAGTGGTTGCTTAAAGATTCTTGTAATCCTCTAAGAGGCAACAGACAAGATTGAAACAATCATACATACAAAATTACTTATGTTTACAAATTTTTGGCAATCGTAGTAACCCGTTTTTTCCTATTGCCATTGCCCCAATCATTTAAAAAGACAGTGTATAATAATTTACATCTGAAGTATTTCAAAGTGCTTGATAGTGATTTTCCAATAATTATTTACAAGTGGCCTATACACATATGTACAGGTGTTACAAGTTGTGGCTGGAATATGGCTTTCTATGGAAAGTGCTTTATATTTGGTCAGTGGTGTTACTGACTAACCAACCAAGGGTTACTGATAAAACTGTAACCAATAACAGCTGAATTGTTGTGGACATGTATTTACAGAGTTTGTTGTTAAGCTGTATAAAATAGCTATTTACATAAGTGTTCCATAAATATAGAAAGTATCTTCTTTCTTCCAAGAATGGAGGAAGTCCTTCAGCCACAAACCTGGTTACTATCCCCAAAGAGTATAAGACACAAGTAAACTGGAAGTGATTGCTAATCCAGCGCTCAGGCCATATCATCATCTGTGCTTACAACAGATATCTGTAACAAAGCAAGTAAAAGTTATCTACAGTTGTACTAACAAAAGACAGAAAACCCCACATATCATAGCTAATTCTGCAGGCTATGGTACAGCAATTAACAGGAGTGAGCCTTCATACTCCATGTGTGTAGCATAATTATTTGCTCAGTAATTGTTCTAACAGTTATTTGTCTCTGCAGGTTATAGATTTATACTTGCTCTGCCCAAGAATCAACAATTGCAACTAGATCTTTTCTCAATCCCAGTGGGGGTACCTATGTTAGACAGCTATACAGCAAAGGGATACCATGTGCCACCACATTCAACACAGATTACTCCATCCCAGGTGTAAGACACCAGCTACCTACTGCAACATTTAACCTTGATTAAAGAGACAAGTTCTCCATTGATTTGGCCCAGTGGTTTGACTGCAGCCAGCAGCTCTGAAAGACACCTCTCCTAAACTCAAGTCAGATATCATTTGGTAGCCTGTCTACTCCAAATATTAATGTGGAATCTCAGACACTAATAGGTTTACTTACTGCAGGGTAGGTGTGTCCTACTGAACCGCTGTGTCTTCCAATATCAATTGTGAGGTCCTCTTCTGTAGTTTTCAGGTACACTGGATTATCAAAATTCATGCTTTTCATGTTCTTGTGCTGCCAGTTGCGCCACATGAAGTAGCCAGCTGCTGCAGCCATCACCAGCAATACTTTGGGGAGACAGAGATCGCAAACATGGAGTACAGTCAGGTCAAGCTCTTGACTACAACTGGCTTGTCCCACCACATAGGGTCCAAAAGCCTAGTGAATGCTGTACTTACCAACAGGAAGAATGATCCAAACTGCTGATGTTCTTCCAGCTGCAGTTACATCAGATGTTGTACTGTTAGAGTTGAACCCTGCATGAGAATTTGAAGTAGTGAACGTGCTTACTCACAGGCTGGCAGATTGTCATATGTTCTGCCCAAGCCCAGAAGCTGCTATTATATTGGCTTCTCAGTAATACACTACTAGAAGAGCCTTAACAGGCTTCATCCTGTATTAGCAGGAAGCTTTTTTTATTGCTTGCCTTCTCTGAGCGCTCATGGGATTCCATGGAACCTATAAGTTCCATACTCTCATTAGTGAACTAACTCTGTTTAACACATGCTCCAGCTGTTGTACTACACATATGATCTGGCCTGTGTTCTCTACTTGCATGCAAAGGATAAAACTTCCAAGTAGGCTAATGGGTCAGTTTGCTTTAATTTCTCTAATGTTTAGCAGTGTGAGTTATTGGGACCAGTACCTCCAGGAACTAGTCCAACAGTTGGAGATTTTTCTGTTGTGCTGGTATCTTTAGTCTCAGTGTAAGCCACAGCTGTTCCAGTACCTGAAACTAATTATAGATCAAGAACCCAATTAATCCTGAAGTTCTGCAATGGCTTTGCTATGAGAGCCATGGTTGTGAATGTTTAGCAGATGGCAGAAATGATCATGCAGCTTGTTAGCTTTATTGGGAACACTGGCACTGGTTTATTCCAATTTCACACCCTCAGCAGAGGGTTTTTGATGAAAAATACTTCCAAGATCAAGGCCAGACAGTTAATCAGGCATGAATTACGGTATTTAGAGCCACAACAATAGTAAGCCCTCCCATCCCTCACATAAGGTTTTCTGAGTGAGGTTTTAGTTCCACAAGTTCATTGACTAGGTACAGCCTTTGATACACACAGCAAGGTTTTAGATCAGCCAGCTGAGGCCAATATCCTCCCATTCGGCATTCAGAATAACATGCAATACAGTAGGTGGCACCTTGGAGTTTCTAGTTCCACTCCACTCAACAAACAAACCTGCTGTATAGTCAGTGCTGATCATAATAGCAGCAGCATGTTGATTTGCACCACAAAAAGACGTACAAACTTCCTTGGATAGCAACACTCACTGATCAACTTTTCAACACTGTGTTATATGCAGAGCCATGTTAGTTTATACACCATGTTTGAGGGGCTGAGTATGTCTGTGCAGGTGCTTGCTGTCTGCAGAAAGCCATGGAGGTCCAAGATCTTGTTGCAAATGGTGATGATGATGCAGAAGCCAAGCATGGACTTTGAACAGCATCTGCAGACTTCTGAGGGCAGTATTAATCATGTTAGAAACCCTTCCTCTCCAAGATTAACTAGATGAGATTAACTCAAGTGAAGTTGTCAGCCTATACTCCCCCAATTTTCCAGTAACAGGTCCAGTACTCCCCTACTCCTTCACCATCCATCCTGATAAAGATTTCAACTGCGTTACAATACCTGTACATCTCCGACCATCCTCTTGCAAGAAGTATCCAGCAGGACATGCGCAGGTGTACTTTGGAGAACGTTCATTTATCTGAGGAGCAGGCAGACACAGGTAGCTACAGCCTCCATTCACCACGTTCTCTTCACACCAGTTCCTGCCTGTTGGTACAGCAATTAAAAGGAGTGAGCCTTCATGCTCCATGTGTGTAGCATAATTATTTGCTCAGTAATTGTTCTAATAGAGTTACTTGTTTCTGCAGGTTATAGATTTATACCCACTCTGCCTAAGAAGGAATAATTACAACTAGACCTTTTCTCAGTCCCACTGGGGGTGCCCATGTTAGATGTTCCAAGAACAAGTTGAAATGGACAGCTATACAGCAAAGGGATACCACTTGCCATCACGCAAACAGGGGAAGCTTCTTACAAGTATACACTGACATAACTACAAACTGTACTGAAGTTACCTGAGGGCTGAACAAGTTCATGATAAACAATGATGTCCTGTGCATCATTGAGGTTGTTCACGAGGGTAACCAACTCAGTTCCAGTAAATTTGTTGGCACCATAGACTGCCTCATTTTCTCCATCAATCCAGTATACACGGTCCTAGAAGACAATGTCATTGCATCCCATTACCTCCATGATGCTATCAGCCCCATTGCTGCCTGCCGCATATTAGCAAGAAGAGGATCTTTGACAATGAGTACAGGAAGTCATTCTTACCTCAAATATTGTCAGAGCAAGAGGATGAGGAAGGAACATATGTGATTTCAGCACAATTCTACGGTCCTGGCCATTTAAGTCCACACTTGACAGCATATGTAGTTTAGAATCAAGCCAGTACAGGCGGCTTTTTACAAGATCTAGGAGGGGAAAACACCAAACATATTTACTGTCTACATGGAGAAAACCTCCAAGGCCTCCTGCAAGAATTGAAACACCTAAAGGTTTAAGAATAGTTGCAGTGTTGTCCTAATTTCTTACCATTCCAGAATGCAGAGGGCTGCTGCAGTGATGCCTAAGCGGCCTGTGCCTCAACTATAACACAGAGCAGTGCAAGGAAAGTTACTGTTTCAGCATCTGAGAACTGCTGTCTGTGCCTGTTGCAGTATCTCCAGGCAAGCAGAAACTTCCCTTTCTCGGAAGCTGAAAATAGTTCTCTGAAGGATGACTTTGGCTTTTGCAGAGCAAAAAAATTGCTAAAGCTCCAGAATACCTCTGGCACAGAGACAAGTTCAACATACCTAGAGCAATTCCATTAGGCCATTGGATTTCTGTTGTCACAAGCTGCTGTCTGTCAAATCCATTCATTCCTGCTTTTTCAATTTTTGCTGGCTCACCCCAGTCTGACCAGTACATAAAGCTGTGAAGCAGAATTTATGTTGTATGATGCACTATAGTACTGTGTAGTATCACTCTTTATTATGACCAATAACTAACAAAGGCTACCTAAGTCAGTTATCAGAGTATGAAGTAGCTGGTAGGTCCACTCTTTCAAAAGAACCAGGACAAATACTCACCCAGAGATAGGATCTACAGCAATAGAAGCTGGCTCTCTCAGCTCAGAGAGAAACAAAACCTTTCTTTTTGTGCCATCTAGGCTAGCTACTGAAATGGTTTTTGCAGTTGAGTCAGACCAGTAGATGTTCTTATAAACCCAGTCAACAGCAATTCCTGCAGGGCTGTGTATGTTGTCCAGTATTCTGACGCGCGTTCCAACTTTAACACGGGTATCAATAGAGGCACTGGAAGACAAGAAGTACTTGCTTTCAACACCCCCTGGCACACCCCTCAGCAAATCCTGCACACAGATCTCAGGCAGTCAATGCAGAAAATGCATGTGGGACTTCTCACAGAGTGCCTTCTCTACAATTATAGCAGCTGTTACTAGTAAGTGCAACACGCATGCACAATGCTAGTGTGGGAACTTGCATCAACTGTACTTTGTCATTAGGAAATCAGGAATCTAGTTCTCATTACCAGAGACTAGAGAAATATCCTGGGTAAAACACAGCATGATTTAAGGAAGCACACTAGGTTCAGAAGCTGAGTCCATTTACCTGAAGATTGCTTTTTGGCTGAAGTCAGCCCAGTAAAGCTTTTGCTCAGCAATATCAGCATCTAGAGCTACAGAGTTTCTTAGCTGCTCTACTAGCTGAATGTACTCCTTCCTCTCAAGGCCAATCTTCCTGATATCCCGGCGGTTGGTGAAAATTAGACATGGTTCTTTCCCTGTAAAAAGAGCGTAAGTGTTATATATACTTTTAGATACCCAGTTACATACTGTTCTTTGACAAGAAGTTTTAAGACTCATCATATTTAGTATTTGCCATTCTACACTTTCTAGCAGATGCTGACAGAGGTCTATGCTGTACCATATCTCATTCTTTTGTCCCTCCACAAGGGTCCTTCTGCCCAGGGAGCAGACACAACCCATTTATGTCAGGCAGCTTTAAGCACTCTATCACGGCATCAGCCGAAGCGTGAGCAGTGTTCAGAACTGTACAAGTTACATTGGTAATAGCACAACTAGTCTCAAAACCACAGTAGTATAAACAGTGGATCACTTGCTAGCTCATTTTAAAGTTGGGATATAGAAGTCTTATGCCAATACTCACCCACTGCCTTGCACACCCCAGTAGCAAGATCCATCTGATATCCACGGCTACATTCACATTTGTAGCCCCCTTTCAGGTTGATACAGATTTGACTACAGATACCAGGGTTCTGGCATTCATCAATATCTGTAAAAACAACAATTTAATTTATTCTCACCTCCAATATCACCAGTAAGGTCCACATTAAACTACCAGATACTTACCTCCACAGGTTCTCCTGTCTAGAAGCTCAAACCCAGCGGGACAGTCACATTCAAAGCCAATAACGAGATCTCTGCAGATATGAGAGCATCCGCCATTGTTCACCAGACATTCATTTATGTTTGGAAGAGAGGAATCGGCCCCTTCTGAGAAAGCACACATATTTAGTCTTATAGTCTTAGCCATGGAAAGCTTTACCAGGTACCCATCCCTCTGCTAATGATGCCTGCCACATCTGATTAACCATTCTGGCACCTGAAGTCACATGCAAGACACTCTCTTCAAATTCATGTTTGCTCAGCTATCAGCACCTTATCTGTGTTACAAGCAGGCAGCAGCAAAGATTGAGGTTCCTAGATGTTTCACTATTTCTAATGCATTCAAGTGTCCTTCTGGCCACAGAGAAGTCATCCCAGTTTAGCTAGGATAAAACTAGCATATTAAATACATTGATCTTGGTTGCAGTGTTTGCCAACAAGAAGCGCAGATGGGCATTCCAACAAGGAGTGCTGACATCTGACAGCTCAAAGTATATTCAGTAGTCAACATTGTGTAATGAGCTTATTCACTTACTACACTCCTTTAGGGGCTCATCACTCCAGTCCTTGCAGTCTCTCTGCTGGTTGCACACTTTATTAATATCTATGCATTCTCCACTTCTGCACTTGAATTTGCCAGGCCCAGAGCACTGAATAACTGAGATAATGAAGATTGTGAGGGTGACTACCAGTTTCAACAGATATTCTGCAAAGACTCTATTGTTGCTTAGTTCCACACTTACCATTGTTACAATTTGCTTCATCAGTGCCATCCAGACAGTCTCTCACACCATTGCACTGCCTACTCCCATGGATGCAGTTTCCATCTTCACATCTGAACTGGTCTGGTCTGCAGGTCCGAGAAGCTGCGGACACAGCCGTTACAGACTTTTATTTCTTAGGTTTACTGAAGGAAAGAAAACAGAACAGAAGCCAAGCAGTACCTCTTTGAGAAAGACCAAGTTAACTTACGGCAGTTAACTTCATCACTTCCATCCTTGCAGTCAGGATCTCCATCGCAGCGCCACTTCTTGTGGATACATTCACCTGAGCCACACTGCACCTCACTGGCAGAGCACTTCACAGGAGGTGCCGGCTGGCGGCCACATTGCTCTAGAGATTCGTCTGAGTGGTCAGGGCAGTCAGCATCATCATCACACACCCAGCTGATGGGGATGCAAGTGGAACTCTTGCACTGGAACTCGTGAACTCCACAGGTAGGAGGTGCACACTCCAGTTCATCACTGCCATCGCTGCAGTCATCTTGACCATTGCAGACAAAGCTCTTGGAAATACATTGCCCACTGCTGCATGTGAACTCTGCTGGACTACAAGTCACATTACCTGGGGTAATAACAGGAGTAAGAGATATTAGCAGATTACCACGAGAAGGCTGACTTTTGTGTGAAGGTGTTTTGCTTGGCAGGTTCTTCATCAGCTGACAGAAGATCAGCATACCGCATAAGGCTCTAGGAAAGCCTAACTGACAACCCAGAGGACATTTGGGTCCCACAGATCATCCTCCTTGCCACTGGTCATTATTAGCGATAAGCATCAGATTTGAACTACCGAGTGAAAAAAATCTTCTGAAGTAGCTAGGCTGCCCTGTGCTTCAGATTTTGAGCCTTTCAGAAAACAGGCTCTAACCCCGTGAGCCAGAAACAGGTGAGAGAATTGCTAAATCCAGAGTAATGCAGACTAAGATTAAGGTAGTCAGATGGTCAGCATGTACTGCAGTTTGAAATTGAAGTGTTTTGTGCTGGTCCCCAGAACAGCAGTGGCCCATTTGCCTGGACCAGCAGAGATAATAGATCAAGATCTTGTACCAGTTGATTCTGTGGTTAAGCACACTCACATAACTTATGCCGGTTCAAATAATGCTGTCTTAATGGCAGTGTATCTAGCAACTCATTATGCCTAGGCTGATAGTTTTATCAAATTAATTAGAAACACTGTCTGTAGATTTACTTGTCAGATTAAGGCATTTTTTTGATGAGTAAGGCAGCAACTCCACAGACATACAGCAAAAAAGTCTGGTGATCTGTGCCTCATTAAGCCATCTGGGTAAGTAAGATGGGTTCTGCTGGAAGCCAGCCCAGTGGCTTTGATTTGGTCCTGTCTCAGGATACCTCAGACAACTCATATGTATGCAGATTCATTAGAATAAGCCAGGAATGCTGTACTCAATGCTGTCAGTGGCAGCTCTACTTGTGTACCAACCTGAAGTTGGGTGCCCCCTTCCCACGGACATGTGAAATCCAGCTTCACACAATACTTCAGGATAGGGCTATAAAGCAGATCAATTATGCCCTTGGCTAAGAGCCACTACTACACTTTTAGGAGACAGTTTGTTAATGTAAACAGCAATTCGAGTTACCTGTTCAGAAACTCTCTAGAGAACAAGTTCTGATGTTTGGCCTGTCATATGACTAAGCCTATGGCTAGTACTAAAATCAGCCAGAGAAGAAAGACAAATGTTGAATAGCTTGTATTAGTGTAGCTTTTAACTTAGCAGGATAGAGGAGTGTTAGAAAAAGCTTCCTTTTTTAAGTGGCTGCAATACAAGACGAATGTAGGAAAGATACTGATACTATGAAAAATTTATCTTCCCAGGTATACTGCCCAGCTAGCTCCTCTGCAGACAAGTCAATTTCAAATAGAGTTACGCAGCCACCATTTCTTCCCTTACCACAATTCTCTTCATCTTCTCCACTGTCACAGTCTTTTTCACCATCACATTTCCAGGACACTGGGATACATTGGGTTGACTGAGGACCACAGCTGATTTCATTTACCCGGCACGTTCTCATATCTATTGAAAAAAGTTTAAGTTCAATTTAAGAGCTACTGATCTTGGGTTTCAGCAGTTGTCCTGAAAGTTGAGACTGAAAGACTTCAGTCTTTCTGGACAAAGTTGCAGTTACTCAGATGCCAATATCCATCAAAGCTGATGGCTTCATCACAGAAAAGGTTACACTATTTTGTACTGTTCAGTAAAAGAAGATGCTTTCAACTAATAGATTAGTATTATAAGAGTATATTTGTAGTAGTAGCTTTGTGATTGCACAGCAATTAACACTGTAAAAGCCTGAACTATAACATGTAGTAGTAGCCAGGAGTAACACCAGACTGCATTAGGACCTGGGGCTGAAGTACTCCTCAGTATGGATCCTGTTGATACAGAGATGACACTTCCTGGACCTATATTCCTTGATGAGTTACCACAATTAAGACTGGGGTTGCTAATCATGCGACCTTAGAGTCAAGCCTCTGCACTTCCACTCCCACCCCCAACGAAGAGTCAGACACTTAGTTCCTACACTAGCTCTGGCAGTACAGGGACTGCACCTGAAAAGTAGCTGCCTTGGAGAACAATGATCAGTTGGTGGACAAGCCACAGTAGTGCTCAGGCCTGCTGTGTTCGGCTTGTTGCTTCTAATTGTCAGTAATAAAACCCTTGTACTTGCTATCTCCTACCAGGACAGGTACAGAGTGCATCTTTTAAACAGTAAAAAGTCTCAACAAGACCTTGATGTGGCCAAAGTCAAAGTAGTGCTTAGCAAAGTGCTCTCCAAGACAAGTATATCCTTCCTTTCGGAGAGCCAGGCAGCAAGCAGGCAAGACATCAAAATGCTACTCCCCACAGGCTTGCCTAAACCACCAAGCCAGGTTAACTTACGGCACAATTCAGGACTCTCGTCAGATGCATCCTCACAGTCTGGATCCCCATCACACTGCCATCTATTAGGCACACACTGGCCACTGAGGCACACAAAGTCAGATTCAGCACATGTCTTCTTCACTGTAAGGGAGAAAGACAGCCACTTGTTTAGAGAACAAAGCTCAGCTTGTTTGTTGCTGATAGAGATAAGCTTCTTTGCCCTAGGAAAGTTACTCAATATCCTTAGTTCTTGGATGTCTGGTGACATCCAAGCACTGTCAGACAGTGCTCTTCAACATTTCTTCGAGAGTTATTCTGTGCAAAGAGAAACATTTATATTCAACTAAGCAGGCACTGAAGGACCACTGTTGCTACGGCAGACTAATCTGGTATATTAGCTGCTGCTTTGAACAGTCTTGAGTTAAAGTAAGGCCCACTGATCTCAATATTGAGGTTTTGAACTCCAAGTTTATTATTGAGGCATTTGATTTGTCATTACAGAAGGATGGTACTATGTAACTCAAAGATAATAGTTTAGGTCTGCTTGACTAGACTGCCAGTTCAACTACACCACTGCTGGATATTGAGTATGTTTTGCCTCATATTCAAGTACATTTAGTCATCTATCTTGGCTTCTGTGTCTGCTAAAAGCAAGGGTTGGCAGCCAAAGTTTCACTTAGTGTTTATAGGAGACTCCAAAGAATAACCTTTACACATAAAACAGGGCATTTAACCACGCAATAGCCAACAGCAGAGGGCTAACTGCAAACATTTTATATTATATATTCAAGAAACAAATGAGAACAGGCTCGTATTCTGTTCTTGCCAGTCATCACTCTCACAGGGGAAGAATTTTGGTCAAGTGTTGTCTCAGTCACCCATGTCAGGCAAGTTTGGCAGCACTCACAAAAATTCAACTGCTTGGATCAAGGCATCAAAACAGTCATGCAGCTGTTCTAGTGAATGTGTCTTGTATTCCAGCTATCAGAAGTGCTGGACAGGATAAGTACCTCTCCAACCCCCCCACTTTCAACTAGCACATACTACTACAGAAGTATTAGCAGTACTGTAGAAGTATTATTTTGATTACTTACCACAAGCACTCTCATCACTGCCATCTGAACAGTCTTCATCACCATCACATTTCCACAGTTGAGGAATACAACGTCCATTACTACATGCGAATTGGGATTCCTCACATTTTACTCTAGCACCTTCAATGAAAAAAAGGAACCTAAGCATAGATACTTTTTAGTAATACCTTCTTGCTTTCCCCTACTGATCAAAAAGCTACCCTACCCACCATACTAATCAGCATAACATCAGCATGAAACCAGATGTGAGCTCCAAACCTTTGCAGTCTCCTCATTCAAAAATGAAAGTAGAGCCAAAAGCTTTCCTTTAGAGTTCAAATGCAGAGCTTAAGCACTACGACAGTCCACCTGCCAAACTGCAGCAAACCAGTTTCAGTGTTGTTCTTAAGTTTATTTTTTTTTAAGGTAGGGTCAAGTTTGCAAGACAGATGGATACGTGCACACTTTTGCTGTCTAGCACCTAGCAGTGCATTCTCAAACTTTAAGCAAACTGGGTTTAAATTTAATTAATGTCAAGCTGTATTTGCATTTCAATACGCTGCTGCTAATACATTACAGCAGAATGTCTGAGATGTCTGCAAAGACAGCTTAGGTAACTGCTCTGTAGCCGAACAAGTTTGCACAATTCATGTTACTCCTCAAACAATGGCACCCAGAGACATTCCTTAGTATGTCTAAAGACATGACTAAAAGTACATTTAAAGGAGTGTGATGCTAAGAGAGTAGGATAATTTATCACTTTCTTCTGCAATCAGGTCTGTTGTCTCACAACTGATAAGCAAGCTGAGAAAGGTACTGCTTTCTGCACGGTCCTTAGAGTGCATTTTCTAGAGCAGCTTCAGCTCTACAACTGCGTGACCCCATCCCTTAGGGGAACCTACTTTGCCTTGAAGACATGTCATAACTGTCACTAAAAGCAGCAGCCTGCTTCTTCAGCAGCTAAGCTGGAGCTGTTTCAAATAATGCATGCAGCCAAGTGTGTTAAGATCATGCATCAGTATTGGCTCCATATGCCTACAGCAAAATGCAAGACCTGTGCTCCTCCTTGGTTTACTGCATTATTTAGTGAAGGTACTTTGTCTTGGTGTTCCAAAGGGCATCAAACTTTAGAAGACTATTATTTGCTGTTATACATCTTCTCTATATGATGTGCAAGAAGCACAAATAGAAGGAAGCTATTCAGACATTTCACATTATATTGGCCAGCCATCAGGCACCAGGCAATCACAAATTCTGGACCAAGCAGAAGCAAGAACATGAGCAATTCTACCTGCTGAATATCCCATGTAAATTCATAATCAATGCAAAAATTTGAAACAGCAGCTTACTGAGTTCTGTTAATGTGTTTTAGTAGCCTTACTGGTGGAATAAAGCAGTAACCCCCTTGTTAGACAGAGTAGAGCCGTAACAACTTTTTTCATGGGAATTGTGTTCAAAGAGTGTCAGTAATCAGAACGTCAGCTCTTGTGTTCTCTATTTCCATCTCTCATTTCCTTCTCCATTTGGGAATACTCCATGCACTAATAGCATGGTTTTGTAAAGCTATTACTATTTGGTCATGAGCTGCCAAACAAGTAGCTTGCCTTGTGCTAGGAGGAACATTCCAGCCAGCTTAGAGCAGGTGTAGAAGCCACAGCCAGCAGCTTGCTCTAAACCTGACATCACCTTGTTACCTCTAACAGAAGTAGCCTTCTGCTTTGCAAGCCCTGGTCACACATTATTTCAGTTTTTACTGTACTACTACGTAAAACATGCAACAACTGACTGCTGCTAGTTTTGAGACTTTCTCATGCAGGCTTTCAGAGCGAGAACAGTCAACCTTTCCTGAAATAGCACACATGATATTAGACTAAGCCTGCCACTAAGGGGATCCCAAAATAACTCCATAGTCCTTAGCTACTCTATTTCAAGCTAGAAACACCAGAAAAGGCTTGCTAAGACTTGCCTAGTACATTGTGACTTACAAATATTACAAAACATTTTGACCAAATGCTATAGGGAAGCTACAAACAAGGCTAATTGAAACCATAGCCAAGCTTGGAGTAACAGCTATAAGTTTACAATTACAACCCTTACAACAAGCCACGCCACTAAGATATCATTGCTTCTCCAGCTGATACCAAGCGAAATACCAGAGCAACTACTTTTGTTAGCCCACAAACCAGTAAAAAACACCTAATACCCACACAGGTGCACAAAGGTAAAGCTCAGCATCTGCTGCTGGTCCTGAGGATGTCTGTCAAACTCTAAAGGCCACTTGGAATGAGCTCTAGTTAAGATGAAGGTTGGTTCCAGACAGTAACAGCTCCCCTGTCTTACACAAAGCACAGTTCTGCAATGTCAGGTAACCATTTAGTCACAACACTACCACTCAAGTCCACTGCTATTTGAAGCAACAGAATCATACCTCAGTTGCACCTTCAGTCACTAGACACAGTGTTTTTCAGATCAGCATCAATTAGCCATTAATTCAAAGCTTCTCTTTATGTTATGTGCTACTCAGACACCAGAAGCACCTTCACACATTTTCTCCTCACAATACGGTTTAGTAAAAAGAAGTGTAGAGAACCAGTAACATCATAGCCTGTGATTGCTAACATGTATTATTTTTACTCTTCCCCAGGTAACTACTTACTAGAAGTTGGCTCATAAGCAGAAAGGAGTGCAGGGTGAAGGAGCACAGTAACACTGACTAAGCAAGTAAACTACCTTTCTCCATATCTCTGCTATCACTGTTAGTCTCAGCCCCTTAAGCAAGTTGTCAGATTACTTGTTTGGGCAGCCTCAAACATGTGACACTTGAGTACTGTCATATGACACCAAGTCCCAGAAAAGCTCGCAACAGTGATTGGGAAACCTTGTGGGAGCTCACACAGGAACTAGCTGAGACTTCTCCCAGACGCTGGCAATTGCAACTAGTAGTAGAAGAGAGCTGATGGGGCCACTAACTCAAATTAAAGGAAGAGTCTGCCTAACTTGGCAGAGTTGCACAGTGGAAGGTATCTCTTACGATCATTTCCAAGCACACTGCACTAGCGGTTTAAGTGCCAGCCAACTTGGCCCTTCATACTACAGCTGTCTAACCATGTCTGTTGTAGACTGGGCATGGGAGCCCATGTCTGGGAATTGAGGGTTGACTAGGGCAGACATTTCTTCTCTTCCTCTTTGTATGAGGACATATAGATATATGGATATAACAATGCTGGGCTCTGCCCAACAGACCTGGTGTATGAACTACTGCACAGGTTAGGACTACGATGTTCAGCTACCTTTAAGCATACTTTGCCAACGCAGCCAAGATTTGACACTTATGCCTACTTTAGGGTAACAGTGAGGAGATTTATGAGCCATATTGCAATGAAGACATCAACTGCCCACCTCCCACATGGGAGTATCCTGGACCTCAGCTCCCAAAGGAAGAAAAGAGTCAGCCAAATGATTATTACCTTCACTTAAGAGGAAAATATTTTCAAATCACCATCAGTAGCCCCTGTGCATGACCACTACCACAGGGGAAACAGCTCCTACGCCGAGAGGCAGCCCTGGAGCTGGCCACGAGCAGCGCTGCTGGCGAGCGCCCAGCCCCGGGAGAAGAGACCCGGAGCTGGCAGGGCTCAGCCTTGCCACCAGGTGGAGATCCCTCATGGTGGTTTTACCCCGGGCCCTGATCTAGAGCCATGCCAACAGTGCTGAATAACACAAAGCCGAAGTTCTACCGTAGTTTGACAGCACCTTTAACGCCGCAGGCTTCCCAAGAGCTCCTCTTCCTCTTTCCACAGCAGAGCCGCCATCCTCCCCGGACCTTCGCCGTAACCCAACCACGCAGACCCCACGCTCAGCACGGCGCAGGAAATCAGGCGCCCCCATGGCCCCCGGGTCGCTCCCGGGAGATGTGCTGCACGGGGCTCGGCGCCGCCCGGGGGGGAAGGCGGCGCCTCCCCCGACACGGGGGGCGGTAGGGCACCCGCGGCGACCCTGCCCACCCGCGGGCCCGGGCCCGCCCCGCGCCCCTCCACGGAACCCCACTCCCGCCGGTGCAGCGGGCAGGGAGCCCAAGAGACTAGGGGAAAAAATAATGGAGAGAGAGAAAAGGAAAGGGTGGTGGGAGAAGAAATCATCGTGGGGGGCGGCGGCTGAAGCTCCCCCGGCGGTGCGCGCCCCATCCCGCTGCCCCGGCCCCGCACTCACCGTCGCCGGCGGCGGGCCGGCAGCCGCCGGCGAGCCGCAGGAGCAGCGCCCAGCAGCGCGGGACCGCCCGCCGCTCCGAGCCGCGCCCGGCCCCGTCGGCCGCTGCTCTGGGGTCTCCGC
>JAWWES010000094.1:44971732-44991994 GCA_035583135.1 Lophotriccus pileatus
TAAAGAACAAAAAGGACCTTCTGGAGTACGCGTAATACGAATTCAGTGTGTTTTTGTTTTCCTTTCTCTTTTTGCCTTAAAGACCATATAGCCTCCATTTCTAAATGAATTCCTAAAGCACTGGGATTATTAATTCAGCCTCAGGTCTTAAATCAATGGGACTTTGGCCTCAGGCACCTCTGGTGAAGGACATGAAGTGAGGATGTGTCTACAATGTGCAACGTAGTTTCATAAAGGAAAGCCTCATGGGTAGAAAAGGCAGCAACTACATATCATGGGATAGCACTCTGCCTTGCAAAAATATTTTCTTCATTATGTGTTGCCATCAAAGACATTAACTGCTCATAAGATTATTGAGTGCCTGAACTGACAGTAAACGAAGGAGGTGTGTTCATAGCTGTGTTTTGGAATTGCAGAGCCAGGATCTGTATTACTGACTTCAGAGGAGTTGTACAGAGGATGAGAGAGAGAGAGAATGCATCCTTCGGGAATAATTTAAAATAGGTATGTGCATGAATCCTGATCCATGTGATTGCATGGCTGTATCTAAGGGATAATTTGGCCGATTTTTTCTTTTTTTCGTTTTTTTTTTTTTTTTTTTTTTTTTTTTGCAAAGCCTCTTTGCAAACTATGTGAGCGTTTATACTGTTGTTCAGAGTGCTATTCATGTCCATGTTCTTTGTTTTTCTGCAACTGTGGGCTGAAAAAGGAGAACAAACAAACACATACACAACTTTGCAGTAAAAAAGCACCTTTCCTATGGTGTTCTCAAGATATCTAACAAACAGTGAATTAAGACTTTTATAGAAAAGTCCTTCCCCTTCCTGCCATCATCATCTGAGCTGTAAAAATTATGCAGAATTTAAGTCTTGCTGCTGACTTTAATTCACTTTTTTACAATTTTTTTAATCATTAGTGATACAAGAAACCTGTATAGTTCATTTCTAAAGGAGGCTTGAAGATACTTGTCTCTTTTGGGTGTATTGTTCACAATGGCTAAAACAATGGATACAGTTTTTGATCTGCCACCGTCAGCTGGAATTTGCCTCTGGTTTCTGTGAGGACAGGATTTACTCTTCTGTGCCACCATTCAGTTGGTGTTCTTTGTATGGTCACTTACTAATGGGGTTCCCCATTTTTGTGAGTATGTGTGATAAGAGCACAAATGTATTTTATTTAGTAAATATATTATTTATTTATGGTATTGGAAGACATCACAATAGCTACATCATGTTAGGAACAGAACCTGGAAGTATTTAATTTGTTTTCAAAACCCAAGTTTGTCTTTCACTGGTGGTACTATGCAGTGTGTAAATTTGAAAACGAGAGTTGTATGTCATGCTTTGGAACGAAAACTTCAATTACCTTTTTTTTTTCCCCTCGTAATATATGATAAAACTTTAGTTGTGAAGAAAGAGCCTTCATTTCTATCACGTGTGGCATGGAAGGTGGCCTCAAAATACAGCCTTACAATTTTGCAGCTTTGTGGTTACTTCCCTTTTTTTATGTCCATCTTTAGAAATGAGATACTCTTTAGCATGTAACATCAATTCTTTGTGCTTAGTAATAAAACAAAATTGTTGATACAGCAAGATTTATTATAAGTATGCATAAGCTGGAGTATATTCTGATTAGATTTTCCTTTGAGAAAATCTGTTAGTACGAAAATTTGTTAAAATTCCATCAGAAGTGCATGTTTGTAAAGTTTTCTAGTGGAAAAAGAAGAATTCAAAGTTTGTTTGCTTTTCTTTAATGTACACTGATTAACAGTATATATGTTTACCTGTGTGGAAGTACACATGCAAACACAGGGGAAATCTGACATTTGTTTTCCAGAAAAATCTGTATAGAAATAGAGAAGGATATTAATATTTGTGTTCTTCTTTACAAAGCATGAAAAGTGGTGGGGTGTGTGTTAAAAATAATTAATATAAAAATAACAATATATAAATGGGTTAAAATTTCAGATTTTGATGTTGTGCCCATAGAGCATAGGAACTAATGAGAAGCAAAAAGGACATGGTACTGGCAAGCTTGGAGTGGGCCATGATGCTCTTGAATGATAGCAGAAAAGTTTTTAACCAGATTCTGGTGAGGGTGTCACTAGAGATGAATGACAAGAAATACTAGTTTCCCTTTGCATGGACATGTGAGCAGATGATCTGGAACATTTTGGGAGTGTCCAGATTTGGAGGATAATGTGAAAACAGAATACAGGATATTAGCCCAAATATAGAAACTTTTGAATATGTTCCTGATTCGCACAAAAGGTAACAAATGTCACAGAAAACCAGTGTGCATCTGTAGAAGGGTAAGCTGCAGAGAGCCATGCAAGGGAAGTTCTCCCTGTTCAGTGCAGAGAGGCTGTAGCACTTGATGATCGAAAGAAGGATAAACTAAGGACATGGTGAAAGAGCTGCCCTGGGCTCATCAGTTATTTGAGGTAATAACACAGTTATTTGTGTTTTCCATGTCCCATAGTTATTGCAAAAATGATCTCTTATCACACTCTGCATTGCCCGCTCATATTTTAAATGTAAATATCATTTTTCATCTCTAAGGATGTTGTAAACTCTTGCCATTTTCATTCATTAGCCCTTCCTCTTCCCCATATGTTTAAGTTTCACAGTCTTTTTTTGGATACTGTTATTAGGGAAGAGGTGGAATATTCGACAGGCAAATGGTCAAGCTCTTCTCTGGTGCAGGTGGTGTTTGGCAAGAAGTGGTAGACAGGTTTACAAACTGAGGAAATGCAGTATAACAGCACTTACTTAAATTTTAAATTACATTGAAATTGATCAGTACTGATATCTTTGCATTTCCATGCAAAGTTACTGTTCTGTGTGCTGAAATATTGTTAGATGTTGCTTAAAAGGAAATTGCTTTTGTGAAATGAAATGGCATCATGAAATACAGTTTCTGTATCTATTTGAATAATATAATATAATATAATAGAATAGAATATATAATGTATTTAATGTATCTGTCTGTAGCAATATGTGGACTCCAACTTGAGTTCTGCAGATTGAAAATCAGCTTCTTTAGGTCTTGGGCTATCTGAAGACATACCTGGATAGGATAGATGTAAATGTGTTCTATTCTTGTAAAGTCAAATATTTCCTTGTTACAATTGTTTTCAGAAGGAAAAGGAGGGTTTCTTGGTGTTTTGTTTTGGTTTTGTTTTTTTTTTTCACAATGACATCTACTATAAACCTTACCAAGAGTATCCCGACGTCTTATTTCTGTAATACCTAGTTAGCTTCTAACTTCCACAAAGAATTTATTTATTCTGTTAATTTTGTTCCTGTTTTTTCTGAGACTGACTGACTTTCACGTTTAGGTACTTTGCCAGTTCAGGCCTATCCTCCCTTAGCCCCCTTTTTGCAAGCTAAATTAGCCAAACTCTTTTGGGCACTCCACTGGTTTCATTCCTCTAACCATTGTGCCTGGGATCATCAGACCCTGTTCTGGCTTGAATCCACCTTTCCTGGGTTTGACTGAACTGAAAGGTAGGTGTTATTCCAGGGTGGGAAGAGCTCCATAGGAGTTCTCATCTGAGCCTTCTATGCTGACATTAAATTGACATTGATACACATTGTGCTTTCTCCCACTTTTCGAGCACACACGTTTATGAAGTCTTCTGTTATTTGCCCTGAAGCTTTGTGTATTATTGAAGTCAAGACTAGAGATGACTGGCTGATCATTATGAGATATTTCTCCCATTATCTTCCTTAAATATAAACAATGTTCATTTTGTTCTTCTATATTTTGTTCTTCTACATCTTAGGATAGAGACTGTCTATGCCACCAAATTCTTATTCTGTTTCCTTTTTTCCTTTAGCATCCTATGTATAGTCATTGTTCTGTTCAAAAGTGAATTAAGTATTAGTTTAGTTATAGAACAATACTTATAGGATCTTTAATCTTAGTATCATAATCAATACATGTAAAATGGGCTTTCTTTTCCTATTAATACATTTAATAGATTTGGTGAGCATTTGAAGGAATTGCAAACTCACTCATTCTCTGAATTTTTAACGACTTGATCTTTTATGTTAGAGAATTTAATTCTTTGTAACATTTCATTTGATTTAAAGTGAATTGGGTCATGATCATTCAAATCAGATCTTACCATATCTGATGTTGAAGACTTAATAGAAAACAAAACCACAGTAATGTTGTTTCATTGGCTTCTTGCTGAAGATGCAGCCATCACTCGTGTGCTGAAGTAGCCAGAACTGACAGTGATCAGTAGTAATTTTTTATGTGTATGGGAGGTTCAAGGAATCATACACTGTCCTGACACATCTTTCTCCCATGTTACACTGTTGAGTTGTGCCTGTCATCCTGTCTGGTAGCCCATATCAGATTCCAACTCTATCCCATTAGAGCCCTTCTTTTCCAGACAGATTTTGATACTTTTTTTCCTGAAGTCTATCACATCATATGCGTAAGTACTACACTGACATACCATTTTTTCGTTTTACCTGAATGCTTTAAAATGTAGGCAAGTACCCTTTTAAAGTTATGTTTTTGTCATGATTGCTATTTTATCATGTCTCTGTTATTCCTTGGAGATCCATTTTATCATGATCTCTGCAGTTAGTTTCAGTGCCAACACAACATAGCATAGATACAAGAAGATAAATGTTATTTGCATATAACGAGTGATTCCTTAGGCTTTTCAACTGCAGTTATCTTGTCTGTTTTTTTCTAAGAATGTTGATATTAAGATACTGAACAGCAGCTCAGTAGATCTAGGTTCAATTTATGGCTTGACTTTTTAGAATTTTTTCCAAATATTCTTGTGCAGTTCAGTTTTTCTATGCCTCTTTGCCCAGTAAAATAGAGGTAATAGTATTTCCTTGTGTCAGAAAGCATTTCCAGGGGGTATGCTTACCAGTGTTTGGCAAGGGCTCAAGTAATTCAGTGGTAAATATTGTGGAAGTAGAGTCTGATGCCTGGAATGCATCCTGACGTGACTGGATGGTTGAGTGTTCAGAACAGCCGTTAATACGTTTTCAGATTTTTTTTTTAAAAAATGAAAGTTTAGGAAAATATACCAACCATTTTGTTCAATAAAGTCTATCCATGCTTTTCCCCATAGTTGTTATTATTATTGGAGCTTTTGGCTTATTTTCAGGAAATACATGCCATTATTTAAATTTTAAATTTATATTAATATATGTAAAAGGAAATCACTGTCACCTAGAGAAAAGGTTTTGTTAATAGTTTCTTGCTTTCAGACAGATGTTCTCATTGCTGTTTACTCATTTAATGGTGATTGCTTGCTCTTGTGTTTCTTAGCATATTGTTGAAGAAAACTACAGTATTTTGGACATTCATTCTGAAAATTTTCAGAGCTTTGCTTCTACACTTCCAAGTTTAGGATGTGTGATTTACCATTTGAAAATGTGGTTGTCTGTGTCTTTTGAGTCTTTCACTGTCACAAAAAACATACCTACCTTTTCCCTAGTGATGCTATTAAAATAATGAGACCGTGGTTCATTTAGCTGTGATTTTGCTACAGCTAGAATGGTCAATGCAATCAAGTCCCCATGTCATAAAAATTATTTAAAAATAGAGATGATACAACACCAGTAATGGATGGTGATAGAAAAGTAAGTCATACTGCAGGACAAGACACTGAAAGAACTGTATTAAATGGAGGACTCGGGAGATTTACGGTTACAGACTATAAATAATTGCAGAGATAATAGTATAAATGAAAGAAGGGAATTACCCACATTCTCAGAAGAAAGAAGGACAAGGTGCAATGGCCTGAAGCTGAAACAGGAAAATCTCGAATCATTAAGAGAGTGTTTCTCACAATGAGTAATTGTGTGGTGAACTAGAGGGCAGTGCAGTGGCACTACAGGTGGGCTACTGAGGCTGTGAGCACTCCTGCAAAGGGGAGCTGGACAGATTAGGTTACGTAGATGAGCTTCTCCAGCTGCTAGTTATTTCAAGAGCTTACAAAAGTCAATCTGTTTCTCTACATCATCTTCATAAATCCTTCTCCAGCTGCCAGTCACGTTGTTCCCATGGGCTGTCATACTGAAATGCATCTTTGCAGCCAGGATCATGAGTCCCAGTGGCTTCAGTGAGATGAGAGTCTATTTCATCTCATCTCATCTCATCTCATTTCATCTCATTTTCAATTGAAATTAGGTGTGCATTTAGCTCTGTTTTTCAGAGAATGCCCTGTCTCTCTCTGACTGTTGTTTACTCAGTGCGTAGTTTCTCATTATCATCTTTATTGCCATGTTCAAGTGCTTATTTTGCACTGCTTATTTTATGTGTAAGCATCAGCAAAAGCGTGCAAAAAAGGTTCAGTACGACCCTAACCTGTTTCTTCTTTCTATGTGTGTCACTCAATTTGTTGCTATGCTAGTGACACCATCTTTTTCTGACTAATTCCGGCGGGTGAATACAGCTATGGGTCTTATCTAGGCTTCACTTGGGTTATTTGAAAAGGAAAAAAAAGAGTGTCAAGTTCTACTTGCATTTGGCTTAGATATGGCAGAAGCCCTTGTGGTGTTAAGACATTTCAGGGAAAAACAAAACAAAACAAAAAACCAAAAAACCAACAACAGCAACAAAAAACAAACAAACAAAAAACAAAAACAAAACAACAACAACAAAAAACAAACAAAACAAAAAAAAAAGGGGGGGGGGGGAAGTCCTGTATGCTTTGCCCTTTTATGTTATGAACTAGAAATTCTAGGTCCTCATTACTGCAAATAGTCAAAAGTAATCATCCCTGTTTTATCTTTGATGCTTCTGCTAGGTAGTCATCCCTGTGATGGGAAAAAGCAGGAAATGTACATTTCAAAGGGCATGAGTTCCCAAGGTCTAGCATGTCATGCATTGGTCTCCAAAGCATTCACAGGTGTCACCAAGGAACTGGTGCTTGATAGTTTGCCCTTGTTCTTCACAGTTGTTACACTTCTCCGAGCAAGTAACAAGCAGCAAGACTTCTTGCTTTTAAGCTGAAAGTTAGCTCAAAGATAGTGTTAGGCTCCAAATAAGCAACCCTGGTGAAAAGCTACAGCCTGGGAACATGACTGTTTAACTGCGGAATGGGAATGTGACCAAACTTGGTGCTGCGTGCTGTTCTTCAGCTGGAGCAGGAAGGCCCATCTGCAGGGTTAAGATGAGACCAAGATTCAGCCCTTTATCAGCAGGCTCCAAATGGATGTGGGATCTGCTCTTTTTTTAATTTATTTTGCAGGGAGAGTGTTCTTTGGAACCAACATGTTATGCTCCATGGATATCAATAATTCAAGCTTCGCGGTGGTTCTGTGGAAGAACTCATGCAGATGAGCCTGAGGGATCACCACAGGACTGGTTCAGTAGGAAGGCAATTGCCATGTTAAGCTGCCCTGGTTGTTTATCTACTTCTTGCTGCCTCACTGCGCCATGGAGTCCCTGGCCCTGTTTTATTTGTTTTCACTTCTCAATGCAGTTACTGTCTCAGAAGGTGGTTCTGGACTAGTGATCCCCAGGAGCAGTGCGTCTGAGGAGAAAGCCTTGGGGCTGAAAAAGTGTAAGCACCCAAATCTTCTCAGACACCGTCAGGCTTATGAAGCTAGAGTATCTCAGTGTTTAAGGGACCAACTCCTCCCCCCACTCTGTGGGTAGTGAAGTGGTGAATTTCTCCTGTGCCGGATGGAAAGATGCTTTCTAACTGAGCTCCTATCAAAGCTTTGCCTGAGTTTGCGTTTCAAACTTTTTAAGGAAATGTTGATATGCATATTTTCTGTACAATTTTTAGTGTGTTTTTCCCCATTAGTTCAATTAGAATCCAAATTCTTCAGTAAAGTTAGTACATATGTGCTTCATATTGGCGTATAGATTCTATATTTGGACCTTAAGTAGAAGCATTTTGCTAATTACTCTGAAAGGTACGGAGTTTTTATGTATCAAACTGCAGGCCTCTGGTTCGTTCTATGTGCCTGATTTTCTGCTTTCCACCCCTGTGTAACTGTGATCAGTAACAATTCTCAGAGCAGCATCTTGCCAAAGGCACACCTGTCAGCTGCCTGGGTATAGCTAGCTGCTGTGTTGTGATTTTAGTACAGCTATAAAAGAGGCAACAGACTTTCTTCACAGGTTCAATTTTGGCTAAGGGCATTCTAGTTTTTAGCTTTGCTTTAGCAACTGGGGAAGTGCTTATATGGTCACTTAGCTGATTAGTTTCACTCTTATATTTGAAGACTTTACTAATAGTTCAGTCCATCAGTTTAACAAAAAGCATTTATAATATCCATGAATTGTAACGGTCTGACAGTGTTGCAAACATATGCTGGTAAGCAACTGTACAGAGGATATAGAGGATATATAGAGGATCTGCATAGAGGATACGTGTAACACTCTGTGTATCACCTGGAGATAGATCATCCTAAGCAAAAAGAAAGCTTTGAAAAGGAAATATTTGTAAAGGTACAGTGATGTAAATCATGAGAGAATTGTCTTACCACTATGGCAGTTAACTCCTATTTGTTATTATTTTATAGCTGTTTCCGTCCTTATTAATTATCATTAATAATTAATCCTTATGAAAGTAGTAGATAAAATCATGTAGTCTTCACTGAATTTTTTATGACTTCCAGTGAGACTCTTATCAGATTTGGAGGTGAGTAAAAACTGATGTTAGCATTTGCCTTTGTAATTTGGCATCTGGCTAAGTGCAGCTGGGGGTGAATAGTGCAAGGCAGACCTACGGAAAAACTGGGTTAGAAGGGCCCTCCAGAGTCATTTGACCTAGCTCCTGCCTCTGGGGAAGGATATATTTCTATGTTGCTCTTGACATAGGAAAAAACATATCTAACATTTTTTAAAGCTCTTCAACAATGGAGACTCCAGGCCTTTTTCTGCAACAGAAGGACATTGTTGGCTCTTCAGTTTGTAACCTACAGTTTTCTTCCTGATATTTAAGATGCATTAAACTTTATAAGGAGGAAGTTAACAGTGTGCCACATTTGTCTTACGTTTTGGACTAGACTGTGGAGTGTCTTTGCAAATTAAATTACATAGTTTTATTCTTGGTTATACAAGCCAGATGCTTAAACATGCCTGTCTAATGTGTGAATAAATCTTAAAGGAGACTTTAGCAGAGGTGAAAACTTCAGTTACAGCTGTTGTGTGAAACAGAAGCAGTCCTAGGGTTGTGCACAAATTCACTATATGAATTGATCCAAATGTGACTTGGCAAAAGCTCACAGCAGAAGTCAAAAGGATCTGAATCCTGTGAACAAAGCCCTTGGTGTACACACTGACAGCTGGGCTCCTTGCTCATAACAGTTATGACACAGGTGGGTGATGAAATCTACCCTCTGCTAGCCAGAGGGCAGAAAGCAGAGAGCAGGGTGGCAGCCAGCAGCTTGCTCCCTTTCCCGTGTGTGCTGGTGGCGAGGCCTGTCTCCACACTTGTCCCACTCCAGCCTCTGACTCTGCTGCAGGGAAATAAGCTAGACTCGTCCTGGGCTTCTGCACCAGCACTCTGCTGTTTCCATGACAAAGTTTTCCATGACAGGGAACTTTTGCACTTGCAGATTGCAGAGCAGTAGTGAAGTCAGGTGACAGCACTCCTGTACTAGAAACCTCTGCAAGCTCTAGACTATTATTTTCAAATGGTTGATCCGCGTGGTAGCAGATACTGTCCTGTACTGCAATTCCTCACTTCACTGGCCCACAGGGCAGAAAGCTGGTGCAGTATACAAACATTTCACTTCCTTCTCAGTCCCACTTTTCCGTTCAGTAGCTACAACAGGTTCATGCAGAAAGGTAAGTTTTCTGTCACTGAAATGCAAGCATTTCAAACTGTTTGTGCAGGGGCAATGTGGTAAAACTGCATTCATGGCCAAATTCACTTATGCATAAATGTCTCCCCTATTCTCTTTTCTGGTAGTGAGCCTCACACTTCTGATTTGAAAGGTCAGATTGGGTAAGTTTTGTAGAGTTGCCTCACCAGAAAGATGCCTGGGGTTTGTCTTCAGTGTTAATGTCCAAACTAAATATTTATTTGAGCACTTGCTGATCTAAAATGTATTGTTTCTTTGGACTCACATTTGTTAGATGGCTTGACATAAAGGGTATAACATTCTCCTTCCACCTAAATTCCTTGATTTGAATAGTTATCAGCAGCAGAATTGCACAGGAAGGCACATGGTATGAGAACAATACCGCCATTATGACGTACTAACATTGTAATCTGAGTTTAAAGAAAGACCTACATATTAACATCCAGCACAGTAGGATAGCTGAATTCGTTTTTATGGTACAGTAACAGCGATCTCTGACAGAAGGTCAGCATTTGTGTTTCAGGTAGCACTTCAGTATTATTTACATTGCCATTTCTAACTGGTACAATGTTTCAATTAAATTAATATTTGTCACCTTGGACAAGCCTTATTTTATTTCGTTTTTGTTTCATTGGTTTGTTTGGGTTTTTGTTTTGTTATTTAAATGTTAAAAGGCTTGAAAAACATACGATGTTGAAAACACCTTGTTAATTAAGGAATAGTTCCTTATTTGGAACTGAAATTGTGTCTTGAAACACTGAAGACACAGAGGAACCTTAATTTATTCTTAGTTCCCTAGGTTATGGACAACATTGTAACTGCGGCTGTCAGTCATGGCCCATACCAGAAGCTGAGCAACTCGAAGTCTCTGGTTATTTCCCATAAAGACAGCAATGGGAGCTGGGATGCTCTGTTACCTCAGCTTTACAAGCTGAGGGAGCTCAAGGTATAAGACATAAAACTATCTTTCCAACGTTGTGGCAGGACCTCTGTGACAGAGCAAAGAGCTTGGGTAGCAGCAGTTAAGATCCTTTCCCTCTAAGTGATACAGCTAGAGCTCTGGGAAGAGCTGGTGCTCGTTCCCATATGGACTAGATTAGCCATACTGCATATTAAGAACGTGGCCACAAGCTATTTTTTTCTCATGCAGTATGCTGTACTGGTATAACATGTAACAAACTTACATTAGCAGGAATGTCTGACCATCAAATGCAGCAAAATTATGCAAATCTTGCAAGAACGCTTATGCAAGAACATGTTGGTCCAGTTCTTGCCCTCCTTGGAGATAGTGGGAATCCCTCCATTTATATAGTGAGCTATTCATTGTGCTAAGATTTCACCCTCTTCCTGTCGAAGACATCGCCTACAGGCATATTTAGGTGAGTTAGGGTAAAGGTACCTAAGGGGAGTTTAAAGGATCGAGTTTGGGTTCCTTGTTCTAACTCTCACTACAAGCACTTATGTTCCTGGGTCAGTGTAGGCAGTTTAAAAACACTCCCTGCTCTTTCTAATGAAAATCTGAATAGCAGTCCTTGAGACAGATCTCAGTTATGTATACAATGTGGCAGCTGGGACTCGCTTCCATTCCCAGAGAGGAAAAATATTGATTGGGTTTTTTTTACTATTGGATTTTGGGTAACTGAGCTGTTTCCTTCACTGCAGGCAAACTGTAGTCAGCCATTAACTTCAGTAGCTTAATTAAATAATTTGAAAGTTTCTGATTTCATTGTGCCAGTTGATACGCTTAAATATACATTTTTTTGCCAATAGAGTTTTTTCCAGCTATTTAATAACACATCAATAATGGTACCTTTTTAATACAGTTTGGCTTTCATCATGTCTAGCTTGTGCATTACACTCCCTAATTCCATTTTAAATAAGGTATTGTGAATACAGAGAAGGCTGCAAGATACATAATGGCAAATAATACAGACATTTTCTAAAACAATGAATCAACTGCTTGTGACCAAGTATGTATGAAATTAAATAGGTCGTAGCTGGCCTCTCTTAATATTAGGTAGATGGTACACAGTAAAGGTGCAGAATTATTTAGTAATTTAGTCAGAAAAATATTAGAATTTCTTTTTGTGATATTACGTGTTAATTTTATAGGCTTACTTCTCAAAGGAAACTTCAACATTCATCTAGCATGCAGATATTTTCCAGACACACCTAAGTTGTCAGAATAGCTGCCTGGCATACATAGTATGCCTTTTGCCCACATGAAATATTGTGGTTTGATTTCTACCAGACTTACACAATAGTAGGCCTAATTCTCTCTCCCTTTCCTGTGCTCATTTTTAGATTTCTTGTTCCTGATGGAAGTACTCTCTGACATCTGCTTCCAGTTGCCATTTTCTGCTCTGTGTACTATGCTTTGTGTAGTCTATTGTGCATAGACAGAGCATAGTATTGCTTTTCAGTTCCTTTTTCTACACTTATTTTGCATTCTGTTTGAATAACCTTACCTGTTTTCAGATATATGGAGCTTTGGGGCACCTAGCTTTGTCAATAGTCTTAGAGAGGAGAGAAAAAGAGTGTGGGGGGAGGGGGGAACGAAAGAATGGAGTTAAGTTCCAAGTGTATTAATAAAATAATTCAAATAATAAAAATACTTGCTTTGGGTCAGTGTGGTGTGGTAAATAATTGCAACAAGTTAGAATGGCCAAGTTAGAAAATGTATTAGCATTTATTTGTGTTGAACTGTAATTGAAGTAATGTGAACCAAAACACTTTTTAACTGTGTTATACAATCAGAATTTGTATTGGTTTATTGGTGTATTAAAAAACAAGCTTACCTGAACAGAACTTTCCTCATGCATAGGTTTCTTGAATGAAAAGCAAGGCCAAACTTCAGCTTTGTGAGACAAAGCAGTTACAAAACTGGAAGACATATCATTGTGCTTCATGTGCCTTGTTAAATGTAGGTAATTTGGAAATGGATAGTTCATGCAAAAGGGACAGCCAAGTTGATCCTGCAATTTATTAGGTATAAACAATGCCAGAAGATGACTGGATAGCTTGTATAATGCGGGAGGTTTCCACTGTCTCAGAAGGGAAGGTGAAATACAGTGCATATATGTTGAAATCTAGAGTAGAGGCTTTGTAGATATTCAGATTTTCTGGAGAGAAACTGTAGCCTGCAGTCTGATGACACCGAATATGTCTCCATGGTTGATTGAACTCATGCACAAATGCCCTCTGCATATGTGTTCAGTGGCCTGGACACCAGCCAGCTCCAGTTCAAAAGCATGTTTGTGAAGCCCAGCCCAAATCGCTCTGCCTCTGCAGCTTATTAGCTCCGGCACAGTGTCACCCTAACAAGGTCACAAAGGTTTTCAGTTCAGTGCTGGCTGGAGGCCCACTAGATTGGTGTGCAGGCAAAGGGAGCCCTGGGTGCTTGCTGTGGCTCATTTATCCACATCCCATAACAGCTTATGAGGATCCCAGAACTAGGTAAGCAATAACTGAGAGGTTAAGAAAAATTAATAGAATGCTCTGGACCACTTTTGAGCAAAACTTCTTTAGTTAAGCAAGCTTATCTGTTCCTTGTGGACTGGGTCATTCATATGCTTTTAAAAGCCATGAAAAAGGGGCTTTTACTTCCAGACAGGTTAACACATTCTTAAGGTACGGCTGTGTCAGTCTTGTCCAGTGTAGGACTTGCAGGCACACCTGACCTGCAGGACAGTTTTACCCACTTCCAGTTCTCTGGCTGCTTAATCAGCTTTAGTGCAGGCTGATCCAAAAGAGATGGCACTGTGCCTGCCACTGTGCTTGACCACTCATCCCCATGGCTTTCCATTGCAAGTGCAGCCACATGGACCAGCTGGCTAAACCCCAGACATTTCATTGTTGCTGGCTTTCAGCTGAGCAGCTTCCTGGTTCCAGCCTGTCTGCATTGGCCACATGAGTGATGGCACTGGCATGAGAGGGGCGTGAGCAGGGAGAATGTGGTGAAACTATTCCTTCTAATGCAGCACCAGTTTTCACTGTGCTGCTGCTACAACTGTCCCTGCATACTCCCTACCTCCCTGTGTGTGCCTGTATGGCTCAATATCAAATTACTCAGGCCCCCTGAGGCACCTCATAGCTCAGGTGTTGCAGGCACTGCTTCTGAGTTCCCATCTGACTAGTAATGGGTCCGGGTGATGACTTACAGCAAATGGGAATAACTGAAATCTAAGCTGAAGTACCACCAGAATTTATCTTGCTGATATCTGTCTGATACTTTTTTTTAATGTGTATATACTTAATGTTATGAAACAGATATATCGGTGCTTTTTTGTGGGATGTTACTTTTCCTATGCTGAAGTCCTGAAAGCCATATTAGACTCATCAGAGGAACTGAACCTTGAGTAATGCAGTACCAGAGATATATAATATCCATTTTGTATGGATATTTCCCAGATGTATCAGGAAAGTTGGGGTTTTTCCAGCTCATCTTAAAAAAAAATTAAAAAATGGAGTGTATCAGAGAATTGACTTTTAAGATATGATGTTGCAGAAGAGAGTAGAAGACTGACTAATCAGAAACAGCTCCCCATTTTCCAGTTTTCATGCCTCATCAGTGCCTTTTCTGACAGCATTATGCTTTGACAAATACCAATTGTTGGAGGTTGAAGATGAGGAAGTATAAAATAATTTGATTTTGTTTTGAAAACAGATGGTCTGTCAAAAGCAGGCAAAGTCTTAATGACGAACTATGATTGTGGTATTTAGTAGCTAGGAAAAAAAATCTATTCTCCAATGTAGGGTAATCTGCTAAACATGCTATGACAGGCATTTTAGGCACTTCTGCAGTTATGCTGTGGGATAGTATTTAGTTCTTCAGTAAGAAGTATCCCTTGAGGAGTAGAGGTGAAGCAAGACTAGAATTCGCATAGTTTTAAGTTACACATTTTTCTATAAATAGAGTGTCTATTAAAATGAAAAAATAGAGCACCTATTAAATCTGCCATGGATTTCAGTGGGAACAGAAGTGGGTCATAGGTGCATAGAAACTCAAAAAAATAATGAAATTTTATGCATAGAAGTGCCTGCACCATGCCCCAGATTCTCCATCAGGTTTTGTACTGTTCTTTTTCCACATAGATTGGGATTCCTGCAGTCACCCTTGATCTGCTCATGTTCATATTTGTAATGTGTTTCAACAAAAAGGTATGATTCTCCTTGTGTTCTGGATATTGGCTTGTCTCTGGGGGCAACTTTTTTCAGCTCTTATTGTTGATAAGAGCACAAGCATAGAAGTTGCATAGTAACCAGCCTCACTGACAAGAAGGTTACCTTATATCACTGTGGCATAGTGAAAGTAGCAAGAGATTCATTTGCTTCCTGTCAAATTACATTTACAACTTTTACATTATCAAGGTCCTTTATGTTGCCGGTGCAGTGTTAGGAGTGCCATGGAGAGATGGCACCTGAATCAATGGAGGAGGAGCGGGATTAGACGCTGGCCACAGTATAAGATATTGAATAAATGAAGAGCCAGATGTTAAGCTAATGCACATTAAAACCAGGCTTCCATCATTTTCCACATGCTGCACTCTGGCAGAGGCATCTTTTACAAATCAAAATTTGATGCCCAGTTTTGCAGAGAGTCCAGTTTTGCTGCTCACTTGGATGGCTTTTTATCATTACATGTGAATCAATAAATCCATAAATATTTTGTGTTGCAACCAGAAGCACAGGTTCTGTTTCTTGTACATACAATCTACAAAAAACCTAAAATGGATTATGGGCTGAAACAATGACATGTTCTTCACTAACTAAGAACGCTCAGTTTTAGTTAAGACTACTGAAAGTCATGAAAGCCTATTATAAAATCTGGAAATATTTTAGTTTCTATAGAATTCTTAAAATCTACACAGTTCTAGTGATCACATACAGGTGTGACTCTTCTGGTAGCTTCGTAGAAACAAGACTATTTATAATTAAAGTAATACATGCCTGAAGTTCAGATTGTCGAAAGGCCTCAAAGAAAAATCAGTATTTCTGAAATATTACCTAGGATATAATACTGTAACCATAAAGACAAGAGCAGCATGAAATACTGCCTTGGAAATGTAAGATCATATGGCTTGTCATTCCAGATCAGATTGTGGTTTTCTGTCATTATTAGCAGTTATAACACTTATTATAGTTTTAAAAGACAGCTCCTGTTGTTTGCATGTAATCAATTGTACCATAGGATTACACCACAGAGCAAATTCCTCCTATGAGTGATCATTCCATTTATGCCAATAAATGAGATTTTATTGTCCTTATCTTGCTTCTTGTGTGAACAATTTGAAATTTTCCATTTTCGTATATCTCTACTGAATAGCAGAGACATGCTGATTGAAACACATTGGTTGGAGAAAAATAAATTGAAGCAGCCTATCTTGAATGCAGTCATTTAATTTCTAGATATGGATATAAACACATGAGAAATATGTGGGCCCTCTTTCAGTCAGATCTGATACCACTGGCAGATTTTTTAGCAATATGTGAAATCTACCATCCAGATCCTGAGCATTAGGCTGTATTCAACAGAGGAGCCAAGAGGTTAACAGAACACTGACCCTCTCCCCAACTCTTATAAGGTGTCATGACATGAGAATATGAAATATTCTCTCATTTAGATTTTTCAGTTCACAATTTGCTTCCTTTGCTGCAGTCAGTTTCCTAGTGATTTTTAGTGGCTCACAAGCTGTGGATATTTTAGAAAAGTTCATTTATAGGCCAGTTGCACCAGACATTCCAATTGGTTTCTTTAACCACGAGAATGTAATAAACTAGAGAAAAAATGTGGAAAAGTAATGATGGAAACAAGGCAATGGAAGTCCTTTGTGTATGAAGATGCAGTGTGCTACCTGCTTGGCTTGCCTCTTATTTGATGGCTTAGCTTAATTCAACTCTGAAATCTCTTGTATCTCATTTTTCAATTCCCTATGGTGTTTAGTTTTGATAAGTTCTGAGAGGCAAAACTTCGCAGATTTCGCTGCAATGTGGGTTTTTCCCTTTGCCCAGAGCAGCCTTTGCAGCAAAGTTTGCTGTGGTCTTGCTGTGCACTGTGTCGATGAAGAACCTTCTACTGGCTCTTGCCAATTCTGGGGCTGACATGACTCCTCCAATAGATGCAAAATGATGGCAATCTCCAGGAAGGCCATGTGTTTCAGAGAAGAGATGAGTGTTTACCCTCCTGGTTCAGATTTCCATCAAAAGTCACTAAGAATCTTCCCAGTATCACATTTGTCATCAATCGATGGACTTCTCTGGTGTGCTATAAGATCTTGGAAATGTTCTCATGGCACTTATATAATTTCTGTTGATCTGGAATCATTATCTGTGTGTATAGTCACTGGATATCTTGCTGTACCATTGTAGTGCCTTTGACTGACACGGAGTCTGCTTTCCTCGGGGCACCCCATACAGTGCTGTACTTTGCATTTCTAGTTCAGCAGGGTTGACAACTCTCCAGTAATACCACTCCAGTATTTTGGCTTTTGCTGAGCAGCACTTGCACAGTGTCAAAGCTTTCTCTCCAAACCACCCCTCCACCCCTGAGGACAGCAGGCTGGGAATGGGCAAGAGGTTGTGAGGGGACCCAAATAGGACAGCAGATGCAAACTGACCACAGGGATGTTCCATATGGCATCATGCTTAGCAATAAAAGCTGAGGGGAAAGAGGAGGATGCAGAGACATTCCCCATTATGGCATTTGTCTTCCCAAGCAATCATTACAAGTGCTGAGCCCTTGCTTTCCAGGAAGTGGCTGGACATCTGCTTGCTGAAGGGCAGTAGTGAGTAAATTCCTCTTCTTGCTTTGCTCCAGGTGCAGCTTTTGCTTTTCTTACTCTACTGCCTTTATCTTTTCTTACTAAACTGCTTTTTCATCTTACTTTTGTCCCCTGTCCTGCTGACGAGGGGGATTAAGAGAGCAGTTGGGTGGGTGACTGGCAGCCAAATGTTGTCAATGCAGCATCATTGTCTTACCTAAGACTGTATTAAAATGGGACCAACCTGACCTATCTCAATAAGCATATTTGGGACACATAGTAACACAAAATTCAGATCATCTTCCTGATGTAGGTACTCAGGCATTAGGGTTGCTTCTGTTCACTTGACAGATAGTGAGTACAGGACTTGGTTTATTTCAATGCGAAACCCCTCTGTGTAGTCTGCATTTACAAAGAAATGCTACTTTTTCTACAGACAGTGATCTGTGGTCTGCAAAATAAGAGATTCAAATTTGACATACATTTAAGATGGCATCATTATTCAGGCTTTCTATAGATCATGTCTTCACAATGATTCTAAAGCTTAGGAGCTGTTAACACAGTTGATAATCAGGAGGTTTCTTACTCTGCTACTGGCAGAAGAAATTATGTCAGTATGAAACGGAGCTTCAGATGGTATTTCCTGCTACGGGAACTGTGAAATGGTGGTATTTCCTGTAGGGAACTGTGAAAGTCTGTAAGAAGGGTCTGGGGAATCATACAGAAGGAAGAATTAATTTGAGGTGCGTAAGAATGGTTTCTGTCATTTGTTGCAGGGAGGAAAACGGGTGATAAAGTTACGTAAAAATATTGGTGGATGTTATGAATAAATGCAGCTCTCCAGATAGCCCATTCTTGAACAGTACAGTTCTGATTCACTCAACCATATAAAATTATAATTAGTCATGTCCCGAAATCAGCACAGCTTGCTGAATAGGCTGTTTATATGAGATCCCTATAGCAGACTTAGGAGTCATGGCATAGGAAATGAAAGCTAGTATAAAAAAATCAAACAGTTTTTCCCTTAAGAAGCTGTAGCACAGCTAAAGTCTTGAGGTCAAACACAGCTCTGTATAGATGAAAGAGTCATAATGCTGTTTCAAGTTACAACTCAGATAATTTCTGCAGGTGAATATGGCATCAGTGCACCCTGTACAAAAACTACTGCATCCACCAAATGATGCAGCAGAAAATCCTAACCTCACAGGAATTAGTGGAAACGTTGCCATGCATTTGAAAGGATCGTAACTTTATTAATCACTATGGCTGGCAGAAACTGGTGGAGCAGGGGAGTGTGATCACTTTGAGATCAGCCTACAGGGTATGAGTACACACCCAGCCAAATTTTGCAAGATGTCACAGACAGTGATATACAGTTGCTTCTTGTAAAAATGACAGCAAGAAACCTCCTGCTTTACGATGAGCAGGTGGTAAGATTTTGTAGCTCAGTGTTTGTGAGCCTCCAAATTGGACTATCGAACCTTTGCCTGTAAAAAGCACATTTTGAAACATTTTCCCAGAGCTTGTTAAGTGTAGGAGCTGGATATTTAGTTGGAAAAAGACTTCTTCCTTAGAAGTGTTCTTTGACATTTCTTGAGGATATTTGTGATGAGGACATTTAAAAACCAAAATATTCAAGCAAGTGTCTTAACTTTTTGCCTGACTGAAAGGGTAATTCAAGCATGCAAAGCCATGTGCATGTCTACAGTCACGAGTCTTCCTGTTCTGCTTTTATAGAACACTTTACACTGGGAACCATGTGCAGGAGTAGAGCTGATGTGTGTTATGATAATACAAATAGTAAATACAGGAAAAGTCAGCAGCAGATGGGATCTTCACACAGCTTTTGCAAAAGAGCCTATAGGAATATCGCCCCAGTACAGGAGGCCACATAAAAAGGGATAAGGGAACAGTTAGGGTTCTATAATTGAAATGAACTGTATGTTGTTTCAATTAATTGTTCCAATTAGTCTCTTTTCAGTTATGCTTTTTTGTAAAGGTGTCATCTGGGATGCTCTGAGAAATTGAAAATGCCCTAATGGTCAGATGCTCACCAATTAAAGAACTTTCTAATTAGCTCCCTGAGATGAATTTATTGTAGGAATGAAAAATTTTAAAGGTGGAATGAGTGAGAAGTTGTTTTTATTACAAGACTAATTTTCCTCTCAGTGATAGCATTATTTCTGTTGCCAAAAACAATTTTTTCAAAACCTCTTAATAGAAAAGAAAAGAAGGAAACAGCTGGTTTGTTTCTATCTAGCAAAGACTTGTTCTTGTGAGCTCCATTTCACAATGATTTAGTAGCTAGGCTGTGAACAACACGACAGCTCTAAATCACGGTTTTAGGAAAAAAACCCCCAAAATCATGGACATGGGAACTACCAAAGCTACTTTTCATGAAGTCAGGTCAAGAGGTACATTTTAAGTTTTTTAGTCAATGAGGCATTTCCTGACAAATACTCATTAAAAATGGATGGATGATAGATCTGGTTAAAATACTTCTAAGTTTATATATATATTTTTAAATGGAAAACTGAAGTCTAAGATGCAGCTTCAAAAGTTTCTTTCTCCAGTTTTTGTTTGCACTGGAAGTTCACACAATACTGGAAACAGTTGCTAGCAGTTGTTCCCCCTGAGGCTGTAAATGCAAAAGGACAGAAAGCTCTGCCTAAAAGCATGGCTTAACAGATGCTTTC
>JAWWES010000094.1:45013700-45037280 GCA_035583135.1 Lophotriccus pileatus
TTCTCATTATTATTACTACATGGTTTGAGTGCTTATTTTGCAGTTAGGTCCTATTCCAGACACAGTGAACCCCATAAATTGTCACAAATTTGCATTAATAAATTTGTTATTTTGTGAACTGTTAGAATGAGTCTGTTTTAGGTGCTCACACTTTTGTCGATGGTGAAATAACTCCTAGGAGAAACCTGCTGAGGAGTTTTTTTACAGCTATTCGGTGTAGTCCTTATATAAAAAGGTATCAGACGTCCTGTCTGTTGTGGTGAATCTGTTAAGCGAAGAGACTAACAGACTGAGTAGGACATTAAAAGGCTTTGGTCTCCTAGGGGATGCTGATAGCCAAAAAAAAAATTAATACAGGTTGAACAGAAAATTCATCCTTTCTGCCCTTTTTCATGTGACAATGGGTCAGCAAATACTCAGTTCCCAGTTATTCCCTGCACCTTAAGCACTGTGTTTCTGACACTTCTCAATTTTCCTGTGTTGATATTTTGGCAGCATAACCCAATATAATTTTATGATATTGAGTATGTCTATTGAGAACTTCTCTGGGATACTTATCCTGGAATAGCCATCTGAGTCAGTTGTTACAAGTCAGGTCCCCAGAATGACTTTTGCAGCTCTTTACACTGATGTATTGGAATGGTTCACGTCTACTGTATCCACATGCGTCTTATCCATAAAACATAGTTAAAATGATGTCACTGCATATATCTAAACCTTTAAATTAGGACTGAACATTGCAGAGGGAATGAGCACTGACTGTGAAATAGCTCAAATGGAGAAAAATGCTCTAATACAGTAAAATTTCATGAATATAGATAAGTTTTGGAAGTTTTAATATATTAGGCACCCTACAAAAACCCCAGCTTTTTGATATTTTGCTGCGTTTGTTTCCTGCTCCTCTCTCTGCGTCCTCTGTCCCCTCTGACTTGAACGGTGTGTGAAAGCTGGTGAGGTGCAGATACTCATCCACCTCTGGTAAGCTCCGACTTGTCCTTAATGGGAGCTAGTGACTAACAGGATTAAACCTGACATAACCCCAACATCCAAGGGTTCATCTCCAGCCTCTGTTGACAGTGGTAGAATGTCATTCCTGATGATGGCTCTTCAGTAGCCACAGAGAAATGATCAAGTATTTTTAGCCTATTCCTTGTGACTAAATGGCTCGTGAGTCTAAGGACCACCACTGAGATTAACTCACAGGCAGAATTCAAGGCTTGAGAGTAGAGAAGACAAATGCTGCTTTGATGCTTTGAAAGCTGCTCATTTAGGTCAAGAATGAAATGTGCAGTAAGGAGAATATGGAAGATCTCTCCCTTTGCTTGTTTCAAACACTCCTTTCAGACTCTGTATTCAGTTAAAAGGGGAGGGTAAAAAACCCCCATTGTGTTTCAAATATCCTAGCTTGCAAGTACAGTAAGAAATGGCACAAGCCAGCAAGGAACTGCATAAACTGGCAATTTCTGCTTCTTCTTTCTGCTTAAGAAAAAATACTAGGATAGCAAGCTGTGTTTGCAAAGGAATTGTAAACATGGTTTGCTGATATTAACATACAAAAACATTTATGGTAGAAATAGTCCCTTGCAACAGAATTGCTGGATCTCTCTGATTTGTGCATCTCCACACCAAAGGCGTCCCTGTGTCCCCGCAAAAGCTCATTATGTCTGTAACACTGGGACATACCTGCTGAAATTAGTGCAACCTCATGCTCAGCACCCTATCACACACAACCAAAACAATCTGTGTTCTCAAACACTTACAGTGTATAGAGACAGATGGTAAACTGGTCATCATCATTATTTACACAGCAGGAAATCAAGCACAGGTTTCACTCAAGCTTAAAAATTTTGGAGAGTGCCAAAACCAGGCTCTCAAAATCCTTAATCAAGTAAAAAGTCTTTTTCTTCCCTCCCAGGCACTTTAAAGTTGGCAGCACTACTGAGACAAATCTGTGTGAGTATTATGATAGAAATGATAAGACTGATGTCAATGGGCATGGGTGGTTCTGAGAGCAGCAGGAGGATGGAAGAGTTGGAGAAAGGCTATGCTAATGCCCTGTGTTGTACCATAGCACGTCACTGCAACCCCAAAAAAAAAGCATCAGTTTGTACAGCTTCTCAGGGAACACAGCATGGAAAGGGCAGCCTAAAAGAAGGAAGCTATCTTTTAAGCTGTAAGAGAGACCCAAGCTTTGTAAACAACAAATGGCAGAAAACAGAGTAGGAACCGTAACACAACCAAACAAATATGTCGGATGGTGAGCAAATCCTAATGATCCAGAGAGGTGGAATGATAGAACAGACGGACTGTCAACTTGCAGTACAAAAGATCAGACCAAGGACTGGAACATTGTTTCCAAACTCAGAGGAATCCAGGGCATAGGAGGAGGACTGAACCGAATACTTCATACTTCATCCCTTAGACTTCTGTTGTTTTAAAGAGTTCTTGGTAAATACTGAGATACATATGTTTCAGTGCCTGACTGCTGGGCAGGACACTCTGCTATCTTGCTGATTGTAAGTAAATGGATGCAAGAGAGTAAAATCACTTCTGTTTCAGTTTTGTTTTAAAAATCCCTCACCCCTGCCCTGTTCAGGGTCTCATGTTAAGCATGCAAGACGTTGATTCTGAATGTTGGATGAGTGAGTCTGCATGGAATTTTGCTAAAAGTCTGCTTTTGATGGAGGTCATAGGTGAAAATTGATCTTTCTGGCCAGTTAGATGATGGCAAGACTTGGCTCCCTATGTTTACCAGGAACTCTAGAAAGCCACGTGTTTTTCTAAGTGTGAAGTATTTGAAATCCTGTTGTGCCTGGAACTCATGGAGACAAATCTGGGGGATGATCATTGCTACAAAAGCATCTTGAATAATCTGGCATGTTTCTTCCAAAGCAGTCAACTATTAATTTTAAAAACTTTCCTTACCAAAAGGACTGGAATTTATTCCTCTCTTACCTCTCTGAATAGTACCTGAAAGACAAAATAACTCTCACTGGGATATTTTGCTCCCTAGCTTCCAGGCAGCTGCTTGTTCAAGACGGCTTTTGAATTTGTATGGGGAAATATGTTGTAAAAACTGCTCAACTCTCCAAAGGTGTAACTGGACTTTTATGGGTTGGAAGTGTTCTGGCTGCTTTGTCCTATAGACAATTGAAATGCTGCATTATTTGCAGGGGAAAGAATAATTGTGCTCTGCAGTTGGGCCAGAACCAATCTTTGTTGTAATAACCTTTTCCAAATAGTAATAATAATGTATAGAATATAAGACCTACAAATACTACTCCAGTGCTATTCTTGGGAGTCTGCAGTGGTAGGTAAAGTCTAGTACAAAAAAAGTCATTCCAAGGAACAACATCTTGTCTGTAAAAGGATTTTTAAATAAACAAACGTCTTTTTTCCCATCTTTACCACCCACTCCCCACACATGTACTTTGCATTTATATTACATCTTTTTATGTTCAGCCTAGTTATTTCAGCTTTGACAAAGGCCCTTGGGTGGGCAAGGAGTTGTATGACGATGCTGAGCTGACCTGTAGGTTCACTGACCCATGTCATTTATGCAGTAAGGCAGAAAGTCTTTCAAAAAACATGTACCCATATACTTTTCCTGTGTTCAGGAGTGCTGTGAGTGTGAAAGGATGTAGCAGTTTTGAAAGCTTGTGGCTGATTTTCGTCCTCCTCACCAATTTACATGTTTTCCTTTTGGAAGTAGGAGTGAGGTCTTCTACCTCAGTTGAAAAGTTACACTATGCACAAGGCTTTCCTGCTCTATCTGGCCCTTTGGAAGCCTTTGTGCAGAGATAAAAACTATGTGTCCTTACCCACCAGTCCATGCTGTGCACTTCTGTGAAGGTCCAGTTTTTCTAACCTTGTTGTGAAAAACTCTGTAATGCTTATATAGTCCTGATCTGGAAAGACATGCCAGGAGAAGAAGAGATGCCCTCTCTTGCCTGTTTTAATAATCATCAGGTCAATGCTGTGCTCAGGGGTAATGTCAAGGATTGCACACACTGTTTTATAGGTTGCTTTAGGTGACGTAACTCTCGGTCGTTTGTGGGGTTTTTTTGTAGAAGATGGTCTTTAATACTTTCTTCTGGTGCCCAGAATAAAACCCTGTAGTCCAAACAGGCTTTATTTGTACATGTATCAACCACCATCTTTCAGAAGCACCCAATACTGTTAATGCATTCCTCTTGTTTAGAAATCACACTAAAATTCACTGGAATTCATTGCTGTCATATTAAGAGTATTCCCCCTCTTCCCATTATAGCTTGTCATATTAAATCAGTTTAGGCAAAGTTTTTCAGATGCGTAAGATGATACATATCCCCAGTAAGAGAGAAGCTTGCATGCTTTGCTGCACAAGAATTTGGGTGAGGTTTTTTTTTTTAAGATAAGAGGAAGATACTATGGTGCATACAAATGCCTTGTTTGTCCTGCGGCACTTTTGTTGCTTTTAAAATAGCATCTTGGGTTCTGAACTCCCAACTCCCCTGCTGTAGGCAAAACCAAGGATTCCTCTTAGAGAGCTGTTGTCTGGCCAGCCTCCTATGGCAAGAGTCAAAAGATAGTTCACGGTCATTAGTTTGACAGCACAAACCCCAAATACAAGCAGAAGTGTGCAGATATTATAAAGACTCTCTTCGTTTGGATTAGATTCAACACAGACATAGTGAAAGGAGGTAAACTTAAAACCTACCCCTCGCAACCCTCCTGCAGTGACAAAGATCTTATGAGATCCTACGTTCTCCTTGACATGTATTTTGTCAAATGGATAACAACACAATATGCAATAATGTACAGGCCTGGAAGGGGAAAGATGTCTGGAAGGAGAAAGGTTTTCTGAGCATGTTGAACATCATGGAAAGTGTACATGCTATCTGTCAGCAGAGTATAGACCTTAGTGGTTTTACAAATATCTGCCTTCACAACAATTAATTTAATCTTGTGTTATATGCATTTCTACCCATTATATATGTCAGCAACCCATAATCTTAGCATATTTCTGAGGAGGGGACATGCTGGACAATTCAGTGGCCTATCCCTTTCTCCTTACACACTTATCCCCCTATTCTAATGCCACTAAAAGAATTGTGCCAGGACTCGGTCCCCCATGATCTGAACACATTTGTGCTGCTTGATAGCTCATGCAGCATCAACCATACAGATGATTGCTGGTGTCAAGGTTTAGCATGCTCTACCTTTTATACCCAGAGCAGAGATGACTCTCAGGGTGATTGGCTGAAGGGTAGTCAGACTGCAAAGTCTTGAGTTAGCGTATAGGATGTATAGGATGTATCAAGAGTCTGACTTTGATTTAATCACCAATTTTGAAATGTGCCATTCTTGTGCAGTGATTTGCAATTGGGAATCAGATGGTGTTATCTCTGATAGACTTTGATAATAACTTTTTTTTTTTTTTTTAAATAGCACTGATTCAGGAAGACTGTTTTCTCTTTGTCTGCCCTACTGCAAGCAACTGATGTCTTAGATGACTGCTTTATATCTCCATAAAGTTTCCTACAGAGAGGAAAGGAGGAGGATGAGCATTCTGTCAGCCCTTCCTTCCACATTACTCCCAGCTGCAGAATGACCTTCACTTCAAGAACACTGGGTAGATAAGCAGTGTCATGTTCACTTGCTATTGAAATAATAGCTGTGGAGGTAGTTACTGGCAAGAAGGCTGTAAGCATTTCAATAAAAGCAATAAAAAAAGTCAGTACTTCAAGTCAGGCGGACAAATTGCCTGTCTAATTTTGTGGGTTTAGTTGGATTGCCTTTGAAGCACATAGCCTGTAAATGCATAGATCATGTTTTGATGAAGACTTCCCTAATACATACCCTGATCCAAAGAAAGACATTTTCTTAGTGGCTTTTCCTTTCTTTGAAAGAAGGAATCTTGTGGGTATATACTGGACTAGGACTTCTTGAGTGGGGAGATCAACCTTGACATTGTCTGATTGTGAGTTTTGACAAACCACCATGCCTCTGCCTTGCACACAGGAAGCAGGACCTACTTGTTACTCCCCCTTTTTTGTGTTCAACTGCCTGATAGAGAATGTTCTGTAGCAACAGGAACAGTGGGCTGACTGCAGCGTACGGCTTCTAGCCCTGCTGTTGTCTTCTTACAGAAAAATCCTTGAATTACACATTGAATCTAAACCTTGTAATCTTCCTGCTCTTGAAGAGGAATGTGGGCAGTGAAGCCCTTGTCTTGCACTCCTAAAACATCTCAAGGACATGCTGCTGTTTTGTATAAATATAGTAAGATCCAGTCATAACACTGAAGTTGATATTCATGCCACAAATTGCATGCTTAGTTTTGAAACTGTCTGTTTTAAACCTAGGCTGTTGTATGATGTTTTAAAGTGGAACAAAGCACATTTTTTTGTGGAGCAAAAACCTAACTGCTTTCTTAAAACTTTGGAAATGTTCTGAAAAAGATTAAAAAGAAAATGCATGACACAGACTCTAAATACTGCTAAGAAGCTGAGCACAGAACTAAATCAGTGCTCTGCTGCTTTTTGCTTCAGGTTTGCATTAGTCACTTTCTTAGTGCATTAAACCCAGAAGTATGCGTCCTGCAAATGCAATGCAAAGCCAAACCCATATTTGGATCAGCAGCTGCTTTGAAGAGAACAGTTTGAAGGGAAAGAGGTAATCAGACCTGAGACAGCAAAGAAAGCAGGAGATAGGACTTAATTTCATAGGGAACTTTGAACTTTAACTGTCATCAGAAATGTTACAAATAGTCCCGATCTTATCTAAGTATATGACTCTTCCTTATCAGAACTTGTTTACCAGGAATTATATTATTCCCCATAAGGTGTGACTTCTCATATTAAGAGTAATACTTTGTAACATACAAAATGTAAACAACCATAAGTAAGTCTACACTTTCTGTCCATCTGGGCTTTATTTTACTGTGGCATACACAAATGCCCTGGCTTCAGTGCAAGCTAGAACAAGTAATATTTGGATCTAAGGTTGTGGCATGACATCTGAAAACAGAGCAAGAGAAGCAACAAAGGTTCTGCTATTAAGTCTTTGACCTGGTTTAGGTGCTTTCTCTTTAATATCTCAATCTCTAATGAAGATTGTCTTAGATAAGCTGTAGTTTAGCTGACCTGAAATAAGAGGGTGATAATAAGGCACAAGAAACTCTGGGCAGCAGAATGCTTCTGTTTTCTGTACATTTGCCTTGGTCTCCTGAGAAAGAATATTATTGCATACTTCAAACCTTGAGGATTTCTTCTTTAAATATTAAATGTCAATCTATTAGGACCATATCAGTTTTTATTCTCTGGGCCTTACTCAGTTCTTGCTCTTATAAGTGGCTATGTATTTTCCAAGTATGTGATTTAATTATCAGTATGTTGCCTTGTTCATAAACTGGATCCTTTCATATCTTTTCATGTCAAGACATTCAGTAGCCATAGATTTACTACATTTGATAATAGCATAGCTTTTAATAGTAGAAAACTGTCTCCTGAGGATTGCTGTCTTGTGAAGTTCTGGATGTTGTTCTCCTGGTGAACCACTCATCCAAGAACAATCTAAGCTTTGCTTTGTTTTTGACAATGGATGAGATTAGGGCCTGATGGGTGTGCTAACAGAGATTAAATAGTAGAAATTGCATATTAGATGCTAAAAGCTGCCTGTGAATGTTGTTTGGTGTTTTAATGCAATGTGGTTTCCTAGCAATCAAGGGATATTTATTAAGTCTTTAAATAGCTGAGCATGCTATTTTTAAAAAAAGGTTTTTAAAGCTGAGAAGTTCAAACACCCTTTTTCCCAGATTATGTATGAAGAATAACATGTTTGTTATTGAGATCAAGTAAGCTTGGACTGGGAACTAGCAAACAAACTAGGGAACAGGTTAGGGAATGAGCTGAAACTTTGAACTGACTGGGACTATCAGATTTTGAAAATTTTGCCTAGTAGTAATGTTTTTGGATGGAATCCCTGTATCATAGAGCCACAGGACTGGACACACCATCATTGATGCAGTCTCAGTATAATCTTTACATCTATGGCACTTGCACTGTTGAAGAGAGAGGAAAGGACTTTTTTTGTGTAAAAGTTCACAGCCTCATGACGGAATTAAGCATTTCAGTTGTATCATGTGGACAGACTTGCTGTAGCATGACATGCTTCTTGCTACAGCTTGATAGACAGAAAAGTACTCTAGAACTCTCCTACATTTAAACTTTAAGGGAAATGGACTTTACACTGAAAAGTGAAATTAGGCTGAAAAACTCTGGCATATAAATCTGACCTGAGTGCTTGGAGATAAGTCATGTTAGTGTCAATGTCTGTCTGTGCACGTTTTACTGGGAGTTTAAGAAAAAGGTGCTGGACTAATGTCAGATAATCACAGAATAGTGCCTGGAGAAAATCCATGTGCCAGCATTCCTGATTTTAGGTTGTTTTAAAGCCCAACCTGCTACAGAAGTTAGCAGTGTGTGTGACAAGTTAGCAATCTGTGTGAGACAGCTTTGATGCAGAAGTTATCCTGTTGAATGCTCTTGTCTGACAATCAGTCACACCAAGTCATGCATGTGGCATAGGTCTTCTCTGAGAGTTTTTTGGTGATTTCAACCACACAATCACCTGACACTGCTAGTATTCAGAAAGCAAGCATGGTGTTTGAATAAGTAAATTGAACTTTTGACAGATGTACACACCAGATTTTGAAACAGCTCTATATTTGGAAATTACGTAAGCCACTGAATTGTTTTGAACTTTAGGTTTATGAAAGAGTGTACGGTGCAGTCCTAGTGGGGGGAAAGGAGGCTGCTCAACACCCAGCAGTTACTCCCAGAGGTCAAGGAGGTTTCCCAGGTAGTATCTAAACCTACTCACAACAGTCAGAGTGGAAATCCTGCCCTCAGCTTAAAGGGAAGCAGAGAACAATTCCTTAAAGGAGCATGACTTCAGAAGGTCTTTTGTTCCGATCTCTGGAATATGGAGCTGGTAGGACTCTTGATCTTGCTGACTGGTGGATACTAACTGAAATCTGTTATGAACAGGTGTTTATGAATGATTGTTCACCTTCCTTCAGCTGAACTCCTTGAAGTCCCTGAATGAAAGATGGGATTTGCTGTTAAATTGTCCTGGACTAAAAGCCTACAATCAAATGCTGATTTTACAGTCAGTTGGGTACTTTGGTTCCTTCACTAAGCACAGAATTTCTGCCCATACATCAACTCTGAGATTTGGAGTAGCAATTTTGTGTTGTCCTCTGTAGAAAAGTTACCACTCTGACCAAGATAATATGAAGAAATTGGCACAACTTTCTACTGACATAGTTTAGCAACAGTCTGCTAGCACTCTTGGTGAGTCCTGCTTGGAGCACCAATGTTTGATTTTACAATATAGTTTATTTTAATAGGAAGATCTATTGCTATTAGAGAAGAAGATACTTCCCAGAATACTGATGATTAAAATATTGCTTCACCTCGTTTCTTCGTATTTGGTTGGAGCTCCTAAATGAGCCTGGGTTTTCTGGAGGATTTGGGGGCAAGATGGGGAACTGTTGCTTTTCCCTTAAGCTGTTTAATAGTTGCTAATAGAAACTGTCCATTGGACTCCCTCCAGAATTGCAGTAATCATGTTGAGTTTGCTGTATCATTCCCAAGTGTCTTGTTCCCTTACAACACTATCTTGTACATGAACAATGTAGAGAAATGTGTTAATTCGAAGACAAGTTCAACGATGAGGTCATGAGCTTTTCCCTCTTTCTTGTTTAACATCTGCTTGAAATAGCAGTGGTTTTGGATTTTCTATCATACTTAGAATAGTTTAGTGTCAGTTCCCCAAAGATGCACTGAAATGTACTGGTAGACTTGCAACTAACCCACCTGACTTGGTACTGAGATTTGCTGTGTGAGTAGAAAAGAGAGACGTGATTGTAACGTAAAGTGCCGTGGGAAGATGAATTTACTTATGGAAGTTAGTATGTACTTCCAATGTGCTTTGAAGCACAGCTTCTGAATCTGAGACAAAGAAAAGAGTGAAAGGAATATGAAAGGAGAAAGGCACAGCTGGTCTGGCAGAAGAACTTGCTCTTGTTAGTGGACGTAACGTGTGCCTTGCAGGTACTACTGTTCTGGCCTTCTGCTACAGGAATTGATGTCAGGTGTGAGTTAGACCAGATTAGGCCCATATTTTTGTGGGATCATCCTACCTTTCCCACCATTCATTACAGTTATAGAATAACGTGAGGTCAGGGAACTTCTAATCCCAGAGAACTCCAAATATTTTAGTCTGTCAAGAACTGGTCTGTCAGATCTTTGAACTGGAAATTCTTCTGTAATGCTCAACTGCTCATCCCAAAGGTGTCTGTGAAGGATAAAGTTCCACTCCTATCCCAATGTTTTGCCTAATAACAACTAAGCTATCATAATAAAGCTACCTGAATACAAGAATATCATGAATAGTTCCCCAGCAAGAATTGCTACAATACAGCTGTGCTTCCATGTACATTAGATCTGAGAGGTAATGAAAGAGTTTTGAGAACATATTGCCATATTCAGCCAAGTGGAAAATTCATCTTTTGAACTGAGCTGACTGCCTGGAACGTAACAGGATATTGAAATAATTTCACTGGCTGAAACTATGCATTTTTTCTAGCATTGTAGCCTCAAGGCTGATGCTTTTGATGTCAGTTTTTGTTTCCACATCCATCAGAAATAAACTTAATTAAAAATAAATTTAATACATTCTATGGCTTGGTCAACATTGAACATCTTACAGTTGTTCCATGTACATGTACCCATGTAAAAGTAGCAGACACAGGAGAAAAGGGTTTAATGTTTTGCCAGTGTTGGTATAACTTTGCTTTTTGACTTTCCTAGGAACATAATTTTACTTTCACACCAGCTTTCCCCTGTTATACCTTTGTGGTTTGTATTTTAATCGATAGAATCATAGATTAATAGAATAACTTAGGTTGGAAAAGACCTTTAAGATCATTAAGTTCAACGATTAACCCTTCACCACTTAACTATGTCCATAATGCCACACGTCCACGTCTTTTAAATCCCTCCAGAAATGATGTCTTTTTCTGCTGGGCAGCTTTCCAGCTACTCTGCCCCCAGCCTGTAGCGCTGCCTGGGGTTGTTGTGACCCCATCCAGGACCGGAACTTGGTCGTGTTGAACCTCATGCCATTGTTCTTGGACCACCTATTCAGCCTGTCCAGATTCTGCAGAGCCTTCCTGCCCTTCAGCAGATGCTTCTGCCCAGCTTGGTGTCACCTGCCTTTCACAAACCCCTGCTGTCTGGGCCTGATTCTCCGGTTGTTCTGCATGTGCTGCGTGATGGCCCTCTTGGCATGATCTGCTCCATGACCTTCCCTGGCACTGAGTTCAGGCTGACAGGCCTCTGTAGTTCCCCAGATCACAGAGTCATGGAATAGCCTATGTTGAAATGGAACTTCAAGATCCTAGTCCAACACCCCAGCCATGGACAAGGACATCTTCTGCTAGACCAGGTTGCTCAAAGCCCCATCAAACTTGGCCTTGGACATTCCCCCAGGAATGGGGCACCCACAGCTTCTCTGGATAGCCTGTTCCAGTGTCCCACCTCACTCACAGTAAAGGTTTTCTCCTAATCTAACCCTCTTTCAGTTGAAACCCATTCCCCCTTGTCCTGTCACTACACACTCTTGTAAAAAGCCCCCCACCACCTTTCTTTTTGGCCCCCTTTATGCTGAAAGACTGCAGTAAAGTTACCCCGTAGCCTTCTCTTCTCCAGTCTGAACAATCCCAACTCTCTCAGCCTGTCCTCACAGGAAAGGTGCTCCAGCCCTCTGATCATCCTTGTGGCTCTAGATCCTCTTTCTAGCCCATCGTGTAGATGAGCATCACACTTGCCAACCTCCAGTCAACTGGGACCTCCCCAGTTAGCCAGAACTATGATGGAAAGTGACTCATTTCTGCCAGTTCCCTCAATACCCTTGGGTGGAGGGTGGGGTAACTGGCGTGCTTTGTTTCCCTTCTGTGTAACTGTGTTGGGACTGTTGGTCAGAGTTGGAATAATAGCTCTCAGCATAGCAGCTATACCTCGTTATACAGTACTCCTATAGCAATTAAGGAGAACAAGTCCAGAAAAATAAATCTTCACTTTGTCAGGTTTAATTATGCCTTGGGTAATTAGGAAGTTGACAGCAATTCTTCAGCATCTAGTGGAAAACTATTACTCCCTGCAATCCAGAAAGGTGAAGGCCATTTCTATTTCATGTCCTCACACTAGATAGCCACATGCTGCAATGCCATAAATGCTCTCTGCACAGGGCAATCCATGCAAGTATTTTGTTTCTTAAAATATGAGAAGGGGGGCGGGGAATTTCAGTGATTTTCTTGGTGCATAAAACAACATTTTCCTGCAAATTTTGTATTAGCAGCAGCTCAGCAGAAAGCATTATGCTAAATAATTCGTATTTCTAAACCAGAGATCTATTTCCCTACAGCTTTTGTTACTCTCTTAGCTGTGTGGCAGGGAACAGTAGTCACTGCATGTCTTACAGCCTGCCAAAGCACCATTCTGCTACAAGGCACTGCTCTGTTTCAAACATTTTCTTCAAGCCGTCAAGCAATAGGCTTTATCTTCTGATTCAGGTTGTCAAGTTTGTGCTTGATCATGAGATTTGCAGGCTTAAAATGGAGCTATGTGTCAGTCTTTTGGCATATAACTGTCCAAAAGGCATGAACAAGGCTTAGGGTTTTGCAAGTGCCAGTCTCACTACAAGCCAAATGACTAGTTCCTTTCTTTTTTTTTTTTTTTTTTAGCAACTAGAAAGAAAGGCAAAAGAAGCAAATTTCACTTTAGTATAGATCATCATCATCATGGCCAGGCTTCGCGAACGAAGATTTGGGAAGGGCTCTACCCACACTTGCTACAAGCACGCTGATGGCTAAAAAGGTCAATGCGAGACAGACAAGTCCGGTTGCCAAAGGCACAGCAGAAAGACTCCCCAGGTGATATCGACAAAACGCGATTCTTTCTGCCCTGTCTCTTCTCCTCAAGAGTGATCCTGCACGTGTCCTCAAAAGAAGCAGCAGCGTTACAGATTGTGTGTCTCCAGGCCTCCCAATTGGAGGCCAGAGTAGACCAATGGTGATGATCAACATGGCCAAGGCTGAGGGATTGTTTCAGGGAGTCCTTGTATCTTGTCTTCAGGGCTCCTCTCTTGCAGCAGCCAGTTCACTGCAGAGCACAATCTTGGGGAGTCGGTGGTCCTTCATCCTGGAGATGTGCCCTGCCCAATGCAGCTGTGCTCTCAGCAGCAAGGCCTCAGTACTCAGGAGTGCTGCCTGTTCAAGGACAGACGTATTGATCACATAATCCGTCCAGTGGATGCTTAGGATTGTACGGAGGCAGTGCTGATGGAAGCTATGAAAACACAAGAAAATGTTTTCTAAATCTCTTCGTATGCCTAAGGAACATCTGCTGCTTTGTGTGGTAAGGGACACCACAGAGAAATCAGTCTTAAAAATTAGAAAACAATCAGCACTTTGCAGAACTAGGCCTGTAATGAACATTTTCTGTGAATATTTCTTTCCTTATTTCAAGGAGGGTAGTGGGGAAGGAGAGGGAAGAGCAGGAAATTTGAAAAGAATGCGTTGCATATTCTTTTGTCTTGATATTTTAGAAAACACAGTTTTTCAGATGATAATACAGATTTTGTTGCTTGTAAATTACTCTTTCATATGGTTTACGATTTTTGTGATATGGCTTATAAATAAGTGATGAAGTAGTTCAAGGAAAAGCACAAATATTACTTAAAAGGATGCTGTCAAAATATGTGTTACCTTTAAGGTTTTTTCCTAGCCTTGAATATTTAATGACTTAATTTTCCACATTTCTTCCTGGAAAAATAGCTCTGCCATGCAGCTAAAGAGTTGATTTTTCTAAAAGCAGAGCACACTAGAATCTTACTTATCATAGTATGTATATATTCCTGAGGATTTAGGATAGCATGCAAAATGTATGCTCGTGGTTTTATCAGGTACAGTAAAACAAAGCCCCCCATGCTCTGTGAACTATTCAAATCAGTTTTGAACATTGTCCATATATGGTTTGAATGAGACTTCCAGACTCTGAAAGTGTGTCAGTGTTATACACAGTCTGGAAGATGGGAAGACATGGAGCCAATTTTTGTGGGACTCAGAAGGACACCAGTTTCTCTTTCTCCATACCGTTTTTGAATTGCATTTAAAGCTCAGAACTCCCCTCCTCAGGCAGAGAAGGAAACAATGCTGAGAGACATTTGATACCATGTTTACTGAAATGGAAAGTGCATGCCATTCACAATTTTGGAGCAGCAGTCATGACATGCACAAACATTACATTTTCTTGCTTCCAACCATAAAAAAAATTTCATCCAGCATTCAGTTCAAAACTTCACTTGTCTTTTTCTCAGTCTACACAGAGGTCTCCCTCTTGCCTTCCCGATCTTTCCATTTCTTTGGGGTTATGATCCAAAAATCCTCAATCCAACAAGAGTTCTTGGTTTTGTATTTATTTGTCATTGCTATTTAGTCCCCAAGAAAACCTTTGAGGCCATGTGATTTAATTCCCTTTCAAACATTGTTATTTGCCAATAACTTATATTCTAAAGGACCTTCCTATTTTAAAAGAAATAATTATAACTATTCTCAAATTACATTCAAACTGCTAAGAGTTTAAGACCAACAACAGCAGTAATAATTTCTGCTTTATGAGGTGATGGCATGAAAGATGTTCACTGGCTGATGGGACAGGGTGATGTAGTATTTACATGATGTAGTATTTATAACTGAGTTCTTCTGGATCTGCTTGTTTCCTTGAATTTGCTTTGGTCCTGGTATAAACATACCTTCCTCACACAGTATTCGATGTGCTGTGAGGTAGCTAGAAAGTGACAGTCTTGTTACAGACATGTAGAGTGAATGGATCTTCTCACCATAAAAAGCAAAGCTGAAGTGGTAAGATAAGGAAGATTTGTGCTGTGGAGGCACTGAATCCATATTCCTTCACAGATATTTAGATAAGGTTAATTGCTTTCTAGTAAAAGGTCTATCAGTTTTCAGAGAGATTTATTGCTAAACATTTTTTCTAAAAGGCAGCTTGACAGATTGTTTTATGCAGTAATAAGTCTTGTACAATGCAGGAATTAGGAAAAGTAGAAATAAACTAAGATTTATAGAAGAAAAAAGTGTAATTACAAATTTCCTTGGAAATATTTGTAAAGAAAGGGGTGCACAAATTCTTAGTTTAGGAATATAGATAAATTTATTTGCCATCATGATGCTTTATTTTGGTGAGACAGCAAATCCTTTACTGGTGGAGAATGAATCAAGCAGTTATTATGACTTTCCCACAGAGATCTCTTTCTCCAGAAAATCCTTGCATTTTCAACTTATCAGCAGCTTTAGGGAGTATACCCTAGTGGTCTAGCTTTGAGGTGTGCTCAACCTGACTGGTGACTGGAAGGTGATAGAAAGTTTTAAGAGTCTTATAAAGACAGAAATCAAACAGCTTTCTTACATGGTGTGCCAGTGTCTACAGCAACATTTCAAGGAGAAAGTGACTGATCTAGAGCAAGAAATGTCTTAGCATCTTCACTGTTATACTTTATTATCCTAGAATAGCACAAATTCCTGGAAAAGTGTAAAATTCAGGCTGTGATCCAAAATCCATTGAGGTCAGTGGAGAGGTTTCCAATTGTTTTCAATAGCTTTGTAATCAGAGCCTTAAAGTTGGTGTTTTGCTGTCAGAAATTACTTAGGCAGACCATGAACCATACCATGAAACTCCTCAGAGAAGCTGGAGAACACTGAAACTGGTCTATTCCCTGCAGCTATATTGAGGATTATGCCTGATTGGCAAAGCTTTCCAGAAGGTTTAATCTTCAAATTGATTTGATGGTCCTGCTCAGCACAGGGTAAACACAGAAGCAAAGCGTTCTGCAATATTTATTCACATTTTTAAATGGGTGGTTGTCAACAGTATTTTCTTTCTCTTTGTTTACCTTTCTGATAAATCATTCTGGTGAACAAGTTTGCTGTCTGGAAGGGATTGCTGATACAGCAAACCTTGAATTGGTTGCAGTTTTCAGTCTGATAGCAGTGAAGTCCATGCATGCTGTAGTTAAAGGTGCAGCTGCAGTTGGCACGGTTTTGCAGAGGCTGGTTTTGTACTGTCAGCTGTGCTGAGTGGTCTGTTTATCCAGCAAATCACAACATACAGTGTAGCCATTGCATATTGAACTGTCTCATATCCTATTAAACATAAGGCTGGAATTGCTTTCTGTAGTGGAGCGGTGACTGTCTGGTATCACTCCCACTTTTGGCAGACAGTGTATGGGGAAATATATCATTTTTAACATCCACAGGTTGCAGGAAATTTATGTCTGACAGAGAAAATGCACACCAGCAACTTTTTAATGCATCTCCTGGTAGCAGTAGGGAAATTATGAAGATAGACTGGGTACCAAATTTGTTAATATTTTACTTAACCGAAGTTTCTTTAAAAGTCAAGACCGTGTAACATCCACCTCTTTTCAAAGAGATTTACTTTTCTAAACAATAAAGCCAAGCAATAATGATCCAGAGGTTATCACTGGTTGTCTGTTGTGAGAGGAATCAAAGACTGAGTATGATTCATGTTCTGTATTAAGGTTTTAGAAGTCTGGGTTTTTTCTCTTTTCATGGCTTTTCAGACTAACTTTTCTAAGAACTTGCTCAATCTCCACTGTAGTTCTCTGCTGTGAAAGAGTACAGATTTTGGAATTTGAAGATGAATTTGTTATTATCTGCCATGGAATCATTTGTATTAGAAATAAGCAGATCAAAATAAAGACATTAAAAAACTTGCTAGGATGAGGTTTGTTTATACTGCAGTGTCATTGTTCATTTTGCAGTTGTTAAGACAAGACAGAAGAGACAGTTACTGTACTCAGGTTTGCAGATGTTTCTGGAAGCCTAGGTGTAAAAGCCTACAAGATAAGGGGCTAATGTGTATGTCTCAGGCACCAATAGCCAGACAGCTGTGGAGGCAACCAAGGACTGTTGGTAATACGAGCCAAGGATTGTTGTAGTAACACACTGTGAGAAAGAACAGGATGTGGCTGGAGTAGGGGCCATATGGAGGTAGGGCAGCACTTTTCTGGGGCAAACGTCCTTGTTCTGGCTCCTGGAGATAAGCACAAACAGTACAGAGCAGGCACAGAAGTGAGGTTGAGAAAATGACATGGAACATAAGGGAGGATCAAGATCACACAAGACCCCTGAAGCCCTCCCACCCATTTTCAGAAAGCTCTAGAAAATGGACTGTGTATGATAACTAATTTGCATGCAGAGTGAGAAACTTATCTGCAGGGTGGGGAAAACTTAGATATAAAAATGTACACCCATGACACCCGAGTGCACATGTGCCCCAGGACTCTGGACAGCCCATCAGCTGGATCAGTGCTGGAACCAGGACTGCTGACCTCCTTTTTTTCACTTTTTTCCTTTCTCTCTCTCTGTCTCACTCTCTTTAATTCATATCTCCCATTCTCTCTTCTCTTCCACCCTACTCATTTATCCTAAACCCACTGCCATGTGCTTATACTAGACGGTGAGAGACTAACATACCCTTTTTCATGCCAAGTGCATAATTTACTAATAAAAGCTTGGTGAATTTTTGTGAGCCCTCTGACTTTTGTCATTCCTTTTGACCATGATCATCTACAAATCTTTTGTGTTCCCTTCCCCCTAAGGGTGAGATGCCACAGTAGGGAAGGAGATTTTACTCCCAGTAGATAGTTATTAGGTGGCTATAGACTCAATGGAAACTTCTGGTTTTTGAGATCTGTAGTCTGCAGTCCTTTATGTTCAGAAAAAAGCTGTTCTGGAAGGTCAGTCCTCCCTGTACACCATCCAGACAAACAGTGGAATAAAGTGGGTTTATTGTACCACACACCCACTTTCAGTTTTGAAACATCATCCACTGTGAAGGATGTGATTCTGCATGATCCTCGTGGGTAGCATGACATACCAGCAAACAGGATATAGCTGAAGGTATTAACTGTCTACAAGTGTGTGTCCAGGATGACTCATCCTGCACACTTCATCCTACATAATTGCAAACTGGCACAAGTGTTAGGTATGTAGTCTTCAAGACAAGGCACTATATTTACAAAAACTGTAAATCAGACAAGCCTGAAGAAAGCATGGGTTAGAGCTACTTTTTCTCCAAGCAGTAGCAGGATGTTCCCAGCAAGGTACATAAATACTGATGTGGCTCTCCCTTCATGATACTGCTGGGCACACAAATGCCTGATGCAATTTTAGTGGTATTCTTTAATGACACCTTTCCATTTAGAACACCATGTAAAGTAGGATACTGTGACTGAAACTGCAGACAGAAACTTCCAAATTTTTTAAGTGAATGCTTGCCAGTCTCCTATTGGGAGTGAGGGACAAATAGCAGATTGCTTACCATGGACCAAGAAAATCTCCAGACATGAAATCAGGTATTATGTACCACACATTAGGTATCTAGCAATTTGTATTATCACATGTATGCAGAAAAGATACAAAAACTTTCAAGCATACCATTGGAGTCCTGGGAAGTTTTTCTTTTTCCTCTTTTTTTTTTTTTTAAAAAAAAACAAAACAAAACAAAACAAAACAAAACAAAAAAACCCCAAAAAACCCAAACCAAACCAAAACAAAACCCCCAAAGCCCCCCAAAAACCAAAAAACAACCAACAAACAACCAAACAAAAAAACCCCACAAAAAAAAACCACAAAAAAACCCCAAAACCAAACCAAACCAAACCAAAACAAAACAAAACCCAAAAAAACAAACAAACAAACAAACAAAAACCAAACAAAACCCACAACAAACCAAAAACATTCCTGTTAGCTGTTGCAGGTTCTCTCTGAGCATATCAGCAGAGAATGGAGGAAAAAGTGGGAAATTTTCCTTTACCATAGGCAGGAATTGTAGTTTTCTTTCTTTTCTTAGAAACACTGAGATGCTTCCCTCATCTTAAATTATCTAGCATAGCCGAATACATTTATGTTCTGCTGATGCAATATGCCTATACTGTACATTTTATGTTCATATAAGCATTTTTAAGTCCTTTTTGAGGAGTTACATAAACTCCCAAAATCAGAGCTGACACCAGAAGTGACAAAGTACCACTGGTTGTCCAAATGAAATAGTCACAAGGTATGTCCTGACTGGCATTTTTAGGGCTTTACATCTGCTTTACTTCCTCTTGTAGAATTCTTAAAAAGAAAATTTGAAAGGATAGAGGCAAATATTCTAATCTTTATAGTTCAAATAAAACCCCCTGATGTCTGTGTAATTGCCAAACATTCAGAATGTATTCTGCTTTCTGGTCTGTGAACTATTTACAACTTTGTACATACACAGTTCATGATACTGAATTTATTCTTCAATGAACAAAATTTTTTTTTAGGATGTGATAGTCTGATATAGTTCAGTAAAAGGACAATTGCATCTTGCTCTGAAACTGTGAAGCCCTAGAAAAGGCCCCTGTGTTAGAGGAGGTCAGCATGTTCCCGGAAGCTGCTTATGGCAAAAAAAAGTCTCCTGCAATAAGATGTCTGTCTGAATGCTGTGGTTAGTGTTTCATAAAGGGTCTAGGGAGATGGGTAAGGAAACGCCACTCCCGTGACCTCTGCAAAAATTTTTTTCTGATCATTTAGGGAGGCCTCATTGATACAGAGCCCCGTTGTCCACACCCTTCCCACATGTCACAGGCTGAAAGCCCAGCCCCCACTGCAGCTGGACCCCCTCCCTTTGCTGAGCACCTCCTTGCATTTCCAGATGTAAGGAGCACCTTGGTCAACAACACCCCAGTGAAGACCAACCCCCCTGGAGGGACTACATTCTGCAGAAATCTAGGGCAGCTTTGCTGTTTACTTCAGCTTGGCTTCTGTCATACATCCTTAGTTGCTTTGGATTTGCTGCTGACAGGCTGCTCCCTGTGGCTTTGTTTTTTTTTGCTGTGTTCAGCTTCCCATTGGTGGCTGTGGTCCCATCTCCCACACCGGGAATGTTTGTGCAGCCCCACACCACCCCCACACCCGTATATCTCTGCTGATATGTGCTTATTCATGAATTGAAAAGCAGTAATAAGCCTCCTCACATTCCTTTTCTCACCCAGCCTGTACTGGAATGTTTTGTGTAAAATAGAGCAGAACCAGGTGAAAATGAACACGCCTGCCACTCTCCCCATCCTTAGACCAGCAGGAAAGAACTCAGTTACTTAAATGCATACAGTGCTTTGTTGTTATATAAACACTAGCATTTCCCATCTTTGTTTCTGAGCAAAGAGGGCTGGACTCCTCAGGTAGTCCACCAGATGACGTTTTAGGTGTTTTGGATGGCTCAGTGGGATCATGGTGAGAGGCAGAGAAAACTCCTTGCTTTCATCACTTCTCTGGTATGTTAAACCAACCTTGTCTGGGATTAATTTGAGTCCTGGCTCTGTCTCTTGTATTAACATCCCCAGCAGATCAAGAAACACTTTAATTCAAAAAAGGTTCAGGCTAGTGGTTCTGGATGCTTTAACTAGAACAACTTTCACTGAACACTGATGGGTCTTGGGGCTGGCCTCTGACTTTTCAACATGCTGATTGTTGCAGAACCTGTTTATTACCCCCAGAGCTGCCACCACATCAACAGTACTGGTTCCTGTGACCGGAAATACACTGCATCATGCAGTAACCACCAGACATAGAATTAAACATCTTGGTTTTTTAGCTACTGCCAGTTGGCTGCTGATAAAGTGTAATTTTTAAACACTAACCTTTTGCTACAGCTCCTTAATAAGAAAAAGCTGTAAAAATTGTCCTTTTCCCCTTTTATTCCTAAAGATATATAATAGAGAGATTATTATGCCTACAGCAGACTTTTAAATTCTTTGAAGCCACTTTTTTTTTTTTTTTTTGGAAAGCCACTGAGTAGCATTGAGTGACAACCATCATCCAGAAAAGTTTATTTTCACCAATGTCTTGGTAGACCTGGCAATCCCTCCCTCCCACAAAGTTTTGTTGTGCTTTGATTATCTCTGTAATCTTGTTTGTGTGTGAGTGCAAAGGTGACAATCCCTCTGATTTTGACCATGACTGAATACTAGCAAATGTCTGGGGGAAAAAAAAGCTTTTGTGAATTTGGCTGTACCTTTTCTATCCTGAACTAGCTTATGAGTAAATCTAAAGAACCTTTGAGACTTCCAGGGTTAAAAAAAAGAATTTTGGGTTTAAGCTTTAAAATATCAGAGGTAAACTAAAGGAAGTCTGTTTTCAGGCTATTTCTGCTGTTGAACTACAGTACTGTGAATAAGTGCTGGTGACACACTTGTCTAGAACAATCTGGAATATTACTGGCCAGAAAGCTTATCACTGGTGCTGTTAAAGGGTGGAAGTAAGGACTAAATCAGTTCTTAGCCTCTGGCTTTTACCACAGATTCAGTGCATCGTGACTGGGAGAAGGGGAAGGCCCAGTGCCAGCAAGATGTAACCCAAGTCAACCATACTAAGTCAGTGACATGAGATAGTGACACCTAGAAATATGGCTGGGACTGGAAACAGCAGCTTCCTCCTTACACCCCTTATATTAATTGCCAACATGCACTAACTCCAAAGACACATCTAAAGGACATGAATGACATTAGGATGGAGAGTGCTGGTAGCTGACGTAGTACAGAGAACTCCTTCATGCCCTCTCATCCTTCAGAAGCACAAAACTCAAGTGACGTTTTTAAGTCCTATGCTATGCAGAATATTTTCCCAAAGCAATTTGATTGCTATGGCTGTTAATCCACATACCAGATGGACAGAGAAACAAGGTAGTGCAGTGGGATGAGTTACATGGGTTTTGTAGCTATCCATCTTCCATCTCACCTGACCAGCTGCAAATGCATGTGATGACTCAACTTGTGGCAAGAAGCCAGGCAGATACGCACTTACTTGAGGCCTCTCAGATATTAGCTCAGTAAAATGGGCAAGTCCAGGGGAGCGAAGACTCTTGCAATAAACATTTGTCCCATTCACTTCAGCAAAGTGATGTGGTGAATCACAGGTGAGGAAGGTGCCTTCACTGTACATTTTATTGTAACCCTGGGACACCTATTTGCAGGTGAGAAGGCTGTGGTGTGTGGCTTAGAAATGTCTATGCAAAGAAAGGGCAAGAAGAAGCAGCTGAAACACAGCAAGGAAAGGAGCTTGAACTTCACTGCATTTGCTTGCAGGGTACAGTAATAGGAGTGCCAAAAATACTGCTGTAAACAGAACTCATTCATTCAAGTGTCTCATGCTGTGTTGATGCACGTTTAGGAGCTAGTTTAATTTCACAGTCACTCAAAAGTCCTCATTGTGTGGGTCATAAAATAATCTAAATCTGCCATCTTGATGCCTCTTATCACATATCTTTTGGGAGATATTAAAATGAAAGACCCCTTTCAGGTTTGCATGGCTGCCTAATTTGCACAAACCAAATATTAAATATTCAGATAACATCAGTATTTATTTTTCTATTACTTGTTTAAACTTCATATTTTTCTTCTAAGGTTATCTAGCCATAGTAAAAAAATCCTGGCTATCTTCACATTTTCTTTGTACAGAACCATAGACATGAGCTTGAATTTGTCTGAAGCAGGATTAAATATAAGATTTGGGTATTAAAAGCTGAAATGTTTGCCCTTCACAAACACAGTTCAAAACACAGATGTCATCTTGCCAAATATATAGAATACATAATCAAAATTACACAGACTTGATAGCCTACATTGTGCTCATCTGTGAGTTTGTTGTATAAAAAATGATTTTCCAGCCCTTGCACAGTGTTCCATGCTGCCTACGTGAGTGAGCAATGGGTGTGTGTGGAGCTCTGCCTGGGCACAAGCAAAAAGCCATCTGAGAGCTTATGGATTAGAGGGCAGACCAGTGTGGGTGATACTGTAGTGGATGTCTGCTAAAAAGACCACCTGTTCAGAAGGAAGAAGTAGACAAGGGACATTGAGGGACATCAAACAATTGGAAGAAGTCTCACATTCAGAGATCCTGAGACGCTAAACTATCCTGATACTTGGTGGTCAGGCAACACAGCAGGCCACAAGAATTCCAGACATTTGTGAAGTGTGTCAGTAAGGACTTCTTGACACAGGTGATCAAGAAGCCAAACAAGAAAGATGCTTTGTTGCGACTTGTGTTTACAAACAAGGAAGAACCACTCAGAGATGTGAAGATCAGGGTAGCCTCGACTGCAGTGACCATGAGACAGCAGAGGTCAGGATGCTGAGAGACAGTAGCAGACAAAATAACAGAATGACAACCTTGCATTCTAGAGGGCAGACTGGAACCCCTTCAGAGATCTGCTTGGAAAAAATCCCATGAGAGACAGCCCTGAAGAGAGGAGGAATCCAGGAGAGCTAGTGGATATTCAAGAGCAGTCTCCTCCAAGCTCAAGAATGGTCCATGCCAACAAGCAGAAAACAAGCAAAGAGGGTGGGAGGCTGCGTGGTTGAGCAAGGAGCTCCAAGCTAGAAACAGACATAAAAGGGAGGTGTACA
>JAWWES010000094.1:45084465-45100008 GCA_035583135.1 Lophotriccus pileatus
CCATTGACCAGAACCCCCAGGTCCCTGTCCATGGCCCTGCTTTCAAGCATCTCATTCCCCAGTCTGTCTGTACATCCAGGGTTGCCCCATCCCAGGTGCAGAATCCATCACATGCTGAATTTCATATGGTTGGTGATTGTTCAGTCCTCTAACTTGTCGAGGTGTCTCTGCAGGGCCTCCCTGATTTTCAGGGAGTCAACAGCTCCTCCCAGTTTTGTATGACCTGCAAACTTGCTGAGTATCCCTTCCAGTCCTACGTCCAAATCATTTATGAAGATCACACATTGAAGAGCACAGGGCCCAAGATGGAGCCCTGTGGAACCCCACTAGCGACAGGTCATCCCTCTGATGTCACCCCATTCACTATTACCCTCTGTGCTTGACCCATGAGCCAATTGCTCACACACCACATGATGTGTTTATCCAGTTGTGTGCTGGACATTTTGACCAGAAGGATCCTGTGCGAGACAGTATTGAAAACTTTACTGACATCCCAAAAGATTACATCAATGGGCTTCCTTTGATCAACTAGGTGGGTGGGCATAAAAGGAAATTAATTTTGACAAGCAGGACTTTTCCAGCATAAAGCTCTGCTGGCTCTGACCAATGACTGCATTGTCCTTCAGGTACTTCTCAATACCTCCCAGAATAATCTTCTCACTAATTTTACTAAGCACAGAAGAGAGACTGACAGGCCTATGTCTTCAGGGTCATCCTTCTTGCCCTTCTGGAAGATTAGGACATTAGCCAACTTTCAGTCAACTGGGACCTCTCCAGATTCCCAAGACTGCTCAAAAATCATTGAGAGGCCTCACAAGGACATCAGCCAGCTCTTTGAGTATTCTAGGATGAATCCCATCAGCTCCCACAGATTTACAGGGACCCAGCTGGAGCAGCAGATACCTCAAAACTTCAGGGTCAACTGGGAGTTTGTCATTCTCACAGCCATGGTCCTTAGTCCATCACTGGTGTTGAAGACAAAGACAAAGAAAGCATTAAACACCTCTGCCTTTATTATGTTCCTGTTTGTGAGGTAACCATCCTCATCCTGTAATGGGCTGATGTTATTTCTCCACTTCCTTTTGTTATTAACATATTAAAAAAACCCTCTTTTTATTGTCCCCCACATTTCTGGCCAGCTTCAACTCCAGCTGAGCTGTGGCCACACAAATTTCCTCCACACAGTGGCAAGCAACATCTCTGTATTTCTCCTACATTGTTTCCACTGAGCATATACCTTCCTTTTTTGCCTCTACCTCCCAAAGATTCCTGCTCAACCAAGCCAGCCTTCTGCCTCACCTGACTGACTTCTGACATTTAGGCATTGCCTGTTCCTGTGCCCTTAGGACATGATGTTTAAAAGGTGACCAGCACTGATGGACCACAGCACCTTCAAAACTGTTTTCCCAGGGGACCCTACTCACTAATGCCCTGAGCAGCCTGAAGTCTGCTCTCCTCATGTCCAGAGTTGAAGATTTGCTGTCACTTTTCCTCCTGTCAACAGAGATTTTAAGCCAAGAGGATTGCTCTGTGGTCACTGTGGCTAAGAAGGCCACTAATTGCCACTTGACTCACAAGACGCTATCTGCAAAAGCAATAAAATCAAGGAGAGCATCTTTACTAGTTGACTCCTTTAGTACCTGAACCATGAAGTAGCAGCCAGATGTTTTAGGAATCTTCTGGACCTGTTTGTGCCAGGAATGTGCCCCTGTTAACATAAGGCAAGTTGAAGCACCCCATAAGAACAAGGGCCGTTGACTTAGAGTTGGTGAATAATTCGCTGGTGTCATCATCCTGGCCAGGAGTCTCCACAACAGACTCAACTGTGTCACTGCCAGCTGTAAGCTCCATATATGCCAGCCATTCCATGAGGAAAATTGCTTTCCTGAAAATGTTTACACCTGTAGTGAATGCAGCCTTCACACAAATGTATTTTCTGTGGTTCTCTGTATTACTAAGGTTAAAAAAATTGTATTGAAATTTCATGTTTATCTTTCCAGCAATATCTTTCAGGTGTGAATTTTCAATAGAACTTGGCATAGCTGGAAAGCAGAGAGACATATTTGGTTGTTTCTTTAATATTTTCGGGGATAGTGACTCCACTACGCGATGGGCAGCCCGTTACAATGCCTGACCAGCCTTTCAGTAAAGAAATTCTTCCTGATATCCAGCCTGAGCCTCCCCTGATGCAGCTTGATGCTATGTCCTCTTGTCCTGTTGCTACTTACCTGGCAGAAGAGGTCCACCCCCTTCTTGGTACAACCTCCTTTCAGGTAGCTGTAGAAAGCAATAAGGTTCCCCGTTGAGCCACTTCTAGTCCAGGCGAAACAACCCAAGCTCCCTCTGCTGCTCTTTTAATACTTGTGCTCCAAATCCTTCACCAGCTCCATTGCCCGTCTCTGAACATATTCCAGCAACTGAATGTCTTCCTTGGAGTGAACGACCTAGAACTGCACAAAGGGTTTGAGGTGCCACCTCACCAGTGCCGAGCACAGGGGGACAATCACTTCCCTGGTCCTGCTGGCCACACTATTCCTGATACAAGCCAGGATTTCATTGGCCTTCTTGGCCACCTGGGCACACTGTTGGCTCATGTTCAGCCACTGTTGACCAGCACCCCTAGGTTCTTCTCTGCTGGGCAGCTTTCCAGCCACTCTGCCCCGTGCCTGTAGCACTCCCTGGGGTTGTTGTGACTCAAGAGCAGGACCCGGCACTTCACCTTGTTGAACCTCACACCACTGGCCTTGGCCCATCTATTCAGCCTGTCCAGATCCCTCTGCAGAGCATTCCTACCCTCCAGCAGAGCAAGACTCATGCTCAACTTGGTGTTGTCTGCACACTGGTTGGGGGTGCCCTCAATCTCCTTGTCCAGGTCATTGATGAAGATATTAAACAGACCTGGCCCCAGTACTGAGCCCTGGGGAACACCACTGGTGACCAGCCACCAGCTGGATGTAACTCAATTTACCATCACTCTCTGGGCCTGACCAGTTCCTTACCCAGCAGAGTGTGTCCATCCAAGGGACTGCCAGCTTCTCCAACAGAATGCCATGGGAGACAGTATTGGAGGCTTTAAAGTCCAGGTAGACAACATCCACAGCCTTTCCCTCATCCACTATATGGGTCACCTGCTTATGGAAGTGGATCAGGATGATCAAGCAGGACTTGCCTTCCACAAACTTGTGTTGGCTGAGCCTGATTCCCTGGATGTCCTGTACATGCTCTATGATTGCACTCAAGATCATCTGTTCCATAACCCTCCCCAGCACCAAGATCAAGCTGAAAGGTTTGTAGTTCCCAGGATCCTTCTTTTGACCCTTCTTGAAGATAGATGTCACACTGGCCAATCTCCAGGGTCAATGATTTTCCCATAATCACTCAAGATGACAATAAGTTAAGTTTCTACTATCACAAAGGAGGAGTAGGATAGACAGATGGCATGAAGAAACAGCACAGAAAGTTATGTTCTGTGACACACCAATGGAAACTAGTTTAATAAGGTTTTCTAAAGTAGAAGTAAAATGTTCTTGTTTTGATAAGATTGCCCCGTATGCAGTTGAAATTAATTGTGAAGCTTAGAAAACCTAATTACTGCTTCCAAGTGCTTAAGTGCAGTGACATGGAACACTTACCATCTTTTGTACGTCTGCAGAACGTCAGACATGCTGAGCTTCACTGCTTTCTTCCTTGACCTTAAGAATGGTTCAAAGACACTTCAAGAAATACAGAAGTGCTGACGTGTCCCTAGGGTTAGACCAGCAGACAACCAGCACTAATAGCAACAAGGTGTCCTGATCTCAGAAAAAGAGAAGCCCTAAATGAATGGTCAGATAACTCCTTTTTCCGCCTTTTTGTATTTCATGTTAGAAGGACAAAGGAGATGGGAAGTAATGCTGCACAATTAAGCAGTAACTTCTTTGAGCCTGTAAGGCATCCAAATATACATAAAATTGATTCCAGTGGAAGGTGATGAAGAGAAACTATGCTGGAAGCCCAAAGGGAGAATGCACATAATAGATACTACTGCAATAAAATGGAATATAAACCATCATACAAATAGCATGAGTGGATATAAATTCACCTCTACCAGAAGCTGCATCTGTTTCAGAGAAATATTTGGCATATAGTGTTGGGGTCCTCTCTTGATTTTGATCTCTATCTCCTGGTGTGAGAATAGCCTCTGCAAAGTTTCTATTTACAGGCGGCAGATGATGCAATACATAGCTTAAAACCTTGGATCTCATAAAAAATTGTAAACGTAACGAAGCATTGGTGTATGTCACCGCAGCAATGGAGTGTGCATGAAAACATCACATTGAATACCAAGCCCACACAAACCCAGAAAGCAGCTGCCCAAGCTGGAAGTTGTCACGAAAACCGTACTTGTCTTGTGTATAATTTCCAATACAAGTCTTCTAGTCCCTTTGAAATTATAAGAACTTCATGTTGCAGTTATTTGTTGTGATTCAGCCTTTTTTGACAGCAACTTGGCATACAGAGGAAGAAAACAGAAGCTGTCATCATCTAATTGGATAAGAATTTTGTTCTTACTGTGTCTGCTGTGGTCATGAAAATAAGAGAGAAGTAAAACACCACACAGATTGAAATACAAGCTCTTTAGAACAAAGGCAGGGTAAGAAAACTATTTTACTGCATAACAGTGTCAGATCAAGGCACAGACTTCAGAATGTTCTTCAGCACACACATCTCCGTGTGAACATAGAGCCAAAAATATGGTAAACATTACCACATGCACAACCCTCACGAGTGAAGCTAACGGAGAAACAAGGACTAATGCCTGAAAAGCAGGTGTGACCTCCGCATGAGGTGATATGCCGGCACCAACCTGTGCTCATTTGAGCTCTTGGTTTTTAAGTGGAAATAAGGTGATACACCAACTTCCAGTTAACCTTTGTTTTATATCACGTTTAAGTAAGTGACCTTCATTGCACAGAACAAGCAGGCTGCATCTGGATAATCCTTCATGGCAGTTTCACTTTAATGTAATTGATGAAGTTACCCCCTGCACAAACATGGCTCTTGGTGTCTAAACCCTTAATACATATGACTACACAGTTCTGAAGTTCTGTACTGACTGAATGGGCTGTCCAGTTTCAACAGCACAGCAAGATTAGCATGAGGAACTCCTAGTTCTATTGTAACAGTCAAAACTGTGTATCATTCACCTCTTTGCCTACCCTGAGCCTACTTCCCCTTCTTCCTTAAGGTTAATACACCCACATAAATCACTTTCACTAGCCCCTTCTGTGAATGTACATAACAAGATTTACAGTCATTTTCCAGCTTACAGTTCAAGTCCCTATTCAAAAACTGCAGGAATTTAGAAACATTTCAGAGGTTTTTCAGAGGATGAGCAGATGGGAAAACGAGAGACCAGCCTAAAAATCCCTTTACAAAAATGAATGTTGTTTTCAACATGTTGTGTTCTGTTTTCTAGACTAGACAATGTGTTCAGTAAATCCAATTGTCCAAGTGTTAATGAAAAACTGACACTAGGTTGGGCACTATTAATAAAGCTACTAATGCTTATGTAGTTGACAGCACTGAGCACACACCAAAAACTCAACAACTGCACAAAACTTTGAAGCTTATCACTGCATCAGCTGTGCCTTTGTCTCAGCGTGCACAGAAGCTGTGGCAGTATTTGTTGTGCCTCTCTGCCTTCACAATCACTGAATTCCCAGCTTTATTCAAGAGCTAAGGGAGTGAAAAACACTTTGCATTGAGAACACACACATTTAAGGAGGAAGCCATTTATATCAATGAGTAAAAGGTTCTGCATTTTGTTTGTTTCTTTCAGGTGAGGCGAAAAGAAACATTAATAGCATCTGGAATGTGTAACAGCTGTTAAATCTTATTCATCTGGCCCACTAACGCTGCTGCCTACTTCCCAGGAGAAAGAGACGCATAAAGAAAATCTCCAGCTATTTACTCCACTTCACTTGTCTTCCTCAGTGCCCACGCCACACAGTTTCCAATTTTACTTTACAATTTCCAAAATTAAGGTAGGAAATGAGCTAATTTCCCTCAACACAGATTGCAGCACTGTGCTTTTATTTGGGTACTGTCCAAAAGGTATTTCAAGTGTTTTGCATGCCACTTTGTATTAGAAGGGGAATGCTGTAAAAGAGAAAGTGTTTCCATCTTTATCATAGATTTGTACATACCTTAAGATTTTCTCCTCTTTTTGTAAACAATTTGCAAGGTTACAAATGACAATTTTCCCAGTACCTTCTTCTTCATATAGTGATGTGCTGAGATTGCAAAAACCCCAATTTATCTTGAAAAATGCAGTAAATTCATACACAGAAACAGCAAGATAACAAAATATTACTCTGGGTAGAAGTGAATCCAAATCCTAGGCAAAATAGCAGGACCAATTGCACTGGAGCATAGGCATGTCTTACAGACAAAAATCTACTTTATTCTAATGTTAAAAAAAATAATTGTGGGCTTTTTTTTTGAAACTCAGAGGGGTAACTGAAAACATGCTGACATTACTTAAACCCAATAAAGCAAACTGCAGCTAAGAATTCAAAAATATCTCTTCAGGCAAACCGATATGCTCATATGACTTACAGTTACTGAACAAAACCAAAGCTACTTTCAATTTTAACTGAAATGTTAGGTCTTCTTAGTTGATTTTTCTTCTTCAGCTAAACACTCATCTGTAAATAATGAGTTCTTGAAAAATAAATCACCCCGGGTCACTGCAAAGTCATCTGGGACCCTGGGGATTGGTAATGTGATCCTGTGCTTCTTATATCCAAGTTGCCAGTTTAAATCCAGTCTAGGCCAGCAGTGACCGAAGCCTACTGCCAGATGTTTTTTGTCATAAGTTAGAGGTTGCTAAAATTAGTTCATTTTGCAGTGAAAAAAATAACATTTTTATATGGTCTTGTGAAACTGTCACTGAAAACAGAATGGTCTCTTCCAAACCAAACTATCCCAAATCACAGAATCAGAGAATGGCTGAGGTTGGCTGGCACCTCTGGAGGTCACCTGGTCCAATACCCCTAATCAAGTAGGTCCACCTACAGTCAGTTGCTCAGGACCACATCCAGATGGCTTTTAAGTATCTCCAACGGAGACTTCACAAGCTCTCTGGGTAGCCTGAACCAGGGCTCAGTCACTCTCAGTAAAAAAGTGTTTCCTGATGTTCAGAGGGAACTGCCTGTGTTTCAGTGTATGCCCATCGGCTCTGGTCCCATCTTGAGAAAAGCCTGGCTCTGCCTTCCTTGCACCCTCCCTTTCCTGGTATAAATTCACATCAACAAGGTGCCTTAGAGCCTACTCTTCTTCACACTGAACTCTCTCAGGCTCCCTGTGTATGTCATGCTCTAGTCCCTTATCTTAGTGGCTGTTTGCTGGACTTGCTCCAGTATGTCCATGTCTCTCTTCTACTGGGGAGCCCACCACTGGACAAAGCATGTCAGATATATCTCATCAGGACTGAGAAGATGGCAAAGATCACCTCTCTGGACCTTTTGGCAACACCCCTTCTACTGCAGTCCAGGATACTGCTAACCCTCTTTGCCAAAATGATGCACTGCTGGCTCATGTTCAACTTGGTGTCCACCAGGACCATGAAGTCATTTTCTGCAAAGCTGCTTCAGACACTGGTCTCATCAACATGAGCCTCTTGAAATCTCTCTGAAATACAGGATCTTCCAATCAGATGGGACACACATTAGGTACACTCTGCTTGAAATTGCCGAAACCAAGCAAAGCTGACTTACTTCAGTGCAGGACTAATATACAAAATGGGCACCAGACAAACTTTGATCACTTTTCAACTGATCTACAAAAATCTGAAGCAGTTAACATACCTGTGGTGGATTGACCTTGGCAGGATGTCAGGTGCCACTCAGCCACTTTATCACTCCCCTTTCCAGTTGGACAAGGGAGAGAGTAAGATGAAAAACAGCTCATGGGTTGGGATAAGGCAGTTTATTAAACCAGAAGCCAGGCAAAAGCTTGTGTGCACAAAAGCAAAGCAGAAGAGAACAAGGTTTATTCTCTACTTCCCATGAGCAGCGATGGGCGGTCACTCCCGAGAAGGAGGGCTTCAGCATGTGTAATGGTTCCTCAGCAGGCAGCCTTTGGAGACAACGAATGCCCCCTCTCCTGCTCAGTGCCTTAGCCTTTATATCTGAGCTTACATCACATGGTGTGGAATATCCATTTGGTCAGTTTGGGTCAGCTGGCCTACTTGTGTCCCCTCCCAGGATCTTGCCCTTGATTGAGGAAGGAATGTTACAGTGCCGGTGCTGTGCTCAGCAGTAGCCAAAACATCCTTCTAGTTACCAATGCAAAGCACAGCACTGTGAGGGCTACTGTGTGGGAATGAACTCCAGCTCAGCCAGACCCAATACAACACTGCAAGACAGTAAGAAGAGATTTGTTGTAGACACGCTCTGAGAACCGTGCAGTTCACACAAGACAGAAATGTTCCGTTTCCAAACAGGCTCCTAGGCTTGTACATTTTTTACACAATATATACTCAAATCTAAGAGGTTTTGATTATCCAGAACAGCAAAATTAACTGCAGACATGTAGTTCAAATGTTTACGCTACCACATCTTATTGCATCACCACCCTGACATCTCAAGGTAATACTTTAAATAAACAGACTTATAGGTGAGCTGGCTGCCTTCATAACTAATTTTATTCATGCCCACCAGGGCATATGGACATACATTTCCTGAAAGAAAAAAAGTGTTTATTTTATTGCTTTATCATTTTAATTGTAATAATGTAATGAACTACGCTTTTATTTCAAGGTATTTACTACTTTAGTTTTCTTATTCTTATTTTAATATGTATTGTATCTCTTCCCTCCATCTCAGAAGATACTTCTAGGGTACTTGAATTTTACAGGAGACATTCCTGCCCTCATCCCTCCTTTAAAAAGATTTGTGTGGAACTCATAACACAAGGCCACATCTATTGAGCTAAATTATCTCTTTATTAGGAAAGCACCAACACCACATTTTTCAAAATTACTGGAATTTTATTTGCCTCAGGCTTATGACTTGCAACCAAAGACATTGTGCAAAGAAAGCAAAGATTAAGTACACTTTAGGGAAAAGGTGATAATCCACATTGGTAACATAGAAGATCAGTCTGATGAAAGAAGCCATACATTACACTATATAGATTGCAATATTCAATAGCATTTTTTAACCCAACTTTTTTAATAGAGGAAAAAAAAGTTAAGCAAAGTTTACAATAGACATAAATCTGATACTATTCAAAAAGCATTTTTCTGAAGATCGTCAAGCATAAAGTGGAAAAACGTATATGGGACAAGGTGGATGAAGGCTAACTATTGAACATTTATAAGCTATTAAACGAAGTTGCATCTATGTACCACAGTGTAAAAAACAATACAGAACAAATTAAAAATTTGAAAACTGCCTGATGAAAAATAAAAATAACCAGTGGCTTTTAATGACTTCTCCTGGTTATCAATGCTACAAAGACTTTTTTTTTGTCTCTCTGAGGCCACTGAAAAACACCTTATCAAATGATAAAACCAGGCACAAGCAAATAAGTACGAAGCCAAAACTAGCCTCTAGAAATATACTAATATCCCCCATTTTCCATCAGAAGTTTTTTTTTGTTGTTTTTTGAGGCCTACTTGGTCACAATATGTTACATTTTTTTTTTCTTTTTTACACCATGATATCATATGTTTGTTTGGCACTATCCTAAAGCTAATTTTTAGAGAATGAGAATACAGAAGCAACCCAATGTCTATTTGACAAAAAGAATTCACTGGGTGTAAAACAGAAGAAAAGAGAAGAGAAGGGGAAGGGGTCAGTTCTGCCAAGAAAATAAACCCTATGGATCACTCATCATCACTTCCGCTTGCTTCCGACTGGTCCTAGAGGTAAGAGACACAAGACAAGTCAGAAATTCTTTCCAGCTATTCTGTGGAATTTGTAAAAGAAGGAAAAAATAAAGGAAGTACATGGAAGAAAAATGATGATTAAACTACAAATCAAGATAGCCTTAACAAAGTTACTATGTTATCTAGTAGTATTATTTCATGACATTTCAGCTAACTGCCATAGACTCCTTTAGAGAAGGAAAGACAGCGAGTCAGGAAACACCAGCTTGCTCTTTCTATCCAGACATTTAAAAGCAACTGGGAAGACATTTATTTTCATTTGTTGCAATAGTAGAAGCACCCACCAAAAAAAAAACCCAAACCATCAAGCTAAAAGTTTTTCATCTGTGGACAACCGCAAACAGACCATGAGACTTAAAGGTTTGATGGATGTAGTAACGGCTCGAAGAAATAAGCTCCAAACTTCTTAGACTTCTTGTCTTCCAGCACTGGGACCAGATCTCATAAGCACGCCCAGATACAGTTAACCACCCCACCCAAATCTCTCAAGATGATCACTACAGATTAAACATGTGCTTAAGCATGAATAGTTGAGAATTCTGACAGCAAGCAGGACAGGGCAGAGATGCAATCACTGCAACCACTTCCACAGTCTCACTGAACAAAACTTACATTTTCATCTTGATCCTCATCACTATCATCATCACTCACGACAGGCTTGGCTTTTGCTCGGCTTTGCCTCTTCTTGCCTTTTCCTTTTTCCCGACTTTTTTCATCCTTCTTATTTAACTTGATTTTGACTTTCACTGATTTCGCTGCAAAACGTTAACAGCATACATTAATATAACTTTCACTTACCAACTTTTAAATGCTGTCTCTGTTCACAGAGATTCACCTCTAGTAGCAGCCTGGAAAGATATTCCCCTCTGACCTTATATGGACTGTGGAACAATGAATCAGAGGTATTTTGCTTTTATTTCTCTACTTCTCAACAGTTTTAACAGCTTGTATTAAACTATAAAGATCAAGTTGACCATGTGCACTTGCTTTTCATTTTCAGAGTGCACGGTTTCTACAGGCAGTATATGGTCCTGTGAGAAGATACATATCTAAAAATATTTTCTTCCAGACATTTTTTTTTTTTTTATTATTTTAAACTACAGAAATTCTATATGGAGGTGGCCAGCAAATTTTGAGCTGACACCCCTGTGAAGAACATGTTAAATTTCTGATTCCAGAATATCCACTCATTTCCAAATGAGCTACTAAAGCTGCGTGCTTTGCACATCTGTGTGACACACCTGGAGGAGTAGCTCAGTGCCAAGTACTGCAGGGACTGAATGAGTGTCCTGAAACAATCGGAGCTTCATTTAGTCCTTGTCACATTGAAGGGTATTTGTAATACCATGTGGTTCTCAACCAGGTGATGAACTCTGTATGTCACACCATACCCAAAGGTTGACCACCCATGGAAAAAGATTGTCTCTGGCCCTTCCAGGTACTTCTACTTACAAATAACATGAACAGGACCCAAAAGCTTTATAAACACTCATGGCCAGTCCATAAAGCACTTCCGTGATTTGTTTCTGGCTTAAAAATAGTTTACTATACTCTAAATGTTAACTTACACAAAGCAGCAAACCTACTAAGAAATTACTTTCACCACACTGGAAAACAGAACATTACAATCTGTCTCCAAGCAGAAATAGGAAAACCTTTCCTTCCACTCCCAGATACAATTTTCAGTATTTAGCAGGGGACTCACATTCTGATTCCGATTCTTCTTCTTCATCATCTTCTTCATCATCATTGCTTTCATCCTCGCTTTCTTCTTCTTTGGCTATCTTCTGTCGTGCACTTTTGAACACAGACTGAAGAACAATGGAATCTTCATAGATCTATAGTACAGATACAAATCTTATGTCAGAACTATAAAGTCAAGCAACATCAAAAATTCAAAGCACACACCTTAATTTTCAGTGCAAACCTGTACAATATATGGCCTTTTCAAATACCAACTAAAAGTGCTTGCTATGTGAATTGTACAAGAAATGCCAACATTAATTCTTCATGCTCTAAATGAAGAAATTTGTCAGTAGTGAGCTGCAAAGAAACAACTCTTACAATGTATTATATCTAAAATGTCCAATTAGAGTGTTTTTCTTATTATTTTTACTACCACAGGAACTACTGTAATTTTCATTAAATCATAACAGCCTTGAAAAACTACCAAAGGAACAGACTTCAGCAGTAAGCACCTTAATTAAAAAATGGGTTATAGTCTAGCAGTACAGGTGATAATGACAAATGGCTAACCCTCATGTAATTATCTTTAGTTTGGTTTTTTTTTTCTGAAATCCAAAGTGGCTACAAGGAAAATAATTTATCCCAAGCAGCTCATTCCTTCCTTCCTCTCAGATCTAAGAAGTCTGAAAAACAAAATCAGGGCTTGTTCTAAACCTAACATGTGTTCAAACATGCTATAGTTTCCAAAGTATCTTGGTACCTCAGATTTTCTCTTTAACCTCAAGCATGAGGGGACTGTCAAGACTTCTTTTGGCTTAAAACACATTTCTCAGATTAACACAGTAAAAATCTTGTTGTCTTGCTGAGTATCTGGTTCTTTACAATCACACGAGCAAATGACCCTGTACAGTTTGTTTCGTAAAACGTCAGAAAGTAAGCACTGGACAGTTTAGCACTAAAAGGTTAAGAATAGTTAATAAAAGAGTACAGAGTCACAGATTGCATTTGATTTTATCATCACAAATAACTACCTTGACTGTCATACTACTCCTTTGGCTAAATTACACACTTTGATGTATAAAGGGACACTTGGTATTTGCAAGAAAGATAATGGAAAGATTTTTGGCTGCCATTATACAATCTGTACGTTAAACCTTATAAAACTGCTCCATTATTTTGTAGGTTCAATAAACCAAATTAGAAAAAGTTTGTTCTGAATACTTTATATGAAATATCCAATTTCTATTTTTTCACTTGATTGCCAAGCCCTTTTTCAGCAAAACTGCCTCTCACTGTGGACTTTTCCCCATTCTGCAAATACTGCTGTACTTTTTGTTATGAGATTTTTGACTGCCCTTGATCATGGTAATATATATATATATATATATATACACATAAATAAATAAATAAATAAATAAAATAGTCATGAATGCTTTGAAAAGGCTGTTCTCATACTGTCTTATGACATTAGTGAGCTGTGAGACTCCGGAGCTTCCTTCCTCGAAGTCAAATAATAACTGAGTTTCTCTTATACCTACTTCTTTTCAAGTCAGTGATTGAGAGAAGCCTCCAAGTTCCTCTGAGAACCATTTATTTTTCATATCAATAAGCCTAGTGTACTCAATTGTTCATTGGAATGTCTCTTTCAACTAACCTTCTGTTCTTTCTCAGACAAAACACTTTTCTAAGAAAAACGAATTAAAGAAATCATACAGCATTGTCCTTTTTTAATGTTGGTCACTACATATTTATGGCATAATTATGATCCAGACTTTCAAACAGAATTTTCCAAGGAAATTGAGAGGGGGTAAAAATTATTTTAACCTTCTTAATGTGGAATTATTTTTAATATTTATATCTCTTTTGATACACAAAACAAACTGGAGCTGCTTCATGAAAAGCTGGGCAAATTTTATTATTCTGACGAAAATCGAAATCCAACAGGTTTCAAGAAATCCCTTCATAAAGGGAGAAGGAAGGACAAGAGAATTTCATGATAAATGACAACATTCATGACAATTCTGTTTCAAGAGATAGAAAGCATTTTTAACCGTCTATGCGTCTGTGTTTCATTCAACCATTACAACACAAAAAAACTTTTCAAAACTGAGGTTGCATTGAGGACAAGAGCCTCAACCCTCAAAGTCAATCTATCCCTGAAAACCTCTCATAAGGTTCCATCTCAGATGTAACTGCTTTGCTTCAAGGAAAAGCAGCATCCATCATACTAAGAGAACACTTGAAGTCACTGTGCGCTTTAAAAATTACCTGAATTAGCCCTTTGTTTTTCAGTGCACACACAACTAATCTAGTTCACTGATGTGAATTGATATATCAGAGCCAAGACCTGAACACAAGGTAGCAAGGTAGCCCTGAAAATGGAAGGACTGCTGCAAAAGTGTCCTGTAACTCACAGAAAATAAAAATGAATGGTGTTTATTCCACAGAATAAAAAAACATAAAACAAAATCTCAGCTACATGTTTGTTATCTGGACTTCATGCTATAAAAACTCTACGTCAGGTAATTAATGTCGGTTCACTGGAACAGAAAATAATACTACAACACTGATACGTGTTGCGCTATTTCCAAATAGAGTAGCAATATCTACTAGCAGTTCCATCTGCTCATGCTTATTGCCTTTGTCTAACAACAGACCAGTTTCCCATGAGCAACTTCAGTCATTCTGATGAAAATAATTTTACTACTAATTACTACTGATTTTTCTTTATCTCTTTTTATCTATTCTACCAACTTTTACCATTTTCTGAAGTATCAGCCATACTTTTTGGTATAAACTTACCTTTTTTCCCCTCACTTGTTATAATTAGACTTTATAGCTTTTTAATTGCTATATGACTAACAGTAAAGTGAAAATTTACACTTGGACATGTAGCAAAACTTTGTCTCAAGCTTTCTACCATCATTAATTGTCTTATTTTGATATTTTCAGTTGCTTTATTTATGGTTGTTTCCATGTAACTGAAGACAGTAAAAATATCGTTAAGTACAGAAAACATTACCTCTAGATATCAAAAATAATAACAAAATAATGAGCTGTGTCCAACAATCCTAAATTGCATACTCATTTTTAATCCTCAAATTTTAATATAAACTCCCCAGTTCAGCTAAAGGACAACACTAATGTTCAGAAATTTGAAGGATGCATTAGTACGGGCAGCATCACCCTTCAGCTTACTTTTATTTAGGTTTCTGTTAACATCTGTTTTTTTAATCTCTTGCTGTATTCGCATCACACTTTTTGGACCTTGTCTATAAAAATAATCATCCAAGACTATGTTTCACCATATGGTGAGAAAACTTTCTAATTTCTCATCCAGATTTCGCAGTCTTTCCTTTTGTGTCAGTATCCTTTTGCGTTAGTATCCTGTTCTGAATTTGTAGCACCAAGCCCATTCATGTGTGTACAACATCTGTTTGATATGAGTTTGCCTTCTAAACCTCTGAGACTCATCTGGGATTTATCATTATAGTCTCTTAAAACGGACACTGACCTTTTGACAATACAAAAAAAAATTGAAAAAGAGAGGGCTCCGAGGGTATAAAGCTTCACACATGCATCTTTGCTGCTGGACAAACATTGAATTTGTATGTTCCCTTCGCAAAACTGAAGAGCTCATTACAAAGTATTTCCTCAACACCCTGTCCTAAGCTGTACTGCTCCTTCTGTGATCCACTGTGGAAATCTAAGTTGATGTTTTACTCTACATACACTGCCTTTTACCATAAATTCAAACAGCCTTACTGCAGTTTAAAATACATGCAGATAAGAAAGAATTGATCTCAGAATTAAAGTCAAAAACAATTTCTCTACATACACACATTGCAGCTGTGTTCAGTGAATTCTGGATGACTCTAAGAATGTGGGCATTTTTTTCTATTCAATGTAAGAATTAAAAC
>JAWWES010000094.1:45100108-45162285 GCA_035583135.1 Lophotriccus pileatus
AAAAATAATAATCAACAAACACTGAAAACATTAGGTAGGGGAAACCTGTATCTTTAACAGAAATTAATTCAGACCTGTGATCCCTCCAAGTTGAATGTCTGAGCATTGTGACACAGCAACATAACATCTTTCTCCAAGTCTCCAAGACTCCGATACTTATGATTGCGAATTCTTTCCTGTTGCATTTGTCGGTGTAGAAAGAAAAACAGCAGAAAAGACACTGACTTAATATTTGATTCAACACATAAAAAGCTTTCTCTTTAAAAATTTTACCTAATCATCAAAACAAGTATCTGTTTAAAACACAGCAAGTCTTCAACTGTGTTGTTGACATATTACTCAAAAAACACATCATGGTAACAGAGAAAAATGAAGCAATTTCTCTGTGAACTGGAAGGATTAAAAGCAAGAAAAATGGAGCTCTTTTGGTAAAAGAAGTTCCAGTTTCTTCGTTCGAGCAAGGAAAAAAAAAAAGCTGTGATACAAATGAAAGTTAAAGAATTATGCACTTAACATGCAACATGCTGCTGAAACCTCATCTACTAAACTGTGCTGGATCTGACCTGGCTGTTCCAAGATATGGTGCTAACTAGGGTCTAGAGGGGAAGCCATCTGAAGTGCAGCTGAAGTCCCTTGGTCTGTTCAGCCCGGAGAAGATGGGAGATTTCATTGCAGTCTACAACCTCCTACTGAGGAGAACCAGGCGGGGCAGGCACTGATCTCTTCTCTGTGGTGATCAGTGACAGGACCCAAGGGAATGGCCTGAAGTTGTGTCAGGGGAGCTTTAGACTGGATATCAGGAAGAGGTTCTTCACTCAGCAAGTGTTTGGGCACTGAATAGGCTCCCTAGGGAAGTGGCCACAGCACCAAGACTGACAGGGTTCAAGAAGCGTTTGGACAGTCTTCTCAGGCACAAGGTGTGACTCTTGGGGATGGTCCTATGCAGGGCCAGGAGTTCAACTCAATAATCTTTGGGTCCCTTCCAACTCAGGATACCTATGATTCTATGACTTAAACTTAAAGTTGACTATATTCCCCTAGAACCACTAAATCTTCACAAACACAGTGTTTTTACCAAGTCACAATCAGGTCTTTGCAAAAAAGGCACTGAGATGTTATCTCTGAGAGTGCCATTCATGTCACCCTGCTACATTTGATTTGATTTTGAAATGACAGTGTTACACTGCAATACGCACCAAACAAAATTGCTAACAAGGTGTGTAACAATGTTTAAAATCAAAGCCACAAATAACAGGTACATGCAATATTCATGTTGTCATTTTAAAGATAAGTTTACGCCTACCCTTTTGTATAATAAAAGGAAAAGGAGAAATCTCCACTTCCAAAAGCAGTTCTTACCTTTATCTTTTTGAAGTCAACTGGTTTTCTAATCAATTCATAATACTCTGGGAGTTCTTTCCTAGACGGGAGCTGAATGAAGACTTCACTTAGCTGCCGTCCTGAACTGTTGAGAAAAACAAACCATAATGAAAACAAGAACTTCAGCTTTCTCACAAAACACACAAGCACACACACAATCTAATAATAAAGAAACTAAACTAAAAAAAATAAAATCACCTTTTTTTTCAAATAATGATAGACTGACCCCTGATTTTTAAATTTGATACAGATAATTAATTTACAATTTAAAACTGTTGTCCTAATATATCATCATCATTAGAGATCATTACGTATAACAGGCTTTACAGAAGCAGCATCAGGATTTGCATCTGAATTCCACAGTTGTTTGCTGAGTACACTCTTATCCCTTCCTCGGTTTTGTTCAGCCATTTTTAGCAAGTGCTCCTTCCATTACTTTTCAGCTTATCTTCTTCTTGGTCACTTTATAGTTGGTTTTGTAATTCCTCATCATAGCAAATCATTTATTCATACTGATTTCCATTATACTATATGCTGATTGCTATTAGACTAACTAGATGTTAGTCTAGTTCTTCTGTTAATTACTGTTGGATTTTTGAGAACATTGCAACTATATTGAAAATCACTACTGCAATTTGTAGATGACTCTCTCAGTCATCTGAAATAAAGTGATAAGTTATCTATAAGACTTTCATACTCTAGGAACCTTGCCTATCACTTACTTACTTACAGGTATTCAGAATTTCTAAGATTCTCATGTTTTCCATTATTTATCCTTTTTTAATAGCCATTTTAACACTTTCAAGTTGAGGCTCTATTTTAAATCTTATTAATTGTGGTTTTCAATACATGACTGTAAGTCACCTGCAGAGGAAATCTTCTGAAGGCACTTATGGACTTAATAGTTTTGTTTTCCAGACAAAGGAGCAGAAAAAAGCTCTGCTGAAGAATGGTAGTTCACCGCACATAGCATTCACGAGCATTTCCCAGTTCACATTCAAATACTTCCTTCTCTCACAGCTACTCCAAAAATGCCCTGTTTTCTCAGCCGCATCTTCAGATGGTAACTCGGGAATACCACAGACCTGGGCAAGAAGGCTGCCAAGTCCTGATCTCCACCTGAGCTTCTCTCTCACCGTCACCCTCCAGAGTGCTCTAGGATCTTATGAGACACATTAAACTAAAGCTGAATTGAAAGTTACCTGAAGCAGTTCTGCAATGGAGGATAAGGATGATAAAAAGCACATAACAGCTCTGCCTTTTACAGAAGTAATGAATGCTTACTATACCTTATGCATTTCTTAATGCCTGAAATAACACCAGAATTTGAGAAGGTGCTATTTTTCTTAGGTACCCAACAGACTAGTGAACAAGTAGGAATAAACAGGTTTTCCTCATTTCCTAACTAGCTGGTGCTCACCTAATCCACAATTTTTTACTGTTCTCAGTTTAGTCCTGGGAAAATCGTGCTCCTTGAATCAGTGAGGACAACAGTGTAAATGCTCTAACTGCAGACTGCTGACTAGTGTTGTTCTACCAACATCCTGGGCACCAACCAGCACCTAGAATATTTTTTCATTCAATTCAGACTGAGAAACCAAAAGCCTCAGTCTCATCCTGATACCTTTTGTCTGACTTGCAGCAGCAGAAGCCGCTGCCCTTGTCTGCTCATCAGTAACTCCTTGATACCAGCAAGTTTATGGCACGTGCCTGAGGGCACTCTGGGGTGTGCTGCTGCAGGGTGAGACAAGGCAGTGGGTGTACGGTGCATCTCAGCCAGGGAAGATGACAGTGACGTCTACCCCTTAGGCCTCCTGGGATATATACTCCAAGGCGTAGCTACCACTCAATGGTAGCTGCTAGCAATTTCACCCAACAGATCTAATTTCTTTAGGAAGCCCCCTGCTACTGAAATAAAGCAAATCATAAAATGACCAGATAACTGTCATGCCAAGTCTTACTATTTCTCTCCTGACAGCAAAGAATTGTGACATTGTGGCCACTGCAACTGCCATATTTGGTACAGACTCACAAATTTATTACTTTCAAAGTTCCCCTGTCAAAGTGTTTATACTCTGGATTTAAAGGCACCCATCTTGTTTATGACCTGTGTGAGTGACTATGTCATTCCACATGACAGAACCTCTTTTCATCACAGATGTGTATTAAGTACACACTACACAACTGGCTAAATCAACACGTGCTTCTATTTCTTTGCAAATTGAGGACCTTTTTTAAATTTTATTTTATTAATAGAGGGAAGTGTTGAGCAGTCACAGCTGCAACTGAGATCCATGAAATTTGCTCTGAACATAAGAAAACTAAGAAAACCAGAAATCAGACCTCTGGTGCCCAAATGGTATCTTAAAATTTAAGTTTCTATTCTCCATTTGTAAAATGATAATAAAATGCTGTGAAAGAAGTTCTATACCTGCGAAACATTCAGACTCCTTACAATCATCAAAAAAAAGTCCAGGAGGAATTGAGCTATTCATTAAATGATCAGTGCATACCTCATATATGCAAGGCACTGACGATGAGGAAAAGCAAAGTAAAGCAATTTCCTGTTGCACCATTACACAGCACACTGTAATTTACCTTCCTGCACCTTCACACAGTTTGAATGGGGATTGGCTATGCAGAAGGACTGAGTTATCAATGCTGTTTGAATTTCAGCAGCTTTCTTTTAACAGAAATGTCTGTATGACTAAAATTAGTAAACCACCAAAGCTGGTGTTTCTTTAGCTGCAGTTCAGAGTCTAATACCAAACAGAATGACTTCAGCATAAAGGAAACAGCTACTAATAAAATAATTTTGATCAAATTTTAAAACATGTTTAGTACATTTGTCCTATTGAAAGAGCTCCTGATGATTACAGCTTTTGATGTCATAGCTGTATTTTTTTCTCTTTTTACATACACAATCACCTTTATCCTATATTTTATTTAAAAATAAAGCAGTAATAAATTATTAAATAACAGTATTTTTTGGTACAGAACCAGCCAACAACGATTTGTTCACACATTTTACTAAACTAGGAATGTCAGAGAAAACCTTCAAGCTTTTGCTTGTTATAATTAACTACTGAGAATCTTTTAAGACCATGGAAGAAAAAGCACTAAGGGCATGAAATACACAACAGACAGAAGACTAGAGCCTGATTTTGTCTACTCAGATCAGTAACAGCCTATTCTGTTCTATCCTTTTTATAGAACCTACATTCACAAAGAAGTACTATTTATGTTACATCCCCTTTGTATATATGCATCCATACTGTTAAAAAATGTGATCTTTTCTAACATAATCTCAAACTGCTGTGTTGTAGATACAGTAGGAGAAAATTGGTAATTATTAACGCAACTCTGATTTTAATCCTTGCCCCCACTTATGTAATTAGAAAATAATAACCACAACAACTACCACATAGAAATCATGCGCAGTAAAAATCACTTATGGTTGCCTAGCAACTACCAGGCTATGTGCTGGAAGGAAGAAGGACTAGAATAAATTAAAAGACCTGACTGCAAAAGAACTGTGAGTGACAGTTCACTGCTACTGCATCAGTTCAACATGCTAGCCCTATGTGTGCTCACATTAAAAATACTTGCATGCTGTGCAAGTTAAAAAATCATTAAGAAATACTTCTCATTTAAAAAATATTTCTGCTTAGATAAAAAATTTGTGCTCAGTGTTTCAGATTTTCTCTCATTTGTGTCAAACTGCTTACAAGGTGCATACAAGCATATAATTTCACCTGTGTAGTCAGTACTGTCTCACTGAAATGAAATGCAGGAACCTCATTTGTATGAGGCTCTTTTTGTATTTATTTTCCCTAGCAGTATTTGGCCAGAAATAAGCTGCCACAGTCCTGACAAAAGTATAAGTACTATCAACACTCTTTCTCTATGGAAATCAAAAGGAAAAACAACTATCAAGGTGAAACTTCAACCTGTTCTTGTACTTCTGGCAAATTTCAAACTTTTAACAATACTGAAATTCAATTTAGATTAGGTAGAATAAAGCGTTCTGCACCCTTGCCTGAGTCAGAGTGCTCACAACCAGAACCATGGCATGATAAGTACAATGTTAAATCAAATGCAACTCACAAGGATGCTACTTAAAAAAAAAAACGTGAGTGTGGGAGAGGAGAATTAGAAGAGCTGACATAGTGTGGTGGTTCCTTTCTATTTAACAACAGTAAGCCAGCTATGTAGGGCAATTACTAATGTTCATTAAATGTATTTAATGGTTCCTTTTTGGAACTGACTGCAGTAATACATGGTGGACTTGTCCCCATCATTGAGATGGAAGTGGAAGAAAACAGTTAAACACACAATTCCTGGGTTTGACATATGGCTGTGTATATACTTGGCTTGGCTATAAATAAGAATTATTTACTTTGTGTGTTTGAATATCCAAGAGTACCAGTTGGCATAATTAATTACTCATTAGACTAGTGATGGCTAATTATACTACTCTTCATTTTACAACAGTTAAAAACTGGTACCTTGAGAAAACAGCTGAAAATAGTCTGAATAAAATCCATTTCACATACAGGAAAAATACTCTCTCCCAAAATTAGTGAATTTACTGAGAGCAATCATCTTCCCCTCTTAAGACTGTGCTATGCTTGGATAAACAAACTAACCTGTTTCCTCTTGCAAGGCTCTCCCATGCTACTTATCATTCAAATAATTATTTACATTTGTCTCAGTGTAAACTAATCTTTTTTGAATGGAAAAGCATTCAAGTACTATGTACAGCAACTCAGAAACACTAACAGTGTCACATATAAGGATATACACTTACAATGAGTATTTCCACATCCACACAGGCAATAGAGTCTCTGTAAAGCCCCTATCTTCTTATGACTGGACAATATTTATGGATTCTAGTTGGCTTTGATCAGTAATTTCGCTGCCCAGGTAATTATTTTTCTGTTAGTTCCACTTGAACTGATACTTGAACCAAAAGAGAGGTTCCCTATTTTTAGTCTGTAAGTACCATATAATGCACTCCGAGGTACTGAATTTCATGTCATTTCTTTTACTCCAGACTTAACTGTTCCAGTTTGCCGTGAATATCATGCCAATACTGATATTTTAACATTTTATGTTTTGGCTAGGACACTCCTCATTTAATATGTATCATAAATATATTGTGATGTATGCCAACACCGATGCTCCAAGAACTTTTGTGGTATCTTCTTTCAAGTTTAACAGTTCCTTTTTTAACAGTGCCTTCAATTACATATTTTTGCTTCTTTTCACTCAGATTAGTGAGCTTACTCATTAATCTACCCTTTCCTTCATATTATAATTTTCCTGTGGTGCCCTAAAAAGTGCTTTACCAAAATCACAGAATCATAGAATGGTTTGGGTTGGAAGGGACCTTTGAAGACAAACTACTTCAACTTCCCTGCTGTGGGTAAGCAAGGACATCTTTCACTAGATCAGACGACCAGAAGTCAGAGCATTCTGACTGTATTTTCTCTCCTGCTTCACTACAAATCTATTCTCCGTTTTAAATCATTAAGATGAAACCTAGACTAATTCACTTTACCTATGATAGCAAAGCAGTATAGAAGAGTAAAAAAGCATTTGCATCTGTAAGTACGGCTCTGTATCTACACCTGACGACATGTTTTATGGTTTGATACTAAAAACTGAGTACTAAAAGCACAGGTGCACGTTAAAAAGTGACTTCAACAGCGATTTTTTCCTAATGATTTGGAGCACATATCCTACAGTTCTTCAGATTGAGGTATCACTATCTGTTTCCAGTTAACAAGGACAAATACAGAGATAAGATAAAGAAATGCCTATCAACAGCAAGAAAGCTTGAAGCACATCTCCCAATACTGGAATCCAAAGCAACACAGGCTGCAAGATGTAAGTATAGTCAACTTGACAAGGACCTCAACAACTCTCACACCAAAGGCATCTAAAGCAGTCCAAGCTGAACAATTCCGGTGCCTTGCATCTTTGTACTTCTCTTTTTAAACTATTTTCTTTATTATATGGGACACACCCCAGGTCCCATAATTTCAGGAAACCAATGCTGGCTGCTGGTCAAGTCAAATCTCACTGCAGTTTTCTCTCCTTCAGTACATTCCTAGCACTCTAGAAAGATACAAAGAAAATCAGCTTTTATTTAAAAATTCCTTTTTTAAGAACTATTAAACTGATTGTCAATGTAATGTTTCATTAAAATCAACGTAATTTGGGGATTCATGATAGGAATAAAAGGAAAAGGTGAGTTGCTATACTGTACTACATAAAAAAGAAAAATCTAAATGAAAACTTGAAATTGCACTGAGGACACAACAAAGATAAACAGCAAACCAAACTCAATGCTAACTTCCACTCTCTTGCACGGAGTTCTTTACAATACAAATACCTGGATAACTACCTCAGTTTCCTTTTCAAAAAAATCACATGCTGCATTTCTCCACATGGAACATTTACCTCAAATGTTGCTAATATGTCTAAACTCATTTTGACCTTTACATAATAATTGTTTAGTTCAAACTTCAATTTACTAGAGTTTATTGTTTGTATTATTGTAACCTTTAGCTTCCCTTGACATAGACAACCCAGCCTATCTTTTTGTATTGTGTTTAAACAAGGAAAGAAAGGATGGTACTTGTCCCCAGCTGCCTACAACAGAAGTCAAGTACTAGACAGTTAGGAAAGAAATGGAGAATTCTTCCCTGCATCAATATTACACACTGTCGCCACAAAAAGCAGCCAACTAGTACTCCAGACTTTTGAGCACCACGTACTTTAATTCTTTTTTTTAAAGAAAGGTTTTAATAAGAACAGAGAAGTCATTCTGTACTTACAAGGAACTCTTCTCAAGACCAAGGGAAAACATGAGCTAAAGCATGCAGAAGCTTATTAGTTTACTAATATATTCCTTTGATTTTTTTGCATGCTGCCCTTTAAACTGCAACAAAACTAACTAAAGATTGCAGAATTGGTTTTGACAAAGTAACTTAGGCCAAAGTCAGTTAGATTTTGGATGAGTATCACAGGACCACCTTTTGGGACACAATCAGTTCTCCATAGTTTGAATCAGCCCTCTGGACTTACCATGAAGAAAAGATGAATCATCTATTAGCACTGAAATTTTAGCTAAAGACAAAGATGATTTCAAGCATTCAAATACTAAATACAGGAAAAACCATTTTTTTTCCCCAGATGAAGCTCATGGCCTACTTTTCTTCCAATTAACCTGTCCCTCTATACTTGCCCCAATTGCTTTCACACACACAAAAGCCCAGAGCTGAACAAACATGAACCCCCAACAAAGCTGAAGGGTTCCAGCGCCTAAAATCCACTTAATCTAAAGCTGCAAATCCTGAAAATAGTAATTGAACTCTAAAGCAAAGTTAGCCCCAAAGATTTTTAAGATGTTGAAGTTTCCTGATGCCTACATGTGTAATTTTGTTCTGTCCCAACTTTCACAGGATTGAGTGGTTTGGTGTTAGCTCACAAAAAAAAATCACAGCAGAAACTTGGAACTCCTCTGTATAGGTTATAGCACTGAACACCTCAGTTTAACAGGCATCTTTAATTCCTTATGGAACAGAGCTTCATACAGTTTTTAAATTGGAAACAATCTGTCTTGCATAAATGTGGGCTCCTGCGAGAGGGATAGTATGCCTTGTAACTACATAATAGCTCAGTGGTTAATGTTTTTGATAGAAATTAAATAGGAACTTCCTGAGGTACAAATGTCAGGCAAAAATCTTTAACCTGCACAGTAAGTATCAGTTACTAGCAGTAACTATCCCTTACTGAAAGCTAGCAGAAGTAACTTTGCTATTTTAGAAGTGAGAATAGAAGTGATGAGAAGTGCTTAGCATCAGGACAAGGTTCAAGGCCGAGAATCCAAAATCCTTGCAGCCCTGATTGGAACACCTGAACTTAAAAACATCTCCCTTCTCAGTATTTTAGTAGTTGGGAGTCACAGCCAGCTAAATACACTGAGATTGTAGTGAGCATGTTTGTTGCTGTGAATGCTGTTCCAATGAACTTTAGGATGTATTCTAGATAGAGCCCACAGATCACAGAAAGGTTCACTGTAACAGTTACATGCCAAAAAAGTCATGCATCACAGCAGTGTGTGCTTCGCTAAGTACCACACAAATTACCCCTGTACAGGCAGAGCCAGAACAGGCCAAAAAAGGGCGAAGTGCAAGTTGCCATTTAAAGTCACAGACTGAAAGTTGTTTACAGGCAAAAAATACTTTGTTATACCTGTGCAGGTTGCCTAATGCAAGTACTTCTTGCCTTTTCTGAATGCATTTATTATTAATTTAGTTTATAATAGGTGTTTATATGATTTTAGTAACTCAATATATAGCAAAAAAGGGACAAGCACATGAGAGGGATTTACTGATTTTTGACAGACAGAAGCTGAGTTAAAATAAAACTTTCTCAATCAAGTTTGACTTAAAGATGTTATGGACTAATTCTCAATTTCTTGCCCATGAAGTACAGGTAATTTTCGATTTGAAAACCTGCAAAATAGAAGTCTTCAGATGGCATTTCAGATCAGAAGGAATATTTTTTCCTGAGATCCAGCTATGTAGCATCTTTTTATGCTGAAAATAGGAATTACTTGACAAACAAGCATCCATCTCTTCTGTGGACAACATATTATGCTCAGTAGTACTATACTTTTTCTTTTGGCAGCTCTGACATTCCTGATATGTGCCCTACACATTTTGGGCAGTCTTTCAGGTCATGGTGAGACCCATGCAAACTTGCATTAATAAATCTGCAGCTGTGTCTTTGAAAAGATTAATCTCAACACATGCTGCACCACTGTGTTGAAGGAAAATCCCACTCAAGGTAAATGTTCTTAGGTACACCTTCTGAGCAGAATGACTTTACTCCTAAGCAGGAGCTCTATGCTTACTTTTTTTAATTGTGTTTCAACAACTTTCTATCAGATGGGTCTTAAAAAATCCTGAGACTTCCAGGATCAGGCCCTAAGTGGAATTACTTATCTGAAAAGCTGTGTCAGCAAGTCTTTCTGAAGACTGAAAAAAACGAAGCTGTTATAAAACATAGAGAGTGACATCAGCAGAGGGGGAGAGAGGACATACAATAGACACAGACCGTCTCTAAGCTCACCTATCCTTGTAGTTTATCACAGTATCAATGATTGCATTCATTTGTTTTGTCAGTTTAGGTGGGTTGGGTGACAACTTCTCTGCAGGAGGTCTGCCTCTTCTTTTCTTTGCTTTCTCTCCATCCTCCTTCCCAGAATCTTTATCCACGTTTCTTCGTCTCTTCCGTTTTTTAAGCCGAACTTCCTCTTCCATTTCTTCCAAATTGCCGTCTTCAATTGCCTGACAACCATGGATTCAAGAAGTATGATTTTTAAACAAAACAGATATTGCAAAGGTAAATAACAAACTGTATTTAAAACCAACCACAACAGAAACCAATGCAACTCCACCGGATGCCAATAATTCAACTCAAAATGTTCAGTTTATTTATAAACAGGAGTACAAGAAACTGAGTTTCTGGCAATCAAAAAGACACTAAACATTAATTTGTCCTAAGAATCGCACTGTCCTTTCTTTAAATAGATGTATTGTTCATCTGAACCTTGAATTCCACACCAAATCACAGCCTGTGGTATTGCCTCAGTAAGTGTACAAAAAACAGTAATTTTTTCATATTTGTGTTTGTTTTTGGTTACATGCTAGTTCTGTAGTTCCATGCCAAACAGACTTTAATATCACATATTTCAAACGGGATAATCTAAATTGTGCTTCGCTCCCAAAGTCAGCTCACACACAATTCTTTGTGCATACAAACAACACAGGGATACTTCATGCAGTAACAACTCAACTTCTCTTCCAAATTTTTTAAGCAACTTTTAAATCGTCTGTTAAAACCATCTCTAAAATGTATCATTTTCTTCTAGAGTAGTAAGCAGGAGGTAGGCAGAAGCACTGACAGTACCGCTTTTACTGTAAAAAGCACTCACAACATGGTAATGAAAAAAAAACCCACCCCATAAACCAAACTGCACACACAGTCACAGACACTGAATACTTGTTTCAATTACCTGGATGTATGCTTTTAACCAGACACAGCAGCTCTACGTAGAGGGATAAAATAATTGCTACAAAAAAACAAACTAGAAATAAAGGGAACCTGTTCACACACACTATCAGATCCATGTTATAAAGCAAGAAGCTGAACTTTTCTTGATTTGAGAAAGCCAACAAAAGAAAAGAAATAAAAATACCAGATCATAGGAGAACTGAAATTAAAATAGAAAAAAATTAAACAAAAAAATCTTAAAATTAAGGCTTTCTGATTAATGCTTTCTCAGAACATAACTGATGGTATTTGTTGCTTTTGCCTCAATATTGCCTTGAGTACATGCAAATGCTAATCAATCCTTTCTCGCAGCTGAAAGAGCTCTAATCCTAAGGCAATTACCTTCATTTCTCCACAGCACCAAACATGGCTAATATTTATGATCATGTGAGCACAGCAATCAATATTAAAAAGTGATTACAGCCCAGACGTAATTTTTCTCAACTGTGTACAATGTCTCTTCAAAAACGTTTCGTGAACAAAACCTGATGCACAACACAAAACAACCTGGCATGTTAAAAATACCAGTGGGGTTTTGAAATCTGTTTCCTATGCATCCTCCGATGTGCAAATCCACAGAACAAACATAAATGCAGAATCCTTAGAGACAGCCTGAAACTAGGCCTTAATAATCAAAAGACAATTTACATCATGCTTCCACAGCATTCAGATAAACACTATGAAGGAGGCTCGAGATCTAATGAGTTAGGAAGAAAAGAGAAGGAAAAAAAAAAACCCTGCACACAAATTCATTAATATTCATCTGAATAAAGCAGGACATGCGCTATAAACCACTGAGGCTAACAAAGATTAAGAAAAGGAAATTTCTCTGCATATCTTCGAAGCTAGAAAAGCTAATAATAAATACAGTATGCAAGGCTGTCAACAGTTAATGTCACTGCTCTCCTCAAGCACTCAGTTGTACACTGAAACACGGAGAACACTGACTTTTGATGTGTTACACACCTACACATGCCTGTGATGTAGTTCTACTGAATCTTCAAGACAGCAATGAAAAAGGATATTTACCTTACCACTATCAGCAGGCCGGCTATCGGAAATCACACTTAGTGGGGATAAAATTAACAAGCCAGCAAAGCAGCGAGCTGCTAGTCTCTTCATCAGCTGATCAGGAAAAAAAGAGAGCTGGGGAAAGGCTATGTTTTCATATACAAGTAATTTTATTTTACTGAAAATTTAATACTGAAAGGATTGTGGATACTGAAATCTGCTGTTTCATTCTACCTACTACAAGGCCCAAAGCCTTCCTCCTTCAGCCTGTTTTAATATTGACAACTACTTATCATATTTCTCCCCAGGCATTCAAGTTAGATTTTTAGCTGGGCAGTTACTGATCCCTGTTAGCATTTCAGTAATTATATCACAACTAGAAAATTTCATGTATGATTTGAAAACTGAAATAGGTTGCACGTCTTTTAAAGATGCATTTATTACAGAAAACGTATTCCTATTGCTCTGCAGTGAACAGATCAGGTTTGGTTATTGGAACTGATAAAAATATATATTCTGATTTACAAGAAATTAGGAAAAAAACCCTAAACCAAACCAACTTATCATTCTGTTAACTTTGTTAGCATTTTATTGTCCTTCAGAAAATGTTCACTTAACTACAATGTATATTTCTGCTTGCTTGACAGATCTTCTATCACCAAAAAAATTCACAGTGGTCCTGTCATCACAGAGTTTACTCATTTTAGAATTCTGCATAAAATTCTTGCTTGGAGTAGGCAATACTTTTGAAAATGAATATTCATTAAAAAAAGACAAAAGTGAAAAACGGGGGTTTTTCTGGTGTGTTTCTGGTGGTTTTGGCAGGTTTTTGGTTTGTTTTTTGTTTTTTGTTTTTTTTTTAATATTACGTATAACAATGTAGTAAAGAAAATGATAAAAATAAACCCAAAGTGAAGTAACTTATACTTTTGCACTCTTAAAATTAGTAACTAGCAAGTAGCAAATTAATTCCTAGAAAAATACAGATCTGCAAACAGATGCTAAACTTTCTAAACTTTCTACTGAACCAGTAATGTATCAGTTTATACTAAGCTTTTGAAACTTCTGTGTGTGAATGTAAACTCAGTCTTCCTTAATTTAAGACTTTAGCGATCCCACTTGAAAATCAGTGTGACATTACCAGCAGTACAAAAATGTTGCTACTATGACTCTCAACATTAGTTGTCAAGTGGTACATTTGTATTTTGTATATAAACAATAATATTTAAAATTAAACCTGTATGATTTATTCTGCCTCAAAAGATGGCTTAAAACCATACCACATAAATTAATTATCAGCAGACAGACTAATGATCTGTGCATATGTCTACACACATGATCCAAGCATGTGTGTATTAGCATCAAAATATTTATTAAGCTAATTCATCTGACCGAGCTATTTGTTAGAAAAGCTTACTTTTCTAGGGTTTAAGTGCTACACCAGAGACAATGCCCTTCTGAACCTTTATCAAGACAATAATGATACAAATCCCAGGCACAAATCTCCAGCTCCTGACAGATGATGGGCTGTGTGAGAGTGCAAAATAACACAGACATCTCCCATGCTCAAATGCCTCTGGATTAGTGAGGTGAACAGTAAGGAAAGTGGTACACAAATAAAAATTTAACACTTTCCTTCCCTTTAGGGAACTGGACAAAACACTACAAAAAAAAGTCTGGATACTGCCGACATCCAACAGGACACCTCATTTTCTTGGAAGAAAGCTGTAAAAATTTAATGTCAAATTTTGCAAGTTGTTGAGCACCTTATGAAAGGCAAACACACCTTGGAGGACCCACATTAAGTTCGGTACTGACAAAATGTTCCTGCTTTTCTGACTCTCTCTTATTGCTGTAACCTAGTCCATGTGCATGAAACAATCTCACTGCTTAAGAGATAAGAGCACACTGGCTTCTCAGGGCACCAGAATTTAAGAAAGAGCACACTGATCATGGATTAAAGAAATTAAACTGTGTTCCTCCAAAAAGAAGACCCCACCTCCCAAGCAAAAACGTATTGTAAAGAGGCAAGTAGAAGTTACTTCTGAGACAGTCTGCCTTCCTTCTGCTGCCTGCAATTACATTTTTCCCTTCAGAAAGGAAAACAACTGTTTTTGACGTGAAAGTATTCTTACTGAATATGGATATACCACATGAGAACCACAGAACAAAGTAAGGATGAAATACAAACTGTTTTGTTTCTCCATTTGAAGGACAGGACACTACAGATGTATTCTTAACTTCTTCTGAAGAACACGACACAGCCCCATGACTGAACACCTTTTCAATTCAGAATTACAAACTCAAATAAGCACTAAGAGCTACAGCTCTGAGTTTTGTTTCAGGACCACCTTCTGCAAGCCAACAGTTGAGTTGGCCTTATATTAGTTTTCATATAATTTCACTCAAGTGTGGTCACAAAGTGAATCAACGGAGGTGCTCATCTTAAAATAAAAACTAGTTTTGCTGGCCAAGCCTGTCTTGTTCAGATTGCACAACACTGTAATATATAATGTTCCTTTGACTGGACATGACTATAGCTATTATCATGTGAAGAGATTTACTAGCATGCTAATTAAACTCAATGTTTCCATAGAAAGCTTATAAAACATAGCTGAATGGGAAAAAAAAAATTACCTTCCCAGCTCCCTGAACATAAATAATAAACCAATCATGCAAAGTTTCTGAAAGAATGAGCTTTTTTGGGAACAACAAATAACTTAACTGGGCACTGTGCTATGGCCAAAAGGCACTAAGCTTTAGGGCTGTTAAGCTATTAAAACCAAAAAACATGTCAGTAGTGCAGTAATGAACAACAGATTACTGCTTTGCAAAATGAAGTTCCGATTTACCACACAGAAGAGAAGAACGCTATGGACAGCTAATAATAAACACTGAAAGCACTAAAATGACATCTATCTATCCCTGTCAATTTCTCTCTTCAACATAATCCTTCTTGGAAAACTCCATTGATATTCCAACGGAGATTCTCCTTTTTTTTTTTCCCCTCTGTCTTCATCTATTTGGAACCCTACCACTCTTCATTTTACACTTTTTTCTCAGATTAAATCTGGCAACCAATGAAGACTTCAACTTTCCACCCTGATGTTCACATTCTTAAAATGACTTCTGCAAAATCCAGCTCTGCAAAATACCATAACTCCTGACAAATTTTCATCTAATTGGGCTTAAGATACTCTACCAACAGTGCAATGACTAAATACCTGAAGATAATTTTAAGGATTGATGAAGAGTTATTTTAATTGAATTTCGTCTCCTTGCTGGGTATTACTGCACAACAGGTTTACCAGACTAGTTTTGCTGGGACCAAACTAAAGCAGAATGTACACCAAAATCTGCCAAAGGCAAATAATTCGTGACTACTTCCAGTTTTTCCTTGCTTTTGCTGGTGACTCATTCTCTTCCACATAAGGAACATTCCAGAAAGTCTCCATCCAACACTTAAGTAGAAACAAAGGTATTGTTCTTTTAAAAACCTTGAATAAAATGCAATTATTGCAGAAACATATCAACTTGTAACACATGGTCTTCTCAGATAAGCTGAACTTTCACCAATTACGAACACTGAATCCTTCAGCCATGTGTTCAATCAGGGTCTGCGTCTTCACATCACTGCAACTTGCATTTTAAGAAGTGGGAGAAGATAGATTGTTTTCTATTTTGCATGTTAAAATTATTTGCACTGAAACTCCAGTTGCCTGTATTTAATTAGACATTAAGGAGAGCAATAATGCAAATTACAAATAATTTTTTCTTGCATTTTCATTTAAAGACTGATGTCAAAAAGACCTGATAAAACCATGCAAGAATGTAAGTTATCATTAGAGAGAAACTGTCTCAACTACAGCAACAGAGAATAACACTGAAAAAAAAAAAAAGGTATCTACTTAAAGTATTAATAGGACCAAAGCTTTTATCTTCAGTGTTTTCTTGCTGGTCTGAGAAAATTTTTTAAGGTCAAATATCATAATATTTAATCTTGATATTCTGCGGTCTACATCTACTCAGCCACAACCTTAAAAGTTCAATAGAACTATCAGTAACTGTCTTCTACAGTTTTCAAAATGTCTTGCTAAGAAGATTTCATTTGAACAACCTCTTGACCAAGCCAATCTCACCCACGAGCAGCAGAAAGATGGGGGAGAAATCCAAACATAGTCAACATATGTTAGAAACTATCGATATTAACCTCTGACTCTTTACCACTGAATTGTTTTGTTGCAGTTGGGTTTTTTGTCTGTTTATGTTTCCCAAATATTCTCCCCTTCATTTTAGAAAGCTGTATCACCTGCTTAAGAATTCTTGTCACTTGAAGTAATAGCATGTTTCTGAACACAGTGAAAAAATGCTCTCATTCAAGAGTGGAGGATAATTTCTAACAGACTTGTGAAATACTACGCAGGAAAGTTGCAACATGATAAACAAACTTATTCGGAAAGGGATGTTAAAATAGCAGTTCTCAAGTACATAATACTTGAGTATTTCAGATGGCCATCAGATTGTTCATGGCCTTTCCACATAACGATGACTTGAAGAGTAAATACTGTTAATGCACTGGCACTGGAAATAGTTGCAGGTATCTTTGGAGGTATGATTAGAAGTAAAATTGAGAGATGCAATGAGATGTAACCAACTTAAGAAAGACACTGGAAGGCTATCACAAAAATACTGCAGATATGTTTCTGGCTTCAGATTCCAAGCAATCCAACTTAAAGTAAAATCTACCATGACAGAGATGCCTTATTTTTTCCCCTTTATCTTGTTCACTCTCACAGAGGTGCATGTTTGTTGCTTAGACAGGATTCTGGAGCATTTCGTGACCGGTGTTATTCAGCGAGAAAGTGTGAAAAGGGAAGGTTTCTCCTGGTTTTTAATTTTTATCAGCATTTTTCTCCCTGTCTTGTCTGGAATTCTGTGTGTGTGGAGGACAGTGTACTGACAAAGGTATTGTGAGAGAATTGGCAATAAAGTTACGCTTTTTCATAACCAATTACATTATATTCCCTAGAACAGGAGGCAAGGAAAATCAACTGCCTGAGAAAATTACCTTTTCTAATGGGTGCCAGGGGGAGGGGAGGAAGATTACTTTTCTTGCTTTTTCCTAAATTCCTTTAAAATAATAAGCATGGATTTTGAGTAACACCTATGTGTCCTACAAGGGGAGATGTTCTTTATTACCTTGGCATCTCAGAGTTTAGAAGGAAAATAGTATCAAGTTTGTTATAGTTTAGTTTATACTGGGGGTTTTGCTTCCAGATCTTTCTTTTTGTAAGGATATATTGTTCTATTGCCTTCTAAGATTAATTTTTTTCTTCCATTTTTAATGACTCTCTACAACAGCTGATTAATCAGTTTAGAACTTATGAACAATATTTAAGGCAATTTAGTAGTATTTGTGGTAAAAACTACATTCCGCTCAGGCTCACAGACAAAATGTCACAGAATAGGATGGAACATTTTGCAATGAAGTCATGAAAATGCTCAACAATAAAGGCCAGACCCAAAACCATGGAAAAATCTTCCAGGAATTTACTGTCTCCCAGTCAGGTAAGACATTGTTTATTTTAGACAGGAGATCATGCATACAAAAACCAATCAGGAACACATCTATATTTGACCACAAATAAGTACAAGGAATGACTTTTCTTCCCAGTTCTGAGACACGTATTTTCTGTTGCCATTTACCTTGTACTCCACAAAATACTGATGCTGTTGCAGGTTTCTGAGTAATTCTGAGCAATGTTAATTTATCTTTTTCTCCTTATCATTTACCTTTTTAAAAGACATGCCATTCTTCTGTTGTGGAAAAAGGCAGGAATCGTTACTTTGCTATGTTACATCCTGGTATACTAACAGTGTGGCTGATGTTTAGCAGATCATAATGCTAACAATGAAAGACAGACTTCTCCTGTTTGATTTTATTCTTTACAAAAAAGTTCTCAAATTTCTATCCTTAAGAATGGATATTACTGGATTTTTAAATTTATTGTTAAAAAAATCTCCAGGGCTTAGCCCTTCTTCATCCAAAGAACTTTGTCTCCTTTTTCTTCTAAGACAGGGTTTATATCCTCACCAGACCTCCTCTTCAGCAAGAAACCACAGTCTTGGCTCTTTCCAGGACATTCACTTGCAGTGACATTCACTTGTAGTGAATGTTGCAAACGTTTGTGGCAACAGGCATCTTTTTCTATGGTAAAAATAAAACTGAGAATTCTAAGCACTGGAAAAGTAAGTGCACATGACAAACTCTGGTTCTGGAACATACTCAGGGGGAGTAACAACAACGTCTGGCAACGTACAGCGGGATACTATGTCTTAGTAGAATGTTTCCTATAAAGAACAAGATGCTTTTTCTTCTACTGTGGAAACAACACAGCTGAGGACTAAACACAAAGGGATGACTAGCAGATTTCCAGTGTGGAATCATTAACTTTGAGCCAAATCTATAGCCTTAGAGTAAGGGAATTATTTGGCTCTCAAGTGAACAGATATTCAGCGGTGCCTTCTAACTGCCCAGAAAAAATAGTAAAAGTTTTCTTTCTTTTTGATCAACAGATGACTAGACAAACAAAATACTTTTATTTTACAAGTGAGCATAAATTTTATCTGTGTCCTGAAACACTACTGTACTTAATAATGCAACATGAGAAGCATACAGTACAAAGCTTAAACTGGCATCTTTAAGCATGTCAAGTAAACTCAGTTCCTGCCAACAGTCATCCCATTAAATATTTTTTCTCGTATGTTCTTCCTCTCTCTTGTATTTAAGTACATTCAGACATTCTCAGCAGTTATTTTTTATTAAAGTTGAAAAAGTGGAACACAGCTAAATGGGAACAAAACCAAGAAAAAACCCTCAAACCAAGACAGATAGAAGTATCTTGCAAAAAAATGAACAGCTTTCAGAAACCATTATAGTTTAATTATTTTTCAGTGGATGTTCATAGATTTCTCCTATCTTCTTATTCACACAAAACAAGTCACAGATTTTTCCAATAGCATGGGAAATTGGGTTTAGAGATCTATTATTATTAATGTAGGTACTATGAGGCAATTAAGAATGGGAACCACATAAGAGTGTAGGTATGAGAAAAATATATGGCAAGAGGTTAGAAAACTCACTTCTTATGCCAATAGAGGAAAAAGTTTTGCTTATAGAAGTAGACTGTGTTTAAAGAATAAACAGTAGGAGATAGCCCTTTGCAACAATTCCAATGTAGTTTTTCAACAACTTAGAAGAATTCGGAGGAAGACTACATGAAATGCAACTAAGTCAAACTTTAGATAACTTGCTGAGAAAAGTTTAGTCACATGTATCTTTTATGTATCTTATACCAAAACAGTGTTTTGTGATGCTTAGTGATGCAGTGAGTTCCATGTCTTCAGGATGCTTCTAAAGCTGTAATTACCTGACTGTGGCAGTACAGTTTGACCCTTTACGATGCATATCACAGCCTAAAAGTAAAAATCTAACATGAACGGTACCTGTCTAGAAGGTCTTTTTGGTCTTCTGGGATAAACTGCAATGCAAATCACAGTCTGAGAAGCAATAATTATTACTTAACCAAACGGTAACTGAACAATACAAAGAAGATTCCTAAAAGGCCAACGAGAGCTAAGAAGACACAAATTTTCCCAACAGAATAATGTACACTATAGTACAGTATACTACAGGCGCATATAGAAAAAACTAAAGGCTGTAAGCAGCAACAAAGTCCTTAGTTCTGAGCTTGAAATCTAGCTAAAAATGTTTTATTACATTGTCAGATGCAACTGAAAAGGATATATAATGGATACTCATGAAACCGTAACCTGTTAACACTCTAAACACGATGATTTCAGAGTACAGGACAAAATTACATGGTTGTGCTTACTGCGAAGTTTTTGTGGGATTTTTTTTTTTTAAGATTAAAATTTTACTGCTAGAGTAAGGAAGTACACTATTGTACTCATCAAGCAAGGTGCTTTAAGATGAATCAGGAAGTTAACTGCCACTCATGACATGCCTAAGGGTAGCCTGAGTAATTTCTGAGAAATTCAGTCCAAAACTTCCCCATTCTTCTGTATTTGCTACGTTAGTTCTTCCATACTTGCTTACACACAAGAGACAAATTGATATCAGTTCTACAGAAGGAGCAGAGCTCTGCACACATATGCCAATCCATCAGAAGAATTACTTTTTCATGTCATGCCTGCTGCATGAGAAGCATCAGTGTGAAGCTTCCTATCACCTGCTCAGGTCTGCCTTCTATAATAAAGGTCTCTCAATTTGCTAGCTTCCAGGCTATATAAAGTTGGTATGTCAGAAACTACAGCTATTTCAAAGACAATGCAGTTTATTTTAGTCTAATACTAACAATACTCCTCATATTTTTAAAAGATACAGAAAGGTACTCATATGTCACTACTATTCCATGCTTTTAAAAGATAGAGAAAGGTACTTATATGTCACTACTATTCCAATTTTTCTACAGCGGAGTAGATGCACAGTTCCACTCGAAATTATGTTAGTATTTGTTATGGTACTTTACATGTAACATTGTATAGTAAAAATCACAGACTTAAAAAAAAAGAATACTCTGAAAATATAGCAACGTTTTACTGATAGGTATTCCTTGTAAAGTGCTGTTCAGATTTCCTGACTTGAGGTCTTTCTCACAAAAAGAATGTATTTCAACACTAGAAATTACTTTGGGGAGAACACCTCCAAAATACTGAAGAAGCATTTTTAGTCTCCAAAGAAGAAACTGTTCCAAGGAAGAATTTTTAGTTTCCAAAATTAATACTCTCAGTCCTGATTCCGCATTTTGAAGAAGTCACCCAGAGTGTAAATCAGGCCCTTTTCTTTATATGCTAATGAAACCATCTTGTCAAAATAGAGAACTGAAGCTATCAGGCAGATGCATTTAAATTCCCTCTCATCCATGAAAAGCCAAGAAAACCCCCTTTCATCTAAACTGCTTCATTATTTTTAATTTCACTGGAACTTAAAACTACCTATTTTTTTTCTGTAAGTAGATTCTGAATTGAATTTCATGAAAAGGACATGAAAGATACATAGTTATATGCAGAACATAACAATGACTTGGTTAAATGAGGCCTTAAAGTCATGCCTAACTTTCTAATCTTTCAAAAAAACAGCTTCCACCTGCATAAAACTTACCGGCCTCGAACTGCACAATAGAAAAGAGTACCTGCGACATTCTGATGATTGCTGGTCACACAACAGATAACACCCTGGTGTGGTGGACTCCGTAACCCTCCAGTGACAGTCTTTTAAATGTGAGTTGTTTTCCCCTACAGCTTAACAAATTCAATTGGAATTGCAATTCAATACTGCAGAGCAGAGTTTAGGTCAGAATGCAACTTTCTTCAAATGACCTGGCCAAACACCCAATTACTTGACAATTAAATAGGTTTAGCAGCAAGTCAGGACACTTTGCAAGTGTAACCAAAACTGGTATAGAGGAGTAATGAAGAGAAAAAAACAGGGTGCTGGGGTATTATGTACATGAACTATTCAGATAACTATGCACTGGGTTTAAAGTTAATTTTTTTCTCCTTCTCAGAATTTTAGCCTCCAATATAGAATAAAACAATTACAGAATGTAAGGCTAATTTTTCATTCAGCTATTTCAGTATCTAACAAAGACTACTATAAAATCAAATTCCACCATCACAGTTTAGAAAACCAGGTCTTAGAATATGTTCCTAGTATTGATTCTGAAGTTATATACATAAAAGCGAAGCTCTCTCAGAAAACACAAACCTACTTGAAAAATTTTAGTAATTTATACCAAGCTGTAGCAACAAGCTGGTCCAGCCTCACTCTCTGTTGCCAAACCTAACCTAACAGACTACTAGAGAGTGTGTAAAATCAAAAAGTTATGTAAAATTCCAGTGGATGAGAAAACATTTGAAAACATGCCCAACAATTTTCCCGCTATGTAGTTTATTGTACAACATAACCTAGTCAGTAAACATAAACAAACAAAATTTGTCATGATTATGTTAAACACTATTCATCAGATATTCTGTATGTGTGAAAGCCAGCACTGTTTTTCTTTAACTAAGACTGACTAATTACAACCCAAATGTCTGAATTTCACTTACAATTTTTAGATCAGCTAAAGCGTGACTTCTGCATGTCTGCATGATATAAATGAGATACTGCTAATTTTGTACTCAGATACGTTTCCCTGGCCAACATGCAAAGCTATATGAAACCAGTTGAACAACTAGGGACTAAAGCTTTATTCATATCACCTAGCCAGCAATTAAGTTGAATGAGAAGCTGAAACTAGATGTAACTGTCCTAAGGGTCTCGTAACTACTCAAAAAAATATCCTCTTTCTTGAAACCTGTCCTAGGCAATAGAGTTAGTTCTTAGTAGATGATCCCTCTAGAAAATAATATGCCATGGGATCCAGCAAAGTATTTTGCAGCTCTGTTAGAAGTGGTGCAGAGACAGAATCTGCTAGTGCATGAAATATTTCCAGAATAGAAATGCTTTGTAGAATCAGGAAGCAACCTCCTCCTTCCAGATTTTTTTTTTTTAAGGAAATATGGTTGTCATGCCAACAGTTAGAGAACAGCAGGCTGCAGCGACAGCTAGTGATGAAGCCTGTTTGTGTCTTAGAAAATTGCTGGCAGGCTGCCAGTGAGGTTGTTTGGGGCAGCAGCACAATCTCACTAAATACCATCTATGATCATATGCCTTCTGTAAATACTTCATCCCTTGCTTCCAAACTGAGGTAACCTCCCAGTAAGACAGGAGCTGACATACTTGCCAGTATACACACATGCAAAAAGACCCTGAAGTGTATGGCAGATCCTGTGGGGAACTGCCATGATCTTGAACTACACTCTTCACTGTTGGGCGTGTCAGCAGAAGATTCAGAGTCCAACTGAGAAGGGGCGAGTAGCTATCTTCACAGTCAGGAGCTGTGCCTGCTGAATGAGGCAAAACTCCTTGGAAAAGATCTAGGCAACTCCATAAGACATAAAAGAAAGAGAGACAGCTGAAGACTAGATATTGATGTTACGAAACTAATATACTGGTCAGAAATGCAAAGTTTTATTCAGAACCCCCCCCCCCCCCCCCCGAAGGTAACTATAAAGCTGTAGCAGCAGCCACACCAAGAGAAAGAAATAAGGGGTATCCCTTGCTGCTGGTAAATAAATCTTCTTCTGTAACACTGCAATAAAAACAGACCTACCTTTGGAGAACAGCATGACACAGAACACGGTTAAAAGGGTATCTTATGAATTAAAGTATCAGTCAATTCAGAACTTCTATCTTATATCAGCAAACTACTGATATAAGTAGTTTGCTGCATCCAAATTAACATTAAACAACTAATTACAGTTTTCATGCACTATGCACAACACTATTAGAGTTACAGTGTCAAAGCCACAAGATACAACTGCTTATAAACTATATGCCACCATTTTTTAAACATTTATACAGTTAAATATTCCCTTGAATATATTGTACACAATTATTATGACATCTTCTAGAGATGTCATTACAGAAAAATCAAACATCTTCAAAGAAGACATAAAAGTGATTCTGCTGAAAGGTCAACGGATGTGACAAAGAACTCCGTTTTACACACATGAAAAATAAAATATAAAAAACTCAGAAAACTTCGCTTACATTGCATTATCTACCCAACTAGGAGTTTTATTCTGAATGTGCATGAGCAGTGTTACGCTATAAATGTAATTCCACCAAAAGGAGTCTAAAAAGTGTTGGTAGTTCCTATTCTTGTATTTGTTTCAACACACTCTCAAGGGCACCTGAAAGCATGTAAGCATGTTAAAACTATGTATACAGTAGAGTTAGTACATGCATTGTGAACCAGTCTGACCTAGGTAACTTAACTAATCTGAAAACATGCTTAAGAACACAATACAGAGAAGGGAGAATAATTTCTCTCAACACAATAACAAGCCATGGTGAAAAAGGGTTAGTATATGTACCATCTTGACTAGCAAGGTTTCTAATTTGGCCTCACAAAACAGACTCAGAAGCAAACAGTGAAAACAACCGCTATCAAGTACATGGAGACCTGTTAAGAAATTGTTTTCAGAGTAGTGCTTAATGACTCTTTATCAAATGGTCCAGTACTTTTCAGTGTTTCTAGTGTCTTTAGAAAGACACAATAAAAGGTATGCCTACTAAATCTCAAAACAACACCAAGCTGACCAGAAGTTCACCTAAGGACAGGCTTAAAATTCAGAGTAATTTTGGTGAAGAAAACTTGGACATCATTCAACAAGGGTGTATGCTAAATCCTCTCACCCGGAAGGAAAGATCGACCATATGCAACATGATTTTGAAAAGCTGGCAAGGAAGTAGATCCGCAGAAAAGGATTAACATTTTATACTGGATCAAAAATTTAACATGAGTGAATATCTTTCATGTTAAGAAAATGAAATACTGGATTACGAGGTGTAAGTATCCTAGAAGTTATGCAAAAGAACTCCTCCTTCTTATTCAAGTGATGCTTCATCTGGAATTTTGATGTCTAGCTTTTGACCAAACCCAAAGAAAGACACCAGTTTTATGAAGGGAAATTGGTGAAAACAATCAAGAAACCTAGAAAACAGGAACTATGGGGAAAGACTACATAAGCAGTGGTTGTTAATCTGATGAATTTACTGAATGGGGAGACAAGTCTTCTATGATACAAAATGTTAAAAAAACCAAAAGTAGTAGCCAGTTCTGACATGAGCAGTGATTAGGACACGAACCAATTAGCTTAAATTCCAACAGGAAAATTCAGGTAAAATATAAGGGAAAGTCAAACAGTTAAAACCACTCCCCTCTGGACTTCTAAATTCACTGCTCAGGAATGCCTAGAAGAACAGGTCAGATGAACTTCTATTATAAATGACACAGGACTGAATGATTCTGCCTGCAGTAGGAGGAGGGATGAGATGATTTCTTTTAGGGCTGCCATTTTTAAAAATAAAACACTTAACACAAGTATTACAGCCAAATCAAGACAGAAATCGTGAAAGCCAAAACTAACTTCTATGTTGCCACAGCCAGAGTACTTCATCACTAAAAAAAATTAGCTTAAAATGGCCTTGAGTAAATGTACATTATACTGTAAGCACTTCCACTGTAGGATAAGGTAAATGTTCAAGAATCCAGACAGGAGTTTATGTTTCCAGGTATTTCTTCTCCACAGACTACTTGAAAATGCCAAGTATAAAACTCCTGTAGTTTCACAGACTTGCTTAAATTTACAGCTGACGTATAATTCAAAGCTTTTCTCCCCCAAGCAGCACAATCCGGATTAGCTCCTAGCACAGTATTACACAATGCACTCTCACCAACATCACGTTGGAAACTAAGTAGGTTAAGATTTTTACTTATCTTTAGCAAATTATACACAAAAACTACACTGTATATTCATGTTGGTATTGCCTGTTGTTCTTCTACAATAAAACTTACTCTGTCAAACCACATAGCTTAGTTTTGCACTTAAAATACTTCATCTATAAGTTTTCAAAATCATAATATTATCAAATGTCCTTATTCTGAAAAGACTTTCCAACAATCAATCCTCACCATGCTCCTTACTATATTTACCCCCACTCTAAGAAGACACATGCATTGTTACTCTCTAGATGTGTATTTCACAGAACAGCAAGAATCATTAAGTACAACAAAAATCACAAATTTTGTCTGAGTTAAGTTTAGAATCTTTGCTGTCAGGTCTTAAATTCTTAAATCATTTATCAAGTATTTTGATCTTGGTGGAGCCACAAAATGTTCAAGATTTGGAAACAAAATAGCGGGACTTATGTGAAAATTCCCAATTCTTTAAAGGGTTAAATTCGTGTATTTAAAAACATACTCAGCTTCTGCAGCAAAGAAAGTTGTAATATACACCAATTACTAGTCTCCTCTACCACAAAAAAATTCTTAATATATCTGAAAGATGATACATATGAAAGTGTCTAAAGATGTAAGAAATATGTCAAGATCCATGGCAACAGAATAGTTCCAATTGAATGCTACCATAGTCCTGATTCAGCACTTAAAAACACTGATTTAAGTTTTTGCAGTGCAGTTCAAAACTTATTTATGCCTTCAACACAGCTGCAAAAGCTGGATAATAAGCATAAGCATATTTTAGGCCTAACTACTACATTGTGTTTTCCCTGGTGCAATCTTCAAAACATAAAAATAAACCCCACGACAAACAAATTTCAAATGTAAAAAAACCAACCAATCAACCAGAAGGCACAACCTACCCGCAGCCACTGTTTCTCTGTGAGAGCATCACTGTAGTCCACATCCCTGCGTTGACGGGATCCTCTACCAAATATTTTTTCTTCTTCTTCTTCACATGTAAGCCTTTCGACTTCAGCATCATCCTTAATAATCCAGGATGGTAATTCATCCTCCTCCATCAAGCGTGGCTTACGCTTAGGGTTTCTGGCATCCTCCCTGCGGCGGTCCATGTCCATACGCTGCGATTGGAATTGAGAAAGGATAAAAAAGTTTTAAGGGCAATTATTAAGTGTACCATCTACTGATATCTACTGATAACTTGAAACTTTAAACAAGTCCTTCACAGGTATTTCCCTTTCATGATACTCTTAAATTCTTCTAAAATACAACTATAAAAAGAAGAAGCTACGCTCGTTTGTTAATTTTCAGGCATATTCACTATTCTACAAGCAGCTTTCACTGAAGTAACTAAGACAACGAAGCAGCCAAGTGACAAAAAGCAGATCACAAGAACACTGCTGTGTTCTGTTAATTAAAAAACTCTTCCTTATTTGCACAGGCTTTTTGTATTTTTGTATGTGATCTGCAAATACTAATCATTCCCTCACAATGTCTCCATAAGGTGTTAGTATTATATAAATAAAAAAAATAACTGAAAACACACTAGTTTTGTGTGCCTGAATATCAGAAGAAGAAAATTTAAAAGCATATTAGAAAAGAAGAATCAAAAGAGAATCAATAAATTCAGGGAAAAGCTTGCCTACAGCGCAAGCTTTACAGTGCCAGAAAGACAACATGCTTAAACCTGAATTCTTCCTGATCATACTGCTGTACTAGACAAAAATCAAAACACAAAAATATTAGATAAGGTTGAATAAACTGTTAAGAACATCAGAAGGTAATGTTAAGACTTTCAGCTGATACTTAAATAATTAAAAAATTTAAATAATCATATAAATTAATTTCAAGCGTGGTGAGCAATTACCTCAGAAAACAGCTATGGATACTGAGGATATATTCCCATGACCTACTCACCAGTGAGATACTTCATAATCCTCCTGGGGAAGCATCCACCTTTCTCTACGGACTATATGCTGATCAAGCTTCCTATGGTCCTGTGAATTGTATCTGCATTTTCTTAAGTACCCAAATCAGGTAATATGAATACCCATTTTAATTAGGCCTTTTGAAAAGTCATACAGTACTTGTTACTCAGTAATTAGTTGCTAAGCAGAGAAAACAAACAGATGGCGACCAAGCATTTAATCTTCATATTTGAAAAAAAATAACCTAAATAGAGTAGCAGTAGAATTGGCTGTAGCATTGTAACAGGCTACTGATTTGGCCAGTAAACCTTCATAAAAAATATTTTCAACTATGTGCAAATCCCTTCCTTGTGTGCTGCAATTAACACAGGAGGCCAACTAGACGCATCATTCTTTTACAACCCTAGCGAAGACATGCATGAATTCAGAGGTATTATCTCTAGAGAGGCACAGGTATCATTAAGGTAGGGAGAACACAGCCTATCTTTGTGCTATCTGACTATACTAGACCTGAAATATTGATAAAAAGAAGACAAAGAGCCCTGACTGCCAAGCTTTCTTTTCAGATTTTTCTTTTATAATTAAACAGTTTACTAAAATGAAAACAATTTTTTATTAACAATTAAAATTATTTCTTAGCCATTAATATTTAACTTCATTCTTTCTATCTTAATATTGCAAACTCTGGCTTTCAAAGCATGTTACTTTTGCCTTTTCAAATTTTTATTACCTACTACCAACTCTCTACTTTCCCCTAAAAACTTCCATGTCAATTAATATGAAAAACATAAATTAAACCCACACAATGCTAAAACTGTCTTCACTCTAGGCCCATCAACAGTTTTAAGTACACAACCTTCATATTTAATACTAAAAGATGAAGTTTTAGAAATTTCCTGCTAAGAGACATAAATTCATCAGCTACTTTCAATTCAAAGCTTAGTTCTTCCCTTCTGGGCTTGAAGAAGAAATACTCAGAAGCTCCTCTACTACCAGCACACAGCTACTTTCACAGAAATCTGGGTATATTCAGTCAATCATGTGGATCAAATAATTTCTTTTGAGTTCTGGATTGAATGGCTACCTCTTGGTTTCTGTCATGTAAATCTCCCTACACCCAAAACACTAACACGAAGTTTAAAAAGACAGGTGTCTGTAAGCACACATTTTCTGTGTAGCCTGACTTTAGAGATTTCAGTTTTTCTGAGATAACATTCAATGAGGCAAGAGCCATACCTACACAGACATTTTAGTAATTATTCCATCAGTGCTGTAGTAGTGTTAACAAAAAGGGAAGTAGTAATACAAATGAGTGGCTCATATTTGAACTAATGTCAATAGCTCTGTTTTGGTCACTGTTCAACAGTTTTAGCAGCAAAGACGCAAGTAACTGGGACATTGACAAAACCATCAGCAAACCCCAGCTAACTCACGAAGAAAACAAAAGTGTAAGTCTACTAATTTGCTATCTAGTTAAGTTCCTGTAGTTGTCCTTGCCAACATCAAAGCCCAAAAGGAAGAAGAAATGTTGAATAGCAAAAGTATGCTGTAGGATTAGCAAGCCAAACTGTGACTGTAGTTTTTGCACTACAAATTTCTTAGGTTGTGTCAGATTCTTCCTCCAGATTGTCACTGTTCCACTGTACTGACAGCGAGGATCTCTGAAGTCTTTCTGCCATGTGAGGAACTCTGTGTTTGAGCAGACTACACTTCTTTTCTCAGATAAACAATGCAAGTAAATAAAGCAAATTCCTCCAATAAAGTTTTCCAAAATTTAATGACAAAAGGTTATAAAGCCTTAGTTAAAAACACTAATAACATTCTCTACGTATAATCACATCATCCTTACCATAAAGAGATCGAATTCCTCCTCACGTCGAGCAATCATCTGATTCAGAGTCTCATCATCAGGAACTTCATCTTCCTCCTGGTTACAAAGATAGATAAAATTATTAGAAAGAAGTTACATGCAATTTGAAGTAACAGCCTCCATCAAGTCAGAGCTCCACTGACCCTCCCTCCCTGACAACACGTGTGAAACACTCAGAAGTGAAACAAAAAATTTTAAAATGTTCAGCTATTCAGAAGTAACACAAAATAACACTTAAATAGAGAGACAACTGGGACTTATTACCACCTTCTTAATTCAAGAATGTGGAAATGAACAAATATACAATGAGGAAATTTTGGGCTGTGGTTTCCTGGGTCAAAAGCACAGTCAGTGCTTTGGTTAAAATGTATTTGCATTCTGGTGTTCTACAGTGCTCCCCCACATACACTATTCTATATTTTGAAGTCTTTGCTGTCAAAGCAAGGAGAATAAAGAAGTCCTGATTAATTTAAAAAAGTGAAATATATCTTTATACTGGAAAATAACACTGCTGAATCCCTTTCTCTTGACCGCTGTCTGCTTACAAATTGAGATGTGAAAATTTTACTTCAGATAAAATCAATTATTTCATAAAAACAGAAACAGACACTGGAAAACCAATTTACAACTGTAGCGTTCAATGAAAAGTGTTAAAGCTGAACAGTTATGATACCCATTTTAACACAATCAGAATCCACAATTTCAGTCTTCCCTGAAATATTTTGAAAGCCCAGACAACAGGTCACTCAAAACCATAAAACTACAGAGTGATTCCTTCATAGAGTTTTCTAAACTGTTATTACAGTATACTAGAGACCTATAATTCTTCATGAAAACTCATGTTTTGAACCCAGTGTTATGGGAGTATAGGATGCCGCATATAACATCCCAAAACCTAATACCTCGTAGCTATTTTTTTTTCCAAAATGAAGAAAAAAAGGCCTTTATATGTCCACATATCTTCTTTCCAGTGGCAGGACTTCTACAACTCAGAAAAAAACCCCCAGTTCTTATTGATGCAATTCTCAAGGAACACCTTTGTACCTTAATGAGCATATAATTTAACATGAACAAAGCAACTTGGAAAATGATAGAGAGCTAGTTCTTCTTACTGCTACTCATTGCTCCTTCAGTGTTCAAAAAAAGGAAGTCACATGGTTACACACAGAGAGAAAAAGATTCTTTTATGAATGTGACCATCCTGAAAGTTTCACACACTTCCTACTATCTCAAAGTAACTGCTGATCTGAAAAAAGTCAGGGATCCCAGAGTGGACACTATGTCCGTATTATCTGCGGTTAGTCTGAATAATCCTATTGCCAACCAGCTAGACTTGGCAGAAGAAAAAACAAAAAATAAACACCAGTGTCAATAAAAAATTACTCCATGAACAAGTTAATTCTAATCACTTGTGATGCACTGCTATTATTCTAATAAATCTTTCTAAATACACAGAAATTACCTCTTTCATTTATCTAGTACTGCTGAAAGAAAAAACAGTGCAAAAAGAAGAGGAAAGAAGAAAGAAAAATAAGGATGTTTCAAAACTACACTTACAAAAACTACTAAGAAAGTACAAACTGCTCTCCATGTAAGTGTGACAAGTTTAAAGCATGCTCAGCATGGGAGTATTCAACTAGGTGATCAGTAAACAATCTCTTTTTTAGATGTAGTAGTACATATTTGCAAGTCAAAGTTGTTTAATATGGTTGATATTATTGTTGATAGGTTAACTTTTAACTGGATGATTTACATTTTTCTAGTCTATCTCTCATGAGATACTCAAATTTGTTTTCAGTGCTGCTGCAATGAAGAAGCAATGTGCAGGATGGTGCAAATTCAATCCCTCTTAGTCCCTCAAGAGTTTCAGTGTTTGTGCAAGTTTTGCATAGTCTCCGTTCACAAAGAAGTACTACTTGAAATCTTCAGTCTGCTTTTAGAAGTCAGACACCAACATTAATGCTTACTTTAAACACTGATGCTGTGCTACAAACAAACCTTGCTCAAACCTTATTGCTTCAGGATGGCAGACCAAGTGTATCTGAACAACACAAAAGAAGCAGATTGTTCTGAAATCATCTATGAAATAAGGCAAGTCAAGTAGTCCCTGAGCTACAGGCCTGACTTTGGAACCAGTTAGATAAATATTTTCTAGGGCTTTGAAAATATAATAAATTTACATCAATTAAACAAAAATACTTAAAATTTCTGCTGATTTCAAGTTAATCTGTCTACTAATATAGATAGCATTGTTTGCTTTAGAACCATGGTTTTACTTCATCAAAAATGGTACATATGTATCACCCCGTTTCTTCACTGACACCACAAATAAAAGACAATTACTGATAACATTTATCACTCTTCTTTAATTTTAGTAAAATACTAAACCAATACAAAATTCCATCTTAATGATGCATTACGTTTTCCAAATGTGCAAGACAGAGTTTACACAAAAGGATTAATGATTGAAAAAGTAAACTCCTCAGTCTTTGAAATTTTACACCATGCAATGAAGGATGCCAGTGAAACACAGGCTACAGAACCTTCTTCCTTTCAGTATGCAACAAATTGAGACACAGAAGGCATACTCAGAGGCAAAATCAGTTCTCAAAATCTGTCTTAAACTAGTATAAGGTATTTTCAAGTTGAGAAAAAGTCATCGCAGAACAGGATTTTTTGTGTGTGTGTTACCACTACAACTGATACATTTATTTGCTCTCCCCCAAATACTGCTTTCATCCAAATGCTGAATTTTGTTCAAATTAAGAGAAGAATCTGCAGTGACAGGCAAAAGAACCGGCTCATCATTCCACACAGTTCCATAGAACAAGACAATGAACAGACAGAAACATACAGTTAGTGATTCTGTAACCTCTACTTTCCACTACTATGAGAGAAGACTTGACAGCTCTTTTTAAAGAGCTAATTGTTTCTTAAAGAGGAAGTGGTGATGAGAAGTCCAGGCAAGACATAGAACTAGAAAGAAGCAGTTATTTTGTTGGAGTGCTCTAAGCCCAAAGTTCATCAAAGCAGATCTTAACTCCTACCCAGGTTCCAAGAGAGGCACAATAGGCATCGTCTTTCATGATGGAACCCAGATAGTGCTAGTTGCTCAGCATGTCTGAAAATCAAATTACCTACATATAAATAGGAACTGATTTATAGGATTTAGGAACTGTTCTGGAAAAAATCTTCTTTTGAATGCAATTATTTGCCAATATTATGAAGGGCAGAATGGGTTTTAAGTTACAATGCCTAATTCTACATTAAGATTTAATCATAACCATTACTTCATAACCATTACATTATAACCTATTACTGTGATCATAAAAAAGAGAAAAATTAAGTTATTGCTTTGACTGATGGTAAGAATATGATGACATCTCTAATTTCAAAGGAAATTACAATCTTTGTAAACGATGAAAAAAAATTACTCCATACTTCCTCTTTCTAATAATTTCTAACTACTTTACCTCATTTTCTTCTTCATGCTCCAGTATAGCCTGTAGGAAGGCTCTCCTTTCGTGGCTTGAAGATTTCTGATCAAACATTCCTGCCTGAATAACTTTTTGATCTACATTCAGCTTATACTTCGCAGCAGCAAGTATCTTCTCTTCCACACTGTTCACAGTGCACAGTCGCAGGACTCGAACTTCATTCTGCTGACCAATTCGGTGAGCTCTATCTTGAGCCTGCAAGTCCTGTTAGGTAAACACAGAGAGAGTAAAACTCTTTTTAGTCTCTCTTCTGTTACTTTTAGACATAGCCACTGGCTATGATGTGATTTGCACAGATAACTGAAATCACTGGAAACACACACATGGCTAAGTACTCCAAGAGATATCTCACTTCTGTTCTCAAAAACAAAAAAGAAAAAAAAAGGTGGAAAAGACACACTTCAATTACATCTTTTGGGTTTTTAAAATAAGCCAAAGACACACTTCAATTACATCTTTTGGGTTTTTAAAATAAGCCAAAGATCACCCTTTTCCTGGTGATCCATTCTCAGTACTAACCACTAGACCAAGAGTGTAAGTTCAGTGTCTCAGGCCAAGACCTTCTGCACTCACATGGTTACCAATTTCATGAAACAGGCCGCATTCAGCATAGCCTTTACTGAAGTATTGCAACCTACCTCCTGAAGGCTCAAAAGGCGGCATTAGTTATTATGTCCCTTAGGACATAATGAGCACAGTTAACAAACGAAAGAATGAGCACAGTTAACAAACAAAAGACGTTTATAACACTCCTAGCTCTGAGGATACCCTAAGACTCAGATAAAATATATACACAGACACAGAATTAGTTCAATGATTCAAACTATAACACTTCCTGATTGTGATAGTTTGCCTCACTAATTCCTCTCATAGCAGTATTTTATGACTTACCTGGATTTTTTCTCCTTTCATCCCAGGTTATATCCCCTATTTAAAGAAGCAACCCAAAAATGAATCAAGAATTCTTAGCGCATTTCATGAAGATAAGAAAATAAAAATAACCTGATGAGGATTCCAGTCGCTATCAAAGATTATAACAGTGTCAGCAGCCTGGAGATTTAAGCCTAGCCCTCCAGCCCTTGTACTCAGCAAGAAGATAAAATATTGTGATCCAGGTTCATTGAACTTCTTCAACAGAGCAGCTCGATCCTCTGATTTTGTTGTGCCTGAAAAGAAAAAAATATGAATATCCCATAACAAAGATGTGAACTGAAATAATATAAATACAATGTCAGTTGCTAAAAGTACACGTGGAAGGGTAATTTTAGTGCACTGCTCTTTCACACCTCTACCACATTTTATGTCACACAGAATAAACACTTGCCACAAATGTTTTTGTCAACTGCCTATCATATGTAACAGACGGACTTCTGAATATCTCTTTAAAAGTATTTATCTTGAAATTTCAAAAGTAAATCTTAAAATGTTGGCAACCATTGTTATACATTTTTATGACTCACATAAACTTCAACTGAAGTTACTATATACAAACAGAAGAGAACTCTAGCTTTGATTAATGCCTTCTGGCTGTAACAGCATTAAATATTTTTAAAAGCTACTTATATAGAGATTTATCAAAATGTCACTGTTTGCCTTCAGAGTCATAATTAATACCAAAGGACTGAAAATTCTTAAAATATCCTATCTTGAGGGTGATACATATATGTACAGAAGATGAAGCTTTTTTTATCATGGTGAGTTGACTTCAGCTGGCTGCCAGATACACCCCCTTAGCCAGCAGTACATGGGGAGAAGATAAGACAGAAAAGCTCCTGTGCTGATAAAAGGGCAGCTTAATAAAAGTGAAAGGTGTATATGCCAGCAAGGCAAGAAGACAAATGTATTTACTACTTCCCATCAGGAGCCAGGTGTCCACCCACTTCCTGGATAGCAAAGCCTCGGCACTCATAATGACTAACTGGGAAGACAAATGCCATAACAAGGTATGTCCCTGCATCCTCTTCCCTCAGCTTTTATTGCTGTTTGCATCCATTTTGCCAGTTTGGGTCAGCTGTCTCATCTGGGTCCCAGTTCACCCTCAGCCTACTGGCCTCCACGGCAAAGGGGCGGTTAGGTGGTACAGCTTCGACACTGTGCAAGTGTTGCTCAGCAATAGCCAAAACACTGGAGTAGTTATCACTGGTCAGTTATCAATCCTGCTGAATCACAAATGCAAAGCACAGCACTGTATGGACTGCCAGGCGGAAAGTTACCTCCATCCCAGCCAGAGCCACCACAACCAAACTGCTGGCCCAATGAACCCCTCAACTGGATAAGGTACCCACATCAATTGGGTAGAAAACACTCTTAAGTGAGAAGACAGCTGGATAGAAATCTACATGTAAGTTGCATTCTAGTATGGCAGGTAATTACAAAATTGGAAAAGAAGAGAAATGGTTCATCTAATTTAATGAACTACCTGGAAAATTCTAAAGAAAACAAAGAGGTGTATCTTCCATACCACATCTTGCCATAAACATTCTGGCAAGAAAAAGAATTCATTTAAAAACACATGATGTAAGGTTATTTAAAACATTTAAAATTGAATATAATTAATCTTTCTTGAATGGAAGCATTAAAATACCTGCAGGCCAAAGGCGTGAAGAGGGCTTTGTTAGCATGCTAGTATGTTCTTAGGACAGTTTTGACAAAGACATTCTGTGGCAACTAGGTTTAACACTCAGGTGAGATACCCTATTTTCCTTTTACAGAATTGCAGAATCAATCACAGAATCAACTAGGTTGGAAATATACCTGAGATTATCAAGTACAACCTTTAACTGAACACCATCACATCAACTAGATCATGGTACTAAGTACCACGTTCAGTCTTTTCTTAAACACTTCCAGGTGACTCCACCACCTCCCTGGGTAGTCCTTCCTGTCCATTCCAAAGTTTCATCATCCTTCCTGTGAAGAAAGTCCTCCTAATGTCCAATCTCAACCTCTCCTGGCGCAGCTGAAGGCCATGTCCTCTCATCCTGCCACTAGCTGCCCAGGGGAAGATGCCGATCCTCACCTGGCTACAACCCCCTTTCAGGTTGCTGTAGAGAAAGATAAGGTCCCTTCTCAGCCTTATGTTCTGCAGGTTAAATAACCCCAACTCCTTCTGCCACTCCTCACATAACTTTTCCTCTAGATCCTTTACCATCTCCAGTGTCCTTTTCTGGACATGCTCCAGCACCTCAACATCCTTCCTGAACTGAGGGCCCCAGAACAGTACTCGAGGTCTAGACTCATCAGTGCTGAGGACAGAGGGACGATCACTGCTCTGGTCCTGGGGGACACACTATTGTTGATACAGGCTAGGATACCACTGGCCTTCTTGGCCACCTGGGCTCACTGCTGGATCATGTTCAGCTGCTTTTGACCAGCATCCCCAGGTCCTTTTCTGCTGGGCAGCTTTCCATCCGCTCTTCCCCCAGCCTGTAGTGCTGTCTGAGGTTGTTGTGACTCAAGGGCAGAAGCCGGCACTTGGCCTTGCTAAATCCCATACCACACGCCTTGCCCATTGATTCAGCCTGTCCAGACCCCTCTGTGAAGCCTTGCTACCCTCCAGCAGACTAAATCAACATTCCCAACCAATGTGATGTCACTGCAAATTTACTGAGGTGTACACTTGATCCCCTCATCCAGAAAATCAGTAAACATACTGAATAGTCAATAAATACACTGAACAGAATAAAGATATTGAACAATACTCCACAACGTTTCTAAATCATCTTTTCATTCAAAGGTAGTAAAACTTATCTATATATGAAGGAATCAGGGCTTCCGATTTTCCTGTGAAGTTCAGGAAGAAAGCTACAGGTATTAATTTACCTGTCCCTGAAATTCAGACTGTGGAGAATAGCAGCTGAACTTTAAACAGACAAAAATCAATTAACTCCACCAGATTGTAAGCATGGCAGTGGCATTATCACCTCTTATCATGAGAATATTTTCAGACAACTTAGATAGTAATGACTGACTGGGACCCCGGATTTTAAACCCTTTGTGAAAAACAGATGAGCCCCTAAGCATCAAATTTCTACATAGTCTGCATTCCATGAACAGACCTGAGTGCTCATCAAAACAATCCCTTGATCAAATAATCTGCAGGTTAAACAGATGAAAGAAACTGCTGAAAGAGCCAGGGAAAACTACTTAACAAACCGAGACAAAAGCATATCTTTCTCCGTACCTTATCTGGAAGAACAAGCAAAATTCCAGTAAATTGCAGCTTAGGGGTCTACTGACATAATTTCATGATAAATATCCTTGCAGATTTATAAAGTAACTTTTTGAACCTGTTCAGACTTGTGTATAGTCACATCACAGCACTGCTGTTCTAGGAAGACACCATGAAGAGAATCCAGGGCTTCCATGCCCAAACTAATGAAGGATGTCACCTATCTTGCTATTTATCCTTTTCCATTTAGCTTACCATCGAGACGCAAGTAAAGGAAATTTCGAAATGCAAAGTAGTCCTCCATAATGGTCATTAGTGATGTCATTTGACAGAAAAGAAGCACACGATGGTTAGTAGCTCGTAACTTCGGCAGAATGCGATCGAGTAGCTCAAACTTCCCTGAAGCCCGATAAAGTTCAGCTCTGTTGAGAGAAGCGGCACAGTAAATGCCAGACTGAGCCCACATTTAAAAGTTTGTAGTCATTATCACGTCAGGGTATAACAAAGAGACTAATTTACTTAATCTGAACAAGATTATAGCACCTTTCTTTCTTTAAAATTGCTTACATTGACGAAAATAAAAAAATAAACACAGATGTGAATTCCCATTTTCCTGATTTTTTTTCAATTACAAAAACTGTGCAGACTTGCAAGTACACAGAATATCCTCCTTTATGAAATTCTCTTAGCACTGAATCAACCCATAACTGAGAAAATAAATAAAAGTAAACAGTAAAAAAAAAAGTAAACAGGATGTCTAAATCAGCATCACAGAGTGACACACTTTACATAAATAAATTTCATGCAACTTTTTTCTAACCTTGAGCCTGTACTTGCAAAATATGATGTATCATTAGCAATGATATAAAGTCCAGAAGATACAAAGCCTTCTGATAGGCATAAATCTCTAATCAGCAAAAGACTACATTGTTTAGGAGACATGTATTCTGGTATACTAGCTAAGGAGACAGTCTGGTACAGCTAAGTACAGCTAAGGGGGGGAAAAAAAAAATATCATCTGAACAGGAAGCAAGTCAGGTGGATGGTACACACCTTTTGTTCAGAAAGCATCCATTAACTTGAGAGTTGCACAAAGTGTCAAGAAAAAAAATTCTATTTCATTTCAGATTATGCAAAAAATACTACTTTAACTTGGAATAAAGATGGTAAAGAGGGAAAAGTAGAAGGCAAAAGTAATGAGGGAAATAAAATCCCAACAGATATTTCTGAAGAGTCATTCCAATGAATTTCAGATAGTATCTAAATTATTTCAAAATAAGGAGAAAGGAAGATAGTCTTTTCTGCATGCTATCCTGAAAGAGAGGAGGATCATGAAAAGATCTTGCAAGACTTCTAGTATTAGTGTGTTTTCCAGGAAAAGGATGTGATCATTAGTTCCAATACTATGAATAGGAGGAAAAACTGAAAGAGTTACCCATTGATGACACCATTTGAGTAGCCTAAATGTTCAGCGAAGGACTCCTGCAGAGTTATAAACAATAAACAGATTACAAACTAGACAGGAACCAAAAATTTTGCATTCTTATGGAAATTAAATTGTGTGTTGGGGTTTGAGTTTAATGATGATTGAACTCTTGGAAACCACCTTGTAGTAACAGTGCTCTGCTTCATGTTTTCCTGTGCTATTATCTGAAACTCATTGTTCGCAGAAGTAACTTCTGCATTTTACCAGATTACAAATACAGTAGAACTCTAATTCTAGAAGATCCATTCGCAATTTACTCAATTTATTTAACCAGCATACTAGAGAAAAAAGAGTGAAAACTACAATGATAATACATCACAGTAGGAACTTAATTATTCATTCATATATGTAGCTACATTCCAGATATTTATGACAGTTTCTATCATTCCAGATATAAGTATGTACTTTAGGTCCTATTGAGAGATGCTATATAGATAGTACATTTTTTTCTGAAAAAACAAGGTGGATGGAATAGGACAATTTTAGTTGACATTGTAAAAGATCAGCAGTTTTACAAAGATTTAACTAGCAGTTACAAAGATTCTACATGTGATATTTTGAACTAGTGTCTATACATCACAGATTTAGTCTATGTGGAGACCAAGTTGCTCTGGAATATCTTAAATTTACAGAAAACCCTTCACTTTTTAGAAATGCTGCTCCATAAGATTAAATGCTTTAAAACTAGATTTTGGATTAACAATAAAAAGCTGGGAGTTGTTGAACTGTAATGGCTGGTATTTTAAATGCGTCCTTTCCAGTATAAATTATATGGACAGAGATGTTCCCTTCCACACAATAAGCTTCTACAGCAGTTTTCTGTTATGTTAGCCACCTGAATAAAAACAACCCTCAAAATCAAACCAGTCAGTCTTACCTCAATGTGCTGAAACATGTATGGATGATTGCATATCTTTCTCAATTGCATGATAGTATTCATTAGAGTTTTGGCCCCACCTTTTCCCTATGGGTACAAACAATGCAAAACGAATTATCAATTTCTTCGCTTATGAATAAAACTTTTGAAAATATTTTTATACCAAACCTGAATACTGATCACTAATTAAAAAAAAACCCCAACAAACAAAAAACAACTCCCCCCAAAAATTAAAAACAAAACAAAACCAAACCAAACAAACAAAAAAAATCCAGAAGCTACTGTGCAGTTATCTCGCTGTATAAATTCACCAGTCCTAACAATGCTCTGCAATGAGAAAGGAGGATCTGGAAGTAATCCATATAGTGCATTATGTTTCTACCTTCAGTATTCATGGTGTGAAGCAGAGCATCCACTGTCCTCCTTATTTATACTGTTTACTTTGAAACCACACAAACTCCATCTGGTCTGAACCCTCTGACATGAAACTACACTAGCTGGATGCATTTCAACTCTACAGTATCTTCTCCAGTCTGTTAACTCGACAAAATGGGTTTCTCATTCCAGGCCAAGTAAAACACTGGGCCACAGGTGCTAAAAAGTTAAAGATCACCAAATTCAGGAGTCATCTTACTGTTAAAAGAAGTATATTCTCAAAATCTACACTACAGTTAATCTTTCTGTAGAACCAGGACATATATCAGACCATTGCGCCAGACCAAACTGTACAGTTAAAACTAATTGCAACTGGTGAATAAAAGTTTGAGAACATCTTATCATATTAACATTGCCAAAGACTTGCCACTTTCATGTGCCATTTGGGTTTGTTGCAATTTTCTATAAACATAATCAGAGTGGTAGCAATATTCCAAGCTTACTGTATGACTAATTCAGATTGACTTAAAAAACAATGTAGCAATTTTGAATCATAAAGCTAGGGGAGAATACACTACTTAATCATAATATATACTACTAATATTCTAATCTTTCCTGGAAAGTACACTGAAATCATAACTTTCATCATGGCAGAGATTATCCATTTGAAGAGGCGTTCCACATATTCAAAACTTGGTTTTGTTCTTTTCAAAATCCTCTCAAATTTGCTCCAAAATGCAAGTTATATTTATTATAAATGTAATTCCCTAGAGCTTTCCAGCTTAACAAAGTCTCTCTAATCTCAGCTGGGTCCAGGCCAGAGCTGCAGAAAGGCAGGATTTTTTCCTAACACAGTAGTTGTTTGATCATTGAAGCCAAGTGGTTTTAACAAACAACCTCCCTTCTGCTGTCAACAGGTAGTAGCGATAACAGGGCTTGATGAAACAGCTAAAGAAAAGGATTATTTAAGAGAGGGTGGCAAGAGAGCAAAAATTTTAGACCCTTGGGAAGAAAGGAATGAGAAGGAAGTGTTCAGAAGACAACATAGGCTGGTTAAGCGCAAAGCTGGTTGCAGAAGCAGGTAGGAAAAAATTGACAGAAGTTTCTAAGCAGGTGAAAGAAAGAGACCAGAAAGGGAAGGAAGACTCATACAAAATGAATTTTTTCGGACAAAATTAAACTGCAGAATTACATTAAAAATACAACCGAGTAACATAAATTAATGTCTAAAAGGTATTCAGACTATGAAAATGAGTTCCAACATCCAGTGAAAAGAACCAGCTTTGTCTGGACTTCTAATTAAGAACCAGCAAAGAAAACAATTTGACTGCACAAAACTAGGAGGATAAAATAAGATACTGAATAGAAAAAGTCACCCACTGTACCAAGGCAATCTAAAAAAGGATTATGGAAGGAGTGTATGTGCTCATTGCACTGCATCAGCAATATATACACAAGAGGGTGCAAATTAAAACACTAGGTGTTCTGCAGTGCCTGTTCAAGATATTTCACATTTACTATAGTATTTCACATTTGTTATAATGTGGAAAGTTGATGAATGGCAATTTCTTTACACTGGATCAAGTGCCATGATGGCATAATCAACATCTACTAACACATAGTCTAAATCTAAGTACATGACTTTGAATCATACCATTCTCTTAAAGAACTCTGTCATCAACAGATCCTGTAAGTATGAATGCAAGTGTACAATCCTAGCTGGCTGAAACAAGACTTAACTAATCGCTCTGAAAGACAAGATGAATAACCTTCTGTAGCTATCGCTGCCACAATCACAATTATTCAGGAACATTACTGAATTAAACTCAGCCAAAGGAAATGTTGTTTTTTTCTCAAACATTCCCTGTTTTCAGAAAGGCATTGCAACTACAGTGAATGTAAGTAATATCTTCCCCTTGTGAAAAGAGAGCACAAGTTGCAGTCTTTTAACTGAAAAGCGTGCCTGATAGAGCTTTCTTTTTCCATGAGATACCTGTGGTAAGAGCCTACATACTGATTTTATAAAATAGAAATAATATTGTTAACATGTTTAATCATTATTTCCTACATATTTTAATATTTCTTTTGTACCTTCTTGTCTTTTTCAGAACCATCTGTGAGAAGGATTCCCTTGGCCTGCATGTGACGGTACAGGATCTTCTGAAGAGCTGACATATCACATTTGATCACATATTCCACCTAATGTAAAAAAAAAAACTCAACCATAAACATATTAATATAATAGTATTAGTAGGATCTAACTGCAGGTTCTTGTAATTTGAAAACACAAAGCAGCTACTAATCTTTTATCTGTTCCCTAACATCACATAAAATTTCTGTAACCAGCAATCCAACTGCAAGTACAGCAAAGAGCATCTCAAAAGATTATCTGTAAGTCACAATTACTATGAGACAGCTGGATCCTAAGAATGTAACTGCAGGATTACCCAACATATTTTTTTTCCCATTCTGTAATTTTGAAAATTTAAAAAATAATTTAGAATTGATTTTGGTTTATTTTATGTTTAATATGTAATTTTAAAAATATTTTGTGTGAACTTTATTGAGTTAAACATTATAAAAATACCATCATTGTATATGTAGCAAATAAGCATCCCACAGTGTCCAATTAGCATAATGCTTACCTAGGTAGTCATAGAAATATGCCATTTTCTCAATATCCACTAAACCAGTGAATTAATCAAGTACTGTATAACCCCTCCATTCAGCCTGACTTGATGTTCAGCTTTGTAAAGCTGTATTTATTAAAGTAGGTTTTAACTGCACACTACGTTTAAACACAGTAATAGATTTCATAACACAATTTAACCCATTTCTTTTGCCCCATTTTCAGTTTACAGTCACTGTGTTTGTAGTAAGTTATGTCAAATAAAAACAGTCACATAATAAAGCCACACTAACAGCCAGAAATCTTTCAAGTTGTGACTAAAAGACAAAGCATAATCTTCCTAATATTTAATAAATAAATGGAAAGAAAATTATCAGGTTATTTTCTTTTCAGAAGGACAGGAGAATGAACTCCTTAAAGAGAAGTGACTTCCTTTGATGGCTTCTTTACCAAGATTTGTAAGATAAAATGAACCTGATTAACAGGCTTCAGTCCACAAGTTCAGTCCTCATGGTGGGATGAACTGCTTTTTTCAAGATAAAGAAAACAAAAAGAAACATAGCCCTCTGAGTACTAGTGTGTATGCAACTTGAAAATCTTTCTTCTCCAATGCCTATTCATGGATTTATCAGTTACAGTGTCTTGATTTCAGTACTATGTAAAAATGTAAGATTCTTCATTCTCAAATAAATGCTTCTGCAGATATTGGGAACTTGACATTTCAAGGAACAGAAAGTTACAACAGTAAAAGTGTTCACAACATTATAAAGAGGGAAAAAAATTCTTAAAACGCCTTTCCTTTGTGTATTGTCACCAAGCATGTGTACAGAGTTCTTCACTCATCTAGCCAGTGTTATTCAGCTCATAACATACCTTACATATATTTCATTTTGGTATGGTTTTAATTCAGTTGACCTTTGCACCAAATTTTCTTTAGCACACCTTCAAATTTACTTGTTTATTTAGTTGGTGTTATTCTGGGAAGAGTGATGTAGAATTGCAGAGAAGGACATGGTAGGACAGACGAATTGGCCAGAAATAAAAACAATGCCCATTCAGTTCAGAAAACAATTTTAGGTTCTGAATTAAGAAGCTACTAGTTTTAGAAAAGTGTGCAATTTCAAAAAGAACATTTACACAACTTCTGGAATGATAATGCAGAACCAAATTCTGCCTGTTTTATGAAGTCCAGTAGTTCTTTTGGAATTTCGGTGAACTAGCCACAGGAGCAAAGTTCAGTGAGGATGGGACAGGACAGAGTCTTATCCTCAGTCTATGGCTGACTCACATTGAAACCAGACCCTACAGAAAGAGGTTGCATGTCTTACAATGATGACAACGCAAACAGAACTAAAGCTGTTAGATTTGTGAGGAATCCTGAGAATTCAGAAACTTCAGGTATTCACGCTTCCTCAGTGGCCAGCTTTCTCTGAAGAGTTATAAACAAACCAATCACAGCAGTAACAAATGCAAAAGAAGTCTTCTTCTACAAAATAAATCTGAAAAAGGAACATGATTCAACGCTAAAAAAGGAGTACTAAGCCCTTTCCAAAACTCGTGTCACTGCAAACCTTTTCTGGCAGTTGAGACTCAACCTCTTTCTTCAATCTTCGCAGCAAGAAGGGCCGAAGTACTTTATGGAGACGACGGATGATCAGAATAGTTTCTTCCTCATTTAAGTCCACCTACAGAAGTTTAGAAAAGTCACTACAAGGCAACTCAGTATATTAGGCAATGTCTTCTCTCATAAGAAAGGTTAAATATATGCAGTAATTATTTGCATCTTACAACCAAACTGACTCTGAGTCAAAAAATACACTGATATTAAAATTTTCTAGTATTATAAAAAGGTGACTTTTAGTTATCTTAACTCCCTAAGTAGCAGGGAAAGATTTCAGACACTAATTCTTCTGTATGAGCTCCTTTCTGTTGTCAGAGGAACTTCAAACTGGTTTGTTTCTGATCTTTAAAAAATAAAAAACGCCACAGTACCCTTTCTCCAGTCATGGCAAATGGCGCATTGAACCACTGTTCAAAGGTGCTACAGCTCTTGAAAATGGTTGGGAGGAGGAAATTGAGAAGAGCCCAAAGTTCAGGCAGTTTGTTCTGCAACGGAGTCCCAGTCAGCAGTATTCGCCTGGGGGCCACATAGTGAGTATTCAAGACCTGAGTCAGCTTGCAGTGATGGTTCTTCATTCGATGGCCCTCATCTACTATCATGTATTTCCACCGAATCTGAAGGAAAAAGAAGGAAAGTTGGCAAAGTTACAGCAGGTCAGACATTGTCCAATTCCTCACAACCAGTGTAGAACAAAAATATTTCAAGCCTGAGACACTAATCACTCTCAGCTACGAGGAAAGCCAAACCAAGCATTATGCAAATACCAGTGTCCTTGCAAGAAGCAAACACAAACACTAGGTATGTCCAATTTGATGTTGAATTCTAACTGGAATGGCAACAGCAAACAGCAGATTCTTTCCATTTCTGGGAAAGAGATTAGAATCAAGGTCAGAAGATGGTTTGCAAGGGAAAAAAGAGACGATAGTAACTCCAAATAAATCTGTCTGCAAACAAGAACCTTGAAAGGGGACAAAGCATTTTCAGACAAACAACAACAGCAACTCTGAACTTTCTTTTCAGCTAATCCTGTATTTTCAATTAAGAACAAAGCAGAATAATTACAGTCACCTCAGTTACTGCATTTTCAACTTAAGTTTCTACTCAATATGAAAGTTTAAATGCAGTCACAGCAGATAGTGAAAGATGTTGCTCAAGCTCTCTCTTACCACCTGGTACTACACAACAATATAGATAGTCAAGACTGTCTGTCAAGATAGTCAAAACTGACTGTGCCACATGGACCATATACTAGGAAGGGTTTGGTTTGTCCTTTCATAGGTGCTACCTAATTCCATTTCCCAGGACAGGGTGAGTGGCTGTCCTTCCTATCTTTCAGCAAGAGTGGGAAAAACTAGAGGAAAAGACACTCTGCAGTCTCAAGCTGTTTTCAAGCATTCTGAATTATACTAAGAAAATGATACTAATTATACTATTAGAGAGGACAAACAAGTAATCTAATTATGCAGTATGTAACAGACAGAAATAAAAGTGAAAATGAACAACAATGGGACAGGAGGACCATATGGTTTCTCTGTATAGCAAAGTACCTCATTAGTCTGTTTTGTCTTATAGTATAATAGTTTTCAATTTAATTCATTACACTTGAGGCACAGCTGTAGACAGTGAGTGACAGCAAATACAGGTAACTACGCAGTCATAAAGTGACCGTATAGCTGGAAAGGCTCTAGTAAGAGTGAGCTTCAAGTCAGAAACAACAGAAAAAAATTAAAGTCACTGCTACAAATGAGAGCCATATTATATGATGCAGAGGTGAGAAAAGTCATGTTCTTCAAAGGACAGGCAGGTATACAGACAGAGGTGCACAAAGGAATTAGTCCCCTGGCCACATTCAGGAAATTCCTTTTGTTCACACATGGAAGAGCTGTGACAGACAAGGGTTAACTTCTACTGCAGGACAGAACAACGGGACCTTCCCTATAAAACAAAAATGTGTTTTATGGTATGCACCACTTGAAGGTCACTTGGCCTTGCTGTAAAGAGATGATAGTCTACTACCTTAGCAAGGATATGTTTGTCCTTTATTATGTACTCGTAAGTAGTTAAAAGAACATTAAATTTTCCACTTCGAAGCTGAGGAACAAGTGAGCGGCGCATTGCAGGTGTACCCTAAAAGAGAGAGAGAAGTTAGTAGCTACACTTTATTCTGATGAGGAAAATACTTTTTTTTTTTTGAATTAGCAGACAATGAGTAACTACATCAACTTGTAATCCTACAGTACTGTAAATAATATATTGATCCATTCTGGACTTCTTCAGAGTGCCTTCCCTAAACAGTTGCTAGACTATAAAGCTGTTTATGAGGGCCATGAAAATATGTAGCCAGTGGTCTAACCTCCTTACAAACTGTTTGGCCATATCACTTCTACAGTAGTCAAATGAGAAAGTACTGAGCTATGTTTAAAATGTGAAGTAGTCACAATCTGTATTAGTCTCATCAGAAGCCTTGCAATGTGATAATTAACTATTTTGTTCTGCACTTTTTACAGTTGTTTACAGTAATTTTCTTCTAGTCTTTTACAGTTTAGTACAGTCTTCTGAAGTGTGATTAAGTTCATGCTTAGTACGTGATATACATAACAAAATCTGATGAGCAAACAGTTTAAATGCATCAAGGCACAGCAGAAAAACTGGCCCTAGTCTCATTCCTTCAATTCTGTTGTCATATAAAAAGCAAATCAAACCTTGTAAGATATCTTCACCACAGAAGGAGCCCATTTGTCAAATTCATATGTCCAGTTGGATAAGGTCCTATTATAGAGATTACAGAGAGAAAGTAGCATGTTTCATCATTTGCAGGTCAAACTTTTTTAAATGTTTCCAAGTGGTTGCCAGCTTTTCAACACATTTTATGTAATCCAACACCACAAATAACAGCATATTTTTAAATATGCACTTCATATGCTGTAATAAAGTACAAGCATCTCAGAGGGAAGTAAGCACAAAAAATGTGTGGAACACTTTCAGTTTATATTCAGGGGCCTCTTTCAAACCAGTAAGAGTTTTACATGCACCTTTGTATTTTGTAGCACATTAAGGAAAAGAACAATTACTCTGAAGAAAAAAACAGATTTGTAAGTTCTCTTATACTAGTTATCATCCAGAACCATCAGAAGACAAGAGCAAAAAATAACCTTGAGGTTTTTCAGCTGCTTGCTTTTTTTTCCCCCTTCTTACTGAACCTGTGATAGCAGCAATACTAGCTATTGACAAAAAGCAGAGAAAGGCAGCTTTTAAAATGTATGCAAGAAAGAAGTTTTAGCTTCCCTCTTCTAGAAACATTTAAAAAATCATTACAGAGTACTTACGAGAAATTTGGTATTTTTACTGTACCCATGTGAAAATTTACATTAATAACACTTTCCCTTTAATTTTAACTTTGTTTTACTTGATAGATCTTGTACTAGATGGTTTTTTTCACACTAGAGCTCATAATTCATATTCATACAATTAGGAACAGCTATGGTATTTGTCTTAGTCAATCAGTTACTACTGCAGCATTGCCAGAAGGCAGGACACCTCAAAAGAAATCAAGAGATGACCACATATCAAATTATTCCTAATCCTGCAACAAATTTGCATGCGTAGTACAACTGGAGGATAAATCAGGTAGTGAAAAGGCCAGGGAGCTTCTGCACATCAATCAAGTCACTTACACAAAAATGAAGCAAACAAACCCTTAATATCCTACGTTAGTTTTACAGTGCCTTGCATTTTTTTTATCCAAATCACTAAAACCCATACCACAACTTCAGAGAAAGGAAAATGCATTACAAGTCATCTGTAAAACAAGCATCATCTTGGAAAAGCCAAAGGGGGGCAGTGCAGTAAACACTCATAATCTGGACACCTGACAAAAGTGTGACTACCACTGAGCAAGGCTATATATATCCAGGGCTAGCTATACAATATTTAAAAGATCATCCAACCTCATTAAAGCATGCTTACATGGTTATCAGATGAAGTGCCAGCTGTTTAAAGAATTAAGTAACAGATTTTTAATATCAGAGTTAAAAGATGAATGGAAAATTGCATGCATGGAAAGAAAAAAACATCCCCCTCTAGTGGCTTAAGAGTGAATTAGAGTAAATTCAAACCATTTAAGCTTTCTGATCTTGTCAGTGTGTTGCGTTCCAAATAAACCAATCTGCAATGCTTAGGATGCCAGTGCCAGAAAGAGATCCACTACTTACGACAAGGGTACAATGATGAGATAGGGGCCATTGAGTCTTTTGTGCTCCATCAGGTAAGTAATGAGTGCAATAGTCTGTATTGTCTTTCCTAATCCCATTTCATCAGCTAAAATCCCATTCAGATTGTTATTATAGAGTGAAACCATCCATTCCAGTCCCTGGAGCTGAAACAAAGAAGAATAATTTCAGTTATTTAAAACTCACACAAGTAACTAACATCAACAGCACACAATCAATGTTCTGACATCCCTGTTTACATACATGTTGCATTTCTTGTAATAATACTATATGCATGGGGCCCCCTGTCTATGTTTACATGGAAATCATCACTCCTCTTTAGCAGTCTGTAAGATGAAGTTGGATTTGATACAGGGAGGTTTTAGTACTGCACACAAAGCAACAGAGGCACTCACATGTAAGGCTGATAAACACCACTGCAAGAGTTTGTTCTTCAATTTCAGCTGTCAAATGCTAAAACTTTCTGCGTATATTTCATGCCATTTGCCTGTGTCAATTAAAATCTTTCAAAACCAAAACCATCAAATCTGCGCAAAACATGTAAGCCTCATCCTTGCCAACTGCATCACCGGTATGCTAAAGCACTTGTACCATATGTCCATTTAGTGCCTGCTGTCCAAACCTCCACGTGTCAGAGTAGGAAAACTTCATCCAAATTCCAGAGCTGGAAGGAAGCCAGGGTACTGTAGCTTAGCAATTCCTATGTAACAGAATTTCACATTCCAAAGAGTATTGCTAGAAAGCACTATTCCCTTGCCAGACAGAATTTCACGTATGTGTATACGTGAAATTACCAATGGACATGCGAAGTAAGTTTCTGCTTCTAAGATCCAGACTTTGGGTGTGTCTCATGCATGGAGAGACCAGAAAATTAAGTAGCCTGAGAAAGTTCAGAAAGAAAACTCTACAGGCTTCAAGTTACATTCTGCTGTCCCTGGCAGTATCCAAAACAATGTTTTTTCAGCCAATTCACTGACTTTATCCATATGTGGACTGATTTATATTTATATATTAAACCACTAGGAGTTGATCAGAATTTGGACTGCCATTGCATGTCCCACTTAAAAGTAGCTTCAGAATCAAGATAGGAAAGCTATCGCATCTGCATCATTATTCTTTATTTTATGTGGATACAGAAATAATGTTCTGACTAGAGAGAAGATGCAGGTTTAGTTTCCTAGAAAGTTATACAATCACAGAACTGTTGAAAACCATGTATCAAGGACATTTTCAATCATACCTGAATCTAGCTTATGTCAGATACAGAAGTTCCTAGTTACTAAATCCAGTGAAAAGTGTGTAAAGAACATGTGACACTAACCTCCATAGTAAACTATTTTTCTTATTTCCAAATTGTATCATCACTGCACTGAAGTACTAGGATCTTAATTAAAATACAAAATCAAAAACTTCTAAACACTGGAAGAAGGAAAATATTCTTAATCCATCACAAATTAAAACAATAAGAACTGAAATCACAGTTCAATGAGAAAGATAGCAAAATCAAAATACTATTCATATGCAATGAAAAAAAAAGGTAGAAGTATATGCAGAAAGTTGGTATCATCATTCATGCAGTATGTATGAAACATTACCTATGTCACTGCTTTGTCCATAGTCCCAAATTCTAACCTACTATATATATCTTGTATACCTTAACAAATTTTCAGTTTGCCACATGAAATACCACACTGAAATGCTGGGCGTAATTCCAAGTTTTAAGTATTTTAATGACTCCTCACCTGATAATGTTTTAGTGTGCCATTAATAAGAAGGGAAGACTGCTTTTCCACCTTTTCTGTGATGGCATGAGCAACGGTGTAGTAGGACTGAGACCCTCTAGCACTATACTGCATGCTATATTCATCATCCACATCTTGTTTGGCTGTCCTGGAAAGCAGAAAAAGAACTTGCGTGAATTCCCACAAATATTTTTCTGACCATAGCTTACACACGTATGTCTAAAGAAACAGTGCAAGTCCTCAACTGAGATGAGTACACCAAAGAGTGCAGGATTCTTTATAAACAGTACACAATTAAACGATCATGTTCCTTCTCCTGAATATATTCATGCCAGAGAAGCTACCACAACTCACTGTAATCTAGAGAAAGCTACTCCTGGGAAATGCCATTGTAAGAAATCACAATTCCTAACAAAAACCAGCACCTAAAGACCACTCACTCAATGATTTGCTTTGCATCTTTCTCAGAGACTTCCTCGCTGTTAGGATCCAGGAGTATCTTCTCATCTGCTTCTAATCTGCTTGATTCTTCCTCCTCATCCTACAAAATACAGAAGGAGAATAGAGATGCTGGGAAGCACAACAGGTTCCTCAGTCATAGCTTCAACTGGCATTCACATACCAGTAACTTTCACTGGTGAATGCTTTATGACACACATCCGAATCACAAAGTTCAACTTACACCTATTCTACAACCAAATTGCAGTGCAGCATAACAAGATTAATTTTTGACACATATTAACCAACAGAAAGTCATGCTACTTTGAAATAAAAACTATTTCCCCTTTAATGTTTTTATTTTCAAAAGGCTTCCATGTTCATGGACATGGACATGGACAGGTTTCTAATACCATGTCTATTTTTAAATCATCTTCTAGATGTGTGATAAATTAATAAAGCTTGAAAAACTGTCAAGACTTTTTAAACCCAGTTATTTTCACTCTTTTTAAGACAGTCTTTTGGCTACAGTTGCAACAGATCACCAACAACTTAAAACCTCACTAAAGAACTAAGATTGTAAAATCTGAAACTCTCCTCTTCTATATTGATACTGAAAGTCATATAGAATTACATTGGCAGAAATTAGCCCAACAAAGGGACATCACACAGTCCAGTCAGTTTAAATGGTCGTCTGGTCTAGTACTGTATGAGATCTGAATTCTATACCTAGTTCTGCTACCAGGCTGTTGATTGAACATGGTCCTTCTCTGCTCCTTACTTCTCCTTTAGAAAGTAGTTATCTGAAAAGTGCTATGCAAGAATCAGCATTCATTAGTCATAGTGACCCTACAAGGCTGGGATCTTTGTCTGTGTTTTGTTACAACAGTACTTAAACCACCATTAAAATACCAAACCAAATAAACTTACCCTGAACAGTCTGAATGTAAAACCCTGCTATAATTCCTAACACTTTAATAAACATAACATATAAAGAATAACCACGTTATTAAAATTTGCCTATAAAACCTCCAGTGTGTAAACTTGAAAGATACTGACTTTATTCACAACAAAGCGACAATGCTGTCTCTTCTGAGATATATTTTAATATAAGAATGGGCTCAATTCTCTGGTTTACAATTATTGATAGTCAAAAGTAAAATGTTACTCTTAACCATGATTACCAGTTAGGTATTTACAGTACATACAAAAGAGCACCTGCTATGAATGGAGAATTACAAAATCAGTTAATTTTCCTGTTTGTTTTAGTCTTAAAGCACCTGCACACCTGCTATCACTTCCCCTCTCTTCCTTATGAAAAAGGGGGAATATATCATATGAAATAAGCACTTGTTTTTATTGTTTTATTTGTCACAGTCTTTTTTTTAAAGATAGATACATACCTCCTCCTCATATTCAGAACCACTTTCGTCTTCACTGTCTGATCTGGGAGCAACTTCATAGCTGTACAAAGATGACAGATTATGAATTACAGTTAACAAGAGGAGGGATTGGCTTCAATACATCTCTACTCAGCTTACATAAAATAAAGAATAGGTAAACAAGAAAAAAGTGGATGAAAATATCAATGCAAATAGAAAAAAAACAATCTACTTGGTATGGTAACTGCTTACCCAGGGTTCATCTCCAGCCAAGCATCCAGCTGACTTGCTTTTGGTGCCTCTGGTCCAAGAAGAACTTTGCCTGTTTCGGTGTGAGTCACTTTGACAGGAAGGTCACTCATCTGACTGCTCTCATCTATGGGCTAAAAATTCAAATGAAATTTTATACCATAAGGCAACTGAACTTCATGACTGTATTATATAACAGAAAGAACTAACAGGAATTCCAAAATTCCAGTTTTGAAAAACCAATAAATTTTGTTAGTAGAAGCCACTTTTGCACATGACTATCAAGCAAACACTAAGTCACAGTATTTCTGTGTGTAATATATTCTATGTGACATCCACAAATATATCAGAGTATTCCCAGTAAATTAGCAAGAACAGCATGGAAAACAATACCCTATTGGTTTTTGTGAATTGAGACACAACACATGTATTCTTACAGGCATTTAATCCTGTTATTTATACCAATGGACATCTGTAACAGAAAACATACAGTGGCCTTATGACCTTTTTGCTTTTTACTGAGAAACAAGGATGTAACAATTTAGTTAGCTTTTTATGTAAAGGCCTATTTTAAAGATTCACCGTCCTAGCTTATTCAACTAAGTTGATGAAGCACCAACACAAACAAAATCTTTTATTTATTCTGGTGCTCTAACAAAACCAGAACAGTATAATTATTTTTTCTGTTATTTCTTTGCCCTATTTAATCACAGATTTTTTACCTTGAAACCTTTTTGCCTTTTAGTACTGTTTCTGCTGAAGGATCTTGTCCAAATATACATATTCTTGTGCAAGAAAAACTAATTCTGAAGTTATAAACACACTGACTGACAAAGCATAAAACTTAGGCCATTTCCATAAATACTGAAGTTACAGGAATGCATTTTCCTTGTGCAACCATAAGTATATTAAAGTATTTTGATAAAACTCTTTAACTATATCATAAGTATCAATTGCAAGTACAAAAAATACTAGAAGTAAAACAAATACAATTCTAAAGTCTTTATAGAAAAATTAAATTAAAAAGAAAAACTGCACTAACAGAATAGTTCTGTTAGCATATGCTCTGCTACTGAATGAAAAATATTATTCTAAGAATAACATAGAAAAATTACTCATTTCTATTTGCTTCTGAGGAAGAAAGAACTTTCAGATGTCTTAATCCATCATAATACTATATTCCGGATTGTGACTGAAAGGTGATTACATGCAATGTCAACAATATATTTTTAAAAAGATGAGAATACAGACTATATGGTGTTTACGAGCTTGTATGAGGAAGTAAATTTTCTGTACACAGACTGTAAGAAAACCACTTATTTTAAGCATATTATATGGTTATAAACAACAGCTTTTATAACATTTGTAGTTATATGACACACAAAACAATCACTGGGAAGGTTGGTTTGGTTTTTTTTTTTTTTTTTTTAAACACCATAAAACCCCTACAACAGCAACAAAAAAAATCAAACTTGTACAATTCATACCTCTCCATCGGGACCAAGACCAGATGCCATTCCTTCTGCATTTTCTTCAGCCTTCTACAACAAATGGAGATTTGAAAAATACGGTCAGAATACAAGTACAGATACGCTATATGACGTCAGCATTCTGTATTATAACTATGTTTCACTTATTTCTGAACAGCCTGTGATTCACATTACTTAGGTATGACAGATATGGATAGGATTAGGCACAGTGTTACTACCACATATAAATCATTTACTAGTATTAAGAGGGTACCTACACACCTGTACTGAGTGTTATAAATCTGCGTGTTAAGTGGCTGGCCAACTGATTTTTTTGATTCAGACCTACAGCTCAGTTGCTTACAGACTGCTCTAATGAAATAAAATACATATTTATTTTCATATGATTTACTATTAATTTCCTCTAAACTGCCTTAATCTCTTTTTTGAAAGTGTTGGCAGATATCACAGGTTGTAAATTCATGCAGGGCACTTTTATCATGGGTATATACTTTGGTTTCTTTTGGTCTGACAACTAATTAGAAGGAGAATTTTGGGAGTTCTTTATATCTAATCATGTGTAAATAACAATTACTCAAATTACAAACAAAAAGAACCTTAGAGTTCTTCACTGGAGTAAGCTACATTTTTTTCTTCCCAGACACACCCCTAGGAAATAAGCAGTATCTTCCTCAAAGCCTGTTCTCATTTACCCTACTTAAAAAAGAGGATTGCTTCTAGTTTGCTTCTTCATTCAAACAATTCTCAGAAAGAAACAATATTATACGGCTTCTGCTCATGTCACAGTGATGAGTTCATAGCATCACAACAAAGTATTAGTTTGGATACCAATGTAAACTTATCATGCTAACAACAAGGGCATATCTCCTAAACTGTGGTTTAGAGATAAACAACTTTCGAGTAATGTTATCGTATGTGATAAATGTAGATTATCCCGTTATTTCTTTCTTAAGAAGTATATCTGAGGAACAACTGGACTCCTGAATATTGAGATAATCCTTAATATATGGTTCAGATCAAGTCTTGAGTCTTCTTCTTTGCCATTGAAGTTCATTATCCAAGGCATGAAGTTCAAATGAATATGTAACCACAGGTAGCATTCAATTCCTCATTTTACAAAATGTTATTCTTATTTCTTTCATACAGCCTTCACACTTCAGGGCACATGCCTAATTATCTTTGTTAACTACTATTCCATTAGTATTACCAAAAATGGAGACATTATTAGGTCTAATTCTAGTCTAAAATCTTTAAAATGTTTATGAAGTGTAATATTCTTTAATATACAGGGGAGGCTTATAAACATTTCACCAGGCTCCACTAATGTAATTGGTTCCGATCAATACAAGAGCTGATACCCAGTAAGAACACTAACAATATGAGCTTTAAGGCTGCTTGCTTGAGCACTTCTAGGCAGCAGGTATGTCTACTGACAAAGGAACCAGAACTGAAGAGTTCAAATAAACAGAATGGCAGAGTATGTTATGAAAGCACATATCTGGCCTTGCCTGAACACACCACACTGACTGAGGATATTTTTAACTTGGATGAACAAGGCCAGGGGTCCACTCTTTTGCACATGAGACCACTCTCTAATATATAAAGATTATTACACCGTAGCTACAGGCAGTGGCAAAGAACCTTACAAATTAAATCGCAAAAAAGCAGTAAGCATCAGTGCTGTTCACTGTGCAAAAACCAGAACTTGTGAGAACAAAAACATTTACAACCTATAATTAAAAAACAATTTTGGAAAGCAAAAGCATACATTACTGAGAAGATAAACGTAAATAGTGTACTTTTATTCTGGACTATGCAAACAAATCTTTAATATTGACAATTTAATCCTTGACAAGAAATAACAATAGGAAATCTACTGCATAGGCTGTATACTGAAAGGCTGCATAGCAAGTTGAACTTGCCTATCAGATGATAACTGCATATGGAGTATTTCTGTCTAATCCATGGCTACAGTAGGAAGCTGGAGACAGAAAATGCAAGTAGAGGAATGCAGAAAAAGTGAAGAGGGAAAATCTATCAAAGATTCCAGAAACTCTATCCCACAGAGAGAATGGACTAATCTCAAATTTTATTCTAGTAATAATATAGAGTTCACTTGGATATTCTATAATGTCAGTTTTATGTCAGGCGTTTTACAGACACTGAATATATATGGGGCATATTTCCCTTTAACTTCAGGGACAGAAAACTATGTCTTTATTGATGTGGCCAGAAGATACTCTGTTTCTCATACATACTTCAACTAAAGGGACACAGAAGGAGAACCATATCACAAAAGTAGATTGTTTCAGAAATTATTTCTTTTCATTAGAGCAGTGCATTTATTCCACATGCTGTCTCATTAATTACTATCTCTACTGCACACTCCATAAGTTAAATCAGGCCTGTTCTCACTGGTAGTACAGGTCAAGAACCCCATTTAAATTACATTTTAACTCTGTAGACAGGGTATTTTTCCTATGTTACGAACATACTCTCAAGAAAAAGTACAGAGGTTTTTGAGAGGGCAGGAAAAAACATGAACTTTTTTTTCTTAGGCCATTACTGTTCAAAATCAGTATTTTTTATATGCTGGTTTTTACTAGGATATTTTGAGTGTTGCTAGTAAACCCTGTAAACATAATGTTTCTATTTCTATCAGTAATTAGTAGCAACCCAGGCACACAAATGGATTATAAAAATCCTCTTACCCATTCTGCAAGAGATGAAAGATACTCTGAGGTCACAAAAAATGACAAATCATTCCTTAATGACTATTTCACACACAGAATTATTCTTTTGAAAATTGCACTGGTTCAGTTTCAGCAAGTCTCTATCACAGAGCAAAGCATTTCATACACATAAGGGTAATTTTGAAAAGTTTCAGTTAAAGGTTAAAAATGCACAATGAACAATGCTACTGTCAAATTACCCACTTATTGTAATAAAACTACCCATATTTTTTCTCTGTATTCATTTCCAAAGGTCCTACAAAATGAACTAAGCCATGTATAGAATGTGTAAGTCTAAGATTGTTGCCCTGCATGAAACTGTTAAACAAACCAGACTCTTCCCATCTTCCTCACAGGATGTATTTTTGATACACTGGACCCTTTTTGGATACATTAATCCTAACTTACATGTCTGTCCCAATTTCTCCTGTAGAAAGTTTATGAGCAAATTAATGTTATGAAGGAACTGATGTCAACAGCCCAGAATTTTACACTCCTGCCTCCTTCTCACCTTGAGTTAATGACAGCATACACATATTTTAAAAGTGAGAGAGGGATGAGTTCCCTCAGTGCTAAGAATTTGGCAATGTAAATGATTTCAGACACCCTGGTTGGTATGTGTATGACAACTGGGTATCACTACATTTAACGTTAAAATTAGATTTGAAGAAGAAATACCAGCTGTATCTACTTGCCTTCTTTCTTCTCCTTCGCTTCTTCTTCTCCTTGGCTGCTTGTGCCTGTTTATGCTCCCATACTAGGTTAGTCAAGTTAGCCACATACTCGTCTGTCTGCTGCAGGAGGTAGGCCAGGCGTCTATCTTTCTTTTGATCAATGAGTTTACGGTAGCCTTCTTCATCTTCAGCCTAGGAATACAAAACAGATGTCAGTCATGACAGACGTGCTTCCAAAGAAACACTATCCAACTCCTATTTCAATAAGCAAGTGATATCTTAGGTCAATATGATCCGCGGAGAGGGATGGTTAGATGGGTAAAGAAACTGCTGGATGATTATATCCAGAGGGTCATACATTTGTATCAACAGATCACAGAGTCATATGGGTTGGCAGGGGCCTTGACAATAACCTTGTTCCAATTCCCTTGTCTTAGGTAGGGACACCTAAGACACCACATATACTGTAGCATGTCAGAAAAATACACAGAAAGCAGCAGAGGTGCCTTCCTTAATTTGGGCTAAAACAAGAAATAAGGGAAGTATAAAATGCCTTAAAAAAACAAACACAAGTAAGAAATACTTTAAAAGACAGCACTCTTGGAGATCTGACTTTCTAGAGAGACACCAGAGCTGCAGACAGTTAGCAAGAACAGCTGTAATGTTCAAATTGAGCTTGCAAAACTGCTTGTAAAATTCTGTTGTAATGTTCAAGTCATTCAGCAGTGGACACTTTTATTACTTATCACACCACGTTTGATTTAAGCTCAACTTCACAATGTACAAAAATATTTCTAAAATATCAGTATTACTTTTATTTTAAATCAGCTCTTTTTCTGTTAATAATTAACATTTTTATGAGCTAGGTTAGACAAATTGCGGTGATTATCTCTAATTACAAAAAAGCTCTATAGATCTGATTACAGTGTAATTTTAAGAATGCTCTAGGGTCTACACATTCGTTATTCTCTTATGCAAGTTCTTAGTTTACATTTTACATGAGCTTTTATTTCAAGGTTTTTACCATTTCTATATTTAATTATCTCCACATTTCATTTTGTGAGTTTTAAAATCAAACTGTTCAGTCCATGCTCATTGTGGGAAGAGATTCTGGACAAGGAGTAACATTTTGCATTCCATCTGCACCTCTATTAAATACGTAATGTTTTTTGACACCAAGTTATGAAGCAAGCTTGTCAATTTCCTTTTTATTCTATGTTGGTTAAATGTCAATAAAATGTTAAAATAGCGCTAACCAATGTCATGAAGCAACTTTTTCAACCCCAGTTGCTAACACACTTGTACATACACATTGATCTGGCTACACTTTAAATTCTGGAATGATTTTAAGTCCTGAAATGCAGGCAGCACCCTGACTGTTTCCACAGCGTTCTGCAAAGATACGATCACACATAAGCCCCATATTACTCTGTCCAATGATAAAAATGATATTGTTCAGTTTTAAGCAAGGGAAAACTATAAAATAGAAACAACTATGGTCCTGAAGCATTAATAGGTAGAACTGACTGCTGTCAATGCATGCAATTCATGCATTACCACTACTGGTTAGGTATTTTCACATGTGGAAGAAGTTTTAAGTAAAAATTGCGGAGCAATGCCATGAACAAATTATGGAATCTTCAAAACTATAAACTCAGAATTAAAATACAGCCCAGTATTTGTAAAAGGGACCAACACCATTGCAATTATGTAACAGTGCTAGTTAATGAGATTAAGTTGATGTTATTCAGAAGTGGCTGTGCTAAGTTTTCTTGTCAGTAAAAAACTCCAATTATTCCTGTACAAAACCTTACAGCAGAAGGAGCTATAGACTAAATTGAACAATAACACATTCTCTACCTTCAATAGAAACATACACAAACAAACTGTGGCAGTTTTAGATTTATACTTCTTGCACTTTGCAAAGGAAACACATGGCTGTGACTGAGACTATATAAGGATATTAAAATGACATTTTAACTAAAATAACCATATTCCTCCCTCTACTCCTTACCATCAGTCTCCTCATTCTTTCTTTCTCAATTCTCTCTGTTTCTTTTTTCTGCTCTCGTTCAGTGTTGGCATGCCAAGTTGCCACAGCCTTAGAAAGTTTCTGAATTTTCCCAGCGACAGACCGGTGATACTCTTTAAAATCTTTAGCATGCTGCAGTATGCTATTCAGGTATTCCTAGAAAGAAAAACAAATTAGTGCAAGCACTTTGACATAGCACAGGATTTGACATCAGAAATACAGAAGTTCCAATCTTATAATTTTCCAATTACTTATCACATCACTTGGAGTGTTTTAGACCAAAAACTCCAAAGGTAAATAAGATATGTGAAAGGGAAGACCCACATCACAAGTCAAGGTGCATTTTTGCCACAGGGCAAACACCTATTAAGTTAAATTACCTGGTGCTTCTGCCTACGCTTCCTCTCCTGTTCTATCTTCTGCTGCTTCTCAAGCTTTTCTGTCATGCGGGCCTCCCTCAAAGTCTGGCGCTTGCTCCGTTTGTAGGCTTTTGAGTTCAGTGCTGTCTCCAGAGTCGTGTCACGACGCATACAGGCTACTACCTCTTGTCTTAGCTACCAGTGGGAAAAAAACCCAAACCACTCAAAAACCAAAATAAATTTTAACACATGGGGAAACAACTTTAAACACTGTCATGGCAGAATAAAACAGTAACAGTCCAAAATATACCCAGCCTCCTCTTCCCTTTTCATTACAGTTCTGAAAAGAACTAAAAAGCATTTATACAGTTGCTAAAAAGCATTTATACAGTTGCAAAAGCTACGTTTGTTTCTCTAAAGAAATCTTAAAGTCTACACAGAATGGCCAAAAGTGCTAATCACTCTTAATCATTATTTCTTGCCACTTTACAAGATGCTGAAAACAACTGTCCTGCTGCAGTGAAAATGGCCAGCCAAGATGTTATACCATCAATGTAAAACACAACAAACCAGATATATAACATCTTTTCTACTGCCGCACCTGAACAAAGCTGACAACTTGTTTCATTGCCAGCTGCAGAGAAGACAGGTGGGAGAGGTAAATGTACACAGCTTGGAAGAGTATTGCCAGCAGTGGAGCAGGGAGAGCCTGCTGCTTTTCATCTGACCTCTGACAAAACTTCATTACAAAGGAGTGCCAAGGGCAGAAGGAAGGAAGACTTGGACATACGGTATAACTACTGCCAAGGCTTCTGTCAGGAAGTATTTTGCTTGACCTGCCAAACTGCATCTCTGTTCTTCCAAACTAGCTGTAAAAGCCAACAGCAAGAGGCCTAGAGGAGTCTGGTAGTGTGATTCCTTTCCTGAAATTTGCTACTAAGTGCACTCAACACCCAACTTAAATCTTGTGTGTGATCCTGTTATGCCTAATTTTCGAAGTCTGTGCCAAAGCAGAAATCCTGAAAACAGATCACAGAGAAATACCACACACACCCGACCAACATACAACTCTTCTTAAAACAAGGAGAATCATGGCAAATATGAAGTATGTCCAGAAGGATGTATCTATTGAAGTCTGTGCTAAAGTCAGCTTGCAGCCTGTGAGGCACTTATTTTGTCTTTGTGCCAATGCTATGTTCATTAGGAAAGACACAGTTCTACTGTTACACTTTAGACTGAAAGTTAAATTGATGATCCTTGCGATTCCTTCCAACTCAGAATATTCTGTGATTCTGTGGGACTCTGTGATAAAGCAGGAAGTGAAAAGAATATTTGCACATTTTTATTAACAAAAAATATTTTATTAAAAAATATTTCTGTGACTTCGTTTGCTCTCAAGGAAAATCTGCCTAGGCTTAGCACTGCTGCAAAATCTTTCCAGTTTTCTCTTTGCTACACGAACATGTTTGGTTGTGACTGCTATGACAATTTTCCTCAAGTTAAAGACATTACCTGGCGCTGGAAATTCAGTAATCTAAGGGCCTTCAACTCCACTGTAGCTTTGGTTCGCAGATCAGGGGGCAGGGAACCAGGCAAGTTCTCCAATTCCTGGATTCTATGAGCAATTCGAGCCTGAAGCCTAAGCAAACAGAAAATTGGATAAGACACTGGGAAAAATCTGCCAGTTGTTACTAAAATTTTATAGTAAAAATTATATCGTAAAAATAGACAAATGACTTCAAACATTTATATCTCTGAACTAATAGGTTTTTGCAGAGATGACATTGGGTATCCTTTTCCATTTTGAAAATAAATTATCAAATAATGAAAATGTCCCTTGGCCTTTCTTTTCAGTTTGACTACAACTAAGTATGTGAAAAGAAACTTGGGGATTTCATTCTACACATACTATTCAGGATTTTGCTTTCAAGCTTCTTTGATAGTATTATTTTATGCACAGTGTAGTCAGTGATGACATAGACAGCACTTCCCTTAATATTTGGAATTCTACTTCATTATTTTATTGACAAATTAAAAGTTTGTTAGTATTCACAGCTACATAACTGCTACACTATAAATCAATTCTATTACACTCTTCCTTTACAAGCTTTTTTTGCACTCATTTGCAAATTCAAGACAGAGGGAAAAAAAGACTAATGGAAAAGATAGACAGAACTTCGGTGTTTTTTTTATTTTAAGATTACCAGAATAATTCTGAAGTTTCTGGAACAACAAAAAGGATGTAATGCTGCATTACTGCAGGACAGAAAGTTGCTGTCTTCACGAGAGCAAAAAATTAAAGAATTACATTAGTAATGTTTTTCATAGAGACTGAAAAATTAATCAGGAAGTTAGTTCCTAATTAGAGAAAGTCGCATTAAAAGTTGCAAATATCTCTCCAGACCCAGAGAAGGGCATTATTCTTGCAGGAGAAGTCTTCATGCAAAAAACGACATTGGCGTAGTTTGTTATTTCCAGTA
>JAWWES010000094.1:45171082-45211130 GCA_035583135.1 Lophotriccus pileatus
TGTTCATTTGATCTCGAAGACTGTACTAATCATTCAAAGCTACTTGATTCCAAAACAAGAAAACAAACTAACAACAGGAAGAAAAGAAAGCAGCCTAATTCTATCATGATTTGAAAACTTTCATTTACAGTAGCAAAGCCTACAGGTGAAAGACAAGCTTGCTGCAATTAAGCATGCTCAAAAAACTACTTATTAAGTAGGTTTTATGGTTGTCCCATAGGCAGCTTACATATTTCATTCTCATTGAAAAAAGAAGCTTCATGTTCAGTATGTCTAAAAATTGCAGTAATTTCATATGGGTCACTCATAGATGACTAACAGGTTAGACTCTCCTTGATTAAAATCTTAGACACAATAAAGGTTACACTATTTTTCTGTATGCCTTTTTACCTTTTGTTTTTTCTTTCCCCTGCACCTTTTCCCCACTATACCTTCAGTCCAAGTTTTAGGGGTAATGGTGGTTGTATGTCCAGGCATCCCTGGAGCAGGCCCTGGTCCAGCTGCAGCACCACTCATTGCATGTAATCCAATACCTGCAATTTGACAGAGGAAAAAAAATTGTTAAGACACAAAGCATTTTCAAGTATTCAAAAATCATTCTTCCTTCTAACACGACAGTCTATTCAGCCAAGTAGTACCTTTCTTCATTAAATAAGGATTTCAGTAGCTTTTATTGGGAAAAAATATATGTAAAGAAGCATATTAAAATAATTTTTTACGAAAATATTCCAACTTATTTGGTACCAAAGCCATATCCACTGAAATTGAGTGAATGATGAAATCATTAAAATGATTATTTAAAAAAAATAGTATTATCTTAACCTTCAACTTCTAATGCAAACTCATTAATGGAAGTGTTCAGGAACTAACAGGTGCAGAGTGCTTAATATAACAGTTTTCTTAGGAGCAATACTTACCTGCTTGCCACAGTGTAACATCTATTACCACTAGGAGAAAAACATATGGACACTTCCTTAGGCCTTTCACTTGACAGCACACTATACACAGTTTATTTTAGTTTCAACAATCTAAATAATCAGGCAACTCACTCCAGATTATTTATCTACTTTCCTGCATAGAGAAAGCAGACTGAAATTTCAGTTTAAGAAAAACAGTGAAATTCCTATCAGTAAAGTATGATTAACGTTCAAAAACTGGCAAGCATAATTAGGACAGACATAGTAGTGCACAGTGAAATAACTTCTATTTCAGTTTTGACAATACCCTATTAATAATAGATGTGTTTTATGCACTTGTTCAAGCTTAAAATCAAGGGCCATGCTATTCATTTTGATGCCAGAGTACAGTCCCCATATTATAGTCCTGTACAGTACCCATTTCTTAATCTACCACAGGCAGACCTTCAAGAATTACCTGAGCAATGACACTTACCAGGCACTCACTTACCAGACTGTCTGTTGAAGGCACTGGGAGGCTGCTGCTGTTGAATGCCAGGCAGGGTCCTCTTGCCCTGAACAGCAAGCTGGAGGTTTTCTGGTAAAGGCTGACCTCTAGCCAACATTTTATATGCCAGAATCTGAGCCCGCAGCTGATGCAGCTGTGCAGGGCTGAAAGGGGAAGGTCCTCTGCTAGCCTGATTCATAACTGGTGGGTCTCCTGGTATAATGGGTCCTGGCTGACTGGGAGTCATCTGAGGTGGTGTTGGACCTCCTCCAGACATTGGACTGGACACATGCTCTGGTGCTCCTAGTGGAGATGGGTGTGGTGACATATAACCTAGAACAGGTAAAAGAATCACAAAGTTACCTTTGTGTTAGTTAAATCTAAATTCCGTCAAATTTCTTTAACAGTACATAGAGTATAAAAATGTCTATTTCAAGTCAAGATAGCTGTAGTATTTTCTGCAATGATAAAGTGCAATCCGAAGTTCCCTAGGATATCAACATAGTCTCAGGAGCTATTCTTTGAAAAGAACTACAATTATTTAGTCCAAAATTTCCTAAAAATAACAACTACCCTTGTCTTACCTTTGGAGTAAGACAAACTACAATATGAAATACAATACAGAAGCATAAGGATATGGTACTGTTTACTAGAATTCTGGATGTTTCCTTGTGGAAGACATGCAATGAAGTCTGCCTAGTTTACAGCTTAATATTCTAAGTTTATTTTGATACACACACATTAAAGAATACCCACTCACTTCTACAGGCCCTCTTGGCCAAAACTCACTAACATACAGAAATAGAAAGAAATTGTATTCACTTTCTATACAACTGCTCTTTAATGTATAGAGATTAAAGGTTTGAGCCAAAGAATATTTGATACCTTCTGCCATCTGGATGCTCAACAGTTTGGGACATCAACTGCAAGCACAAAAATCATTCTCTGAAGAAGCTGCTGAGGACTGTGCTACTCTATAAAGTTCCAGAAGAGCAATCACAGTTCTGAAATATTAAAGCACTTGAATTTTAATTACACCTACTATATATGTGCTTGAGCTTCACAATACATAGCACACAGTTTGCTCTTTTTTGTCCATCAAGAGTGAAAAAGAGGTAATGATATTTACCCACTTCCGCTCTGAAACTGTGGAACACAAATAATGTTCTTAAAAAGTGGAAAACCTACAAATATAATAATTAAAAAAAAAAAAATCTAGAAATCTTCTGTCTTATTTCCATATTCCATGTTAGGAAGCTACGGATCACAGAACTCCGAAGTTCATGCCACATTCCTGACACCAAATCTACACTCCCTCTTCCTCCTGTCACTTTCAAGTGAAACTAGATCAATTTCATCTATATGTGGTCCAGATCACAGAAGAAAGAAATTTTGCCCTCTCTTTAGCTTCACTGATCCTACTGACCCTTCAGTAGAGGCAACATAGGCAAAACCTCAAAGCAGTTTCAGCTCTTCTGAGATGACAGGAGCTGTAAGTCACTAAAACTTAAACAAATGGAGAAAGAGTGCTAGGGAATTGATATTTGTACTAATTGATGCTGAGGTCTGGGGATGAAAGTGTAACCAAAAAAAGGTTGTAAATAGGACATAGACAAAGAAAAGAGGATTTCAGTTCTTCTAAAAAAAAGGAAAACGAGACAGTTATACTGCCCAAGTTATAAATTCCTTAATCACTGACAGATGTCAGACACAGGATCCTGAAATACATCTGGACTATAAAAATTTAGAACAGCAGTGTAAGATATTTACTTGTTTTCAGTCCTGACAGTTTGAGGCACAAGTCTGTGACTATGTTTGCAAAGAGGAGTTTTCAGAAGTTTTTTGAGCTTTCTAGATATATATTAATTATTACTTACTCTCTCCCTCAAAGTCATCTGCATTAGGATTCCTAATAACAGGAAACTATGCTTGACAAGAGGAAGAATGAAAACAAAATTCCCATAAAATACGTCAGAACCTTCCAAACTTCTTGTAAAGGGGTTAAAACATGGCATTTACAGAACATAAATTTTGTTATGCTATATGAAAATTTTCCTTTAGTCTGAAAACTTTCATAAGACAGTGTGACAATACACACAGCCACAAACCTGTCCTAATAAAGTGTTTATCCTACTTGCTTTTTTTCTGTCCTATTACACATACTCTAATACAGCTGAGCATGCACACATAAAGATCCACTAAAATTGAGTTTAACCACCATATGCCATAAATGAAAAATATTTAAGACACAGTCCACTGGAATGCTAAATATTCAGGCAAAGACAAAGAGATTTTTGAACTCTGTAAACATGCTTTCATCTGCTATGAAGATTTTCAAATGCATTTTTCTGTGGCATACATGAATTTCCACAGCAGTTATTCAGCAGGTTTTTAAATACCTAGCTAATTATTACTTGCTGAACTGTCAAACATCCCTTCTTCTACATCTTTCACTGAAATTTTTCTTCTATTCTGCATGAATCATTGTTTAATTTAACCTTAATTTAACCTTAACTTAACCTTGATGGCAAAAGCACTGAATGATAACGTGCAAAACAAAACAGAAAAAAACCACACACTTGCAAAGGACAATACATAACCTATAGTTCTGAAAAATATAGAGTAGAAGTCACCCAACACCAGGAAAGAAAGTACCAACAGTCCAATCCATCATTTAAAGCTGTATCAGGTTTCTCCACAAACAGGTTTATCTTCTTTGAGTTCTGAAAACCTCCAATGACAGTGATTCTTTATCAGTCTGAATTTCCTTTCCCTTAAGTCCCATCAGAATTTCACTCACATAATTTGTGACCATTATTTTTCTACCTTTGCTATGCACCTCTGAGGAAAGTCTGATCTGTCTTCTCCATTAATCCTTCAATGGGTAACAGAAGAGGCTATATAAGAGATCAGTCTCAAGTTTCCACAGTAAAAACCCCACAGTTTTCTTAATTGTATGCATGATCAGCAATATCATTACTCTTTTCATCCCTTGGTATCGACTTCAACATGCTAGCACAGCACATGATAAACAATGACTATTCCTCACAACATCAACACTGGAAGAAATCCTAGTTCTAACACATCACCAAACCCAAGTATTTTTGGAGGGAAGGCTGTATGCAAGGTTTCTGCTCTAATTGCTTCCTATCTCATTTAGTTAACAGAAATAAGTAACATCTTTCTTATCTATTTTAAAGCTGAAGAACTAGAGAGCGAAAAACTGAGAGACCTTTTTCTTCACATTTAATGCTATAATGATACAGAAAAGAACACATCTGAATGAATTCTAGACCCTGGTAATGAGTATGACACAGGAAAAGTCAAGGTTTTATCAGTCCAAACATGGAATGTTGAACAGAGGTCTTGACTCATCACTAAATATTAAGACTTTAACCATGAAAGTGTCTGAGGATCACATATGTCACATTTTTATGCTAAAACCACTAGCAAGGGTACATTTTTACTCGAGAATGACTGTAAGAGAATTTGTAGATTAGCAAGATATAGATAGAATTGAAGAAATATAGTTGTGTAACTCATTTAACAATCACTTCAACCATCACTTGAAGTTAATATAAACAACAAAAAAGAAACCAAATACATCTCCACAACACACAGCAGGAAAGCATAACATCTTGGAACACAGTGGAAAATACCTCCTTATTGGACTGAGGCTACAAACTTTCTTAAGGTAAGCAAACTGTAACATTTCCCCGCCTGTAGTGTGGCCAGCATTAACACTAGTTCTTGTGAAACTCTGAACAAAGAGAAAGGTCACATGTGTGCAAGTCATTTAAAACTAGGACTGTAGAAATAAACTGTTGAGAGATCTTACACTGGCAGGCAGATGCATAAGGTGACAGATCTTTTCTCATCCTTAAAAGGCTGAAAGAATTCAGAAGAGGAAGTGTAACTAATGTAAGTAAGCACAATGAATATTGTCTGTGAAGTAGCAGTATCCTAGTGAATTCTGTAAGTTAAACTTTTTTAGAAGTTTAATACATACTGCAAGATGATCAAAAATAAATACAGATCAAGTCCCAGAATCTGCAGCCCTTATGTTTCCACGTACAAACAGCAAGGAAAGACAGCTAAACAACTCAAATTGGGTTGTACTTCACTGCTGTATCACAAGGATTTCATTTAATTTGCTCCAAATCGTGTAGAATATAGAAATTGTTAACTTCAGTCCATTTATATATTCTTATGAATTATTTAAAATTTATTTTATTTTATTTTATTTTATTTAAGTATTTGGCTTGTCTTTGCAACTTCTCCCAATTCTCTTACAAAGTCAAATCTAACCATAATTTTAATTTTCTGAATAACTATTTAACAGCCTAAGAATTTATAATAAATTTAATACTTTTCATGTAAATACTGTGAATTTCAGCATAGTTGATTCACAGAGGTGAAGGCAGTTTCTAACACAATTCAGATTCAGTTAAATGCAGTAAGTTTACTATTTAAACAGCTAAACATGAAGTGGGAGGGATGGATTTTCCTTTCATTTAGCCTATTAGCATAAAAAGAAAGGTATTAAGACTTCACATGGACATTGTGTTCAAGCAAAGAAAATTTGTGACCAAAAACAGTCACTTTCTTGAATTTGGCATTAAGAGTGAAAGGAGTAACTGTTGAGGAGAAGGATAACAATTGATAGTATTTCCCCATAAATTAACATCAGATTCCTGAAAATCATCCTATTGCAGTATGCAATAAAAATGTAACAATCTGTCTGAGCTAGTAACATGTTCTTTCTGCATGACTAGCACCAAGCACTGAGCACCAAGAAAATATAAATACAGGAATTAAAGTTGCATACCTTATCAATAAAAAAAAGGCAAAAATCTCAGAACAGTAACTGCCATTCAAACAGCGTAAAAGCACTCAGGAGAAATTATAGAATTTTTGCAGATTCAGCTTTGAAGTGTTTCTAATCTTCTCATCATTCATCTCACCTCAAAAAAGGGTAATTATTTCTTAACATAGACCATAGGAATCACTACTTTCAAAATTCTGTATCAATTTTCTCTTGCTGTTCATTCACAACTGAATGCTTGATTTACATAAATCATATCTACAACTGTATGTGCAGTTTGCCAATTTATTTCTAATTTATCACTCACATTTGTGAGCACATATTTTATAAAAAACCTCGCTTTTTAATTAGAGACAATCTTTTGCAAAACTTTCTTCTTAAAAAATACTAAAATGACTGGTATTGGAACATTTGACATTTAAATGAAATCTCATTTTGTGATCACTTCCAACTGTAAACTGCATAAAGAAGGACTGTGGCTTACACATTTATCACAACTGTTCCACTCAAATCTCTAAGAACTGAAACATTTTATGAAGACAATCCATCTTCCTATTCTTTCCATTGTTTCCTACTCTAACTTACCAGTTCTTCTCAGAATCTTGGAGCCTGTAAACAGGCAGATTTCTGTCAAAAAGGCACTCTTACAGCTACAACAGTCTACCTAACTTGTCTAAAACAGACCAAAGACTTTTAGCCTCTAAACAAACTTCTCCCTTTGGTCTACTGAACAGAAGAGAAAGACATTCAGTGTTGACTTAACTTTCATATGACACAAAACCTACCACAAATACTTGGGTAATCTTTCTCCAAAAGGTTAAATATCTTCATTAAGTAAGATACAAATATTTGATGCAATCTGAATTCACCTAATTTAAAGTTGCAGGAACCAAAATATAGTGTCGCCCCCAACTCCCCTTCCACACAGACATTTCCCCCCCCCTTAAAGATAATGGGTCCACCTATTGCAAGCCCTTCTACCATCTGGGAATTTGCAGACTGATCAAATCTTCTTTAAATTCTCTCTCAAAAAGAATAAAAAATGCAGTTTAACATCCTTCAGGGAAAAAAACCAAACCAAACAAAACAACAACAACAAAACACAAACAAACAAACCAAAACCCCAAACCAAAACTAAAAACAAACCCATCTTCCAATTTCTAGGCAATTTCTTTATTTGTCTTCTAAGTAAAGTGCAATTTCACAGAATCATTAAGGCTGGGACTTCTCAAGGCCATCCACATCAATCCCCTGCTCAAATGGTCAGCTACCTATTGGGTTTTGACTGTCTATCTCCAAGCAATTTAACTACACATACTCTCTGGGCAACCTACTGTATTATTCAGTCACGTTTACAGCAAAAACATGTTGTCATATGTCCCAGTTGAATTTCATGTGTTCAGCTTGTACACACCTTCTCTTCTTTGGTCACTGATACTCAATGCAATGATTTTGGCTTCCTCTTTGCCACTCTGCCTCCCATCAGATATTTCCAAGTCTTCTCTTTTTCAGGCTACACAGTTTCAGCTCACTCAGTCTCTCCTCACACAAAAGATGCTTCAAATATTAGATGCTACTTTAAACAATTCTCAACAACTTTCTAAACTGTAGATGCTAGAACGGAATACAATACCAAAATACATCCCTCAGCTAAATCATTAGAAAAGATGATGTACCTCCTCAGTTAATAGCCTCCTGATTCTGTATGCAGGCAGTATATTCCATCTCATGGCTGGAAATACTGTACATGTCAATACACTTTGAAGTATGACAAAATAACCAAAACTCTTTTCAACCTTTCTCATTTGTATGATAGGCTTTATACCACTATACAGTAAACTATACTGCTCCTAGACATACAATGCTGTTGGCTGTGCCAAAATCTATGCTAGAAAAATAAGCACATTCTCCTCAGATTCTGATCAGCCTTTGTTACCCACTTTGTCATTACTTACTGCTAAACCCCTGTGCTATCTGAAAATTCTATCAGCACTGATTTTAAACTTTTTTCCAGATCACAAATACATTGAACAGCACTGAACCAAAACACAGCCTTTCTGAAAGACTAACTAGAAAATCCACAACTGGATGATTATCCTGTAGTTTGAGTTAAGCTTATAATCTGTCAGTTACCTAGCTTGATATATTTAGTGTAGACTATATTGCTTTTACTTAGTGATATCTAGTGATATACAGTGACAAGCCAAGCACCTTTACGTCTAACTTCTAACTCTGTCAACCAGACAAGGTTGTGTTTATCATTATTGCTACTAGCTTTAACAATGAATAGAGAAGCCCATTCACAGGCCAGGATCCTTTATCCTGACAGCTGTACAAATATTGTACTGCATTAAGTATTGTATCACACCTGTCTACATTTTAATAAATCAATTTAGCTTATGATCTCTGCAAAAATAATAATAAATTTGTTTGACTAGTATATATAAATATAAATTTGAGTAGTATACATAATATAGTAATATTATACTTATATATTAGTAAATATCAATCTAAAGGCTGACTTTATGAAATTCACAAGGACTTGGACAAGCTCAAGAATTGTGACTATGTGAACCTCAGGAGGTTCAACAGGGCCAAGGTCCCACACAAGAGTTACAGCAATCCCATATACCAATACAGGCTGGGGAATGCAGGGATTGAGAGCAGCCCTGCCAAGACAGACTTGGGGGTGTGGATGGACAAGAAGCTTGACATGACTTGGCAATGTGCACTTGTAGCCCATAAAGCAAACGACATCCTGGGCTCATCAGGATGACTAGTAGGCTTTTTCTGCTCTGTTCTTGTAAGACCCTATCTGGACTACTGCGTCCAGCTTTAGAACTCTCAGCACAGGAAAGATGGATCTGTTGGAGTGAGTCCAGAGGAGGGCCATGAAGATGATCAGAGGTCTGGCGTACCTCTCCTATGAGGATAGGCTGAGAGAGCTGGAGTTGTTCAGCCTGGGGAAGAGAAGGTTCCAGGGAGACCTTATTGTGACCTTTCAAAACTTAAAGTGGCTTACAAGAAAGATGGAAAGAGACTTTTAGAAAGGACCTGTAGTGACAGGAGAAACAGTTTTAGAGAGTAAATTCAGACTAGATAAAAGGAAGACTTTTTTATTTTAATAAAAGAGGTTCAACACTGGCATAGGTTGCCCAGAGTAGTGGTACATGCCACATCGCTGGAAACATTCAAGGTCAGTTTCAAAGAGGTTCTGAATAACCTGATCTAGTTGAAGATGCACCAGCTCACTGCAAGCGGGTTGGACTAAATGACTTTTAAAGGTTCCCTTCCAACCCAAACCATACTATGTTTTCTATGATTCTGTGATTTTTCCATAAAACTACTCTCAATTACCTGAATTATAGACAATGTCACATAAAATTAAAAGACAATGTTCTTTGATTTTACCTAGAACAATATTTAACTGATAAACGGCCATTCTGCTCAGGCTTTCAACCTAATGGCCAGAGTTTAAAACCTCAGGAAATGGATCACCCTAAACTACTTCATCTACTTTCCCCAAAACACCCCAAAAATATTAATTAATGCATATTTACCTACTTCAACTTGAGGCTTACAAACAATAAGCCATGAAAAAAATGAGCCTCCAACTAATAAGGTGTAATTTCTATTTGACACTCATGTTGTTAAAAATTATACATAATTGTGTACTGCAAGCTCACCAATCACACATTTATAAGGAAATGAACCTTATAGTAAATCTTGTTTTCTAACGATGTGCCATACACAACTGAAGATTTTGTCAGGATTTGAAGAGTTACCGGGCACCTTTCCATGGATTCTCAAAGAACTGATACTGTCCTTTTGCCATGAGTGTGGGCATGGTTAAACTCGCTCTTTTACCACCTTGCATATTTCCACAAAGCTTTTAAAAACACAAGTGTCCTACAGGACTCTAATGTTGTGGCATATCAGACAAAATGGATCCACTAGGCTGAAAGTCTATTAAGGAACCTGGTTTTCTCTTTTGGATCTGTAAACTAACGGAGAGAAAGTACAAGGTTAGCAAATGGGACTTTGCCCAACCAGTATCAGAACCGCCTCAAGTGCCATCACCATTTTTTGTGGAAAACACAATTGTGTAAGAATAAAAAAATGGTGAAACAGAGGCGAAGAAAGCTAAAACATTCCTTTATGATGTCAAGAAGAGTATTTGAAACATTAGAACACGTGGGGGCTTTTTTGACCATTTCTTTTAAAAGCCTGCTCCACATCAGAACTCCAGGAATGTCTATTTACCTTGTAACAGATGACAACATACACCAAAAAGAAAGCAGGGATGTGCAGTCCTTAGCCTGACAGAGCTTCTACAAATACAATCATCTTTTTGCAGAGCAAAACTACCTGGAAGTCTAATCTCATCCAGCACAGATAAGAAAACAACTCAGGAGCTACTTGTATTTGAAGCATTTGCAATTCATGCTTTTATATTTTCAGCATAAGTTTCAATTTGACCCATCTTCATCATCAGACTAAATGCTCTCTTCATTTCAACACATGCAAAATGTCCTCTGAATGTAAAGACAAGCACAATTTTTCTCTCAGATGATCATACTTGCATCTTGTTGAAATCAATGGGAAAGTTTTACCTGATGAAGACTTTGCTTCTGCAAAGTCAGTTCTATTTTACTCAACTGATATTGAAAGGTTTAATGGAAAATTTACTTTCTAAATATCAAGTCCCAGGATGGAATTCAGCTGACAAATTAAAGACTAGTGCTTCAGTCACATCCCACTGAAAAGTCACAGAGCAGTTCAGGCTCAGTCATTTTGCTGATCTGTAGCTGTTTTTTTCCTTTCAATATTTCTCCTATGCTATGTAATAATAAACATGTAAATACATCAAATAAGGAGCATCTCTTAATAGATCTGTGTAGCACGTGTCACACCAAGAGCCTAATTTCATTTGGGATTCTTCAGATGTTGCTGTAACATAATTAACCATGCAATATACAAAGCCTTATCTGCTGAACTTATTAACAGTGGCAGGTGTTTCCAACATACCAGGCTGTTCATGTCCTTTTATGTTGAGGACTATAAGACACAAAGAAGGCACGTAGCAACATGTTAAGAAGAGTTTCTATTTTCTGGTATAAAAAACACTGAAAAGAACTTTGATCAGCACTTTAACATTGCAAGTGTTAAAGAATTTCTCCAGCTTTGCTTGGGTTCTTCTCTCTTATGATTTCTTCACCAAAGGATTAAAAGAAATCATATTTAATGTATTTACATTTAAAATAGCCACATAAGATAGGAGATAACTAGATGGAGGTTTTTTTAGAGATGTGAATTGAAATCTGTGATAGATTTAGGTGAATTACTTGCCCCAGCCACAGGCTTGAATCTTAGCTTTTTTCTACCACATGACTGATGGACACTCCAGAAAGCAAAGGTATTCAGTTGTTCTCCTTCCCCTGTTCAGCCTTTCCAAACAAAGCTGAAAAGAAATAACTGAAAATCTGTTACATGCTACTACAGACTCTTTGTGGAGCAAAGGGGCCCCAAAATCACACAGCATGCACAGTATGAATAAACCTTGGCTATGCTGATCCATTGGACTCTGAGGTGGGCCCATTCCAGGATGAGGAGGTCGCATACTCTTCATGGAGCCACAATGAACATCATCAACCGTTCCTTTTTCATGCAAGCCATCAACAGACTGTGAAGACAAAATAAGTATTTATACAGAGATAGTATATAAATCCACTATAAAAATCCAAAGGACTTTAACTCAAAATCTAAACAAACATATGAAGAGTAAAAACAATAAGAACCTTTAGCCTGGAATCAGACATTTGAGGAAGCACAGAACACCATTAGACTGCTTGTTCCCTGTTTCTTTTCTGCCCTTTTTTTTTTTTTTTTTTTGTCTCCTTATGAACTGTTTGGCAATGGCAGAGAGGCAAACTGTCCAAATACAAACACATGAACTGTATTGGGATCATATTACAAAGCAGTGGAACACACATTAACTTATGAAAGTACAGCCTGTGGCTTGGCTTGAGTTATTTTTAGAACAAACTTTGCCCTTTCAGTCATTGCTCTACTGGAATGTCCCAAACACAGTTTCTCTTCAAAAACAAGAACAACTGCAGAGGGTAACCTCATCATTACTGGCAAAACCAAGGATAGGCAGTCAAGGAAGGGAAAACAACTACTTGTGCTCCCTGTAGCTCCTGTCACCTCATTCATTCATCAAAAAATACAGCTCCCAGGGTACTTGAAATGCAAAACAGGTCCGAGTGCCCAAAAAACATGCTGAATGCATGCTGGCCACTAAAAAAGGCTCCATTATAGAAACTGAAGGAATCTGAAAGTGAAAATATGAGAAAAATAACAGAAAGAAGATGTCTTAACAAAACAATTTTTACCTGAAAGCAAAAATTACATCATATCCCTAACTAGAGAAGAGATTATTGTCATTAACTTCTAAGCTCTGCAAGGCTTTGCATTAGGAAGGAACAGCCTGGCATCGCTTACTTAGCCTCTCTCTACAGAAATATGCAGCTCTGCCCCTCTCTAACACATGAACAAATACACACTACATATTACTCTTGCTAAACCCTACCATTCCTGGAAATCTTGCTGTCTGTTTCATCTAAATGCACACGTATTTACTGAGAATTCTTTATAAAATGGGAGTTTAAGATAACTTACTACAGTGGAAAATACAGAGAGCTAACTAAAAGAGAGTGCAAGAAGACATGTCAACTCAGGAAAAAAAAGTGATACATTTCTTATTTTTGAATAATTTGTTTCACATGACTCAAACAGAACTAAACATAGGTCATGCTTTCTACAAAATAAAAAATAATTCTAAATTTCAATTTGTAAACCCTTCATATAAATTTTCTACTTTCCACTGCAATCATCAGATTTGATTGAAAGTATCTTTACACATATGGAATTTTTTTGTTGTTGTTTATCAACATTTTTGAAGGATTTCACTATAATTTTTCCATATCAGAACTATAGGTTAAAAGCAGGAAAGTTATGAAAAAGGAGAAGTAAAATGGATTTTTCATGTTTCATTAAATCATTTAGTTGTCATAACAGTATAAAAATATTTTTTAAAAGAATTTGTATCAGAAAAACACCCACTACTCAAGAAGCTATTTTTGATTACAAGAACTAGGCATACGGAATAGAACCATAGAGACAGATGACTGACACATTAAAAATAGTTCCACTTTGCTAACCAAGTAAATCCCAATGCCCTTTTCTGAGGTATGAAGATCCCTCCCTCTCTTCATCCTTATTTACAAAGATAACCAACACAGAAGAGAAAACACAGTTCACATTCTATCCGCACGAGCTGAGTACAACAGAAACCAAACCATCTGTAAAGCTGGATACATTTTGTCATGGTATGTGTCAAGGACTAAATCTTTAGAGTCACTAAGAGGATAGGCAGACTGTGCAGGAAATTTGATCTGATTTCCAGAACAGAAGGCTCTAGCTGGACACATTTGCGGTGTGACTGCTAGGATGGGTTTCATGGCACTAATAGGTGGCAGCCTCTGTGAATCCAGGCAGCTCTGAATGGGATTAAGACAGGACACAGCATGCATACATCAGAAGTATCAGCACACAGAGGGCTGGGAAAGGAGCTGGTATTAACAAAGCACAGCAGTGAAAAGAAAAACAAATATGGGGCCTTTCATAAAGAGAACTCAAAAAAAAAAAAAAAAATCGAACAGGAAGAGAGAGGTAAAAAAACATGACCATACAATAAAACATGAACTGAAGGAATGCTTCTATGGAAAGAATTGATCAAAAGGACAGGGTTCTGTAAGGTAAGTTTTACCCATGCAAAAAAAACTGTAGAAAACTGAAATGCTTCAAGTCTAATAGAAAGGAGTCTAAATAAAACAAGAAAGGGGTTTGCTTCTTGTGTTTGCAAAAATTATGCTGTTGAAAAAAATGAAAACTAAATTCATTAGAACTCATTAATCAGTTTTTTACCAGCAAGAATACAAAATATGAAGATAGCATAAACATCTTTGAAGACAAAATTAGTTTTAATGATCATACCATTTCTAGTGTATGCAGAAACTAGTATTTCCAAGAATATATTTCATCTAAAAGCATCTCTACTGACTACAGACGAAACATCTAAAATAGGGGAGACAATTCAGCAGTGAACAGCAGCAGACTACTAGAATTGAAAACAAGTTATTTTCCGTAACTTTTTGAATCACTGTATAGTTACAGAGTCAGAGGATAATTTCAAATCTATGTAACAGGTTAAAAATTACAGAAGGAACTTGACACATAATGTAATTTCTGCAAATTCTTAGTCCTCTATAAATTATTAAAGCTATCTTCCACAGTGACATTGTTGGGATAAGAAAGTAACTTATACTACCAATAAAGCACTACCAAGCCCATTGGGATACTTGTTTTATTTTATTCTTTTAATATGACAGAACAGGAATAGGAAGTTGAGACATATTCAACTTTGAGTAGACATTACTGTTTTGATTGGTCCCTGTAAGGACAAGCACTGAACAGGCCAGATATATAAACAGTACTTCCAGAAAACAGAATGAGGGATGAACTTCAACTGAATGCAAGCACACACCTACATTCCTGGTAGACTTACACAATATCATAAGAATCATTTTGACTACAGTGCTTTTACTCTGAATTTAGTAACAAAGGTCTTCTCACAAACAGTACTGCATCACAGTTTGACCTATTTCCAGGTAAACTGTCAGATTATGGTGTCTCTTTTTATTTCTATCCACCTTCTTAAAAACCAACCAACCAACCCAAAAAAAAGCCTTAAAATCAAAAACTAAGTACTGAACTAGATTTCTTCTAGATCATCTCTAAACAAACAAAATTGCACAAATCAAATAGCAATGCACTGTTATGTAACAGCCACATTAACTACACAGCATAACTCAATGCATCACTGATCGACAACCAGTCTGACTGGGGTTGCAGTAGGGAATTGGCCAATTCCATTAACCTCTTACAAATCACTGAATCACCATTTTACATGAGTTCTCTCGATTTTTCAAAGCTGACATTGATATTTTCTTTATTTTTTCACTAACGTAGATAATGCAGGGAACATGCCTGCTGATAAATACAGTGTTACTTCCAGAACCATGACAGAGCTTTTATGATTCTCAGAATGCCTACTGTGCATACATCTGTTAGCCAACAATATTTGAAATGAGAAACCATTTGCCTTCTGTTTTAATGGAACACCTACCATATTTAGTCAAAACTACCTTTTTGTGAAGAACTTTGTCTCTTTCACCAAAAGCAGTAATATTGTCCACGACATCACAGTAATTCTTTTGCAGTCATTAATCATTTACACCCCTTTACAAATCTATAAAAGAAGTGATTATGCATCAGGATACAATTAATTGAAAGGGAAAGTAAACCAAGGGTTCACAGTACTATACCATCCCTCAAGTGAGAACCCTGCGACTTAAAAAGCTATACTTTTGTCATAACTAAGAGTTAAGCAGTTAAAATCAAGGGGCCACTGTCTAAAAGCATATAGAAGGCTGTATCATAGAATCACAGAATGGCTCAGGTTGGAAGCGTCCTTCAAGACCATCTAGTTCCAACCCTCCTTCTGTGGACATGGACACCTTTCTCCAGACCCAGTTGCTCAGAGCTCCATTGAACCTGGTCTCATATACTTCCAGGGATGGGGCATCCCTGGGCAACCTGTTCCAATGCCTCAGCAGTCTCACAGTGAAGAATTTCTTCCTGTTATCTAATGTAAACCTACTCTCAGTTTGATATGATTGCTCCTTGCCCTGTCACTACACGCTCTTGTAAAAAAGTCCCCCTCCACCTTTCTTGCAGTCCTCTTTCATCTACTGGAAGGTCGCAATGAGGTCACTTCAAAGCTTTCTCTTTTCTAAGCTAAACAAAACCAATTCTCTAAGCCGTTCCTCACAAGAGAGATGCTCCAACTCTCTGGATGGTCTCCTCTGCGCTTGCTCCAAAAGGCCTGTGTTCTTCCTGGGCTGGGGACTCCAGACTTGGATGTAGCACTCCAGGCAGGCTTTCACCAGAGCAAAGGGGCAGAATCCTCTCCTGGATTAAAAGCAGCTGCCCATGCTGCTTTTGATGCAGTCCAGGATACAACTGGCTTTCTGGGCTGTGAGCCCACGTTGCTGGGTCATGTCCAGCCTCTCATCTACCACCACTCCCAAGTCCTTCTCAGCAAGGCTGCTCTTGATCTGTCACCCTCTACCCTGTATTGATACCAGGGGTTGCCCTGACCCTCGTGCAGCACTTTACACTTGACCTTACCAAACGTCACAAGATTCCCATGGATTCACTTATCGAATTTGTCCAGGTCCCTCTGGACAGCATCCCATCCTACAGGTGTGCCAACTACACCCCTCATTTTCGTGTCATCTGCAAATTTGCTAAGGTGCACTCAATCCCTTTGTCTATGTCATTAATGAAGACATTAAGTAACACTAGGCCACGTGTCCCTAATGAGCTGTTGACCAATACCCTGTGGATGCAACTGCCCAACAGCTTTCTCATTCATCTGACAGTCCACTCATTGAATTAATCTCTCTATAATTTAGACAGAAGGATGTTTCGGGGGACTATGGCAAAGGCTTGATCAGTTCAGACTAAAATCATATAACCTGATGTTTTGCCCCCAGAGGAACTTCTATAAAAGTTCCTGGCTGCTGAGGAAAAGAAAGATTAGCACAACCAATGTAACAACGCTTTCTTTTAATATCTTCCAGCTTCCAAGTATTTTTTCCTTACAAGACTCTCTGAGACTGTTACGGTTTGTCCATTAAGTGGTACCCCTCAGAGACTTCTTAAGTACTTCTCCTTAAATGTAGCTGTCATGCATTCAAGATACACTTCAGTAAAATTTGGAACTGTAAGTATTTTCCTGAAAATCTGATTCATAGTTGAAAGACTACTTATGAAACTAGCAAGAAAGATAGTTAATTTATTGTTTCTATCCAAACTGATATAGTAAATCCATAGTAAATTTTCCTGTGGAAGGGTTTTCTAGTTACTAAGTGAATATACAGTACTTAAACTTCATCTTAACAGTTGTCAAGTAAACATACTTTGGGAATTATGATTTATTAATATCAGTTTGTTTCAGTGGTTTAGCCTATTGATTGATCCTTTAGATTTTTTAAACTTTTATGCATTATATTATTGATTTTAAGCTAGTCAAATATCTAACACAGAACAAAGTTGTTTCAGTATTTAGTTTTTGAATTTTAAAAGAACCACATTCTGTTCCATATACTGGATGTGTACTTCACAAACAATTGTGTAACTGGCACATTTTTTGTGCAATCTCCCATTTTTCACTGCATTTCATTAGAAAAAAAAAATGTGTTATATTACATCATGATTTGAAAGTCAAAATGACTTACATAGCAACAAGTAGAAAGAAAACATTTATTTGGTCAAACTGCAGGTGGCTGACCAGTTTTTTCATTACATTGAACAACACTGAAATAATATTTGCAAATTAGTCTAGAATCCCCCTTCCACAGCACTTCTTAAACAGACGCTTCCATCAGTTATTTCATTTTTTTTCTTTTTTTCACCTCTATCACCTCAACAGTCCCATTTTCTCAGTCGTACACATGAAGACATGCTGGAACATGTGAAGGGGCAATCTGGAGGACAGCAAGGCTGTGAAGCAAGACTTATGAAGTTACAGTCTTTGTTCCATTGTCAGAATCAAAGCAGAGTAATTTACGGCAGCTATACTGACTGATCATCTTTGAATTAGCTATCCAGACTCTTTCTGGAACATTTTTCAAAACATTTCAATGCCACCTCCGTGGGAAAATTTCTACTCTGGCTCACAGAACCTTATGAGATGCCTTCTGAAGTCTCTGAAAGAACTCTGTCGGTTGACATTTGTTGGTTTGTTTCTAATTGTAATACAGGCTTAAATGGCTGATAACAGGATATATCAGTTAAAAACATGATGTGTGGGGCATTCAACAATTCTGTGAAAAATTATCCTCTTCTTCTAGAGGTACAGAATCTCTTAACATCAGAAAGAAATGAGAGAACTGAAGGGTGTAAGAACCCTGGCTATGAAATCTGGAGACAGAGTTCTGGAAAGCTGGGCTGTAACTGACCCTAAAAACAAAGAAATGCCAATTGCACATGTCTCATCTGGCTAACAGCTAAATCACATGCTTCAAGATTCAAATGAAAATGTTACAGTTACTGCACGTACTGTCAAGAGGTTACACAGTTATAAACGGGCAGCTGGATGATGGCCTCCTTCCCTTCAGCTTTCTGCTATTAAAAACACATAGTTCTTCATGTAAAAGATAGTAGTGTCATGTCCCTACTGACTGGATGTTGTTTTATCATATGTGAAAATGTCAACATGAAGAAGATGCCAGTTCATGAGGAAAATTAAAATGTGTTTGTATTACTTTAAAACTATTTTTATTATAAATTTCTTTTCTCTATATGCACATAACAATTCCAAGTGGAATCAACAATAGTTACCAAAATGTCTTCAATATCTTGACTTTGTAAGCTGCTAATCCATATTTCTGAGTAGAACAACATTGCAAATTAAATTCTCCTAAGCTCTGAATCTTCACAAAAATCACAAAAGAGACTGTTCTCATAAAAGAACTTCCACACAAGAAAGTATTTCCTTCAAATAAAAAAGATTAATGACAGTCTAAGCACACATGCAATTTTAAGTATTTAACCACCACTGAAGTCCAATTATTCACGTTTTACATGACATAGTTTCATAATCATTTGTAAGATGGAGTTTTTATAAAATAACTTGAAACCCACTTTTTTAAGCCACATTTTCAGTATGGAAGACAAATTTTAGAGAACAACAAACACCCTTTAAGAAATGAAAATACTAGGGTGGGGTTTTTTGTTTTTTGTTTTTTTTTTTAAGAATAGCAATTTCATGCAAAACTAAAAACCATCCCAATAACACACAATATGTCCAAATAGACAAGCAGGAAAAAGAAAACAAAGTGTACATTGTAATTCATTTTTTCTCCCTAGTAATGTCTATCTTAGTGAGAAGTACAGTTTACAAATGAAGATTTGCAAACTACTAACTCTACAGTTCAAAGTAGTCTACTAAGAAAAGGAAACTGTGTTTAATCTGATACATGAATATTTAGTAATAGAGACAGAAGTAGGAGTGTAGTTGAACTTTTGCAGGTGACATATGATGTGTAACAGCAGTTATGCAGGTTCTAAATGTAGTAAGTGGTTTTTTTCATCAGTGGAGAGAAGTTTAGGGAAATAAGGTTCACTTGTAAGCTATTACCTTATGCATTTGGTGCATGCCTTCCTGTGGATAATCGGTAGGCCCCATTGTTGGCATTGGATGCGGGACACTGGGTGGACCAGGACTTGGCCCCATCATGCTGTGAACGGAGCCAGGAGATGGCCCTGGTCCTGGGCTAGGTCCTAGAATCGGTCCAGGTGAAGGTCCTGGTCCAGGAGAAGGACCAGGATGAGGCATGGTGCCAGGGTCTGTAGGCGTGGACATCTATTTTTCTGTCTCCTTTTCAATTAGCAGAATAGGTCTAATAACAAAACAAAACAAAACAAAAACAAAACCACAATTTCTATGTGACATTAGGGGCATTGAAAAAATTTTAATAAAATCTACAGGCAATTGTTACACACCCAGACACACATATACACATACAAGCTGTCATCAGTAGAAAACGCTTAAATGATACTTAATGTTGCCCATTGACTTGCCCATTCTTCTAAAAGCCCAACTGAAGGATAAGGATCCTCATAGTTCCATCCCCTTCTAGATGTCTATATGTTACTCATAGAACAAAACAGTTGGTATGCTATGAGAAACATCTACCAGGAACAACGGAAGTTGAACTGACTTGCTATCATCAGATGCATCACATAAGCTCAAGCATAGCACAACTAAAAGTGTGCTGGCAAGAGAGCTGGGCATCTCTGTGATCTATGTGTTCAAAATCTCTCCCTGAAAAACTACAGCTGCCCTGAAATCCATATTTATAAAACTGCCAGTAATACAGCAAACCAAGCATTAAGAGGGTTATTAAGTCTGTTTTCTGACCTTTTTTTTTTGTTTGCCTCAGAGTGTCAAGACCCACACAACACCAGCAGTGACAGCAGCAGATTTAAATATGGCCTAACCGCTCCCAGCCATCCCTCGCAGAGGCCAACAGCTCCAGTGTAGAGCCATGGATCGCAGCAAGCGTGGCTGGAGCCAGGGGAAGTGCAGGAAAGTGCTAACACCCTTGTGGAACTGGCAGCTTGCCCTAAAACGGCTGACTCGGTGTGAGTGGAGCCAGCAAGGATGGCGGCTGCTCCCACTCTCTCATAAGGGGCCCAGAGACAGGGCACACTGGCAGGGCTCTGAACAGACCCAGCAGTTGGTGAAGAAGTGCACAGTCTTACTACAATTAACCATTCTCACAAGTTTGGTTTTGACATGCCATAGAGCTCATTTCCCCACAACTTCGCCAGTCACTGCACCAGCAGTGTCAAAAGCTTCCAGCCAGCCAGATCTTCTCATGGTAGATATAGCCCTTCGGGACCCAGGTTGCCAGGACTGCCTAATGCCTCTCCATAAGGCTAGGGCTGACAATCATTCCTTTCACGGAAGATATGCTGTTGTCAATGAGCTGTGTCGCCAGGTTAAGGAGCCAGATGACAAACTGAACAGGCTGTGCTGCACTCATGAGAATTAGCAAGAGATTGACACGTAACTCTCAGAGATGCTACAGTCTCAGGAGTCTCAAACTTCCACTGAGGTGAAGATGCAGGTGGCCTCCAAATCCTGTGATGCAGTAAGTCAGAAGTCACTGCTCACAGCAAAAGGAAGGCTCTTCCTCCTGATAACTTGAAGATGACAAATAGGACTGATACCTTTTACAAGAGGCATGAGGCCCTGTAACTGGAGCGACAGTCAACGGATGAGGCAGACAATGGCCCTTCTGCAATGGAGGAGCATCCTGGGGCCAGACAGCCTACCCCCCTCATCACAACTGCCCCTATTAGGAAAAAAAAGAAGGGTAGTTGTCACAGATGACTTCCTCATAAGGGGAACAGAGAGCCTGCTATACAGACCAGACCGAAACCGCAGGGAAGTCTGCTGCCTTCAAGAGGCATGTAGCTCCAAAGCTGGTGTCATCAGCAGAATTTGTGGTTTTTTTGATCATGGAATGGTCTATACAACACCTGGTCTTCTGATACCTGAAGGGATACAACTTTCTCAGAGGTGGAAAAAGTGTTTTAGCGTGAGAGCTAGCACAGCTCATTGACAGAGCTTTAAATTAGGTTGGAAGAAGGGAAAGGACAAAACCAGGTTTGCCAGTGATAAGCAATGGGACTGCAAGCCAAGAGTTGAGGAACTGAGTGCTAATAAGATCAGCTGCTCTACAAGATGTTGTCTACAATGAACCCCACTTAAAATGCTTCTATACCAACACACAAAGCATGAGGAATCAGCAAGAGGAAGCACAGGCCCAGTCCCAGATATGTGACATTATCGGCATAAGTGAGACCTGATGGGATGAGTCCTGTGACTGGTGTGCCATGATGGATGGTTACATGCTCCTCAGGAGATATGGTCAGGGGGGCGAAGCGGAGGATGGTGTTGTTTGTAATGCAGGGGCTGGAATGTACAGAGTTACAGCTGGCAGTGGCACAGTTGAGAGCCTCTGGGTTAGGATTACAGGACAAACAAATAAGGCAGATGTCACTGTGGGAGTCTACTGAAGAACACCTAGCCTGTTCTACTTCAAGGAACTAAGGGACACCTCCAAGTTTGTCCTTATGGGTTACTTTGCCAGATGTTAACTGAGGACACCACACAGATGCCTGGCACAAACAAGTCCAGAAAATTCCTAAAACAGCTGGATGCTACTCCATGGCTCAGGTACTAAGGGGGCTGACTAGGAAAGATGCCCTCCTTGATTTGATTCTTGTTACAATATGAAGATAGTCACCTCACAGAAATAAGGCAGAGATGTTTAATGTTTGCTTTGCCTTCAACACAGTGCCCTGATCTGAAGGACCAATGCTGGGAGAATGATTAACTCCCAGCTGACTCTGAAGTTAATGAGGGATCTGCTATGCCAGCTGGATCCCTATAACCCTATGAGGCCTGATGGAACTCATCTGAGATTAATCAAAGAGCTAGCTGATGACATTACAAGGCACCTCTCAATGATTTTTGAACAGTCTTGGGAATCTGGAGAAGTCCCAGTTGACTGGAAGTTGGCTAACATCCTAATTTTCCAGAAAGGCAAGAAGGATGATCCTGGAAACTACAGGCCTGTCAGTCTCACTTCAGTGACAAGCAAAATTAAAGAGAAGATTATTTGGGAGGTATTGAAAAACACCTGAATCATAATGCAGTCACTGGTCAGAGCCAGCACAGCTTTATGCTGGGAAAGTCCTGCTTGTCAAACTTAATTTCCTTTTATGATCACCCACCTAGCTGAACAAAGGACACCAGGTGAAGTCTTTCTGTATTTGAGTAAAGCTTTAGATACTATATCTCACAAGATCCTTCTGGACAAAATGTCTGGTGTACATCTGGACAAACACATCATGTGATGCGTGAGAACTCGCTCACAGGTCAGGCACAAAGAGTTGCAGTAAATGGGTAACATTAATCATGGTCACCTGTCACTGGTGGAGTTCCACGGGGCTCCATCTTCGGCCCCCTTCAACACAGAATCACAGAATGGTTTAGGTTGGAACAGACCTTCAAGGCCACCTGGTTCCAACTACCCTGCCACAGGCAGGCACACCCTCCACTGTATCAGGATGTTCAGAGCTGTGCTCAACCTGGCCTTGAACACTTTCACGGATGGATATCCACAACTCCTCTGGGCAACCCATGCTTCACCACCCTCACCATAAAGAATTTCTTCCTAAGACCTAATATAAACATGCCCTCTTTCAGTTCAAAAACACTGCTGCTTGTCCTGTCACTATCTGCCCATATAAAAAGTCCCTCTGCCTCCTTTGTATAAGCTGCCTTAAGGTACTGGAAGGCTGCTATGAGGTGTCCCAAAAACCACCTCTTCTCCAGACTGAACAATCACTCCTTTCTCAACCTGTCTTCACAGGAGAGGTGCTCTGCCCATCCCTCCTCAACTTCATGGCCCTCTTCTGGACCTGCTCCAACAGGTACATGTCTTTCTTGTGCTGAGAACCCCAGACCTGCACAGCACTCCAGGCAGAGTCCCACGAGGGAAGAGTAGAGGGAGGGAATCACCTCCCACGAACTGCTGGCCACATTTCTTTTGATGCAGCACAAGATGGCTTTCTGGGCTCCAAGCACACACTGCTCATCTTCATTAAGGACTTGGCTGCTGGACTAAGTAAATTTGCAGATGATACAACATTGGAAAGAGCTGTTGACTCTCTCAAAGGCAGAGAGACCCCCCAGAGAGCTCCACAAATTAGAGCACTGGGCAATCACCAGCCATGTGAAGTTTAACGAAAAAAGGTGCAGGATTCTGCATCCGGAACGCGGCAACCCTGGATGTTTGTAGAGACTGGGGAATGAGAGGCTGGAAAGTAGTGCCACAGAAAGGGACGGGGGGGTCCTGGTCTACGGCAAGTTTAGTATGAGTCAGCAGTGCTCTGGCAGCCAGGAGGGCCAACCGTGTCCTGGGGGGCATCAGGCAAAGCATCGCCAGCCAGCTGAGGGAGGGGATTGTCCCGCTCTGCTCTGCAGCAGAGTCTGAGGCAGCCTCGAGGCCTGTGCGCAGTGTTGGGTGACACTGTAAGAAAGACAAAAAGCTATTATAGAGCATCCAAAGGAGGGCAATGAAGATGGTGAAGGGCCTTGAGAAGAAGCCATCTGAGGAGCAGCTGAGGTCACTTGGCTTGTTTATCCTGGAGGAGACTGAAGGGAGACCTTACTACAGTCCACAGCTTCCTCATGAGGGAAGTGGAGGGGCAGGCGTCAATCTCTTTTCTCTGGGAAACAGAGACAAGACACAAGGGAATACCAAGAAGTTATGTAAGGGAAGGCTGGATGATGGATATCAGGAAAAGGGTTCTTCACCCAGAGGGTGGTTGGGCACTGGAACAGGATCCCCCAGCAAGTGGTCACACACCAAGCCTGACGGAGTTCAAGGAGCATTTGGACAACACTCTCAGTTACATGGTGTGATTCTTGGGGCTGCTCTGTGCAGGACAATCCTTGTGGTGACTTGCAACTCAGTATATTCTCTGTCTTGATACCTTGGGATCCTGTTTTCTTGCATGGTAAGTCACAGAGGTGCCTGTGAAGGTTCTCAGTTTAAAACACTACAGTCACTAATTAGTTCCCTACAATCCCACAACACTACCACAAAAGGAATCAAGTTATCAAACCTTCACAACTGCAAATACCATGCCATAGCTTCCTCTAAGAAGCTTCTTGTTCAGCTGTATGAAGGACAACACACATTTCCACACAACAAATAGTTCTTATATGAGTCAATCATCACAACACATTGCAAAATCTAAGAGTGACATTCTCACAACTGAGCTCTCTCACAACTACATATTATAAGCCTATTCAATCCACCTAACAAGGCAGATACCTAACACCACCACAACCATCCAGAAAAATGTATACAGAACACAACACAAGCAATTACAAAACTATATATATGTATATATATATATGTATATATATATATGTATCCGAAAATATCTTAGTTCACAAACGACATCTACCTACACCTATGCATTAAAAAGGGCATCAAAATCTACGCCTCTATTCACCTCTACTTCAAATTCAACTTGCCAGTTTCCATAAAAACTGGCTCTAGTCACAGCTCCACTAGTCACACCACCACTGACATATACATTAAACATGCTCTCTATGCAAATTTGAAAATTTTTAAATTCTTTTTAATAGGATAGGAAGTGCCCAAACTGTAAAAAACAATAATTATCAGAGGTGAATGTTGCACCACTTACACCAGACCAAGTTCCTTCACCATCTTTCTTTAAGAAAAGAAAAATTCACCCAATCTCACATAACTGTGAATAGTCTTAAACACATGTGTATTCAGAGATTTTGTACATCAAAGAACATAGAAATAAAAACAAAAAAAGTAACTTACAAGATCTATATCAGAGGAACATCAAACACTGGAAAATACTACTTAATTACAAGTAATAAATCCTGTCCAAAGACAGCCATGGAAATAAAAAGATAAAGCAATTTTCTCCAGGAATAGTAGTCCATAAAATTAAAAAACAGTCACTGGTCTAAGCCAGAACACATCACACATGGCCCTCTTAACTAAGGATCAGTTCCCAGAATGTACCTGTTTTAATACGATTTAACATATTTCAAAAATAGCTTAGTTTGTATTTATTAAGTCTGAGATTGTATTAAAAAAAAACATGGAAATTAGACACCCTGCTCTCATTAAGATTCAGTAACAGCTAGGTATCGAATTCCTCTAGGCCCTTACCAAAGTCTCATTAAAGTGAAAGCAAAAATCTACAAAAAAGACAACAGTGGCCAGGCTCCAGGCAGATAGTATTGGTATTAGTTTGGCTAAATTCTGGTGCCTGCAATGAAAAAAGCCAAAGTATGAAGTCAACTCCCTGCCAAAGTCAGTGCTGACCTTTTTGTTTGGACTGCTTTTTAATGAGTAGTGCCTGTTAGAACTACAAAGCAAAGGGAAAGAAGAGGCAAAAAAAGTAAATGTTTCCAACAGACTACAAAGGCTATAGTAAAATAAAAAACCCCAAACCAATCCATCTTATTGTTCTAAATGACAAGGCTGCTGGCCCTGATTCTCAAATGCATTACATGTTTGTTTTGCAAGTGTCCAATCTTACAATTTCCTCAAAGCCCTCATGAGAGTACTGTTATTCATATGACTTCAAAAAGGATGTTTTTGTTCCTGAACTGTAAGCCTCTATTACTTCTTAGTTTCATTTAAATCAACATGACCAAATCTCTTTCGTGAACAGTCCCAAATGAAACTACTGGCAACTGAATTAGCTGTGGTGAATCACACAGCTCTTCCCAGGTCTGAGACAATTTCTCCACCTGTTCTAGACACAACCAGAGTTGAGATAGGGAAGGGAAAAAAGCATTTTAGCCAGATGCAAATACAAAGAAGTGCCACAAACACAAGTGCTGAAGATGTAGACTTAGGATCTCTGCTCAACTATTTCTAGATCAAAGGGTTTAGGACAATCAGTATCTACAGTACAATGAATTAGAAATAGTAGTCCCTAAGCATAAATGTTTCTGCACTATCATTTCATATTCATCTAGAAAGTTTTGTAGATGTAGCTAAATCAGTGTACAACAGGGTCTCTATCAGTTCAGTGTTTCTATTACATATATATTTTGGTATAAACCTGCTACAAACCCAAAGGTAACCAAGGCATGGAATTTTTTTGCATGAGGAAAGTATGCAATATTAGCAGGTCCCAAAGTAAAACACAGCAGGTAACAAACCATTTGCATTACTTTGGAATTCAAGACCAGCTGTACACCCAAACAGATCCAGGGATTACAGGCTGCTTTGACAGGGCATACACCAAGTCTAAGAACAGATGGAGCAGTAAGTATTTATAATTCTTCTAGCTAGTTCCCTTCACCATCCAACATAACTTCTGCCTTTCCTGTCAGCCTAAACTGAACTTCAGCCAGGATGTTTTGGCCAGATCCCCTGCCTTGGATATATAGTGGAAACTAAGGAAACTGTACCACTCAGATCTGATAAAAAGGAAATATGGACCCACACAACAACTACATAGATACTGCAAAGCTGCCTGTAACTTTGTCTTCATGGAAAAATAAGTACAGTCTACTTCTTCCCACATACCTCCAACTGGTCATGATTCACAGGTGGTTTTGAAAAGTGTGTGTGATATGCTACATACATGTATGTGTGCTTGTGATATGCTACAGGTTATAGAAGTTGTCTTTATTATGCTACCACAGAAAACATGAAATGATACTGTCAGTGATTTGTATTACTTCCTTAATCTGCTAACCAGATCAATACATTCAAAGTAAAAGAACTGATTATTAATGACAGCAGCTCATCATCATTAAAGAACTTATCATACTTAGAAGCAAATTTTTATTGCTTTGTGTTTTGTATTGTACAACCTCACAGGACACTCTTCTTTAACTTTTATCATGTTTTAACTATTGTCATCTGTTCAGTAAACAGGTTTACATCAAACAACAAAAAACCTATGAGGAGAAGAGTGAAATCTTCAACTAATGTATACAAGTTATTTAATTCACATAAAGAGAGGCCAAACACACTAACAGCTGAGATCCTGCCTTTGCAAACTTATCTGAGTAACTTCACTGTAACTTGAAAACCTTCGGTAATGGAATTTTTAGTTTAAACTACAAACCACAGAGCCAGAAATTCTGCACTTTGATTACTTATCCAGACACTTAGGCCAGAGAAATATAAGTCTGCACACTGTTTAAGCTGCTTTTCTAGCCATCTACCAAAAACTGCTGCATGCACCCCAGTAGAGACAGCAAAATGAGTGGTGTGCTTACACCAGAAACTTCATTATGGAGTAGTGTAAGAACCCTTTTCATATGCAGAGTTTACTTTAGGATTATAATCTAATACTCCTCACCTTCAAATATTCTTGTAGAAGTTCTTACTTCTACCTCGTAGGTATTTCAGCTTTTCACAAAGCTCATCTTTTCTCAACTACCGTAACTTACAGCCTCCCCTCTTACAAAATGCTAAAATTGGCACCAAAACATGACTGCCTAACAGCTGGGAGGTGAATGTACTGCAGACTGTCAAAAGGCGTAATCACAAATCAGAGCTCACTCAAGTTAAGCTAAGCTATGCTGCCAGACACTACAGTACAGACATATGATCCTTTCTGAAGGCTTTGCTACAGAAGACAGTAGCCTTGAGGAAAACAGAGCAGATAGCTGCACTGTACCATCAAACAATGTCCAAGATCAAGGCCATGTTTGCTACATGTGTCAATTCTACTTTCAGGCTCAGAAAACTGATACATGACACCACTCAGTGGTCGTAGATTTAAGTTTTCATACCGTGAGCTTTACTACAGTTATTTATCACAGTTATTGAATGTTTTCTTCTCACTTGATTCTAAAAAAATAAAAGCCATAATGAGAGGCAGGCAGGAGTAAAGGAATGCACCATATTCCTCCCACATTCCTGGGAGGGCTTGCCTGAAAAATGTGTAAATTCTGTAACCTTATTCTTAACATTTTCTCAAAGGCTCCACCTCTAAATGATGCATCTGGATGCTCAAATTCTGAAGTGATACACAGGAAATATTCTTTGTCAAGTGGAAGCAAACAGGAAAATGTTTACGGCTGAGAAGTAATGACTTTATATGTGTCAGAAACAAAGAAAACAATTTTCAGTATTAGTCTTCCTATTCAGCTATATTTACAAACTACCAAAGCTGTGTTAAGAAAGCCTTACTTCTTTCCCTTATTTACCCGTTCTTATTTTAATTTGGAAATAAGGCGTGAGCTTTTCTCTGCTGCCAATTTTACGGTGATCTTTATGCCATAATATTGTGTTTCCCACTCCACTAGAGGATAAAAAAAAAAAATAAAAACTACTCAGAGACAGTTCAAAAGTGAAGGAGCTCCAGGAAACACTCTTTGCACATAGAGAACTTCAAACTGCAGCTCAAAACACACAGAAACATCACAGGCATTTTGATGAGTAATTTGCAAAAATGTTCTCAGTCATATGAAAAGTCTGCTTCTAAAAAGGATCACTAATTCACAGCAATACTACTAATCAGGACCATGAAAAACAGAGATAAAAGTGTAGGCATTTTTTAAAGTTGCTACTGTGCACATTCTGACCTTAACTTCAGAAATCCAACAAAACCTAAGTATACCTGCAGATAGTCATTTCAAACAGGCCTTTGTCAAGAATATATTTAATGTAAGTATGCTAGCTGGAGGACGTTTTTCTCTTGTCAATTTTCAAGCCTCAGATGTTGGCGAAAGCATTTTTCAAATTTGAGAAGAAACGCTCACAGACCACTTCAGAAATGAATAAAAGAAAAGATCTAAGTCTGCTTTGAACACGGTCTTCTGGCACACGTTCTGTGAAACACCACAGAAACACCACTCCTAAAGCTGAGACATAACACATGAGAGAAAGACTGCATATAACGAAGCTCTACCCTCACCTCTGGCAAGTCCACATATGCCGTATGATACTCTTTAGTTTTTAAATGCTCATTATCCATATAGCCTTTTTGCTTTTTATTACTGATATATATGGATACAAAAACCCACCTTAAGGCAGTCCTATCCTTCTGGTACACAACTTTTTTTTTCTTAGAATAACAAAAGGACAAAAGAAACAAAGTCAAAGACAGTAACAGGGCAATTAGGTTCCCAAAGAGAAAGTGTGCCTGTATTTGCACAACAATAGCAACTTACACAAAAGAGACTGCTCTACCCCGAACATGTAACAAGTATACTATCCAAGGAATTAAATTCCGGTACAGAGTTTATCGTCTGAGCCTTAAGGGCTGTGGTTAAAACCAAGTAACTCTTTAGAAAGCTGAAGTAAAACGGAAAAGAATGTAAACGGAACAACACCGTGTCATAGACCCCAGATCCATTTTTTTTCCGAAAGCATCCAGAATACTTAAACGGTAAAAAAAAATCCAAACAACTGAAAAAACATCAACAACCTTTTATCTTCAATTCTTCAACTGGTTATTTTCTTCCATACTCATATTTAAATATTCATTAAAACACACCCTAAAAAGAGCAGCGTTAACATAAAAGAATTCTAAGTCTGAATATCAAACATAAGTAGCAGATACCAAGAAAAAATAAATTCTGGGTAATCTGTGTAGTCATACAGTTAGCCACTCCCTTTACTTAACCACAACTCTCGCTTGGGGTAGGGAGGGAGGAAGGACAAACAAACCAATCGGTTAACTGTAACTTCAGATGGAGTTTAGAAGAGCTGTAACTTTTCCAGCCGTGCGCAGTTTGTTGTTTCACCCTCATAAATTTAAAGGGAGACGGGCGGAGGAGACAACACAAGAAACTCCATTTCTCCGCGCACCGCGGGCACAGCGGCAGAGGACACATGACCCGGGAGTCCCGGGGGGCGGCGGGACGAGGGCGGCCGCTGCGAACCTCGCAGCCGCACCGCTGTGCCCGTGTGCGTCCGGCCCTGCAGGGCGGGCGGCGCCCAGGCCTCGGCGCCGGGCAGCCCGCCGCCTCCCCCGCAGAGGCGCCAGGGCGGGCGCGCAAACCAGCAGGGCCCTGTTTTTCCCCTCCAGCCTTTCTGGAAAGTTTTCTCCCCGGCCGACAGGCTGTAAAACGCCCCTGCTTGGAGATGCAGCCCCGCTGCCGCCTTCCCCCACCCATCTCCGAAGCAGCGGCTATGCCGCTGGCGGCGATGCCCGAGCACGGCCCCCGTACCTCGAGGCGGCAGGCGGGCGGGCAGCTGGGTCATGTCTCAGGGCTGGGCCAGGCCCGCTTGCCCTCCTCTCCTTCCCTCCGCCACCATGTCACGCCGACCAAACATGTCTGTGCGCCTGTCTGTGGCGGCGGTAACTTCCTGATCCGCCGCCGCTCGTACAGGCGGAGGGACGGGAAAGGCCACCCTCCGCCCCCGCTGCCACCTCCCCCCCTCAGCCCCGCAGCGGCCCGTGGACGGGCTCCGCTGCCCACCGGCCCCGCCCGCCAGTGTCTGCACCAGCGCCCCGACCCGCGCCCCGACCCCCGACCCGCCTCCAGCAGAACACAGAACTTTTCCAGGTGCCAACCACCGCCGTCCCCTTTCCCGACATAGGTGCAGCCGATGCTCGGATACCTGAGCATCCGCGCGCGTGCATCCTCGCTCCCGCCCGGCCCGGTTAAAAAAAATAAATTTCCGCGCACACCGGAAATAAACGCTTTTTTGCTTAGCAGGCGATTCCAAAATTGTAGCGCATGTTTTGTGCTACTCCGCTTGGGGGGGGTGGGGGGGAAGAGGGCGGGATTCCTGCAGGGAAAACGGGAGGAGTAGTACGACACACACGCTATTTCGGGAAGTGAACCGCGACACCTTTACAGCAGGAGTGACTGTACAGTTAAAAACAAGAGACCGAAAAGCAACAGGAGCCGCAGTCCGGCGGCCGAAGTCCCAGCCCCCGCTGCTCCCCCCTCCCCGGTGTGTGCAATGCTTGTGACAGACAGGCAGGGAGATGATCCGGATCATGGCCTCCCTGTCTCTGCCGGGGAACGTCGCTACTCTCCTCGCAGGCGAGACCGCTCCCTCGTGCACCATCTTCCTCCCTCCCCGTGCCTCCCTATTTCCCCTTCCTCGGCTGGGTCTGCGCCAGCGTGTGCCACGGAGGACAAACAGCCCTGCCGCGCCGCGCTCTGTCGCCTCCGGACACCGTGAACTTCACCCCGCGACCCCCCGCAGGCGCGGCGGGGCCCCCACGGCCCGTCCGTGCGGGCTGTCTCTCCCCACGGATCTGTTTCTGCCGTGCTCGCGTCGTCCGCAGCCCGTGACACGCTCGCTGGGCGGCAAGACCGAGGGTGCCGCTGACTCACGAGTCAGCCACCGGCGACGCCGCGGAGGTTCCGTCGCTCCCGCCCCGGAGATCCGCATCATGATTAATATAAAATAATACCGGATCAAAACTTTCTTCTCTCCACCCACTGGGGGATATAAATATTCGGGAGGGCCGGGCGCCGGGGAAGGTGGGGAGAGGAAGCAGGTGGCACGGCACCCGCCGGGAAGGGCAGGGACGGAGGGAGGGAAGGTGGGCACGGTGAGAGCCGGCGCGGCCGCCGATAATGAAAGACCGTGCCGGCCGCGGGGAGCGGGCGGGGGGCGGATCGAGTTGCAAGTTGTATTTACCTTCCGCTCGGGCGGAGCGCCGTGCTGGGTTATCGCTCCTCTCCCCCTTCGGTGAGTCACCCGAGCCCGGAATCGGAGCGAGGGACTAGATTACGAACATGACTTCACTGGTGACAGCCATTCCCTCCTCTTCCTAAACTCCTGCCCCTCCTCCGGCCCCCTTCGCGGACGCCACTGTTCAGGAAGCGGTACTCCCATTGGACCGCCGGCCAGGGAGTGCCCGCCCCCCTGAACGGAAAGGGCTCTTCTATTGGTCTCGGCGACTGTCGCTCAGTCGGGCGGCTGGGTGTGCTCCGCTTGGCTCCGCCGTGCGGGGACAGGTTGGGGGGCCGTGCAGCGCTCTGCGGTCTGGCCTGCCTTGTGGCCCGGGTGCCTCCGCCGCGCCCCAACTCGTATCTGCTGGGGGGAGAGAGGGGCAGCAGCGCCTGCCATGCAGAGGCGGCGGCAGGGCGCGGGCGGCACTCGTGGAAGTAGTTTGGGGAAGAGGTGGAGAAGGTGTCGGAACTGCGCGGTGCCGCTGCCCCCCTGAAGGAGGGCGCAAGGAGCCAGGCTGACGGGCTTGAGGTCTCCTGTACCTGGCTGGTGGGCTGTGTGTATGTATGTGTGCAGGGCGGGTATCTCCCTGCCTTTAAAAAAAAAAGTCGGGAATAAAAAGTTGGGCGCCCGCTGTCCTTTCTCTCAGAGAGTGCTGTCGTGGAAAAGAGAAGGAATGCCGAGAGCATTCCAGCTGAACCGGCCTCTCAGGCGGGCGGCGGTTCCAGCGGCAGCGCCGGGGCTGCCCGCAGACCCTCGCGGGGCAGCTGCTGGAGTGTCGGCGGAGACCCGAGCGAGAGGGGAGATCTCTCCTTATAGTGCAGTTATGTTTGTTCCATCTTGCTTGCTTTCGTCCGCGGAGATTTTTACAGCTGGTTTGGAAGTACATTTTCCAGCTCCGCGTGCTGGTGCCGTATTTCTGTGTGGGTTTTTTTGTGTTGTTTTTGGTGGTGGTGGTCGTGGGGGTTTTTTTGTGTGTGTGGTTTTTTTGGTTTTGAGGGGGTTTTTTTTTGGGGGGTGTTGTTTTTGTTTGTGGTTTTGGGTGTTTTTTGGTTAGTTGTTCTAGGTTTTTTTGTACGTCTGTTTACAGGGGCGGCAGAGCTCTCCCGTTGTTTGTGCAAGCTAGCTATTCGTGTAACAGGCGATTAAGTACTTCATTAAAGTAGTGAGCCCGCCCGTCTAAAGGGTTTTTTTTGTTGAATACCAGTTTTAGAGACAAAAAACCAAAACAAACAAAGAAAAAAAAAAGAAAACAAATAAAAAAAACCCCCCACATGTAGACAGACTATCTTATGTGTAGTTATATTTTTTTAAGATCTTGCCATATGGGAGGTATTTGCCCTTCTGAAGCTAGTGTATCTCTCTTACTGTGAATTTCACTTTGTACTATGGAGTAAAAATGTTCATAGGAACTTCAGTATTAAAATCAGTAGCTACTATAGATGCTTAGGTGACCGAGTTTAACATGAAGGTCCTCTGGTGTTGCCAGGTGTGTTAATTAAGGACCTGAAGCAATGCTGGGAGCACCAAATACACCTTGTGGGCTTTAAGTGACAGCTATTGTTTAGGTGGTGTTTAGCTTGGAACACTTTTCCTGGTTCGAATAGGAGCAGTAACCACCAAGTTGCAATGCTGGCAACACAGTCGTAATTACTACTGTTTCTGTAGTTTCCCAGCTTAATCGTTCTTGTTATGTAAAGTCAACTACTGAAATGCGGAAAAATAAGTGTGTAAGAATCAGTGCTAACTGGACAGCACTAAGTGTCAATAAAATAAAAAATTTAAAAGACTACATTTTCAGTTCACCCTTATCTGTGAAAAATATTTACTTGGGAACAAAATCAAAGAAACTGAAACATTCAACTCTGTGTATACAAAATAGTCTATGTCATTATGTAAATCTTTTGATCCACGTGTAATTTATAGCTTTGGTTTTAGCTTTGTCTTAAGCTATGAATTGCAAACCAGTGTCTAAGAGATAAAAGAATGTATTGGGAAATTATGCTAATGAAAATTAAAGGGGTAAAGAGATCCTTTTTTTAATCTTTTTTTTCCCCCCCTTAATACCCTACTGAAACTCTCATTAGGCAGTCATTTGGGCTTGTGGTTTGTTTTTCCTCCTCTATTCCCCAGAGTAAATCTGAGGACTGTTTGCCTTTTCTGCCTGCAGAAGAGAAAACAAACATCAAATAATGAAGGGGAAGCTTCCTTTCAAGACAGCTCAACTGCTTCTTGGACTCAGCAGCACTCAAACCATTCTAAACCAGGTCAAGCCATTCTTTTTAGTAGAAAGCATACAGAGAAGAAAAAAGAAAGTAAGTTAATCTTTCAGGCAAAAGAAAAAATGTTCACTTGACCTTGGGATAAAACCGCATATATTTAGTTAATTATTATGTTTAGAAGGTTGCAGCATCTGATTTAATTTTGGGAGAACAGGAACATGCATGTTGCTGGTGTCAATCTGAAGGCTTTTTGCATTTTGATAAAGTCCCATTTAATGTCACTGTAACCTGTTCTAAGGGGATGGGAAAATGTTTGGATTTTTTTTTGTCAAGGGTTGCATGGTCAACTGTCACAAAAAACTTAATTGGTAGGGTCAATAAGGCTTCCCTATGAGATTTGAATAGCTGAAGCTTCGTGCATATGTATATTTAAATGTGATGAATAATCCATGCTAAAGGATAAATTAGTTTTCCCCCTATTAATTTATCTAGTTTAGCAAAAGGAAAAAAAAGATGAGGGCCCTGAACTTGCGTTAATGTTTTGGATGCTGCCAACAACGGTGAAATGGCGTGTAAAATTTTCAAACTAGATAAGGTACCATGAGGAGAAGAGATACCACTTTGACTAGATAGATACGTTGTTGTGGAACTAAAGATTGTTTATGTGAGGAATGATAGCAATATAATTAGGTCAGTTTAGAAACTGATGTGACTGGAACTCTTGCATGGACACCTATACCAAAAGAAGGTCATTACCATTAGGGAGTTGCAAATCTTCACAGCAGTTTTACAGCCTACACTATTACCACCTTGAAACCCATGGTGTAAGAGTGATGCTGTTTCTCTATCTGCTACCAACTGTCTATCAGAGGTTCCAGCTACTTCAGGAGAAATGGCGGAAAAGAGTATTTTTTAGAGTCTCAGCCAATTCCTAGAAGTCCAGCTGCTTTACTTTGGTAGCCAGTGAAAAAGGGTTTAAACTAGAATATTCTAAGAAGATGGCTTTATGCTCATATTTCTCTATAAATAGCAAAACAGAACAAAAATACTTTTTTTCATGTGTCCAGGGAAATCATAAAGAAGAGAGCTTGCCATCCATAAGTCCATGGGCTCTGATGGGTACACACATGAGTGCTGAGGGAACTGGTGGACATGATTGCAAGGCCACTCTCAGATCTTTGAATGGTCATGGCAGTCAGGAGAAGTGCCAGAATACTGGATGGAAGCAAGTCTCAAAGTCGCCCCACTCTTCAAACAGGGCAAGAAGGAGAACCGAGGGAGCTACAGGCCGGTCAGCCTCACCTTGATCCCTGGAAACGTGGTGAAACATCTCATCCTGGAGGCCGTCTCTACAAAACTGGTAGACAAGAAGGTGATGAGCAGTAGTCAGCATGGATTCACCAAAGGGAAATCATGCTCAATGAACCTATGATGGGTCAACTACCTAGGCGGATGAGGGAAGAGCAGTATATGTTGTCTACCTGGACTTAGAGCAAGGTTTTTGACACTGTCTCCAATGATATGCTGATAAGCAAGCTCAGGAAGTGTGGGCTGGAGAAGTGGGCAGTGAGGTGTATTGACAGTTGGCTGAATGGCAGATCCCAGAGGGTCATAATCAGTGGCAGAGGGTGTAGTTGGAGGCCTGTCACTAGTGGGATCCACCGAAACTCAGTACTTGTCCAGTATTGTTTACTTTCTTCATCAAGGACTTGGATGAAGGGGCAGAGGCCTCCTCAGTGAGTTTGCTGATGACACAAGGCTGGAGGAGTGGCTGATACCCCAGAGAGCTGTGCAGACCTTTGGAAGGACCTCGACAGTTTGGGGAGATGGGCAGAAAAGAACTGTCTGAAGTTCAACAAAAGAAATGGAGGGTCCTGCACCTGGGGAGAAATAACCTCAGGCACCAGGACAGACTGGGGGCTGACCAGCTGGAAAGCAGCTCTGCAGAGAAGGACCTGGGGGTCCTGCTGGACAACAAGCTGTCCATGAGCCAGCAGTGTGTCTTTATGGCCAAGAAGGCCAATGGTGTCCTGGGGTACATTAGGAAGAGCATTGACAGCAGGTTGAGGGAAGTGATCTTGTCCCTCTACTCAGCCCTGGTGAGGCCCCACCTGGAGCACTGTGTCCAGTTCTGGGCTCCTCAGGACAAGAGACATGGAGCTCCTGGAGCAGGGCCAGTGGAGGGTGAGAAAGATGATGAGGGATCTGGAGCATCCCAGAAATGAGAAAAGGCTGAGAGAGCTGGGCCTATTCAGCCTGGAGAGGAGATGATTGAGAGGGGGTAATAACGATATGTATAAATATCTGATGGTTGGATGTCAAGAGGATGAAACTCTTCTTGGTGATACTGAGCAATAGGATAAAAGATAGCATAGAAACACATGAAGTTATACCTGAACATAAGGAAGAACTTTACTGACTGAGCATTGGAACAGGTTGCCCAGAGAGGTTGTGGAGTCCCCTTCCCTGGAGGTACTCAAAAGTAGTCTGGACAAAATCATGAGTACCATGCCCCAGAGGATCCTGCCTGAGCAAGGAGGTTGGATTAGGTGACCTCCAGTAGCCTTCTTATGACCTGTCTGTTAACTGGGAACAATAGTTTTCCTGAGGTAAGTGAATCCTAGAGGGAAGGTTACTCTATCCATCTGTTGTTCTTCAGTATGTAATGATATGAGTGTGCCATACTCCACTGAAGAGATATGTCTTAGCCTGTTATGACTGACAACAAAGTTAAAGCTGATTTGAGGTTTTCCTTCTCTTATGGAAGAATTAATTACCTTTAAATTTAAAAGTAAAACTTACGTTCTAATACAATTTTTATGGATGTGCTTGGAATTCAATGCACTTTCCCCTCAGCCTTTTTCCTGGATACATACATGTTCATCTGTCTGTCTTCACAGGTTTAAAAGATAGAGCCTGTAACTTGATTTGTTCTGAAGGTGTTTTTGCGAGTGTGATATTAAAAGATAATACTAAACTGAGATCTTCTCAAGGATAGCTAGAGGGGAATAACAATCTCCTTGGTCAAAAGAGCCTTTCTGAATACATTCCAGAATAAAGTCTGTGTGTGAAAAAGGTGGTTGGCTTGCAGTGATAATGTGCTATTTATTTTGTAGTCTATAAAGTTCTGGAGTTTGGTTTCATGTCATATTTTATGGGATAGGAGAAGTACACAGTGCTGTTGATCTCTTTCTCACTTTGTTTTTTTCAGGCTGCCGTTGTTCTTCTCAAGCAGATACTTCAGTTTTGTATGTGTGTTTTTACTGTAACTCTACACTTGATTTTACTGAATTTTATCTTAGTGGTTTTTTAGCTTCTCTGTAATTTCTTAACATCATTTTCCATTTCAATCCCCTCTTGTAAGGTGCTCCCCAAATTCCACTAGCTTTCTGTCAGCTGCAGATTTTGTGAACATACTCATTACTGAAGAAATTTAAAAGACTATTAAATGTCTATTAAATCCATGCACAGAATGGATTTCTTTGGTACTCTGATGCATCCTCAGTTATTAAGCATTCATTCCTGGGTGCTAACCTGTTCTGGTTCTGGCATCCTGTTATCTTCTTCTGTGCCTTTGGTAAGAAAATTTGTTTTGTAGTTCTGGCTGTTCCTGCCCTGTTAAACTGCCTGCTGGAAGTGGTCAAACAACTTTTGTTCAGTTGGGCAAACCCAGAATTCTGAAGTGAAGCCTGAAGTTCTTAGAGAATCGATTTTGCTATTCTTCCTGTGGTTAATAGTGCTCCTACTGCAAATGTGAATTTAGCTATCTTTAAACAGTCTCTGAGTTTACCTCTGAGTGCAAGGCACAGGTAAAATCTGTGGTGATTAACTTATTCTGGTGTTCCTTATTACAATCATGCTAATTGCAGGGCAGTGGTGGAATACATAAGGAAAACTGCTACTGCAGAATTTTTATCCAATAAGTAACAAAGGTTGTGAATGTACTAGGTTAGGGAAAAAAATTTATTTACTCTCTGATTATGAAGACTATGATGACTCAATTTAGTCAAAGTGAAAAACTGAGTATAGGTGACTGATTTTTTTTCTTCTAATAACAGTCAAGCCAAGCCACTAATCAAAGAACGTCATCTATTTTGTATATATATGTTGTATGTTCTAGTCTGCAGTATGCTGTTGGATTAGAAAGGAAATCTGTCTAGGCAATGAATATTGGGGACCTTTGGAAAGCATGAGTTTCTCTGAAAATTCTATATAAATCAGTTATATTCCAGGGTAATCTTATGACTATTCTGTATATCAAGTATGGCTGTCACAAGGACACACTTATAAAAACCTGAATCCTCAGATTATCTTTTTAATGTGGGAGATTTGCCATAGCTTGCTCTTTTCTCCTCCGTAAACTTTTCTTTCCTCTAATCCAGTTTGTGTTCCTCTCTTTTTGCTCATGATTGTTTATCTTTGTACTTTGCTCCCTCTTCCTTTTTATAGTTACTTAACATAACACAAATGAAAAAAAAAATCCAGAATATTTTTTTTCCTTCATCAGTGTTGTTTTTGCCAGCATTATGCACAGTGACTACAAGGTGCAGTTATAATACTTAAGAACCATTTGTTTGTATAAGCTGCTGCTCACCATTTATAAAAAGTTTGAGAGCCACTTATGAGTACTTTTTTCTTGAATTAATGTCTTGGTTTTGCCCAGATATAAGCATGTTTAAGACAATGGGATCAAAATCAGGCTGAATTTGGCATAAATTTTCTAACTGCTGCTAACATGACTTATATCCATCCTGGATATGCATTTTCCCTTGTACTTGAATTCATTAGGATATTCTTTTCCTGGCAACAAGTAAAAAAATGAAATACCGCAGACAAAAAGGACACTCTCATTCTCTGAAGAGAAAATGTAGAGGGTTTTTTTCCATTTTCACAGTATTTTTCTGAGATAATGTTGCCTGTTCACTGTGTGCTTATGTTTTGGATAACAAGGTTATGAATCCACAAGCAAAGCACGGGCTATATCAATATAATAATTTCTGAAAATTCTTGAGCAGTAGAATATATTTGCAACTTCTCAGTTGTGGTATCTGTTTTCACGTAATACAATAACAACTAAATAAAATTAGAATGTAATGGTAAGTTTTATAAGTCAAGCAAAGAAAAAACTATTTTGTATCAAGTAGCAGAGTATGTTGAGATTCTCTCCTACATGAAGATGGAACATTTGAGACAAGTCCAGGAACTCATTAGCCTTCTTATCTCAAAAATGTATTTTATCAAAAGTCAGTGAGTACGATGATAAGGGAAAACAAAACAGTAAAATGGACAGCGAAATGATCTATTAAGAGAGGATTGTTTCAGTATTTTGTTAAATATGTTCAGTGTGCAAGGGCAGTTTTGTTGTGTGCTGTAACACAGTTTTCCCAGATGAGTGACCTCTGTCTTAGTTACACGATTTGATCAAAAGCACCAAAGACAAATAGCAGACCTGGGATGGGTAACTTTTTTCTAGAGGCTGTCAGATACCTGCATAAATTTGGACCATCTCTGCTACTATTTGACTTGCACAATAATGGCAAGATGTAGCCTTCAGGTTGTTCTGTTTGTGCTGTTATAGGTAAGTAGGACTCTTATCGGGAGTTGAGCTTCCAAGAAAGCGCTCCAAACTCCCTCGGCGCTAACGCCAAGACCCTCGT
>JAWWES010000094.1:45211230-45230279 GCA_035583135.1 Lophotriccus pileatus
CCTCTTTAAGTCCTCTCCAATGATTATAGGCTTCCGAAGGTCCACTCCCGACAGACTCTGGAGACATTTTTATTTTCTATTTATGCTTGTTCATTACTAAATCATACGCATGTACATGAAATATGGCTGCTTGAGAAGGAAGGTGTGTGATTTAAGATACAGCGTTTTGATTTCAACTAGAATATACTGGCCTCATCAATATGCAGACCTTTTCTAATTTAGTGTTCACACTCTGGTTAAGGCATAAGAATAATTTGCTTTTGTTTAGCCTTAGACAATTGATCTGGAAGCCAAAATAAATCATTCATCATGGAATGGTGTACAGGACAGACCTAGATTCAGTAATGCTAATGGAAGAAGTAGATGTCAGCACTCTGCCACTGCTGTTCACTATAGTCACTGCTTCCAGTGATCTTCTGACATAGCAATTCACATGACCACACTTTAACAGAGGAATTCAGATAAATCAGCTTAATTTTGACTGTTGAGGTAAATTGCGGGTGCTAGTGGATGAGAGGCTGGATGTGATCTTCCAGTGTGCACTTGCAGCCCAATTGCCTCCTGGGCTGCATCAAAGGCAACGTGATCAGTAGGCTGAGGGAGGTGATTCTGCCCCTGTACTCTGCCCCTGTGAGACCCTACCTGCAGCACTGCATCCAGTTCTAGGGTTCCCAGCACAGGAAGGACATGGACTTGCTGGAGCAAGTCCAGAGGCCACCAAGATGATTAGGGGGCTGATGCATTTTTTCAATGAGGGAAGTCTGAGAGAATTGGGATTCTTCAGCCTAGAGAAGAGAAGGCTTCAGGATGACCTAACTGCAGCCTTTCAGTACCTGAAGGGGGCCTACAAGAAAGATGTAGGGAGACTTTCTGCGAGGACATGAAGTGACAGGCCAAGGGGGGATGGTTTAAAACTGAAAGAGACTAGTTTAGATTAGCTATTAGGAAAAAATTCTTTACTGTGAGGATGGTGAGGCACTGGAAAAAGAGAAGTTGTTGATGCCCAATACCTGAAACTGTTTAAGGCCAGATGGGACGGGGCTCTGAGCAACCTGGTCTAGTGAAAGGTGGCCCTGCCCATGGCAGGGCGTTGGAACTAAATGGTCTTTAAGGCTCCTTTCAACACAGGCCATTCTATGATTCTATGGTACGAGCCATCAGATTTTACTGAAGTAATGCTATTACAGGCTGTGTTTTTGACATTACAGAAAACTTAATTCCTCTCAAGATATGTGGTAATGGTTGAAGGCAATATTTAATCCAACAAAACAGCTGATTCAAGAAAGGACCATCCAACTTTAAACAGGAAATCATACAAGGGATTAATAACACAGTGAAATAAACATAAATTCATAGCCTAGCTTACTGAGGAACATTTCTGTTTTAAAAACATCTCTGTGCTCCTTTCAGAAACCCTAATGAGTTGTTCAGCCTATTTGCATATTTCCTACTGTATTACATATAAATCATGCTACCTTAGCTTGCAAGGGTTTTGTGTTCATTGTTGCACTGTCTTTGCCTGCTGTCTGTCTGATAACTAGAGGCTGTTTGGCCTTCGCCATCTTGTTCAGTGATCTGTATATGTTAAACTTAACAACACTTATGAAGTGTTGTTTTAATACACAATGTTTTATCTACCTGACTCGTGTACTTCAGTTAACTAACAACCAAGTGCCTGACAGCTTCAGGGTGGTGTAGTGATAATGACACTGTCCAGTTTGTCTTGTGCAAAAAATGTTAAGTTAGCTAGCTGAGATAGCTAAGGGATAGTTACTAAGTTACTTAGTTACTAAGTTATCCCTTAATTAGTTAATTACTAAGGGATAGTAAATAAAGTTCTCAGAACAGCCATAGCTACGTACTGTTTTCATTTCTTGAAAAATCTAGGTCTTTTTAGTTTCAGAAACTTAAGTATAGATGCAGAAAAAAAACCTGTCAGTAGATGAAATCGTGGGGCTCAGTGCAGACTATTCTTCCCAGCTTTGCTAGGTGCTTCCAATCAAAAATTGCTAAGCTCTTCAAGGTTCTACTAGGCTCAGCACTCCTCCCCTTGCAGTTGTGACACAAATTCTAGTAGATTGAAATAAAATACTTTAATAGAGCACTATCCCAGGGGTAGGCTTCCTCTCCCATAAATCATGCTGTTACGTATGGCCGCAAAAACATGTTCTTGGAATTGGCCTATTAGGTTCTTAAATGTCTGTGGGGATAAACTACTGGGCCTAAGTTTGACAATGCTATTGCAATTCAACCTTTGATATCTGAGGTGTGAACCTCTTAAGTCAAAAGCATAGAATGATAGTTTTTGCAGTGAGGCTTGGTGGATGTCTATGAATGTGGAGATTCTGTTAATGTCCACTTCACAAAGTCACCCTGCACTTTTCTTGAAGAGAAAATATAGCCTGTTGAAGAGAATTTACATCACAATGGCTGGGACAATCCGTTTTCTTGGCTGGTTGGTCAGTGTGTTAATGTCTTTTAACTGCTGCAGCAGTTTACTGCAATGCTTATGAGTCAGATCCCTATGTCTCTTTCTATGCACTCTTTAATACTCAGGTGGAACATAATATATGTGAGAGACCATTATCACATTCAAACTGTGTTCTTCTCCATCAAATTGATTTTTAGGACTTTTTAAAGTCTTTGAGTCTGAAAGCCTCTAACCATCTCAAACATTGTTTTATCTAGCCTCATGCTTTATTTTCACCCCTAAGACAGAGAATAATCAGAGTTATATTTTAATGAAAAGCTGTTAATAGGGTTACAAACCTGATTTTTTAATGCTTTTTATGGCTAAAGGAGCAGAATTGGATACTGCTTTTGAACTATGTAAATATAACCAGTTTCTGGTAAAAAGGTACTCAGAAGAGTTAAGTTCTGTGTAACAGACCTCTGTCAATGGTTTTCAAATACTTCTTATCAACTGTCAAGAAACAGAAATTATTTTCCTTCTTTCATTTTGTCTGAAGTGTGTAAAACATATGCAGTTAACCAACCATTCTTGACTTCTGAAAATTTTCCACTTACTACTAAAAAAACCTAGGACTTTTTTTCAAAATTAACAGGGATTTTTTCCACTATAAAATTTATATAGAAAGATCTGCTAAGTGTAATGACAAAATAAAGCAAAAAAACCGTCAGATCAATTCCTGCAGAAGGCAGGGAAATCTGGGGAACAGTTGTCCTAATTTCTTATCTGAAATAGTCAGAGGGGCATCATAAAGAGTCTTAAATGGTCTAGGAATACTTGGAAAGTATTAATATAAGTTAATGAGGAGAAAGAGGCCACTGAATCTTAATATACTAATATCTGAAAGAAAGTAGATATGTTGAATACATCAGAATTCATTTGTTCAGGATACAAGATTAAAGTATCAAGGAAAATAAATAATCAGGCAACTGTGGGTTTATACTTGGAGAGGTGTTTTTCTAACAAGGATTTAACTCTAGTGCACTTGCTTATTTCAGTAAATATAAAGGGATGCATTTAAATGGATCATCTCCAGCTGGAAGCTTTAGAAAGCAGAGTGATTCCACTCCAGGGAAGGTCATCAGCTAGGTAAGTTTACACTCCTTAATTCCGAAGAACCTGATATTAATATTTTGGGGGATGAAACTAGGTTGATATTTTGTCCATCATACTCATAATTTTTTCAGTTGTTTCCTGTATTAGTTATTGGCCCTTTGTATCTACCTGGTATTTAGCAGGACAAATGGATTTTTCTAAGGGTGTCAGGAGTACAATCCCCTGCCTCGCTATTGCCTCTATCCATTCTAATGTGTGCTAACGATAACATTAAGGACTATGGCTGTGCACCTTTTGCCCCTGACTGCCATCTGCCTTTTCAGTGGGCCCAGTGCTATAAGCAAATTTTCAAGCAAAGGAGGCTGTCAGCTTGGGTGCTTGTGGAAGCTGCTGAGATTTTTATGAAAAGTTACGGCTGGGTATAAGTGCATGTTGACGTTTAGGTTCACGTGTGTTAGTATGTGAGGTGTACTGACTGGTAAGTAACACAGATGCATAATTGTATTGAAGTTTCTCAGAAGCCTTTCAAAAACCACAGAGAACCTGCTTTCTGCTGGTGAACTTCTAAACATCCACTAAGACTGGATGCATTAAGAATAATTAGCAAGGAAGTAAACAAATTTGTGAACAGGTAGCTGCAAGCAGCCTGAGATAGAAGAGTAATAAGACAACCATCCTCCCAGTAGCCAAATAAAGCCATATTTAAAAGATAACTGTAAACTAGTATTGGACTGCTGTGTAAGAGAACACAGCAAAACAAGGAAACAAATATAATCTGTTACAAAAAAATATGCTAATATAGCCCTACATGTAAGGGAGGTAATGTCAAAAAAAAAAAAAAAGAAAACTAGAACAGTTTAATTGGAGACAAAGTTGTAAAGCCTGAAACAGGTATGAAAGACATGGAAATCTCTAGCAAAGCATTCATTATCCTGCACCATTGTAATCAAACTGAGTTATTTCATTTGTAATTAGAAAAGAGTGGGGCTTTGGGATTTATTGCCATAACTTTCTCTTGTTTGAGAGAAATGTTTTTAATCTCTCTCCCCTCTATAGGGGCGGTTTGCAAGAGACTAAGCCTGCTACTTCTGTCATGGCAAAGGACAGCCAGGAGAAGAAAAGGACTTGGTACTTTTATTGCTCCTGTTTGTTTCTGCTGCTGCCTCCTGCTACCTTTAACTCTTTCCTCATAAGCCAAGGTTATGCAAGTAGAAAGTAAAACTGACTCTTCCAGTTGTATAGGTTGCTCAAGCAAGTGATTATTGTTGTCTTATCCCAGATAAAGCAGGTAGTCTGCTCTTCTAAGTTGCTATCTGTCTGGGCCAAAAGCCACGTTTTTTTCACTCCGAGAGGCTGGACGAGTTGCATTTTAGAACCTAGGAAAGAGCTAGATCTAAACACAGAATGCACAGCCATGTCTGTTTCTGAAGCCGCTATGTGGAGGACTTTCCCCATGAGCACCTGAGAGCACAGGTGTGGCACAAATCTTTGCAGAGGGCAGATCCAAACTAAGGTTAACCCTAGATGCACTAGCAGCATGTTCCGATTCAGAAACTGTCCCGAAAGTTAAATAGAAATTGCCCACTTAAAAACTGACTGGCTAATTGGACAGACTTCTACTCTTCATGTTGCCTGGCAAAATGGCATGAAAAACCTGTGTTTGTCACAACATGAAGAATTTTGGAATAGAGGAATTTGACCATGTGCAATAGCAGCAAGTTGTCATTCTAGCCCAGTTATCAAAAACTTATGGACTGTTGAAGAACAACCTAAAAACACTGGACAGAGTGGGTCTTACTGCTAATAGTCAGCACCCACAGAGAATAACGTTTACAGGATGTGATACTGTATTACTCTGCTAAATCTAGAAATGAGTCTCCATTATCAGCATCATTATTATAATCATTGCTGTTCCTTGTTCTCTGTGCTGTCAGCTGTAAAACAAGACAAATTTGGCCATTTTGAAGAATGAAGAGTTCCAATAAAGAATGTTCTCCTTCTAAATACCCATTTTCTTTCCTATACCTAAATCCTGTGGGTTTGTTTGTGGGTTTGTTGTTTGGTGTCTTTTTTTTTTTCTTTTTGTAAATCTACCTTTAAATGTGCATAGGTACATGCAACTAGATAGCTTACTTCAGTGTTCCTGGTTGGTAGGCATGGTCTGTCTGGAAGAAAAATGACTTTTGTTTATTTGAGAGAGTAGCTGAGGAAAGGCAGTGAAGACCAGAGGAAGCACAGGAGATGGTATGAATGACAAAAAAATATGGGAATAGGAAATAAGCCAAGTTAAAACCAACTGATGGTAAAAAATTCAGGTGAAGAATGTGAAACAGAGGTTCCCGCAGCTAGAGGGAAACATATTTGTCTGAGCCAGTTCTTTTGCCTTCTCATGGTTGCTGCAGATTTTCCTGCTAGCTGGTATATAACTTCAAAACTTATTTTTATGCATTGTTTCATCTGATAGGTGTTTTTGGAACAGACTGTGTAGGTGATTTCACATGGAAGCATTATGATTATACTTGTTTAGAGTGTGATCTCAGGGATGAGGTAGACTTTATTTGTAGTAGATTGTAAACAAGTAACCTTATTAACATGCTGCTATGGCTCATATACACTATTATTTTCTTTTACAGTTAAAGCAGTGTTATACTAATTTAAAAAACAAATACCTTAATGCTGCTGCAATTATGTAGAGGCTGAATTGAGGAATAAGGAGGCCCGCCTTCAGAGATCTCAAATTTCAGTTGTTACCAAAGTGCATTTTTCCAGGCAAGCGTTATTCAATATGTAGGTGGATTACATTGTTGCATAATTTTACTCAAGAAACAGTAGCTAATATTAGGCACTAGTGAGTAGAAAATCTGTTGTGAAAAGGATTGTAATAGTCACCACAAGCCATGCAACAGAGTGGTACAACCAACAAATCAGGAATGGAGGTCTGCAGCTATATTGGTCAGGCTTTGACAGAGATCCTGAGGAAAATCAAAGCACTCCCTGGTTTCAAGAATTGGCAAAGATGTTAGTGCAGATGGGAATTGAAATGGCATGGGTGGAACCTTCCCTACTTTGTTTCTGAAAGTACACGTGTGATGTGGCTTTGTCTCTCTTTGGAAATTCTTTTATTTTTAACTTGGATGACAGCAAGTGAATTGCTGCCAAAGCATTATGGAACTATACTGCACATAGCTACCATATTTTTCTTTTCCTGAGAAATACTGCTTTCAATTCTTTTATACTTTGGATTAAAGAAAGCAGCATAAATTGCATTAGATGCTAGACTGAGTAAACTGTACCAATACTCCTGTTCAGATCCTAACACTGGCCTTCTTACTACGTACTCGTGGCATATGGAGCTGTGTTGTCACACGATGGTAGAATTTCTAGCTCAGCAAGCCATGGTGGTGAGTTTTCCCCTGCGGTGTTTCCTTATGTCCGTAATTATACTGTTGGGAATAATATTCTTGTGTTGCAAATGTAATTTGGCCAAACACCTAAATTCTTGCAAGATAGATAATCCCCACTTTGAATGCACAAAGACAGCATGCTTTCCCTGAAGGAAAGAAACTAGTGAAAGAGATATGGACAGCACACAAATGCACACCCTCTTTATCCCATGGTCTAACAGGCAGAAATGCTGAATCTGTGTTGATATGGGCAGTTTCTCCTTGCAGTTCAATAATTGCATTAATTACTTGATGAGAGCAAAGGGGATAATTTGAAGCCATTCTGTAAAACAACTACCATCAATAAGAATTTTGACACGTAGGTTTAAAAACCTGTGGGTTTAAATTTTGTTTCTGCTTAATAAAAATTCAAACAAACCTTTCAAGAATAGATAGTGAAATAACAAACAACTTATCTTTGTAACAATTTACTGAGTAACTTCATGGGGTGCAAATGTTTGTAGGAGGATGTACTTTGATTTCAAATACAAGCAGGGCTTTATAAACATGCTCAAATCACTGTGCTCGTAGCAGCTTGCTTTGTGCCTAGAACCTACTCCAGACGAGTTATATATAAGTGGAGTACAAATCTCATGCTACAGTTACAGTATTATGCAAATAGTGCCTTTAAAGTTTTGTTAAAATACATCACAGTTTTCTTTCTAATCCCATACAAGTTATGCTATCCATCCAGCCATAGATTTCTGCATTACAAAGTTATTTTGGTGCCATCTCCAAAAAGCACATTACAAATCAACTGCAGTATTGGGCTATGCTGGTTTGCCATGTAGCTGAATTGCTCACTGAGCAAGTCTGCAACTCTGTTCAATTCCAGAAGAGCCATTATTAGGGTGTGGTTTTGGTTTGGTTTGGGTTTTTGTTTGTTTTTTTTTTTTTCTGTTTGTTTCCCTTCCACTCCCCCCAGTTGCTACAGCTCAACATGACTAGCAATGTACCATCTTCAGGATCCACCACCCACAACTACTTCTTGGCCAGATTTAAGACTCAAAATAGGGGACAAAGAAGTACTGAGTCACTTCTGTTGTGTGCCAGTGAGTTCTTTGTTTGCTGACTAGCCACCTGCTTTTGATCTGGCTTATATCCAGACTTGCTCCAGCTGGCCAGAGACTGGGAATGTGAGCTGTAGTCAAGGATACCTGCAAAGCACTGAGGGCTGCAGTGAAGCATCTTTGAAGAGAAGCGTAGGGAAAGGCAAACTAGAGGGAAGGCATGGAAAAATAGAGGCAAGGAGCCAATTTCTGATCTCAGCATCACTGATGTCACCAGTATGAATTTTGTCCACAGAGTGCTGAGGAAATGAGAACAGGCACAGGTCAGAGAGAAAGGTGACAGACTAGCACAGGTGACAAGGAGGGGATAATTAATCATGTCTCAGCTGTAATTTTATGATTACTCTGCTTTAACACTTGTAATTCCTCTTACTTGTCTAAGAGCATAAAATTAATAAAATCTTTCCAACAGATCACTTGTCTTTTGTAGCGGCTCCAGCAGGGATTTTTAGTGGTGGTGCACTCATCTGCAGATCCATTTGAAAAGCAATATGCACAGATCTAATGAAGGGGAAAAGGTTTAAGTCTCCTTATGTTTTAAGTGAAAACCTATAAAAGCACACATTCTTATACTAAGATCTTCTTTCTCGGTATGTTTCCAAGGTTGCTAAATTTGCTGATATTCTAAAGCTAGGTGAATACCAACAAGTTTCAACTATGCTGTAGAAGATGTCCTTGTAAAAAAATTGCAACAAATCCCACAAAAAAATGATCTTCCTAAAATATTTTCTTTTGAAGATCTTCAGGAGTTGGAACTTTATTGGTGAGTCAAAATAAATGAAAATAAACACTCAGTTTGCAGCAAGGTTTTTCTTTTTTTTTTTTTTTTTTTTTTTTTGTAGGTGTTTCCCTGGACTATCTGTTCTGAAATATCTTCTAAAATAAGGAACAAAGAGAATGCATGAAGAACCCCTCATCTGCTTCCAAGTATTCTTCAAGCGTAAGATGTGTTTAATTAATTAGTTGTTTAAAATGATTCGATTCTAAATTCTTTCATTTTTTGAACATTTGCCCCGGAAAGTTTTTTTGGGGTAGATTAACCTGCAGTCATAAAACTAAGGCAGAGCACATAGCCGGTTTTGCGTTAAGTTAGATACCACTAATGTGATTCAGTATTGCAGTAACACTGCAATTACTGTCTTTCACTAAAGAGAAATAAGGCTTTGGAATTCTTTGTCCACTTGAATAGCAGTGTGATATTTGGGAGTGCTGTGTTTGAGAAGTCCTGCTGAACTGCAAGAAGAGAGGCATTGTCTAATATTTCTGTTTGCAGATACTTGGAAGCCTGATTTAGCAATAAGATGTGCTATGTTGGTTTTCTGGCTATTATGATAGAAAATACAAGAGTTTCTTCCTGGACTTTTTTTGTAAGTGTGAATTTATAGGAGGTTGTCTTTGGTTTAAAGCTGACAAACTTCTTCAAGTTTGAAAAATAACCTCTCACCAAACAAACAAACAAAACCCCCCAAAACCCCAAACAAAAAACACTAAAAAAAAACCCAAAACCACACCAGAAAACCAAAAAACCAACCACCACAGAAAATTCTACTTCCAGTTAGTGACAGTCTTAGACACAACTAAAACAGGTACTGCTATATTAAAACATAGACATATCCCTGCCCCTAGAAGCAGACCTGTCACCTGAGGTTAACCTCTTACAATAATAAGATACTTGGTTGCAGTTTTAATTCTTTTGTCATAGATGACAACAATCACCCAAATTTGCAAGTGGAAGCAGTGTTACAGCCTCAGATGAGCCCATGTAGAACTGCTGGCCACACAGGACAGTCCTTGTGCTTCGATAGGATTGCCTGCAGTACGTAACACTCATTGTGTTTACAGATTTTCATCTTGGAGCCCAAATGAAGGTCTGTTATTAGCAAATTAACTCATTTGGGCGAGGTTTTTAAAAATTCATTTGTATATAAAGTATGACATACAGACCCATTTTTAATGCTGCTGAATGAGGTCATTCTCTCCTCCTAAACTGGAAGAAGCTTCAGCAGGGATAGGTACTAAGACAAGTCATTAAGGGAGCCAACAGGATTATATGATCCTCTATAATGGAAGTCAAACCATGTTATTCAGCAAATATTTAGGTATAATGTACTGGCAGTGGTCTTCCTAATGCAACCCAGGATACTACTGGGATTTTTTTCACAACAGCACACTTCTGGTGCATGGTCAACTCACAGTCTACTCAGACTTGTGGCACATTTTCTGAAAAGCTGCTCTCCAGCTGTTCAGCCTCCTGTGCATAGACCCCCTGTGTGGTGTACTCATATATGTCCAGTTTTTACATAGACCTATTCAAGCATCTGAGTCTTCCTCATAAGGTACTCAAGTGTGTATCCATGCCTAGGCTGCAGCTGGCTTGACAGGTCTGAGGACTTTGTTTTCCAGGTCATGCCTGAGCCTGTTCAGAGGTTTTTTGATAAGTTATGCTGTGCCTACACCTCCAAAGGGATCCAGTGCTGTGATAATGTTTATATCATGCACCTGAACATATACTGCTGCCAATGAATCAACCCGGGAGAGAGTGGCTGTGGTAATTTTCATTCTTAAACACAGTTGGCAGTCCAGATAACATTCTGTTTTCTGATTTTTATTTTTTTTTTTGCAATAAAACTTGCTCAGCAAACAAGGAACCAGATTTCTTGTTTTTTAACAGTTTCAGGAAGTTCAAAATTGCAGCTTACAGAGAAGCCAAGTTCAAATTAACTCATTTTATTTTCAGGCCAGTGCATACATGCTGTTGAACAGCCCTGGCATGACAGTACTTTCAGAGCTCAGTTAGGCTGTTTGTAGGCCTGCAGCAACAAGCTGCTTTTCCAGAGGTGCTCAGATACCATGGCAACTGTCATTTTATAAACAGTCAGATAGAAACTCAAGACCCTGAGCCATCACATTGCCCAGGGCTACTGAGGCTTTGCTAGCTCCAGTAAACATTAGGGTTGCACTAGGCCTGATAGGAACAACTGCAACTTCAGTGATTTCAAAGGAATTTGTCATTGTAACCGAGGTAACTATTTCAGTGACAGTGAAATAATTCCCATCAAGCACACATTACTTAACTGAACAAGTTAAACCTATTTGTCCTAGCTATGATCAGTGAACCGAAGACAGGAAATCAATCCAATTTTACTGTTTTATTAAGACATGATAGTTAGAAATGGCTACACTACAGGTAAATCCCTATAAAGAGCTTCCATTAGAAACAGAAGATCCTGTCCAGGGAAGCAGGACCAGACCATGTTAGAAAAATTAATTTCATGCAATTTACATCTGTTCTTTGCAAAAGCAATTTGTCTTTCAGTCACTCCATGGAGAGGGAGAAGCATTTGTCTTTGTTTTGAAAATGTAACATATGATAACAGCGGAAAGCAAGAGGACTGCCAAAGGCCAGACTGAAAAGACTGTGTTTGCCAGGTAGGCCAGAGTTAGGATGGTCTGCCCTTCGTGATCTGAAGCATTTGTGCTAGGTCTGACTGGGGTGGAGGTAATTTTCACTGTAACAGATCCAACGGTGCTGATAACAGACCAGCATTTCAGCTACTACTGAACAGTGTTTGCACAGCATCAAAGCCTTCTCTGCTCATTCTTGCCCCCAGTGAATAGATTGGAGTTTGTGAGAGGCTGGAAGGGGGCACAACCAGGCAGGTGACTCAAACTGACCAAAGAGATTTCCATGCAATATGTTGTCATATTCAGTAATAAAACAGAGGAAAGGCTGAAATTAGGTAAGTTAGCTGTCTTTTGTTTAGGAACTGGTGAGGCACCAGTCTAGCATGGGAGGTGGTTAGTAATTGTCTTTGTATCACTTGCTTTGTTTTGTTTCTGGATTTCTTCTTCCACTTCTCCATCGTCTGTTAAACTGTTTTTTACCTTGACCCATGAGTTTTCTTGGGTTTGCTCTTCTTTTTATCTTTCCCCATAAAACTAGTTCGGTGGTGGGGAAGCGAGCAAGTGTCTGTGTGGTGCTTAGCTGCCTACTGGGGTTAACCCACAATACTGTTTTAGAATAACTCATTTGAATACCAGTTTTCAGGACAGCTCTTTAGATGTATCTTTAAAACCCACGAACTAAGGGAATTCGAGCTTTTGGTGAAACAAAGTTTTATGCTATAAAGTCCATGGAAGCAGGGAGCATTGAAAAGGCAGAGAAATTCCTTGTTTTCTGGAGACCACAGCATGGAGTGAGGCAGGACCACCGAATTACTCCAGTTCTTGCCTTGTCTTCTTGGTTGATGGTGGTGACTCATGAGACGGCCTTTGAACTGCAATCGCCTTAACAAGGCATCTATCAAGAAGTATGAGGACTGCTAATAGCACTTTGCTTGCTTGTTTCAAACCATTGTGTTCCTTCCAACCTAGAAGTTTTACTGCCCATTTGTGGATTTCATGTTTCGTGGAAGAGGTGCATTCCTTTCTCCTGAAAGAAGGTTAGAAGTGTGAGCGAAACTGAAACCCATGATTTTGAATATCAAGTACTAAAAATATTTGCCCAGTTTAGCCGGGGAAAAAATAATTCTCAGAGGAAAATGCTATGCCCATAAAAATCTGGTTAAGAAAGTAGAAAATGTTATTTATATGATGTTCACAGCTCGAGGAACTGATTCTCCAATAAGAAGCTGTTCTAGTGTTCTTTCCTTGCAGCCAGTGCAGCACTGCTTTGCGTGATCTGACTGCAGACCCCATACTTCCTAAGGATTGAACATGGGGAGCACAGATACAATGGTAAACATATTCAATGGGGTTTGGCTGGGATGGAGGGATGGAACTGATTTTCTTCCAGGTAGGTCTGTGGTTTGGATTTGTGACTAAAACAGTGGTGATGACACATCGGAGTTGTGGTTGTTACTGAGCACAGCTTCTACAGCATTGAGGCTTTCTCTTTTCCCAACTCTCCCTCACCAAGAAGTACGCTGGGGGAGCATGAGATGGTGGGAGAGGATATAACCATAGCAGCTGACCCAAACTGACCAAAGGAATATCCCATGCCACAGAATGTCATGGATGGGAATGGCTTGGGTTTTTTTGAAGGTAAAGACTGACCAAGTACCAGTATCAGTGTGCTTGTGGAAGGTGAGTGGCTTCTTTGCATCACTTGCTTTTGTTTTATTCTTGTTTTATTGTTGTTTTCTAACTCGATCATTCCCTTTTTAAAATATTTTTATCTCAAACCCTGAATTTTCTTGCTTTTGTTCTTCCTATTCTCTCCCTATTTGACCCTGGGGAAGTGATGAAGTGATTGTGTGGGACTGACATGCTGACCAGAGTTCATGCAGAACACTTCCTACCTGAAGTACTAGTCATCTGTGGAACCTGCCAGGCAGGGCTAATATGAGCTGATTTTCACTTACATGCATAAAGTTACTAATGGCAAAAGTGTTTATTGAGGAAGCCCGCAAAACAGAAACGACTCATTAATGCTTCTGAGAGGGAAAATGGCAGAGAGGAGTCCTATAATATTCAGTCAAAATAGTTTTGTGACAACCGGCAAGTCGTGGTTTGTGTATCTATAGAACTGCTTTTATACAGATGCTACCAGATCCAGTTTGCCTGTAGCCATCAGTACTGGTTTCACTCTCTGCTCTTCCAAGAAAAGAGACTAAATTGAAAGCTTGTCTATTGAACTATGACCAGTATCTCTATAATGACAGCATTTTTTATCAGCTGTATGTCTAAAGGACTCCTATCTTAAAAGGCACTAAGACACTTGCATTGTTAAAAGTGTTCAGTTTTTTCTAGCCCCTGGACAGAAGAACCATGTATCAATAACAATGGACAAAACTAACTTGGCTTTAAATGAAAGATTTTCATTATAATTTAATAGAAAAATTGAATGCTGAACTTGAGCAAATACTGGACTTTATCTCTATATATTCAGTTCTATAGACAAGCCAGTAGTATCTACATTGCAATATTGACATAGTATAGCACTGTATAATATGTATTTCCCAGTAACCTGTAAGATTAGTGCTACATGGCCACTAATACCTTACCTTGGGTGCACTCTCACAGAAAATACAAAAATGTAAATATTTCCTACTTGGGAAAGCTGAGATGCCACCTAACCTTTTTCTACTTGAATTAATGTGCTCTAGCCAATATTTTGTCAAGCTGGCATTTGAATGCAGATAACACTGGCATATATATGTCAGTAAATAAACATTTAAATAGTATCAAGAAGAAATAGAATATGAATAGTTTACCAGAGACTACAGATACTAAGCATGGGAGATATCTCTTTGGAGCAACAGACACAGAAAGACCAATATCAGTGACTATTTTCATATGGTGAATTAGGGTTACCTGGACACTTATCAGACAGTATTAGACATAATCTTGGGACCGTTAAATAACATGTAAATGGTAGTATAGCGTACACCAGAAATACAACATGAGTTTTTAATTGAATTCAAGATCAGAATATGCAAAAGCAATCAGAGCCAAGCTGGATGTTGTTCAGCAGATCCTGCTCTGGTTTTAATCACAGGTTCAGAATTGAACTTGGTTCCCAACTTATAAGAAAGTTAGAGTTTTCTGTCTTGATTTATGAAGACAAAAATGATCCATGGCCTCTAACCTGAAAGATGAATCTCCTTCTGTGCCTTCCTTTGTCAGAGGAGTTTGACTTACAAACTTATGTTCAATCTACTCCAGTTCATAAGATGTGGAGATTTTGACTAAGACTTTTCAACTGTGGTTTTATTTCCCTGTCACAGTGGCATTGTAAGTCTATAAAGTCACATCTTCCTGCAGATTTGCTTTCTCCTTCTGTCCCCTCCCACATAGTTGTGACATATGATGCTTTTACCAGTCACTCTTGATAAAACAGCTTGAGCTAGAAATCAAAGCTGATATAAAAACTTGTAAGAGCAGCTTCAAATCCTCTCTGTTAACAGCAAATCTATTTTCTTCTAATGAAGGCATACCTGCTTACAGAAGTGATGGATGTGGCATTGTGAAAAGACATAAGCATGTGTTTAACTGTAAATGTGCTTAAATCCCCAAGTACTCTGAGACTTAAAGCATGAGCTCATTTGAGCTTATGATTCTATCACTAATTCTAAAAACTGTGAAGAAAACTGCTAAACTGATGATGCAATAGGAGCTGAGATGGCAATAACTAGAAGGGTATAATCTTAAAAAATGGGTATTTTCCCCTCTTGTTGTGCCTCTAAATGCCAGAAGATAACATGCCTCTCCAGGCTATTTATTTATTTGTTTGTTTGTTTATTGTTAGGATTCATGAAAGAGATGTGGAGAATCACAATGGAAATACTTTCGATGTTTTTTTGATACTTTAGTAGATGTTTATGAACAAGGTTACCCTGTTGGCAAATCTGGTAAGAGTATATGGGAGTCCAGTTAAGGAATTTGAATCACCAGGAAAAGGGATCAATGTTTGTCAGATTTCTTCAGGGCTTCCAAGCAATGTTGTGTATTCGTGACCATTGCACCACCATGACGAAGGTGCTTCCTCCTCCCTTCATGGGTAGCACTACTGAAAAATAAAATACATTTGTTCTCATCACTGCTCCCCATGTAACTGATAATTGGCTTCAGGCATTGATGGTTGTGACTGAAAAGCATGTAGTATCATGGAGCTTGAGCTAACCTTACATCCGTGCTATGAATTAAGCATGGACTTCATTATGCTTTTTGTGTGGCATGCTCAGCAAATACATTTCTTCTGTAAGACACTATGAAGATGCCGTATTAGACTGACCTCCACAATACTTGAAGGGAAAAAATGTGAGCCTGCACTATGAATTGGCTTACGTGAGCTGTTTCCTTTACATGATTTGGAAGGACTGAACATGTTTATACCACAGACCAAACCACATAAGGCTGTACAAAGCTTTAATCTTTCAGAAAATAGTGTGAGTGTTTTGGAGTCTTGAGTTTTTGTCAGGTTGAAAAACAGAATTGTTCCTGGAAAAACAGACTCTGTGCTGCGAGTCAGCCTGCTCACGTCTGCTGTCCAGCCTGTGTGTCTCCTTCCCGTGTGGGTAAAGCCCATTCTCTCTGTCTGCACACACTCCTACCATTCTCTGCATTTGAATGTTATCTGGCCACTGCCTTGTGATTTTTTTTTAATTACTGCTTCTTCCTCCTTAATCATTATTGCATCATACATTGAGGAATGTCAATAGGATTGGAAGTCACAGTATGAAAAGTAAGACACTTTTTATTTTGTATTGTAATATTATATTTTCTGATGGTATCCTTTCTATTACATATTACACAGGGTGCTTTGTCATTACAGTGTACTCCTTGGATTTCAAAATGTCATTTGCTGGATCAGGCATGACTCTGACAAGTGCCTTTGTCACAATCTCTTCTTTATTTACACAATCCACTGGGTGACATATTCTGTTGAATTAACTCTGCAATGATAGACTTTCTATCATCACACTTATGCTTGAGAGTGTATTATGCTTCTGCTTTGAGTATTTCAGCAGTTCATGAAGAGAAGACTAGATTAACTTTATCATATTCACGAGGAAGAAAAATACGTGCATGCTGATTATTATTACCAATAGTTAGAGTGATGCATAGTGCATTGTTTGTTGTTTCATGGGTTGTCCCCAAAATACAAATTACAGTACACATAACAAATGAAAGCTTAAATTGTCCTAAGATAACAGCCTAGATAGCACTGTGTTCACCAATAAAGAACTGATGAAATGCTAATACGTATTTTAAGTATTGGGATGAATCTTTTTTCCTCATTTGGGGAATCTATGAGAAGATTTCTTTATATTTCTATTCTGGCTTAATTTTCTGCAACCTAGATTGGCTCTGGCATCATTATATTTCAGTTTCTTTCTACTGTTGTGTCCATGGCCCTACTAATCCATCATTTTATTTGGCCTGACATTTCAGATGCCTGACATATAAGCTCTGATATTTGTCTAGGCTATCACAATAAATGGGTGTGGAAGAGTCATTCAGAATGCTTTGGCAATGGCTCTGTCCACCTCTTGAAGAGCAACCTGATGGAATTACCTGCTCGCTGATGTAATTGTTCCCTTCATTATCCCCTCCATCAAGAGTTGTTGCAGAAATTTAGAAAAGGACACGTGAAAACACATTACATACACACACAGAGCACTCCTCAGCTGCTCGACAAAGAACACTTTCCTCCCTTCAGATAAATTGCAGTAAACCTGTGGCAACTCCTGTTAAAGAAGGTGAGTTCCTAAACTGAACTATTCAATAGCATACATCTAAAAGGGTTTTGTCTTAGTCCTGGAGATATCATAGAACTGATGAAATTGATTGAAATTATCCAGCCTGTATAGAACTTGCAGATGGAAATGGTAAATCCTATAGGTTGTCATTAAGATGAGTACCATAGAATAAGAGAAAAAAGCAATTATTTTGTTACTGAAATGCATATATATAAATGTCATTTTTTGCAGGTTGAACCAAGAGTTATGCTTGTATTGATTGTAGGCTGTGATTCAAGACTAGAAGGCCAATGTAGAACTAGCCTGTAACTTCCCATTAAGGAGAGATTAAAATTCACTGGCCATTGATACAAATTTTATTATATAAAAAAAATAAAGACACAGGTAGTAGCTACTCCACCTTTCTGCAGAGCAAGCAGATTCTTACAAATCATTCACTCAAGATTAGTCTGAAATCAATTGTACAATGTGATCTTTGCTGCCTAGATCTTCTATGAAGCCTGTTAATGCCTACTCTGGTCAAAGAAAAATAGCATAGGTCATTGGATAAAAATAAAATACATGGAAAAAGTGTGACTAATATGTAATGATTTTGCCAGACTTGGGAAAAACATGAGTAACAATAACCAAGGAATGCTCAAAGCTTACCCCAAGCACTAGTGGATGGACATGAGCTTGCCTATGAAGATGGAAGCTGAAATAACCATTACAAATACAACCTAAACCATGAAAATGGAAATGGAGGTCTGCGGCAGACTACATCTTAAGAATAGGGTATCCCAAATGAACAAAGCAGCCATAAATAAAGTAGCAACATTTGGGAAATTCAAAGTAGACAGGAAAATAAAATGTGCAGTGATGACATTTTCATGGTCTCACATTTTATGGACTTCCAACACTTTTTTTTTTGATTTATACGTTTGGGGTTTTTTAAATGCAAAGTATGAAATTTGGTGATCTTCTGCTCATTCAAAAGTTGTCTTGATTATGCATTCATTCCTGACAAAGATAGAGCTTTCATTCTACTTTATTAGGAAGTCTTTCGAGGCAGATACTCCTTTAATGAATGAAACATGAAATTACTAGTCATTATTTTCTTTCTCTTAGTCTACCATTGCCTTATACAAAGTATAGGGAGTACATAAAAAAAATTAGTGATATTAATGTTCTGCTGTAGCAAAGAGACAAAACAGAGAAGAGGCTGTTTAGACAATTCCCATTACAATTCTAATAATATATCAGAATATTATATATATATATATATATATCTCCTTTCTAGCTAGGCTGTATACTGTGGGATTTTAATAATGAAGATTTACTCCTTTTGTAACGTTCAAGTTTTTAGAAGTAAATTCTCCTAATAAACCAGATATGTCTGTTCAAATGCTACATCAAGGAAGTTGATTTACGTATGAATAGAATGCCAGCTTACATACCTGAAATAAACCACAAGAAATCCAGGCTACTGCACTCAGGTAGAGGAGACACACATCGAGGCAGGATGAAAAAGCCAAGGATTGACTTGCACAGTTCATTTCCCTTCTTTTCCCCTTATTTGCTCGTAATATGCTACAAATAAAATCTTAGGGAAAGAGCACAAATGCCATTTTGAAAAGCAAATAAAAGGTTTCAGAGGTCACAGATAAGGTTGTCACTGAAAGCAAAGAAATAGGCAGTTGAGGACATTACAGCATTTATGTTGGCTGAATTGTAATAAACTCTTAAAAGACTGTCTCAGTTTGAGTGAGACACAAGTGTTTTGCTGAGAATAAACCACGAGGAAGACCCAAAAACTCCTCCCCCTAAG
>JAWWES010000094.1:45236942-45249276 GCA_035583135.1 Lophotriccus pileatus
CAATACATTTGGTGGATTGGTGTGCCTTTTAAACTGTCTCTGCAAGGTCTCCCAGCTTCCAAAAGCTCCTTCACACTGTTCAGTGTGTTTATAGATGTCCCTAGATGAAATCATCATAATGTGGGAAAGGCAACAGAAATTAAAAAACAGCTGTTAAATATTTCTGCAAAAACAAACCCATCCCTCAGTGAATTCCTGTTTTCCCCAAGACCTGTCGAGAGCTGAAGATCCAGCCTGAATGTAATGTGCCTGTGGCCTTAGAGAGCCAAATGCATGCTGCCCGTGCTGCCCACAACAGCAAAGCTGTTATAGGCTCAGCTAGTAACTGGATGCAAACCAACTCAGAGTCTTGGAGGCTGCAGACACAAGCCAAAGAATTGTGGTCAAATGCTTGGCAGCTCTTAGACCACAGAAACTAAATGAATAGAAAAACTCCATTTGGCTCCATTGTCACTACTGAGTTGATGTGTGGGAATACAGAACTGTGGCCTACTGATTTGCAGTGGCAGCACAGCAGCTGGAGGACTGCAAAAGCAGGATGCTTTAATCCCAGAGGTTTTGTGGTGTTTTAAATTTACAGGGAAATCTTCAAAACGCACTCAGAGGTGCTAAATGTGACACACAGTGAAAACAGGAACAGTATTTTCAAGGGATCAGAATCAGGACCAATTGCTTCCCTGTAATTGTCTACCTAACCCCTGGCTGGTACCATAGCTCTTGCTGGAATCCCCTCACAGGTGGGAAATGTGGTGGAGGCATACTTAATTTGAATTTAAAGTTCCTGACAAGGACATCTTGAGAGGTAAGGTTAGTCATCTGGTGCACTGCCTTCACAAGGGATGTGACTGGTACCATGTCTGTGAAGGCTGACAATGATACAGATGAAAGGGCATCTGTGAAAAGGATCAATGAAAGCAAAGTAATGAGAGGGAACTACTAGAGACAGGGGCCATGGTATATTACCAGTGTGGATGAAATCCCTGAATCTTTGTCCTATAGTGGCAGTTTTTTATCTTTCCTTTCAGGTTGTGTAGGGTGGCAGCAGAGATCTAGAAATCGAGAAGGAAATGGTGGTTGTGAGCAAGGAGGTAAGAAGGCACTGAGTCCTTGAGTCATGCTCCCTCATGTGGGGAGGCTGTTGAGTGTGTACAGTGCTGAGGCAGGCAGTGGTACCTACCAAAAACTCATTTCAATGCTAGTGAGTGATTTAGATCCCAGGCAAGCACAGGTTTATTTGTAATTATTTTTCAAATAATCTCACAAAAGGACTGTATCATTTAAATGAACAGCAGATTACTTCTGGTGCAGGTCAAAGAGGTACAAGCACTTCTGCTACATCCAAAATGCACCAAAAACACTGAAACTTATTAGGACAAGTTGAAGCAACCTTCAGCTCCTTGCTCCATCCCACAGCTCCTGTATAAACACGCTGATTTGTCTGTCTTGTCTGTCTTGGGATGGGATGACAAACCCTGTTACCTGTTATGCTGCTTTCACCACCAGAAGCAGAAAAATCCTAATAACTCAGACAAGAAGCCTCATCATGTTCACCGTGGAGCTTGCAAGTCCTTGTTCTGGGCCGTAACAAGTAGGTGTGATGAGGAGTTGGAGCTAAAGCCCTGGTGCTGCAGCTGTATCCCTGTGCCTGCATTATCACTGCTTCGATGCGTACGTGGAACCTCACACCTGATAGTCTATTGTGGTGGCCAGCAAGGACAGGGTTCACAGCTGCTTTTTTTACAGTACAGAACACTGGAAAGGAACTGATTTTTGGGAAGCAGAAATTCAAGGTGGGGCAAAACCATTTTCTTCTTGCCTAAACTAGCCATACATAGACTTGTCCAGATTTGAATATGGGTGGGGTGTTTTTTAGAAAGTATTCAGCAACACAGTTTTAAAACAGCTTGGCTCTTGGCTAGTCAGATCTTCACACCTTTAAATTGTGTTCATTGTACGTGCTTAGCTACAAACTCTGTAAGGTAGAAAACCAACAGTATATTAGTGTATTAGGATATGTTAGGCCAGTATCTTGTAAACTCTGAATCTCATCGTGTTTCACACTGCTTTGGCCCTTCTAAATCTTATCTCATGCCTCTCATGGAAATTAAAACATTTGCTCATGTAATTATTGCTACGTAATAAGAAATACTGTAGAAATTATTTTTATGTGCAGCCTGCAGCAAAACAGGTACAAATTTATGGATCATGCATAAGTTACAGAAAAATCTGACTTTGGTAGTAAACTCTACAGATTTAAAAAAGTTGTTTCTTCAAATCCAGCCCAGTATTCCTAGTGGGACTGAAAGCAGGATTGATTTCTGACTGATCTGATTCAGTGCTCTGAGGACAGTCCTTAAGAGGCATGTATGTGGGGGAATTCAACATCTAGTTTCGTAAGTTCCTAGATCTGATTTTAAGTGTGCATTAGCAAAATCAAGGTGGCCCAGTCTCACAAGTTCTGATGTGAAAGGTCAAAATGAAACAGCATGTGAAGTCATAAAATAGCAAACGGCAACATCAATTTGGAAGCAAATAAAAGACAGCAATTTTTATTTGAATTTCCTTTGTTTTAAAGTCAAAGAGGGGCAAATAACATGGCTAGACAAACAATGGGGTTTTTCAAGGTGCTTCTTATTAGGGGATTCTGATCGAGGCTTACTGTTTATTCTCTATATCCAAATGATAAATATTTTTCCTTTTACAAAATAATTATTTTATACCCTGAGGACTTATACCTGCAGCTAAACTTGTGCTTCAGCACACTCTTCTGACGTTCAGAAGCACTCATGAATCACAATCTAAACTGCAATTTCATGTTCTTTTGTAAGCCACTCTAACAGAAGTATGGCAAGTTATTGAGGTAGTTGGCAGAGCAATGCCTGTCAGTACACTTACACTGCAGGCACGGAACCTATTTTCCCTTCCTCCATCTGCTGCATCAGTTTAGGGTTGGGTAGACATTAGGAAAACAATAGCTGCCATCATCTCATAAATATGTATAATTTCCCTTTAGCTTGCAGCCTTTTCTATCTCATCCTATTGCATCAAGATTTTGACATCACACACTTAAGTACATTACTGAACCTAAGGGAAAGGGAGCTAAAATACAGCGGGAGCCACGGTTCTGTCAGGAACACCGTAGACCATGAGAAGACCATAAACAGATGGTCCATTAAATGCTTGTCCTTTATGAGGGTGGGGAATATCATTCACACACTAAAAACCATGGCCTTGGGCCACCCTCACAACTAGGAAACCTGCACAGCAGAAGAGTGCTGCACATTTTCCAAGGTCAGACATGGAGAGTTTCTCAAACAGAGTCTGCAAACAGCCTAGAGGACCCTGCAAGTCTGAGCTTCCCTTTCCCTCTGGAGGTAGAGCAGAGCCGTGGAACGGGGTGTTGAAGCATCACTGGGTCCAGGCTTGGTTCAGTGGAGTCTGCAGCGAACAGCTTCATGGAAGCCATGCTGCACCAGGTTAGTGAAGCATTGCTACAGTTACACCCAAGGTTACTGCCTCTATGCTCTGAGTGTAAGGCACAACCACAAAATGTTTCAGTGCAAGAGGTGCCTAATGCCCATGTGCATTTCTTCCACGAAATAATCCTCTGAGATCACTGTGGGTTTTGAGTGTCACTACCATCCTTTTCTCCCCAGTGCCCAGGTGATGCACTCAATGTAGCTACTTGATGATAGAGAAAAAATTAATAGTCAAAGTGAAAACACTCCAATAATGGGGATGGGAGATGAGAGAGTAAGTGGCAACAGCAGAGAAAGTTTAAGGCTTTTTCTGAGCCAGAGAGTTTCTCTTTTTAGAAGTAAAATCAGGACGTGGAACAAACAAGGACAAATTGAAAGAGAAAGTATCCTCGTGTGTCTTGTTTTTTCTCTTGGGCTCAGACTTGTACTGTATTGGAGCCAAAGCTCCTATTAGAGGCATCTGTTTTGAGACTGTAGGGTTATTTGGTGGGTTTGGTTTTTTAGTCTCATTTTTCTCCCTTTTATTTTTGGTTCTTTCTCCCCTCTAACTTTATTTTAGTAATATTTTCTCAGCTTTTGTCTGTTCTGTTCCTCTTTTTTTCTTTTCCTCTCCTGTCTCTCCAGGCATCTTCAGCTGCACTTGTCTGCTCAGGGCACTATCTTGCAGAGTTAGTAAATCCTCCAGATGATCAGTGCTCAAACTTTGGAAAGATCTATTTGTTCTTTTTGTTTTATCTTTTTTATTTTTTTTTTCTTCCCCCCCACATCTTTTTACTATCTGCAAAACTAACGGGGGAGTGGGAGAAAGGCTCTCCCTCCTTCCAAGGACACAGTGCCACTTTACTTGGAAGTGGGTTTCCCTGACTTCTGGAATAAATTCCCTTCTTAGACAAGATGAATCTCTGTCTCCCAGTGAATGAGGCATCTATCTGTATGAGGGTTATTGGCAACCAGACACTTTATCATTCCCTCTCCCAATAATGGGTTTAATTTTCATGTTCATTAAGGTTGTTCAACACCTGGGAAAGTGCTGCTTTTAGGACTCTCTAGTCTCCCTGTCTGGTGTGAAAGGGGTTTCAGCACTAGTAAGAATAAAAACCAATACTGTCATTACCTGCTGTTCAAAATGACTTGTTACTTACTTTTCTTTGTGATACTGGTGCTGTCAGTGATATGAGAGAGGGAAGTTCTTGCCACTAGAAACAATGCACAATGACTTGGAGGATTTCAAACTTACTCACATTTTTGCCTATTATGTAGTGCATAATGACCATTAGGTAATACGGCTTGAGCCCAGTTTTAGTCTCCAAAACATAAAAAAAACTTCCTTTTTTGAAGATGCTGGGGGATTCATCCACTTTAGGGTTAATTTTTATTTGTACAGCACAGATGGCCCAACCACACTATCTTCACATGGAATTAACCCAAATACCTCAATTGCAGGAATTGCTTTTTCACATGTGCTCATTTTTGTCTCCTTAGATATGTTCATTTGTAGGATGTTTATGAGCAGAACTTTTGCACCGCCTGAGCTTTGTCTGATTCAGAGATGGATAAAGCCCAGTTATCACTAAACACTACAGAGAACATATGATTTCATATGCCTAGTTTGTGTGGAGCACAATTTTGTTTTAAAAACAATGGTTATTTTGTTTTTCAATGTTTTGCCTGAATAATAATTAGAGGGAAAACCTCTGTATTTCTTCTTTAATTTATAAAACACTAATCCTAATATATGCTCAAAAATAAGTAGGTCTTTTGAGTTTCAAATGGATGGCATTTTATGATCCTTCCGTTGTTCCTTTTTCAATCACAATTTCCCCTTTGAATGACTTGCGCATAAGTCATTTACACAGCAATGGTACTTTCTGACCTCATACTTTCATAATAACTGTTGTAATTTGCAGCAGTCATTTTCTTTTTTGGAGGGATGACATACACCTGCATTAGATGACCTTATAAATCCCTTCTGTTGTGAAGGAAATAAAACCAGATGTCAGTCCAAGTAGGTTTTCTCTGTTTAAAAGTCTCCCTGCAAAAGTATCTGATGCATCACTCTACAGGCCACAAGGAACATGAGTTTGCAGATATGTGAGACTATATCTTCTCAAGGTCATAATTTTCAGTGACCAGGGCACTACATTGCACAAAGACAAAAATTGCCAACTCTTGTTCTGGTAAGCAACTAGATCTCAAATATGTTCCATTTACAACAAGTTCTGCCTTCATAGAGGGTCTTCTGGAGTTTGCAATGCACTGTAGCAGATACAGAAATGCTTTAGTAGTTTAATTATGCACTCAGTAAATCTCATAACATATTTATGAGATATTTTATATAAAATAAAACATATTTAGTTTTATATTGTCCTTATTTTTAATAATATGCAGACTATTAACTTCAGGTGTCAGAATACAGGTACATACCTTTATATTGTGTCTTCAGGCTGTTAGCAAATTTTGAAAGACATTGTGTGCTGTTCACCTTTCCGTTTTCACCTCAGAAACCATGAGCATTAGAGACATTGTTAGTAAGCAGAAGAGAGACTTTGAAGCAATTCTGCAGAAGTGGGTAAATCTGACAGGAGTTTCTGCAGTGGGAGTGAATTTCCAGGCATTTGTTACATATACACACACGCACACACACTCTCTCTCTCTCTCACTTTCTCGCTTGCTCTCTCTCTCTCCTGCCCTCTGTGTATGTATATATATATATATGTTTTTATATATATATATGGTTATATATATATATATTTATATATATATATGTTTATATATATATATATATATGAATGTGCTGTAAAAGGTCCCTGATTCATTTATAAATATGGTATGATGTAATGCTTCCACCCTTTGTCCCTTTATTGTGATGTCTTAGAATTTAGGCATCAATTGAAACATCAATACAAATTTTGCACTAGGTAATAAAAGCAATATTTTACCCCATTCAAGCTCTGTCTTTTAATTCTTTTTTTCTAATTCTTTCTACACTGTCAATCCTTTGGCTTCTACTTTCAAGTTCAATCTTTTAATTTTCCCTGTGTAATGAAATTCAAATTACCAGCTGTTTTCCATTTGCCAGTGTGGCTACTTCATTATTCTTCTCCTTTTCTGTCTCCCATGATCATTCCTCTATTTTTCTATCCTGCCATTCTCCGTGTAAAAGTAAAGATCCCTCCTTTGCTGCTCCAAAACTTTCAGGGAGTAAGAGTTTTGCCTTCTATTTCACCTTTGGCTACAATGGTGAAAGCTCTTCCGTTGATTCAGACAATAAAAAAAGTAATACATTTAGTATGCATCTCAGTGTAAGTGCAATATTTTCCTCAACAAGACAGAAGAAAGGTGTTGGGAGAAGAAAGAGGACAGAGGATGGCTGTCTTCCTGCATTTCTTTATCACAAATTTTCACGTGTATACAAATCAATTGTCATTGATAGCTTGCATGTGAGAAAAAAAATTAGGCACATACTAAAACTTGAAAATAGATTCCTTTTGATATTAAATTACTCTTGTCATTTTAATGTTTCCTGACCAGAACTTCATACATTTGCTTTCACCAACACCATATAATGGCTGTGGGGAAAGCTTTTGCTTTTTTACGGCTTCTCACATCCAGGTATGAAGTATACTTCATCCATAGTTTTGTAGAAGTGGGATTAATTGGTAAGTGTTGAAATGGGGTCCTGTGTTTCCCTCTTTCCCCAGCTCCCCAGAAAAAGTATAAGCTGTAAAACACATAGTGTGTTCTGTCTAGAAAGATAATACTAGTTCTCCCTTTCTAACTGCCACTTTTGGCAGTTCACACAAGCTGAGTCTTTTTCCTGAAAGTAGCAAAGTTTGGCTGTGTCCACTGCGTTTCTCCACTTACTAGGCAACTCCAGTTTTCACTTAGAAGTGGCATTAGTATCATAAAGCTGATAACATTCAGAACAAAACTTTTATATTGATACTGTAATGACTGACGTAAAGGCCATTTTCTGTCATGTAATGAATTACTTCATGAACTGACAGCTTTTAGCACAGTTGTTTGTCAGCTGCCAAGAAATAACTGACCCGAAGTTTATTGTTTGTTAGCTGTAAGTGTCCAACCAGATAGCCATTACATCAAGTATGAAATAATGTAATTCCCTTTTCTGTACCTTGAAAAGTTAGAAGCTGAGCTGACCATTGCCATGGATACGGCAGCCTGCTTTCAGACTGCATGGGAACATCCTGAGGGACTAACCAGGAGGTGAATGGTCCCATCATCCACTGCCAGCCGTATCTCACTTTTTTGGGGAGGAAGTGAGTACTGAAAATGTGCTTTTCACTCCTCCTTTCAATGGTTTTGCTCCTCTAGATACAAATGGTCCTTTTAAAGGACCAGAAGGATAGTCGTCGCACTTTTCCTGACCCTGAGTGAAATGGTATTCATTTGAAACACATTTGGAGTATAAGTTTAAAAAAAACCCCAAACACCTTCCACAACAGGAAATGTCGTCATTAAATTCAGGTAGAATCTAGATCTCATGGGAAACAATAGAGGGCCCTTGAAATCAGCTGTTGTTATACCAGGTTTTGTTTTTTTATGTTTCCTGCTTTTAAAGCAGGCTAGTTTGCTTTGTTGAGAAAACTTTCAAGACTTCAGGATACATACCCCTTGAAACTGTACAGTTAAGTTGCTCTTTGTCCTGATTCATATGATTCCATAAGAGAACACACTGTTTCAATACTTTTGCCTAGACAAGAGGGCTCTTTAAAGGAGAGATTGGAGAAAAAAGGAATATAGGTTGGAGAGGGACTTTTTTCGAGGGTATGTAGCGGTAGGACAAAGGGGAAGGGTTTTAAAATAGAAGAGGATAGATGTAGATTAGATATTAGGAGGAAGTTCTTTGCTGTGAGGGTGATGAGGAACTGGAACAGTTGCCCAGAGATGTTGTGGATGCCCTATCCCTGGAAGTGTTCAAGGCCACATTGGATGGGACCCTGAGCAAGCTGGTCTGGTGAAAGGTGCCCATGGCAGTGGCACTGGAACTAGATGATCTTTAAGATTCCATCCAACCAAAACGATTCTGTGATTTTATGAAATGAGCCTGCCAGCCCTGGGATGTGCACAAGGCTTGTCTGGTACACAGTGCTGACAGCTGGGATGTAGGTAGAGGCCCAGAATTGCACACAGGTAAGGCTGAAATGTTTCATACATTTTCTGCACATAACAGCTAAGCAGAAAGTAAGAGCTTATTTAAGGAGTTCAAGCAGCCTACAATTGAAGCTTGTCATAAAATCAAACACTACTGCATCACCAAACTGTATTCCCATTATACAGAGTCAGGGGTTTCATTAACAGCCTTATCAGCAAAGCCTCAATGATAAACATTTGAAAAATGGATCATGTTCAAATGTGGAAAATTTTATGGTTATATACACTTCTGATTCAATAAGTTATATTAAATTCTTCTGATATTATTTTTTTTCTGAGAAATAACACAGATATTCGAGTTTTACTTGAGCATAGCTAAAGCAAAAAAAACCAAAGAAACTTTCATTGCTCCTTAAGGCTTATAAAATTTCTGACATTTTCACCAGCTCAGAGACACTGCATGCAAATACCTGTTCTGTCATTCAGTCAGTGAGGCAAAATCTGAAATCAATCTCTTCCCTGGAATAGTTGTTCAGCAAACAAGGATGCCTGTAATCCCTTTTTATTATTAATACGCCAGTTAAGACTCAGGTACTGTACTTTACTTCCTATAATGAGCACAGTTTTACAATGGATGTGTGGTGTTTGCAGTACATAACACCACTGACAGCTGCAGAATTCCTGTCACATGCACCAGATTTGGATTAAATGTAAGTACATTTCTCTGGGTAGTAACAGTGCATAGAGAGGTAAATTTGCAATGTATGCCTACTTTACTGTATATGTACAAACCTTATTTTCCCTGCTAATTCAGGTCAAGGACATATTTGTTACCATTTTATTTATCCACAAAGCTATCTTATTGCTGTTGTATTACATCTCAGTTAGGTAACGAAAGATTGTTATCTATGAGGTCTACTGTGGAGACTGCTCTTGTGTGTCTCTAGTATCAATAATTTTGCAATATAATTTCTACTATCTTCTTTGGGATGAAGACCCTATATTATGTGCTTCACGCCCTCATTCTTTTACACTACAGGGATGGGAGATTTTCATTTCCATAAGAGGACTGACTTGGCTGATTCCTAGATGCATGATTTTCTTTAGTGCTAGCTATATCCTGGGAAGATCACAAAAGAACAGAGAGGTCATTAAAATAAATCTCTCTACTCAGTTTACATTCTAGTTTTGATGCATTGGTGGAAAATATTTTCCTGTTTCATAGAAAGATTAATTACTAATTGCCACAGTCCTCATGAGGGTATTTTAGTAGCTGATTAAGAACAGCCTTAACAATTTTTAAATGAAGCTTTTAAGTTGCAGACCTGCCATCACCCATGAGTCATCCTCCTCACTGTATGTGGGATAATGCTGGGTCTGGTTTGATCCTAGCTGTATAGCACTAGTGCCTGTTTATCTTGGATGAAACAGCAGCAATGTGTTTGTGCATGAGGACAGCCCAGGCAAGGAAGCACCCAGGTTGCTTCTGGGAATTCGGCAGGACAGACCTTCTCCTCACACTTTGATTGCTGCTCAAGTGGTGTTCAACAGCTTCCTCCACTAGCAGCTTGCAGACTGAGGTGGCATGCAGGCTCTGCCACCTTTCTTGTCCAAGGTGCAGTCCTCTGAGAGCTGAAGGCACTATATGTAGTCTACTGGTGTATGTGTGCACTTCTAAACATGGATTGGTGGAAAGTGCTCTGCCTCTGAGGGTGTTCAGGTGGAATTTTTTTTTACATGTACAGAATTGCAGGCGGAAATGAAAAATGAGGGGGACAAGCAAAATTTCATTATCAGCCACCCAAAGGGTGGAAGTGGTAAATCTTCTCAAGAGGAAGGGATTAATTTTTTCATTCTTTGTTCCACGGCTTCCTTTCATGGGAGAAGGCTTGCTCTCTCTTAGTCCCTAAGGCTCCTTCTTGCATCTGTCGCAATGAAATCTATAGAAGGAGCTCTCAGGTCCCATGTGCAAATATCTAATGGGTGCTACGTACAGGAAGCATGAAGAGGAAGCATGAGGACAGTGTTTGTGTCTGAGAGATTTCCTCCCCAAACTTTGATGCTGGGTTTTATATCACATTGTTATGTTTGTCCATAGCATCTCTATACCTCCATCTTCATAAGTGGACCTCTTACTGTAACAGTAAGCTGCATAAAACCAGCTGCATGTTTTGAACTTTATGGATCTGAGCTTAAGTTATGTGAAACTCCATTACTGTGAAAATGTTAAGGACAAAAATGCCCAAAACCCAAACAACCACTGAATGATTGCAAGATATTGTTCTCTCACTGTAGGGAAATCTGTTTAATCTCCCATAGCAGTCTATTCACTAACTAAACACACTGGTCCAGTCACTGTGAAGAAGCAGACTGTGCATAGCCAGAAATAGCAGTGGGAAAGAATGCACATCAGGGAGCACATTCCTCTCCCTACCCTGGAGATACTGAAGAAACAGGAGGGGAAATCTCCTTCAAATTGGAACCAAGCCACCCATAGCAAAACTTTCATCAGAAAGGGGCTATTAGCAATGCCCAGCATTAGAGCCCAGCTTCTAATCTACACCAGGCTTTTGTTAGGATTCACTCACAAAAGAGATATTTAGCAGAACTACATCAAGGATATATTGAAGAAATAGTAAATTTAGCATCTCCTGCAGAACGGGCTCAATTTTTAAATTATTAGGTTTGGCTCCTGACAGTGGGCACAGCCCAAGAAGCCACTCAGACACCATCTGCCCTGTGGAGGGTGCATCCTGTCTTTGCTATCCCCCAGACAGGGGAAAAGGAAGAGAGACACCTTCTCCTTCATTCGAGGTTTTAGTCATAAGGACAACATCTAAGACAGTGTTGTTATCAATGAGGAAGGAATTCATTATGAAGTTTGTTCAACAAAAGGCTCTTTTCCCTAGCAGCAACCAGTGCTGGTCCTTCCTCTCTCGTTTGTGTCTCAATTTCTGTCCCTACCGCAGAACCGCCCTCCCCCGCTACAACCCTCTCCACCCCATGTGCCAAAACCCGTGCAGGACTCAGACAGCAGAAGCAAAACAAGATGGGATTTCCCTCGCTTACCCCCCCATCCTGCCAGAATGATTTTATCACATAATAGCCAGTCTAAACAGTGCTCAGTGCAGTGCAAATCATACTTTGCATGCAAATGGGAAGACAGTGTTACCACAGGAATGAAGTCTATTGAGGTACAGGGTGAGGAGAAGCTGGTTGCTCTCTTCTGAGCAGACCCTACTGGTGCAGAAGGAGTTTCACAGCTTCATGGAGAGCAGGAGGAGTCTCTCTCCTGTTTTTGTCAAAAACTTAGCTTTGACTTTACTGCCCAGAGGCAGATATTTTTCAGATACAGGAAACCAACAGGAAGTTAGCAATAGGGAGATTTGTCCTCTACCCAAGCGGTCAAGTGATTCAGACGAGCCTTATACCTTTTATATGAAAGCAGAATTATCTGCATACTCTCCAGCTGGCATTGAGTCCCTATTTACAATCATTCCTCAGCTTCACTGAAACGATAAATGGCTCCTTGCCCATACAAAGACCAGGGGTTTATAGGCAGACAGATTTAGATTGCTGCCTGCTGCATTGCCTTAGCCCTTTGGATTTAGGCTGTTGAAAACACTGAACAGCTTATTTCTATGGATTTTATACTGTGCCCTAAAGTCACATCATAATCATGTAGCTAGCACTGCTGGTGCCTTCATGTTCCCGTGCTGCAGGCAAGAGCACCCAAATGA
>JAWWES010000094.1:45252501-45270802 GCA_035583135.1 Lophotriccus pileatus
AGGAGAGGCTGAAGGAGCTGGGGTTGTTTAGCCTGGAGAAGAGAAGGCTCAGGGGAGACCTCATCACTCTCTACAACAGTCTGAAAGGAGATTGTAGCCAGGTGGGGGTTGGTCTCTTCTCCCTCAGTAAGACAAGAAGGCATGGCCTTAAGCTCTGCCAGGGGAGGTTTAGGTTGGATATTAGGAAGAAATTCTTTACAGAAAGGGTAATCAGGCATTGAAATGGGATGCCCACGGAAGCAGTGGATTCTCCATCCCTGGAGGTTTTTAAGATGAGACTGGATGTGGCACTTAGAGTAGCCACAACAGTGTTGGATCAAGGGTTGGACTTGATGATCTCAGAGGTCCTTTCCAACCCGGCTGATTCTATGATTGTATGATTCTGCTTGGTGGAGCAGAAAGCTGCACTGTTGGACGCTACCTTGTGTGCAGCAGCACTAGAAGTGGGCCTACTGGGCATGGGGTATTTTCCACACATGTGCTTTCAAGTGATGCTTTGCATGCACATTCAAAGTGCTTCTTTTTTCCATCTGTACCCTGGGGACGTGGTCCCAGGCAGAGCCATGGCCACTAGAGGGCATTTGAAGGACATCAGATCAATGGTAGCAGGTGTCTGGCCACCTGATGAGGCGGCCCTGCCGATGTGTCCCACTGTGCCAAGCTATGGCATGCAGCAAGAAGTCTTATCTCAGTGGCTTTCTCATTTTCTCTTCCTGCAGTTGCCCTGGGTGCTCTGGGATAGTGGCTTGCAGAAAATGTGTCACAGGTTGTTGCAAACCCACGACAGTTGTTCCTACGGTGTATCTGGATCTACTGCTGCAAATAGGCAGTAACTGAGGTAGAAAAATACTTCTGAATAGACCATTGAATCACTGCATCTTGTTTGTCTGCACCCTTCAAAATAGCTATGCATATAAATATCAGAGATAGTTTTGTTCATCAGTTTTAATCAGCTACCTGTGACCTTCTCATGTAGTTTTTCTTGACACTGAGTTAGAAGTCCATGTTTTCCCTACCTTTTTCCAACTACTCTCTCTTAATGGCGAGAGCCAGTCTCAAAGGCTGATCTTTAGAAAAACATACACCTACACTCCATACCAAGCTCTTTCAAGTCAGTTTCAGTAGATGGAGAAGCTGAATGCAACCTCCCATATTCCAAATGAAGGTCATGGCTTTCAGAACACAAAATATTTGCAGCAACTTCATCACCATGTAACTGTCTGCCATCCAAAGGGAATGCCTGACACAGACCATATGAATCGTCTCAGTCAAGCTTAAACAACCACCCTGATGATCCTCTTTTCTTCCTTTCTTTTTTTTTTTTTTTTTTTTTTTTTTTTAAAGGAGATGGACAGTACAGAGGCAGCAATGGGATGCAGGTGCAAATGCACTTGCACAGTGACTTTATGGGAAGATGAGTCCCCATGGGAGAAGCTCGAATTGAGGAATTCCAGACTTGTGTGTTTTGCAGTTGCTTTGAGATGTGTTGGAGAAAAAGAATAGGCAGGACATGGGTAAGCTTCCAATTGCTGTGGGCCAAAAAATATCAGAAGAAGAGTGCCACAGTTGCTACTTGTCTATTGTCAAGCTTTTTTTTTGTAGCCTGAGAATGACCAAGTGCCACCTCAGTTATCTCCACATCAAATTGCTTGGCAAAACTTCAGATTCTCAGGAGTGTCCTGAAGAAGAAATGCAGGAGTCTTGCAGAATTGATGCAGGAAACTTCATACTTTCCATACACTTGACAGATAGGACATCAAGCCAGTATCAAGTAAGACAGGTCAGACCCTACAAAAGCAAAAAGGGAAATGGCATATCTGTCCCTCAGACATCCTCAAGTTGAGTCACATGGATTAGTGGTGGGTATTGGAAGCCCTTTGGTTACAAATCCAGAAACTCAATCCCTATGCCTGGCACAGCAGCACAACACTATGACTCATCACAATGTGCCAGAATGCAGCTGGTGTGGGTTGGGAGTGGTAGGCTGGATTTAGCTCAGGACACACACATTTGTGGTCATGTGAGCACCTGTCTGCTCTTGACTGCAATCCTGCTGGACATGTGATGTAGCATTAGTGCTCTTGTGCTTCTCACTGTTTGCCACACTACCCTTCAGCTTTCACGAGCTTGGTTTAAGCACATCAAGCTTTTCAGTCAAGAGAGGTGCTTCTATACAAAGCACCCCTTAAGTCTCAACAATACTTCCAGAGGCAGTACAGGGATTGTTTTTATGTTAGAGATAGCAACAAGAGATATTTCCTAGGACACAGTAGCAGACCTTTAGGTAGAGCTCAAGAACTTTCAATATGATTTTGAGTCCAGTGTCCAGCTTTTTTACATAACAAGTCAGCTTTTACAGGCTTTGAGCTGCCTATCTCCACTCATGGATTAAAACCTGGCAAATCACAAACAGAGCTAATTCATATTTTTTTGCCTTAAAAAGAGATTTGGAAAACACACCAGTACTGGGAATTGTGAGTGATATGTTCCGCCTGGAGGAAAACAAATTATCACTCCAGCAGGAAAACTCACATTCCCAGGGTTCTGAAAACAACTCGTGTTGACTCTTTCTTATTTTACTCTGCTGGGGATTTGAGAGGGCTGATTCAAGGCAGAAGCAATGGGGAAATTTCCCTCCTTGTGCTCTCTTTTACCTGACTGTCACGCAACAGACTTCCTCAAAATCATTAAGGTAAATGCAGATTACATATCATACACGACAGATAGTTGCTGCAAATATTGACTGGTACATTCTTAAACACTAGTTTCAAGGAGGCCATGATGCCATAGCTGATCAACAAATTATAGCTTTTATTTTTTTCCTCCTACAACATGGACTGCTGCTTGGAAGGAGGACAGAATTAAATAAAGTATTTCTTTCATAGAGTGAACAAAAGACACTTGAGTTACACAGTTGAAACTTCCTACTGCTGCTGATTTCAGAATAGCTTTGTCAGTTTAGGCTAGTCTGATGATACAGGTAGGAGAAGAGTAGTGTGGTACCATAATCCTGCCTATCACAAGAACTTGGTATTTCCCTTTGACTGCTGTGCAAATTCTGGAACCACTCTTGAAAGTCATCTGATCCAGACCCTGCACAAAGCAGAGCTATTGCAAAGATACTGTGAAAGAACAATTTAGCTGAAGTGACTATTCACACACATCAGGTCTCAGTCACAAAGAAAGAACTCACCAGCGACTTTACCAGTTGTCAAGGCTGCACAAGTACTAGATTTTAAAGTGAATTGAAATTAGGTGTGGAACCCTTAAATACCATATTTGTGTAATCTTGGCTTCTGGCACGTAAGTCTTACCTTGGTGATGTGATGGGGACAGGACTGCCCTATGCTGGTGAAGTCAGTGTGAAGAGGTTAATTTTGCAACATTGGAGAAGAAAGGGACAAAGGTAGAAACAGACCTTCAGTGATAGGTGCAAAGAAATCCTGTATTTGAAAGGTATATTTTTTCTCTTATATTAGTACAAGTATGGGAAGAGCTGGGATGCAGAGCCTTCAAACAAAAACAGTGGAAGATTAGGTTCTTCTGGAATAGGCCTTATACATCAAATTTTAGTGTTCTGAATAAAGTAAATAATTTGTCATTATTGCAGTGCAGTTATGGCAAAGTGAAGCTGCTGAATGTATAGAAATAATAGTCCTTAGGCTTATATCAGGTTTACATCAGGAGTAAGAAAGGCTGAAGGTGAACACTGATCAGACAGTAAATACAAAATAAGCATACTGTACACTGTCTTCTGAATAAATAATAAAAGGTTGAGTAATTTCTTGAGATACCCAAAGCATCTTGCTGATCTCTGTTTACAGAGAGGGTTATTATCCTTACTGTATAAAATGAGGTTTAATGTTGGGCTCATACCACAGTATTTGTCAGTATTCTTGTGAGTATTTGTTCTAATGCATTTACTAGAACTAGTTGAGATGATTGTATGTGGGTACATCACAATTTAAAAAATTAAGCAATAATGAACATTCTTTTAATTTTTTTTTTTCCGCTGGTGGTAACATCTGCTGTCATAAGATGATAATGTGTTCTGCTACAAAGGCTTTGAGAATCCAAAACTAACATGTAACCCTGAACTTTGTCATCTTCCTGGTAGAAACCTGGGGAAATGTTTGGAGGTGTTTACGTTTACTGGCAAAATATCTAATTTCCTACAGTTAGATTTAGCTACTTGTAGATTTTAAAACATTTTCTAAGCAGCCTTGTCTGCTTCATGTAAAGCTAATGTTGCATCAAAATCCTCAGACTTCTCCCCAGCCCCCTCACTCAGCCTGGTGTGAGAAAGGGCTGTGCTCTACTTCTTGTGCAGCCAAGGGTCTCTCAGGAGACACATCTCGGTGGGTGAGAAGTATGCCCCAAGAAGGCACATAAGCATGAAATGTAGACCAGCTACTGACTTTGATGGGCTTCCTCTCATTACTGTTCTAATCCCAACTCTTACACTAGTATTTGAAATGGGTAAGCAACTTAATGTGGGGATTTTTATGCCTCTCAAAATAAGAGTTAATTATACAATTATTTGTATGATTAGGGTTATAATATAATAACATTATATATTTTATATATTATATATATACTATATATAATATTATATTATCAAAATATAATATAACATTTTTGGCTGGGCAGTGAAATGAGGTCTCAATTGCACTTTGGCCACTAAAGTTTTTCATATTGTAATCCCAACGACCTTTCAGTGAAGTGTAAATTACAAAGTATCTTACTGAGAAGAGCACTGTTTTTCTGTAGATCACTCATAGAAACAAAAAAAACTAATAACGTTAATTGAACAGAATTCTAACGTAGCTTGCCAAGGAAAGTATTTGTCTTCTGCTGAACACCCTTTGTTGCACTCTACAAATACAAGTTGCTAGAAGGACCTCAGCACTTCTTTAGCTTTTATTCAAAGCCACCGACATGTTTATGATTCAGCTTCCTCCCCATCTCAGCAATAAATACCTACATAGCAAAGGCCTGTAAATCTGCCATTCAAGCAGCAAAAACAACATGCCAATCCAATAAATGACTCCCTCACATTGTTTTTATTATCCAAAGAGTGCTTTTTTTTGTGTTCCATCCAAAAACACCATCCTGCAAAGTTTACTTTATAATAAACAAGGAAGGTCCAGCAGAAATGGGCAGCAGACCAGAGGAAAGATAACGTTACCAAAGTGGGGTAAGAAAGAAAAAAAGGTATAATTATTGTTGAGCATGTGCTTAAATCTTATGTTACCCAATGATTCTGCCACATTCACTTTCCTGCAGAGATTATCTTTTTTGAAAGTGGCCTTTCAGAGCTGTATTCATTAATACTTGGATATTTAGCATGGTTTGCTACTGTTTCCTGCTTTCTCAGTAAGAAAATAAGTTATTTTCCTGTACTTCTTGATGGTGACTGACAAGTAAGGGATATTCAACCGACAGACAGTTGAAGCAAATTCTTTGCAGGCAATCATGAGTTTATATATGTCTACAAAGTATATTTCAAAATTTTATGAGCCAAGCAATCTGTCAGAATGTAAGCTAGTGCATCCATTATTTGCAAACTGAAGAAAAGACTGCTTTCACTGGGTAGTTTGCTAATTACAATTGGTTCAGTGTCGAAGTATGTCATAAAGTAGAGAGGAAAACAGTCTTGTATGCCTTTCTCTCAATGCTAAAATAGTATTATTGCTCTGATTTATAAATACAGCAGAAAGAATGGGTTAAAAATAATTTTGTTTCACTATTACCACTTTGAGAGTTAGATGTGATCTATGTTTGTCTCCCTATAAAGCTGTATTTTCAGTATTTCTTTATCACTTAGGAATTAGGATAAAACACCTGCAAACAAACAACAAAGAAAAAAACCCACCAAAACAAAAGAAAAAAACAACAAACTAACCAAACAAAAGGCCTAGAAATGAAAAGCTACAAAGGTTTTATGTCCTTAAAGACTTGAGACTTGATTGTCTTCCATATCTCTGGGCTCTGTTAGTTGCAGAGTAGTCCACGCATTTTCCTTCTTTAAAATAAATGCCACTTTCAATTGTGGCACAAACTTATATAGTTTTTTACCTGCTTCAGGAAAAGTAAGAGGAGGAAGAGGAGGAAGCAACAGGATGATTTTAATTGTTTGTCGGATTTCTCTGCACAGATGACTACATTTTAAAAAACTGAAGCACTTGCTTCAGTAGGCATATTTGAAACCTGATGCCAGGAAGGGAATAAAATACCATGACAGAGAAATGCAGAGGAGGTCAGTGCCACTCCTCTTCAATGGAAGGATGCTATGTCTCAGTTTAAATGAGACACAAGTATTTTGCTGGGAATAAATTATGAGGAGGACCCAAAACTCCTCCCTCTAAGCAATTATTAATCTGAAATTAATAGACTCCGAATGAGGAACAGTGTGGGAGATGGAAAATTAAAATTATAGCAAGGTAGGAATAGCAACCCTTTATTAAAGGGTGTGTATGTATTGGCAGAAACAATGAAAGAACACAAATAAAACACCTAAACAATAATCCTACACCCAGAACAATCCCCTTTAAGACAAAGCAAATAAACGCAACAGTGAAAGTCAATTCAGTTTGTATCCTTTGGGACAATTACAACCACAGTCAGCAGGAGGTGCTGTTGAATCACTGGAGATGTGGAGCCTGCAGTTGTTTGAGTCAGTCAGCAGAGGGTGCTGGTGGATCACCGGCAGTCGCCACATGTGGTCTCCAAGTGCTGGAGCAAGCTGGACAATAGATGTCCTCCCCCCTCAGCAAAGGGAGAGAGAAGGGGAAGGGAAAGTGTGGCTCCTGATACTGGCAAACTCACTCTTTCCTGCTGGCTGAGATGCACAGTGATGTCACTCTGTCCCTTTCCGATGAAGATCCAAGCAAACAGCTCCAAACTGCAGCACACTCACAGAAGCGGCAGCTCCGACAGCCTGGCAGCCCCGACCGCTCAGGCAGCCACAGCCTCCCCATCAGCAGTCCTGCAGTAGTCCCACTGCTGTGACAGCTCCGGTTACCTGCCGCAGCTCCTGAGCAGCACAGCCACCAACCACGACAGTCCCAACAGCTCAGATTACCTCACAACCCCCCTCACCATTTCCAATCCAGACCTCCCAGTCTCCTCCTCTGTTTCCCTGGAGACAAGGTTAGGCAATTAGCATGGGAATGCAGCCTTGCTAGCTCTTTCTTCTGGGCCATTGGTTGCCTAGATACAGTTACCATGCCCAGTTCCCCCTTCCCCCCAACACAATGGGCAGGGGAAAAGGGAAATTCCTGCATAGCTCCAAGGACAAACAAAACCATGACATGCTGAAAGACAATAAAAGGGGAAGATGAACAGAGAAGGGAGATGTGATTTGGAAAAAGAGGGAATGTCAGGAGTCTTGAAAACAAGACAAACACAACTCAACCCTTTCTGCATAGAAAAAAAATAGTGTTAGAAGGAACAATCAGCTGAGGAAGTTGAAACCTAGAGATCCCAAAGTAGGGTTCAGTGTTGGAAGTGTAAGAAGGGAAAAAAGAGGAAGGAAAAAGTTCTATAACCATGAAAAGATGAAGCACTGCAGGAAGACCAAAGGAAGAGGTCAACGCTGCCTCTGTTCTGCATGTCACTAGCAAGGGCTTAACACACATGTGTGTCTGAACAAGAAGGGTATAGCAGTGCAGTGAGTGACTGCACTGCAGCTCACTAAGAACAGCAGTTTCCACAAGAAAAAGAGAACAATACCAGAGTGGTTTAGCACCAGCCATAACTGGTTTTTTTTTAACAGTGTTTTTAATTGTACTGTACAAACAAACCTAATTTTGAACAGGATATTGTCCTTTCACCACTTTTCCCTGTAGCTGAAGTTCTGCCGGTATCTCCTGCCCTAAAATACAAACCACATTGTAATGATGCTGCAGTGCACTGTTTCAGGGACAGCAGGAAAAACATCACTTGGATAACTGTGAGGCCCCTACAAAAATAAGAATAAGAGCCCTTCAAAAAGAGATGGTTTGGCTGCTCATTATTAAAGTTTTAGTATATTTTGTCAAGAAACAGCGCAAAATCACAAAGTAACCTGTTGGGCAAAGCACCAGGCCCAAGGAACAGTGGGAAGCCAGGATTGACTGCTTTTTTTCCAGCTTCAAACTACCTCGTTGATTGCAGCATTGTAATAATAGTGCTTTGCAGGCAGCTGTGCTCCCTCATAATTCACTGTGTGGGAACAAGGAAAAATTAAGGGACACAGAGCTGTGCCCAGTTTTCTCACTAGAAGGACCTGGCCCTACAGAGAAACAGTGCTGCCCAAGGCAGAAATAAGGACCATCTCCTGTTTCCTTATTGCAGACTGAAAGATCAGTTCTAAAGAAAACATAAAAATGGCAGCTTTTAAAAAGTCTGCATCCCAGCTATTTGAAAATATCCTAACAAAGACAAGGTAACAGCTTGCTCCTATTTATTTAATCTCTACCTATTATAAACTCCAGTACCCCGCTATGACACAGGACTTAGAAAGCTATTTCTGCAGGCCTGATTTAAGAGCTGTCTTGTAGAAAGATTATCTAAGATGTCTATCTCAGGTACCTGGAAAACCTTAAGATATCTTTATGGGAGAGAGCTATAATTATCTGACACACCAGGAATACAATTCAGTCATACATCTGTTGCAGAAGCAGAGCCAAAAACTCACAAGAAACCGTGCAAATTACTGCAGAAGACTGGGGAGTCCAGTAACCAAGGTGTTAGACATAAGGGACTGTATTCAGGTTGCTATATGTCTGTTCCCCGAAGCCTTGCATTACAGAAGATGTCAGGACAGGGATTCCTTCAGGCACAGTGGTGGAGCTGCGTCCATCAGGGACAATACTGAAAAAGTGACTGGAAGCAAGATTAAAATGCAGCATCTTTGGAGCAGTGTTATTTCATAGAAACTCTACCTTGCTTAACTATCCTCGCTGAATAGGCAACCCATCATAAAATATGAGAAGTAGGGTAGGGCTAGCACAGAACAGGCATGGATCTGCCCCCTGAGGCTACCCCAGCCAGTCAGGCTGTAGGAGCAGAGCACAGCAGGCAGAGGAAGTGACAACAAACTCAGCCAAATGGGCAGCCTGAATCATGCCAGATGAATTTTGTGGAGGCACCAGTGCTCATTATGGAACCTTTAGTCAGCAGGCCAGGAATGCACTTTTTCAGGAAACGAGAAAAGCTATAGGTAAACGTTCCCTGAAGACCTCGGAAAGAGGACATGAATTCTGGTGCCAGTGCCATTCATTTAGCTGTCTGTCTCAGACCAAGGTGGGCAAGAATTTTCTCAGATGGTTAAGGTCATCCTCAGTGTTGCCATATTAAAACTTGGGTAAAATCCTGGTGTCCTATTAAGCTTTTTACCTAGCCTTTCCTCTGGCAGATTCCAAAACACTGAACAAAATGGACTTCAGGATCTAACTTGGGGAATTTTTTTCTCCCATAACAACAGGAGAGAATAAGTTTCATTCTGTTCTAAGAATCTGAAAAAGATCTGTAAAGTACATCCACAGAAGTAGTTTCCTCTGTAACCTTCATTTCCTGGCTACATTAGGCCTGTCACATTTCCACTGATCCATCAATCTTCCATCAATCTGCTTCAGGAAACAAAATAAATCTCAGTCTCTCTCTGGAAGTTTGTTCTGTTTGTACCAAAACTTATCATATAATCCTAACTGCAGTGTCTTGTATATTCACTGCATCCTTGTTAAACAGAGAGGAATGCTTGATGCATAAATCTTTCTGTGCTTTTAATATTCTGTTGCATGTCATATTATTTTTAGAGCATTTAGAAATGATGGACTTAGCCAGCATTTATGCCCAATGCTGTGACAGGTTCAGTCTCAATGACTTGCTTGTTCCAGATATGACACTGAGTTTCCATTATGAGCAATACCCACAGTGACTGTGTGAAAACTGAAAACCTTAAGGCATAAACTTTCTCACCAAGCAACATTCACCATTCTGCAGAGAGCAGGCCTGTGCATCAAGTTCTGCACTGACAATAAGCTCTGTGAACAGACTCCAGCCCTCCAGTCCAAAAACAAAGCTGAAGAGTATGACAGTCACTCACTCACTTGCTCAGCAGTCACACAGTCTGCTGTTTCCAAGTGTGTCTCTACCTCTACCTTGGCCTCACTTGGTATTTGCAGGCTCCCAGAATAGTGCACCAGGAGAGGGAATCTTTACCAAACCTGCCTGTAACAGTGGGTTGTGCCTCCAACACCAACCAGTGCATTTCAGTATATCAGAATGGAGTCAGCTGCAGCAGGCATGAACAGGATCAAACCCTGGTGAATTTTAGATTGGCTGCAAGAATGCAGGCAGATCTACCCAGTGCAAAAGTACAACCTTCCTCTCAGGCCAGGAGAGGAAGCCTTCACTTTACCTTGGCTAACCTTGACAGATGCTCACAATCATGTATCCTCATATAAATTCCTGCTGGAGACAGGCAGTAGACTTCAACTCCTGAAAGAAAGTGATTCAGATAGAGCCATACTTGGAAGTAAGTTTAAAAAATCTTGTTCTGTTTTCCACAAGGAGCAGAAATTCCTGCATAAGCTGAAGGATGTTACAGTAAACAAACAAAAGGCAGTAGCTCCATGATTCCCTTGGCATTTGTGTTACATGTTGTACTATGAAACAATCGTCTCAGATTTTACTCCTCTTTTTTTACTAGTTAGAGTGCTTTTAATAAGTTAATAAACCACTCATTCAAGATTTGATGTTCAAAATAACCCCAGACATGCTCAAGACAAAACAGAATAAAACAATCTCTTTAGAGCTACCATACAGCTCCTATGTGTAACCAAAACTCTCTTTGAAAGAAAGCACAATGACCACCTGTCATGGTTTTTGTGCTCTTAAAGTTAAGTTGGAATTTGTCCCTTTTCCCTGCTTGTGCTGGGGGAGAGGAGTTGGTTGGGGCTGTTTCCAAGCAACTAATGGCCCAGGTTAACGAGCGAGCCGACAGCAGTGATACGTTAATTGCCTGGCTTTATTTCTTAGGAAGCAGGAGAAGGAGGCTGGGAGGTTCTTTGGTTGCGGTGGGGGTGTGTCCTGTGTGGTGGCTGGGCAGCTTCAGTCTCTGTGGAGAGCTGGGGGAAGTGGCTGGACTTGTCGGGCCGTTCTGATCGCTGCCCTGGGCTGTGTTTTGCCTGGATTGCTGACGGACTGCTACTGGAAGGAGACTGCGGCTGCCTGTGAGGTCAGAGCTGCTGGGTTATCGAGGGGTTGCTGCATCAGTTTTTTGGAGCTGTTTTGCTTGGGTCTTCATCGGCAAGGGACGGAGCGACATCACTGCATGTCTGGGACCACCAGGAAAGAGTGAGATTTTCCAGCACTAAGAGAGGCGTTTTTCCCTCCCCCTCCTCCCTCCCTCCAGGGAGAGCTCCATTGTCCAGCTTGCCCCAGTGCGTGGAGACCAACACGTGGTGACTGCCGGTGACCCGTCAGTGCCCCCTGCTGACTGACTCTAACAACTGCAGGCTCCACATTCCCAGCGGTTCAACAGCGCCTCCTGCTGACTGTGGTTATAATTGCCCCAAAAGGGTACAAATTGAATTGATTTTTTTTTTCACTATTGGGTTTGTTCATTTTTTTGTCTTACAGGGGGTTATTCTTGGTGGAGGATTATTGTTTGGGTGTTTTACTAGTGTTCTCTTGTTGGGTTCTTTTGTCAATACTTATAGACCTTTTTAATAAAAGGGCTGTTATTCCTACCTGGATATAATTTTGGTCTCCTTTCCCCCACTGTTCCTCAATCAGAATCCATTAATTTCGGATTTGTAATTGCTTAGGGGGAGGAGTTTTTGGGTCTTCCTCATGGTTTATTCCCAGCAAAACACTTGTGTCTCACTCAGACTGAGACACCATCATGACAGATTTACTTTCTCAAATGGACAATGAGGTTTGGACAGGATGTGCAAGTTTAAGGGAAAAGGAATGAGGCAGATGCTTCAGAGCTCTGCTGTTTACTTCAAGCCATGAAACAATTCTGCTCTCATCCTCGTGTTCCACGTCTTCCCAGATCAAGCTCACAACTCCAGGTTTAGTAGCAACTGAAACTTTTTGGCTGTGAACAACTCTGGGAAAAGCATAATGCTTGAAAATGACCATATCGTTACTTGTGAACTGAAGCAGCTGGGGAATACTTTGAGAAAGGATGTTCCAAGGTTAATAAGAAATTCCCTAAATCTCTTCACCTATTGTTGAGCCTTATATCTCTCATGTTTAGACTTGTGCCACAGCAATTTCTGGTGCCTCTCTGTGCAATTCTGTTGGGGTCATTATGCTGAAATCTGCAGCTGTCCTCCATCTCTCCCTTGTATATTCATTTGTCACACTAGCAGTTTTCCACCTGATGGGTCTATTAGCAGCAGGAGAGTCTCTGTGAGAGTGAGTATTTGAAGACTTACCATAAAACAGCCATTTCTGAATCTAGCTGGGGAATAGCTACTAACTAGCAATTCCTCCCCTCTACTAACCAGTGATGGGGACATTCACCACACATTTCCCAAAATAGTGTTTTGCATCTAACCTGATAAGCATCTAAATCCAGCTTCTGGTCTGAGCAGTCCTTGAGAGAAAAGCTCTGTCATAGGAGACTATTCCACATCACAGCTAATCCCGTGGTTATAATCCTCTGCCTCAGCCTGCTCCGGGAGAGCTGGTCCATGACCGTAAATGTCACAGAAGTGTCAGTCAGGGGGAAGGACATCCCTGAGGTTCAGATCTTAACAGTGATGACCACACAGCTTCCTTTGAACTGGAGTCCTATTAAAAGTGTTGAGTGATTTTATTCTCAACAGCAGTCACAGAAAGACCATGCTCCTGCAGCCATAAAGAGGATATACTTACACAAAAAATATGGGACAGGAAAAAAGATAAATCTGTTATGTTTACCTGAAGGGTAGAGTACAGCTGCGTTGGGCAGGGCACGTCTCCAGGATGAAGGACTACTGACTCCCCAAGATCGTGTTCTACGGTGAACTCGCCACTGGCTGCCGCAAGAGAGGAGCCCTGAAGACAAGATACAAGGTCTCCCTGAAAAAATCCCTCAGCCTCAGCCATACTGATCATCACCATTGGTCTACTCTGGCCTCCAGTCAGGAGGTCTGGAGACACACAATCTATAACGCTGCTGCTTCTTTTGAGAACACGTGCAGGATCACTCTTGAGGAGAAAAGACAGCACAGAAAGAATCATGTCTTGTCGATGTCACCTGGGGAGTCTTTCTGCTGTGCCTTTTGCAATCGGACTTGTCTGTCTCACATTGGCCTTTTTAGCCATCAGTGCACTTGTAGCAAGTGTGGGTAGAGCCGTTCCCAAATCTTCGTCCGTGAAGCCTAGCCATGAATTGAGTTGATGATGAGATAGCCCATCTCCTGCATAAGTCCCCTAGGCAGCGGTCTGGTACAAAATCTCTGTGGAACTGTTGAGAGACCTTGTGTTTATATATGGAATTATAGAATCATTTAGGCTGAAAAAAAAACCTAGTTTGAGGTGAGGGGATCATCTAGTCCAGCCATTAATATTGTCTTCAGTTTAATGTGAGTTAAATCTTACTAGTATGAGATTTTGACATTTCCTTTCTTCTTTCTCAGCTATGAGAGAGATATTGTTAAAGACTGTACCTCTGAGAAATAGCATCACAGCACCAAACTCACAGGCCAGCTGGGTTCCTCATTGTGCAACAAGCTGTTGAAAGCAGGGAGGAAAAGCAGGGCTGTGCATGGCTTAGGCAGCTGGAATTTGTCTACCATGCCCTTGTGCTTCTCCGCAGCCACAGGTGAACTCCACCAGTAGTGGAGCCCTTGGGCTTCTGCTGGATCATTTTCATATGCAGACTGATAGCACTGAAGTCCAGCCTTTTATTTACAAGCTTGCCATGAAATGTGACTGTGGTGGGTTGACCCTGGCTGGATGCCATGTGGCCTTTAAGGTGCTCTGTCACTCCCCTCCTCTGCAGGATGACAGAGGGACAAAATAAGATGGAAAACAGCTCATCGGTCAAGGTAAAACAGTTTAATAAAGCAAAAATGAAAGGGTGCTCACTCAAGCAAAAGTGAAAGGGAGCTCTCTCCAGCAAAGAAAACACACCTCATAGATTTTATTCTCTACTTCCCATCAGCAGTGGGCTACTTCCCAGGAAGCAAGGCTTCAGCTTGCATAGAAATTGTTCTGGAAGGCAAATATAACCAATGCCCCCCTTCCTCTTCCTTTACTTAGCTTTTATATCTAAGCTGACGTCATGTGGTGTGGAATATCCCTTTGATCACTTTGGGTCAGTAATCCTGGTCATGTCCCAAGATTCTGCCCACCTCCAGCCTGCTGGTGGGAAGGTGGAATGATGACAGCACTGATTCTGTACCAGCACTGCTCAGCAGTAGCCAAAACACTGGTGTATTATCAACACCCTTCTAGCTACCAATGCAAAGCACAGCTCTGTGAGGGCTATTATGGGGAAAATAAACTCCATCTCTACCAGACCCAATACAGTGCCATAGACGTTTGTTTTAAAGCCCTTTTGGGCACATGTCCTTGTGATGTGTCCTTTTGCAGTTGAGGAATTGTGCATGAGGAAACAGCCTATCATCAAAATCAGTGGCTAATATGCATAGCAGGGTCTTAGAGAGAGTTTCTGGAACTGAAAAAATAACAAAACAAAATAAAAATTTACAAAGCAAACTCAAGTGAAAGTATCTTTTCCTTCATCTTTTAGAAGCAATTGGATTTTCAAGTCTTCTACATTTAAAGCCACATAGTTTCTTTAGAACTATGGGGCTGAAAATTCAGGTAATTTAAATTAAGAGAATATTGACTATTTTGTTTGTCATATTTGAATTAATGACTGAGATTTTCATTCTCAGAGAAATGCTTAATATGGAAATGTGCCTTCTGGGAACACAAATAGCCCACAAAATTTATTTGGCAATGATAAACAAATGAATATTTGGACAGCTGTAATTAAGCGTACAAGAGACAAACCTTTGTGCAGAACCGATTCATAGGCAAATTCACCTGCTTTGAGAACCCAGATTACATTGCACATTGCTGGATTATCAAACTGATGTTTCAGTACTTTGTATTATCAGGGCTGCAGAATGGTGTAAATTAGCTGCTAATTTTGGAGTTTTAAGGTGGAATTGGTTTAAACTTTAACAGTGTCAACATGGGGAGCAGGACACTGTGTGAGGAGTAGTGCCTTATTGCAAGATCTGGAGTTCTTTACTCCTTCCTTACATCAATCAGCCAAATCCAAACTCAAGAACCTTCAGGAAACAGAAAGATATGAAAGGATTTAAATGTTAGTTGAGAAATTTTCTGAATTCCTTATAATTAATACGTACTCAAAAAGTGTAACAGCCAGCAGATGTCTTTGCAACCACTGATCAGCAACGCATACGGGAGGAAATGCAGAGAGGAAGAATTTAATGAGTGGCCATTTCTCTTTAAGATCTACTTCCAGGAATGTCGAACCTACACAGAAAAAATTCCAGAATAGCAGAGACTGACATCCTTGTCACAGCACTCCCTAGCAAGGAATGAGCCTCTTGCTTGGTTTTACAAATAGCAACATGAATGCCTAAGAGCTCTCTGTTTTCATAGTGGTTAATCAAAAATAGGAAGTTTCTAAATTTGGTGTCTTTGCCTTTTCAAGCAAGACACCAAATTTCTAGTATTTCTCAAGCTATTTTTATTCTCAAAAGGGGCAAGCTTGTCTGTGCTGTCCCTAGAGTTGACCTGTACCTGCACTCCTTGTCCTCCCACAGGTGGGAATGACTATCTAAAGCATACCCTGCTCTGCTCCAACACAAGACATGCAGCTTCAGGCTTTCCTTTGCTAGTGCATACACAACAACATGTGAAAAAAAATAGTATTTGCTCTAACAAAATAAGACACTTTACTATACATCAGATTCCTTCCTTGGGGAGAGGAAGCACTGGAAAATGAGACATGACAGTTATGAGTCACACGATCTAATGAGCTAGTCGCAACTTAAATGTTATGACTGTGAGAGCAATATATCTCTGTGAGAGCAATAGAAGAAGCTATTTGATAACAAAGCACATATTTTCTACCACTGTGAATGATTGTAAGCCCAGTGAGTTGCTGACTTGTAGCCTAAGGTCTCCTGGTAGTGTCATTTTTATTGAACACTGATGATACTAAATCTACCTGGCAGGTAGATTTCTGTAGTGTTAGTGTCTTGTACAGAGGCAGTCCCTCTTACCACAAGGTTATTGCTGGATGGTTGGTTTTTGGCTTGGGACAAGTGGGGAAAATACTTCCTCAGGGAGCACAGCAAGAGGAAAGAAACTCTCTGAAGCCTTTTTTGGTCTTCCTGAACTCTGGATGGCCTGAGAACAAGTGCAACTTGCAACTGACTTCAATGGAACTTGCTTACTTACTGTAAAATGAGCACCTTTTGCCTCCTTTCACAGATGACATGAAACAAATCAACATTTGATTTGTTTACATCAGCATTGATGTAGAGAGGCTGTTGGGTGTGAATGTAGTTGTTGCATCTCTCTTGTCCTGCATCACTGCTGAGGATGGTAGGGAGCACAAATTGAGGCTGCATGATGAGAAAAGAGCCCTTTCTCTGCCTGCTGTATCCCCTGACCTGTTAGACCATGTGCAAGGTACAGCCTTTAGAAGCAACCACTTTCAGTGACATCTATATGCATACACATGCCACTTTACGGGGGGGAAATATAGCAAGTAAATCACTTCTCTTGATTCAGTTCTCAGATGACGATATCTGTGTAAGGCCACAGTTTATCTTTTCCCAAAGAACCCTATTTCATTCAGATAATGCAGCAGGAAAATCCTACTGGCCTTCTGGTTCTTGGCTTAAGACACGTTACAAATACGATCCTTCTCCTCTTCCTTCCGAGTAAGGTGGTGAGTCATTCAATTTACAGGGGAAAAGGCCAGGTGGTGGTAGACATCTTTATTATATGACATATATTTATATGAAAGGGGTTTATTTTTCCTTTTTTCTAATTTCCATGAATTACATTTTATTCCTCTACTTTGTTTTAATAAGTAGAGTAGAAAGATTTGTATGTAATGTTTTACCACTATTTTATGAAAAGTCTGCAGTTTGTACCTGTGATACATATGATACATGATACTGCCACAGGAAAAGTAGCTAGTGTTGTTACAGACCTTCATCTTAATTATGAAAATTTTCAATTTAAATATAGGGCTGAGCATACAAAATATAGTACTAGGCCATCTGTTAGTTTTCCATCTGGGCTCATTTGCAAAATACTCTGTTTCCCCCCTAAACACTATTTATAATCTTCCTTGGGAAAAAAATAAGATGACTAATCTATGGCACACAAAGGATAGTTATTTGCATGCAGCTTTTAATAGAAGTGGCTATATGGTTCAAAGTAGTAACAAAATACATTTATTTTGTTTTGCAAGCAGGTGTAAAAGCTCACATGACTTCTAAACACATACCAAAAGATTTTGCCTATCACACTGCTTTTAACTAGCAAAAAATGAAAATACTCAATATCTGATTTCATGGCAAACTTACAAATGAGGATGAACAGTTAGCATTTTGAATCACTGCATTTTTGTAGTCATTCTGAACTGGCTTGTGTTTCTTGTCTCGTTCAGTCTGAAATGTTTTCAGAGGCCCGATTTCTGAAGAGGCACTCAGTTCATTATAAAGTATCTTCAGCTGAATATCCCAAAATTAGTGTAATCACTAGTCATTTCATCCAAAGCCATATTCTCCAGACTAGTAGAAATGTAGATAATGGGTTTGGCCTACCTCGAAGCATTCAGTTGCAAGAAGCCCCCTGGAAGCTCCCTGGGAGATGCATGCATGGGATTGGTTTCCTGCTACCCTCCAAGACGACCTGTGGGTCACTAACAGCAAAATCTAGGGCATGGACAATGGGCTGCTGTGAGTTATTTTCTATTTTCTCTCTCCATTCAACATCAGAGACCAGTGAAGGCCTCATTCTCTGGTGCCTATTCCCTAATCACTCTTTAACACCTTTGAGTCAGGTGTAATGATTTACCTTCTGTGGTCCTCCTTGCTAGCCCTAATGCATCATCTTTGGCCAAATTCTATTGGGCAATTTCCTAAGTGGGAAGAAAGAAGGGGCACATTTCAAGAGTTTCATGATTTGATGGGCAACTATTCAATAGTATCTTACGCTCCTCTTCACCTTCTCTTCATTTATCAGTGAACAGGAAAATGTCTTCAGATGCCCCTGCTTGTTTTAATTCTCCGTAAAAGGCAAAGGCTACTAA
>JAWWES010000094.1:45285265-45307634 GCA_035583135.1 Lophotriccus pileatus
TGGTGCTCCTCAGAGGAGCAGGCCCTGCCCCGGGTGGGGGACAGGGGCTGCAGCCTGGTGACAGAATGAAGAGACACTCAGGGTCCGTGGAAAAATGGCGAACTGTTTATTAAAGAAAGGTTACAAGGTTTTATCAGGGTTTCTAAGCAAAGAGCTAGAATTAGGGGGTGGCTATTTAAAACTCCTTCGGGGGATAGGATAACATACAAAACTAGGGGAAGAACTCCTGATAAGGGAAAACTATTGGGTTAAAGGGGTTAGTAAATCTGTCAAGTTGTCCTGTCTTCCTAGCTGCTATCAGCACAGCTGCTTCCAGGGAGTTACAAAGGCCTGTATCTTGGGCTCCTGGGCTGGAGTGATATCTTTCCACAGCTCAAATCCAGCTCCAGGCCCTGATCTAATCCCAACATTCTTGTAACTCCCCTTAGTTAGTGGAAAATGCTATACGGTCTCCCCATAGCCTTCTCTTGTCATGGCTGAAGATATACCACACTTTCAACCTATCTCCCTATAGGAGAGGGATTCCAATCCTCTCATCATCTCTGTGATCTTCTTCTGGACTCATCCCAGTTGGTCTGAATCCTTTCTATGCTGGGGATCCCAGAGATGAATGCAGTATTCTGGGTGGGCTCACACAAGAGCAGACTAGAGTGGCAGAATCATCTCCCCCAACCTGCTGGTCACACTGCTTTTGGTGCAGCTCAAGATGGTTGACCTTCTACACTGAGGATATACACTGAGAGGTCATGGTGACTTTTTTGTCCTCCAACATCCCCAAGTCCTTCTCCTCAGGGCTGCTCTCAGTCTGTTTTCCGACCAGCCTGCATCCATATCTGGGATTTCCCTGGTCCAGGTGCAGGACCTTGCACTTGGCCTTGTTGAACTTCATGAGATTTGCACAGGTCCACCTCTCATGCCTGTCAAGGCCCCTCTGGACAACACCCATGTCCTCCAGCATGTTGACTTTACCACACAGCTTGGGAAGCTTGCAGTGGTAAATTTTTACCCAAACCAACTACTTTTTACTTAACTACCTTTAAGGTTCCTTAACTACACACACTCATCCAAACAAATTAAAAAAATTCATTACCCTGTACCTCCTCCTGAAAACTGTAAGGTTCCTTGGGGAAGGCATTACCAGAAGTGAAGAACAGGTCAGATGAGAGTGATGAATGCTGATGGTGATCAAGGAGGTCAGATGTGAAGAGATTGAAGACATGAGATGGTTGCTGTGGGTTGTGAATGAGAACATTCTGCTTGTAACAGAGGAGAAATGTAAGTTACATCTTCTGCTCTGAACCATATGGACTTGTTTTCTCTGCTCCATTCTTATGAGGCAACAGTAGAAGGTAAATTTTCTGTGTCTCTTCCCTGTCATTTAGGCAGGTTTCAAAAGTTTTCTGATCCACACCAGCTGCAACACTCCTGGGAGCGACCACGTTCTCCATTAGGATAATTGCAGCTTGTCCCAGGAAGTGAGAATTATAAGTGCAAATCCAGTCACCCCTGCGGAGAAATGAGGGACCAAACTAACTGTCCTCAGCAGACCAGGTAATGTGTGCTTGGGGTCACAGTGAACTTTAGGTTGCATCATCCAGAGCAAGTAAGTCATAGGCTGGAGCAGGACCTCAGCTTGTCTGGGGCCTTGTTCAAGAAGCCACACCACATTTTCTATGCATGTCTAAGATTACAAAACCTGTGAATCTGATAAATCTTTACAAAGATAGAAGTTAGATATACTAGGCACAAGAAGATGTCCCTCTGTTTAACTCTCAAATTCTCTTTAACTTTGAGAAGTTAATTCTCAAAACTTAAACTTTGTTAATAAACAGACAGAAACCAGCTGTGTTGATCAGGGCTCATCCCTGTAAATGCTGCAACCTTAGGGCTACCGCTGAATTGCTTCACCTGGATCTTTACAATGTTTTCATTTTCTAGATTTCCCCTTAAGATAAGCACACTTCCATTATTTTCTAATAAGTGGTAGCAGAAAAAATGAAAGGAGGAAACGAACTACCTCCTTGCCCCAAACACGAGCATTTTATCTGGGGACTAGAATGCTTATATAGGTTTCACCAAGAAAAAGCATAACTTATTTCTATTGCTTCTTTCTAGAGGAGTCCAATTGAACTCACAAGACAACTGGCATCAGCATAAAGACAGCAAGCAGCTTTTCATATTCTTGTTGAAGTGAATCCTTTCCACTTCTTCTGATCCAGCTTGGAAAAAAACCAAAATCTCCCAAACAAAACAAAGCAAAAAAATCAACCAAAAATACAACCAAAAAACCCACCAACCACAAAAACCCAAACAAACAAACAAACAAAACCAAACCAAAACAAAAAACAGAACAAAACAAAACAAAACAAAACAAAAAAAAAACCACTGCACCCCACCCAACAACATTGAAATAGATTATACCAGAGTCTCTAGCCTGTCTGAGAAAGAACAATCAGTGTTAAGGACTGCCTCACAGCACTCAACACCTACACATTAATTCCTTCTCATTTCCTTCTCCACATGTTCCTCTTTTCTCAAAAGAATAATTGCCTGCAATAATAACAACAACAAAAAAAAAAAGGCAGAAGAGACCAAATGCAGGCACTGTGGATTTTTTCTGTATTGATGATGCAACTCAGTTCTTCAAGTATTCATGAGATACTTGTAGTCACAGCCGAAAGGTGGTATCACACAGTCTCCATCTTTATGTTCAAATGAGCCTTGATCATTCTCATTATGCACACATTTTCTGTTTGCTGTGATCTACAAGCAAACATCTAAAGGGCCAGTAGCATACCCCTTAGGGATTTCAGTGAAGCATTAAAGAGCAGAACAGCGGAACACATCTTTTGTTTGTCTTGAAGTGCAGACTACCAGAGTCTTCTGTCTTTTTCTTTCTCTATTCCCTTCTCTTCAGGTAACTTCATCTGCTTGGTAATTATCTGCTGTGTGAAACTTCCACAACCTCCACCTTAGCAGCAAAGCAGCACAAAATCGTGGAATGGTTTGGTTGGAAGGGACTCCTTGCCAGTACATTAGTAGCAGTAAGCAAAAAGATACAGACAGCAGCTAATCAAAATTACTTGATGAGGCATCTAAGAGGGTTAAATATATCTGCACTGTATTATGGGTCAATCTTATTTATAGCAGAAAGCAATTTTGGCAATAATGAATCCATATTTTTGGATTACCTAAATAAGGTTTGGGAAAGCAGGCAGGTAGGCTATATTCTGGTTTTTCCAGCATGTGTTCCTGGCAAACACATATACCTGGCTTGTCTGGAGCCGCACACGGCTGTTCCCCAACAAGCACAACGGTGCCACCCTGATGCCAGGCAAGGCCAGCCCAATGACCCAAACATCTGCTGAGTCACCACCTCTGCTGCTTGGCCCCTCACTTGCCAGTGTACAGCTGGGCGATATGCCTCTACTCTCCTCCTGCCCTCCTTCCATGACTGATGCAAGTGTTATGAAAAAGGTGCTCCCAAACTCTCCTGCTCAGATACATCACCTGCACCAAGATTTGGCCCTGAAGCAGGTAAATGAACCCAAAGGGTTCATTTGGCACCTTTTCTTGGCAGCAGGGTAGGGCTGACAGCCCCAGAAAGACAGCCCCTGTGACCTCTGATTTGCCAGCAGGCACACTTCCAACTCTTGGCACAGCACAAAGTCTCATTCCATTCCCTGTGATCAGCTGCTGCTGACATGCAGTGTTGCCCACTGGAGGGGAGAGGAGCAAAGCAAGAGAAGAAGGTGATCCCTTAAGACCTTGGTGAGCTGCAGAGCATGACTGGGTGGAGCTTGCTTATTATTTTCCATCTCTCCTGGCTCCTTCCACTGTCTCTAAGCTGGGGCAAGCCTGGGCACATTGTTGAAATAGCTTTTGACAGAATGCAACACTAGCTTTCTAACACCTGTTTGCATTTTCATAGAGACTAACATCGGAAGGAAATACTATTCTAAATCAGCACACACATGTTCCTATCTCAGGTTGCATCCTTCCTGGGGGTAGGGAAGCACTAAGATGTTTTTCATCTACATTATTTTGCACAGTGTAGGCTACCCTACTTTTCCCATCCATTACTGTCACTATTCCTTTTGGGACTAGTAAAGGAAAGGCTGTCCTAAGGACTTCATAACTAATATTTCTGTGTCTGAAGATGGAAGATATTATTGTTGATATTAGAGCTACCACAACAGCCCTTTAAATAGGACTTGTGCTTTATTGTCTGTGACCACACTCACTACTACTGTAAGAGAATTATTCTGCCATGAGGAACTTGTACTCTACACAGACCTGAACAGAATATGCTTTGGGAAGCAGAAGCACAAAGGATCACTTTCATGAGTCCCTGGTCCTAAAGAAAAAAAGCAGATACGCAATTCAGCCAGGAGTAAAATAGATACTTTTAGGACTGGTGCTAAAGGAGCAGCTACAATAAGGCTAATAGAGGCAAAAATGTGTGTAAACGTTCTTGAACCAGCATGAAGTTTTGGTCAATACGAATTTCTAGAAAAGGTTCAAAATTAGCCCTGGACTGTAGATGGATAATGATGTGTACAGCTGTAAGGCTGGAAGTGCATTAGTTTTCACCCCTGTCTGAGGCTATAGAGGGGGCAGTGTGGGGGGGCCCTTGGCCCCTGAGGTGGGTGGCAGCTGGAGTGGTGTGCTGCTGGTCCTGTGAGTGCAGCAGCACTTCCCTCACAATTCTTTCTAGGCTGTGCAGGATGTAAGTTGCTCCCTTCTGGACAAGGTCTACCAACTGAGATGAATACAGGAGGCTGAACACACTGCAGCCAGCGGGCAAAGGGGCTGTTGAGTTTCTCTCAAAGAACAGTCAATACTGCTGTACAATAGAATCCTGATACATACAGAACAAGAGCTGACATCTATAGAAAAAAAGCTGTAAGTCTCATCAGTCAAAAACACCAGGGTTTCTTTCTGCCCTGGCACACATTCTCAATGAGAAGAGCAATAATCTTTCTCCAAAGAAAAACCCTGCCTGTTTGTGCTCAGGCTGGAGGTGAAGACAAGGTGAAGTACTTTGGGTGGAACAGGCTCTGACCTGAAACTCTACCTTAAATGGATATAGTCCTACTCTTTGAGTGTTGGGTTTTCGTGTTTGTTTTTTTTTTTTTCCAGTATTGTGTGTCTGTGCACCCTCTGGTTTATGTCTGGAAAGATGAACAAGAGACGTCACTCATATGAAATCTCGGAGCATGTTTCCAGACATAAGTATGTTTGAATATATTTCCATAAGCAAGACAAGTTTCCTTGTCACTGAATGGTGATTTGGCATTTAACTGAGAGGATTATAAAATCATTAACTTGTGGGGCAAAATTAAAACCAAAAGATTTGTTTCATGATGCTAAATATGGATCTGATGGAAAAATTCTTAATTATTTTATCCACTGATAATGTACAAAAGATCTTTCATAAAACACATATATGGAGGGAAGTAATAGTGGAGGATTCACTTGAATTACACCCCAGTTCATGAAGCCATCTGGAAAATCACTTAAAACATGGCATTGTACTACGTAATATTCTTTATGTTTTAAATCAGTAAAGACTGCACAAGTTTGATCTAGATGTAGAGATCTACCCTGCTTCATTAGGTAAAGTAGTACAGGAAATAATAAATCACAAAGAAAACTTATTCTTTCATTACACTGTCATATTATTTAGAGCACTAGAAAAGGTCAGGGAAGTCATCTGATCATACACATGAAGTTCAACACACTTCTCAAAATTAAACAAGGACTTTTTTAGCATCAGAGAGTAGATGGTCCAATGCAGTGTCAAATAATGTCTTATCTCACAATAGAGCCCCATTAAAACAAGAAGTAGATGATTGTCTAAAGTACAAAAGCCAGCATAAAACTAGAAATAGTTTGATGTAACAATAGCTTGACATCAAATTGGGAGAAACTGAACAGATGTGAGTATGAGGTATTTTTATTTGACTTAGAAATTAATCAAATTCAAAGTCAGTGCCATGTTTGCTTATAAATTAAAGATGATCCATGAATTATACTCAGTTACAATAACTGAAACAATACAAAGTGCTCTATTTTTTTTTTACTCTTACTGCAAATTATCCAGTTTGATGTTGAAAAAGACCCAAAACTGAGATAAAGTAATTTGTCTTTGCGGGTGAACCTGTAGAGTAGTCAGTGAGAGAAGAACAGGAGACAAAGGCACAGCTGGCTGGAGATAGAGAGCCTGAGGGCATGGACTGGAGCAGGGGAGTGTGCACCAGGTTGCTGGGAATATCTTTGATGTGCCTGAGAGATCACTTGGCATCATCATTTGTGGGGATGCCAGGACCTAAACCTGTTGCATTGGCTCCTAGTGAACCACATGTCCTCTAAAGACTTTAGATTCATCTTTTTGTAAGGGGTGGATAGCCCATCCTCTGCAGAAGCAGTCTCAGGGGACTGCATTTATTGCAGAAGGCTGTTAAATTTTGGATGGCATCAGCCTTTGCCTTTCTGTCTGTGGACATCCTGTGATTTCCTGGAGGCTTTGGCTTTTTGCTGCAAATTTCCAAGGACTGTTCTTTGCTTCTCTTGTTAGAAACTTTCTGGAGTGTTGCATGAAATGAGGTGATCTTGAGACCATGCAGTCCCACTCAACTTTTCCATCCTTTCCTTCTGGGAAGGAGCCTGTTAGTAGTACTAGCTCCAACCACAGTTAAGTAATGACTTCTTCTTCCCACAAAGGTTCTTTGCAACCTTTTCAATCACAACATTCATGATCTGAGAATCCTGGTGGTGACATTCAGCTAGCAGAATGAGCAATCCATTCCCTGTTAATAACTTTCTAGGCACATATAATTCCAAAGAAATCAATAATTAGGAAGGGGCCCAAATTTACACTACTTTTTTTCTCAAGCTACCCAGTCCCTGGACCTTGGAAGCTTCCGCAGGAGTGATTCCAGTGGAAAAAATCTTAGGTGAGATTACCTATATCACAGGTGGTCCAAAACCACAAAATACAGAACAATCCTCTCCAGTACACCTAGGGTCTGAGGTCTGAAGATGAGAAATTTGATTCATGAGGTAACATGTACAAAACAGACAAAAGAAGTAATTACTGTAATAAGCTACCAGAATTGGTCTTAATAGCTTGTGGATAGAAAAAGGCATTTGCCAACCAGTTTATCACTGCCAGGGGATGACAAAGCATCACTGCTGGGATTTGCTCAGTATGCATTCATGATTTTTTGTCCTTCGACAGTCCTTGCTCATATGAGCCAAACAGTCTTGTCAGGTACTTCTGCAAACAGGTGTCTTCTGTGAGTCTGCAGCTGTAATGCATTCCTCCCAGTGGCTTCAAAAATAACCTTCTGATATTTGAGATAATGGAGAATGAGGAGGAATGCATAGAAATTAGAAAAAAATGGGTAGAATGACCAGTCACCTTAACTCTTGATAATGTAATAATGTAGTCCCAGGTAAAGCTGGGAAGAGAACCGGGAGAAAGGCAAATGCAGCTCAGGGCACACAGCAAATACTGACCTACTGTGCTTGCAGAGACTGTTAAGCAATATCTCCCAAATTTTTAAGATACAGTTATCAGATTCAGTCCAGAGATTCAGCTGAGTTCAAAGGCTAGACATATTTTGATGGTCTTTTGCAAGACTGAATAACAATAATCGACCACAACATTTACGCAGTTCTTCTCTCTTTTACATTGATTAATATTTTATAGACATTAATCAATCAATTCTTGTGTCCCTCCGGGGAAGAAAAAATTAAAATATCCCTTTTAGGCATGAGAAAATTGAGAAAGAAGAGCTAAACACTTTCACATGGTTCATAAAGATTTGGTCACAGCAGAGGCTGTTGGATTTGGGAGGTTTCATCACCCACAACTGTACCCACACCACTAGCCCACACCTTCCCTTCTTGGTGTGACTTCAATACAAATGCTTCCCTCTCTGTGTGTGCTTGCCAAGACCTGGGGTAGCTGCATCATATTCTCAAGTATGCTAGTGGATGTGGTCATTCCATTGCCAAAGTAATTTATAATAGGTATAAAAGCTTCTTCTTAGAGTGTTGGTAAGATATATGGACATAGTAAAAGCTTATTAAAGCCTAAGCCACACCACATAAGATGCAAAGCTTGTAATTTAGAATGGAAAATCCTTTGATTTAAAGGCAGTGGGCAAATATTGGATCATTTATATATTGTTAATCAGTCAGAAAAAGCAAGGCACAGAATATCTGGTATAAAAGTTAAGGCCCTTATCAGAGCCGCCCAGGAAGGGACTCTGGGCTTTCTGTACCAGGTAAACCCCAGTGCCTGTGTTAAAATGTCCTCCATGTAAGCCATGCTTACCAACACCTTCTCTGTGTAGTACTGCTAAAGCTAGTCTGTCTGTTCATATGAGTAGGTCATGGCTCACGTGACTGCAGCCTTTGGTATTTCACCCATCACAGTCTGTTTCCTGAAGCACTGACATTTAATCCCTGCTCATGAATCTCATCACCTTCTGCTGATCAGCACAAAAAGCTCTTTATGCAGAAACCCTACCATTCCCATCTCCATCTAGATGTATCCTCTAGCCTTTGGAGAGCTAGGATATGCTGGTGACTATGACAGTGGTATCCAACTGGGATTTCTAAGGCATCCATTCCCCAGGGGAATAGCATGCCTTGTGTCTGATCTTTTAGCCCTAACAGTACTTAAGTTTTGTAAATGAGTGAACACTTAAAAGCCATAGTTTCACAATCATGAAAGAAATTTACTGAAAGATCAAATAGCAAACACATTGTTAAGACTGCATTTAATGATGAAAATTTTCCTTGGCTACTGCAGTGCTGCCAGTTGCCTGCAATTCTGTCTAATCAGTACCTGTAACATCCTTTAAGGCTGGCATGTCCTGGAGAGTCTTAGATCTGTGTCTTTTCTGTTTTATGGCTAATGATGACTACTGGAGCCACCTCTGACAATTATTTTAGGCAATCTTTTTTCCCTCAGTCTGTACAGAGACACCTTCTCCTTGTCCCTCACTATCTTGGGTTTAACTGCCCCTTACCTCTAAGACCAGCTATAGAGATATTATGTGTTAAGAAGGATCTTGGGTCACTTTTTTTTAATCCTCTTTCCATTGAGGTCTTTTAATTAATATTTCTATTGCATACTTGAATTAGAGTACTGCTAGCTCCAAGGTTAAACAGAATTTTCAACTTAACACATCTTTCAAAGCACAATGTTACAGCTTTACAAATTTTATATTCAAGTTACTAACCAGATAATAAATGTATGTTTTACTAACCTAAAAATTAATTCAGTCATAGCACCACAGAAAGTCTAATCACAATCCCTCAACATCATAGAAATTCTCACCATGTTACCTTGATTTAAATGAATTACAGAACTGGAAAATGTGTTAGCTTGTTTGGTTGATGCTTCTTTACCGCCACTGCAGCTTCCTATCCCCACATGAATGTAGTGTGATGGTTTTGATTTAGGCCTTCCTGGTGACCTGTAACCAGGAAGTGACCATTGTACCCAGTATTCCCTACGATTTTTACGGAAACCGGAGCATAAATAAGTTGAAGATTAGAGACCTCGCTCTCTTTCCTTCCAGTGAGGTCCAGGAGCAGGGAGTCTCTGCGTTGGTCTCGCTTATCTGTGAGGCTGAGGCCTGTGCTGACTACCGCTCTACCATGCGGGAGGTCCGGAGACTGTTGGCTTCTCTCTCTGAGGGACGTGGTGAGATTTATCTTACCATTTATTTTGCTAATTTACAGGGTTTGATTGTGTGTGTGTTTTGGGTCCTTTTCATCCCTTTTATCCCTTTTATCCCCTTTTTTCCCTTTTCCCCTTTTCCTTTCCCTTCCCTTTTCCCTTTTTGGAGTCTTCTGTAAATAATTTTAATGTATACATATATAATTGGGAATTGGGTTTGTTTGTTTGTTTGTTTGTTTGTTTTAGTTTGTGTGATTTCTCGTCAGTCCGGAGAGAGGGAGGGGGGAAGATTTTTCCCATAGTCCAGGCACTTGGCTGGGAGCCAAGTTCAACCTGCGACAGTAGTCACACCAATACTGCCAGTATTCACTGCTGTAATTACTATACTATTAGTTTTCATCATTTCCAACTGAAGTGTAGCTGACTGCATGACCTGACATGTTTCCCGAAACAGCATTTCAACAGCCATTACAGCAGCTGGTGCATCCCTTGGAGTTTCGATTTTATGACTTCAAATCACAGGCTAAGCAGTTCAAGTTTTGTAGTTTAAGCTTTATTTTACTCAGTTAAAAAACTCTCAGGTGCCCACCAGCCAGTTAATAAATGGCAGAACATTCTGGTTTCCTTCCAGCCAAATTAAGCCAGACAGGTTACAGAGTAGCACAATCACAGCATACAGAACGTGAGCAGCCAAGCAACTGTTAAGAGACACAATGCAGGAATCATTAGTTATTTTACATCCATGAAAAGTTCTCACTAGTTTCATTAAAATTTTTTGCATAAATTATGTTGGTTGTGTAAAAAGTTTATATATTTGTGGAAGAGAGAAAGCAATATGAGCTGAGCTAAAAAAATAGGAAGAGGTTTAGATATTGGAGCATGGCAAGGATCTAACTGCAACCCTTCAAATGATGCGGAGTATAGTGTGTGAGTGCTGAGTATTAATATGAACTCTTTTGTGACACTCCTTTGTCTCCCAGCATCAGTAAGTGCTTCACCAAATTAAGCATAATTGTTTCCATTCCCAGCAGAGTACCTTCAGAGAAAGATGATGCTTTGCCTTTTGCAAAGGGGAATAACACCCTGGTACATATGCCTGCCTCTCTTGGCAAGCTGTTGTGTCATCTAAAAGTCTCAAAAAAAAAAAAAAAAGTTTTGTTTTCCTGTCTAAGCTGCTTTCTCCCAAAGAACAAGCCTCATTTCAGAAACAGGAATTTCAAAAAATCTTATCTGAGGTGCTTTCACACCAGTGTAAGGCTCTGTCCCCTGTAGTGACTGGACCCTGTATAGAGGTGTATATATGGATCTGAGCTAATGGAGCTGTTCAAGCAAAAAGATGTGTAGGTCTGCAGGTATGAGATCCCACCCCAACTAGCAAAAGATAGGGGGTGAGTAGTTAAAATGAAGGGCTTAGTAGATTTTTGCAACATCTAGAAGTTGAAGATGAAATCTTAGTGCTGGATGCAAGGACTGGAAAGTAAATGAGTAAATAAGGCAGAGCAGTAGAGTAGCCAAGAGATGATTTTCACATTGCTGCCGTGATGAACAGCAGAGAATTATATATTTATACTATGTTCAGTTACATGCTTTTGGGACTGTAGCCTTGAAAAATGATGGAGGAGAAAATGTTCAAGAGCCTCAGTACGAGTACTTCTGCTAAGCTTTTTGACTTCAAAAGAGCTAAGTCTGCAAGGTTGAAAAATTCCAAGTTACAGCACAGTAAAATTCCATTTTTACTAAAAATTTGGACTTTCTCACCTCCTGCCACTTCATCTATCTGCTCTCTGTTATGACAGTCCATCTCTTCCAGTAGATCCTTAACTCATATGGAGATCTACCTCTGACAGATGATCAGGCTGTAGGTCTAGCAGAGATCTGTAGGCACAGGACCTCATAACAGTTGTGCATGACACAAATTGACAAGGTGGCAAATAAGCATGGGACTCTTTGGTGTGGTAACACACATATATATAATATGTAGTATGTAATATCTATAAAATAAGTAAATTCATAATACATGTAAATAATATAAATTACATTTATTCATACACACACAAATATGTATGCATGTTCATTTACGCAACCTGGATTGTTCAGAAAATTTGACCTAATAATACAAAATATGCTTTGATGTGGCTATTTAGTATGAGGTCATGGCCATAAAAAGAAGGCCTGCAAGTCACGACAACAAGGGTATGGGCTGCAGTGTGGATGGCAGTGTGAGGAGTCTCAGCTCTACAGAAATCCGTCTGTCAATGCAAAGACGAAGTATGTTGTTGTAGTTCTTGAATGGATAAAGAAGAAAAGTGAGTAGCAGCTGAAAATATTATTTTCCCTCTGAGCATGGTGTTGATGGGCTAAATACTGGGTGTCTCTGGACTGTTTTGAAGTTCACACACTCAGCACTTAGGCACGCACACAAACTTCAGACATGATAAGGGTATAGAAAAGAGCCATAAAATGATCTGATGGAGTGGAGGAAGCATCTTACAGTGAGGATTTAGAGATCTCCTGCTAAAGTCTTTAATGATTTTAAGTTGCAGAGAAAAAGGAAGATTGAGATAAAGCTTAATTATAGTCTACCAATACTCCATGGAAATAAACCACTGGGTTTTCAAAAGCCCTTTACTTCGGTAGAGAAAGACACAGCAAGAATCAGTGTCTGCTTAAAGGATAAAGACAGCAATGTTAAAATAATCAAGAAAACTAATTTTTTTGATGATTTTAGCTGCTGGAGAAAATTACCAAGACGAGCAGTGGGTTCTTCACGCACAAGATGCCTTCCTAGAGATACCCTATAGTCAAAGTACACTGTTTTATACTGCTCTGAATGTATGGAATCATAGAATCAAAACAGTTTTAATTGGAAAAGACCTATGGAGTGGAGGTGTTCAGATGAAATAAACTTCTCTGATCTTAGACTTTTTGGTGATAAAGAAATTAATGAAAGCCTTAACTCCCCAACTTTAATCTGTAAAGCATGGATTACTGATAATTTTCTGATTTAGATTTTTGGTGCTGGTGGTTTTCTCTTAGTTTGGGCTTATTTTATCTTACACTAGCCAGCATGTTTATGATTTAGTCAGATAAGTTATAATTTATTTGGCCTTCTGCCACATTTCTCCCAGTTACTATCTGGCTACTTTACTAGTCTGAGGCCCTGCTCGTTCCCACAGCAACATACTGAATTAACAAGTGGCTTAAGGTCATTAAAGGCAGAATTTGGGATCTTACAGATAACCTTTCACAAACAGTATACAGAAAATCACTAACCATACTTGGGATTAAAATTTGTCTTTCCCCCCCCCCCTCCCCAAACTATTGTGGTGCTCTCTGATGACTCCACACAGCACTAGTCAGAGTTGAGAAAGATATCAAAGATGTTACTACCTTTGACTAGTAAAATTAAGGGTAACACAGCATGTGTGTATAAGGAGAATACACAATGCACTAAAAGTCAAACTTCAAGCCTTTTCATGACCCTACTTCAGGACAGATTGTTTTTCTGGAATATTATTTACAGTTGTATTGAAGACAGTAATTCTAAATATACATAAAGTTATCTACAGTGACATTATCTCCACACTGTCTGGGAATTTAATACAATACCAGACTGATGCTGTGCAGACATGAACATATAGGATTCCCATCTTACATGCCATGCTATTGAGCTCTTGAAAATACAGAGAGGCAAACTGTGGTTCCAGTGCCTTAGGGCAAATTCCATGGCTCTGTACTGGGTCGGGTTGTGATGGAGTTAATTATCTTCACAGCAGCTGGGAAGATGATGTGTTTTGGATTTGTGACCAAAATAATGATAATAACACCATGATGGTTTAGGTACTGCAGAGCAGTTCTTAACGGGATGGAGAATTTCTCTGTTTCTTTCTCCATCGCTGCAGTGAATCACCTAGGAGTGAGAAAAGAGTTGGTAGGTAACACAACCAGGCCAACTGACCCAAATTGACCAAAGAGGTATTTCATGTCATAAAACATAATTGTCAGCAATAAAACTGGGCAGGAAGTTTTTTTCCAAATATCAATTGCTCGGAAATTGTCTGGACATCAGTGTGCTGATAGTAGATGGCCTTTGCATTTGTTAGCATTACTTTGGGTTTTTGAATCCTTCATGATTTTTTTTCTCATTTTTCTCCTTCCAAATCTCTTCTCTCATGCATTGGAGAGAACTGAGGAAGCAACTACACGAGAGCTTGGCTGCTGAGATCAACCCACCTCACACTGCCACAGAAGATGATAGGGTATGACAACAGGAGACTGTTTTGTCTCAGGTATGTTGACCATCATACTCATTGGAAAGACATTCACAGAATCATAGAATCATCAAAAGACCTCTCAGATCAAGTTTGATTGTTAGCCTAGCATTGCCAAGTACACCTCTCAACCTTATCCCTAAGTGCCATATCTCCTCATCTTTTAAATACCTCCATGAATTGTGACTTAAGCCTGGGCATCCTGTTCTAATGCATGGGAAAAATCTAGTCATAAGGGGGTGCTAAAAATGTCATTGTAACTTGATCAAAGTCTGGACGTCAGCTCCAGGTCAGGTCCATCCTGTAGCAGACAAGCAAGCTGGGAGGAAGTCCCTGTCATCTTCTATCTCTAAACAAGGTATCCATTTCCTTTCCTGTTTAAAACACAGAACTTGCAAACATCAGCTATATACTTACAGTCCCCTTGGAACAACAAATTACCTGCAGTGGCTAATCCTGATTCTGAAATGTGGATAGAACTGTTAAGAAGTTTGGATAACTTTTCTTCAAGCCATGCAGTGAACAGATACACCTTTTTTAAAATTATATTTGCTGGTAATGAAGCCTAAGCAAGTTAACTTCTTGAAGGACAGTCCTCACTTGCATGGAGGCTGGTAAGGTTATATTCATTTCTCCCCAACCAATCCCACCAAGGACACTAAATGATAGCAAACAAGAGGAGGGAAGACTCTTTCCAGTGGTTGGTGTCCAGTGACAGGAGAAGTGACAATGGATGCAAAATATCAATGCAAACAAACACAGGAGGTTCTCTCTGAACATCAAGAAACATTTTTTTAATGTGAAGGTCACCAAGCACTGGCACAGGTTGTCCAGAGATCTTGTGGAACCTTCCTCCTTGGAGATACTGAAAAGCTGCTTGTGCGTGGTTCTGGGTAAGTGGCTGTAGGTGGCTCTGCTTGAGCAGCAGGATTGGAACAGGCAACCCCCGGAGTTGCCTGCCAACGTCAGTCATTCTGCGATTCTGTGGTCTTCAAGAGCAATCAGTGCCCAGAGGGACTTATGAATGCCACATTTAGGTCTATAGCTGCTAATTTTCTGCACCCTACCCGGGATGCCCTTAGCGATGATGCCAGAACTGTGGCCTGGAAAATGAAACTGTATGTGGTCAACTTCCTGGTCTTGTCTTTATTGTCAACTAAATAGCCGTAACAGGATGGATCATACCCTGCTGCTTCCTTTATTCAGGGATCTTCATATCTCTTTAACACTGCTGTAGGTCTCCTGTCTGTGGGACAACTCCATACAAGCTGTAGAGTGACAGCCTACCAGCACTTGCTAGTAATTCCTTTTGACATCATGAGACATTGAAAGTAGAGTAGCATAAGAGAGGAATGTTGCATTTCAGTGTATTCTCCCAGACAGTGAGCTCCCAAACACTCAGTTGTGAAAACTGTGGGTTTTTTGGTATGAGCTCTTTAGAGATGCTTGTTAAATAGTACAGATTAAAGCAGATTTTTTCTTAGTCCAACTTTAATAATGTTTAAACAATACTAAGTCACAGGTGCTTGTTAATCATTTTCAATAGCATTAACTTTTTGAACATTGCACTTGTGTTGATATGCAAAATAAAGTAATTTATTAAATAAAAGGTCAGCTGAAAAATCATTATCTCTTTCAAGTCTTCTGTATTTGAGGTACAGGGTTATTCTCTTTACTGTAGAAATAATAAGGATTATATTTCACTGAAGGCTCCAGAATGTTATGCACCTCTTTCTTTTATGCTTCAAGAGAGGTTATTTCAGGTTTTGTAGATTCCTAAGGTAGATGAAGATAATTGTATTGTCAAGCCCAAATACTCTGCATGTGCAAGCGTGCTCTAAATGGAATACAACAAGGGCAGACCAGCCTGATATCACACACCTCACTGGGGTGGCATCTTGCTGTTTCTCTCTTGAAGTGGATCTCCAAACCCTCAAATACAGAAGTAAATCAGATCTGCATATTTGTGATATCCTTTGAAGCTTAAATTTGTGAAGTATGTGCTGTCTTCATTTATACTGTCACTTCTTATCCCTAAACTTTCTGCTTCTGAAATGGGGCTAGGTCTCTTCAAAAACCATGTGAAGCTTGAATATTTGGTGAATGGTGGCAGGCCCAACTCTTAATGAGGTCCTGATCTTTACCAGACATAGTGTTGCTCATTTTGCTGCTGTTTGGGGCACAGAGGGAGAGAGGTCATGTGCGCTGTGGCGACAGAGAAGGCATTGGAGTAGTGTTATGGCGATCTGGTGTCTTGAAATTTTATATCTTATCCCCCCAAAATTTTTGTCTGGTGTTATACAGTGGACATGGAAAGATGTGATTTTTTTCATTGTCTCATGCACAGATTCATATTCACACAGGCAGGCAGTCCAGGTGTTCTTCAAATTGACCTTAGCTTCTTGCACCACAAAGTGGCCAAAACTTAGAAGTGATAGGGTAGTCCAGAATGTAAGGGACTTCAGAGGATTAACAGATTCAATCTGCTCAAAGCAGGACTGCATTTCTTGAAAGCATGAAGGATACCAAAGCCAGTGTTTAAATGACATGCTTCATAGAGGGTGGAGGCAGTGGTTAAACCTATCAGCATTAGGAACAGATTAAGATGACAGAGTTTATCAGTTTATCTTGGCATCAGCTGCAGCTGCCAAGAACTATGAAGAAATATACTGAATCTAGGCTTGACCCAAGGTCCCCATGCACAGCAGTGGGTGAAGTCACTTGTGACCTCGCTGTCCTTCCCTTTTTTCCTTGGTCTGAAGAGCAATTATATATGACATGCTCCTTCCAAGTGTAGTTTCAGATCTGAAGCTAATGTAAATGAGCTTAAAGCTTGATATAAAACTAGTTTTGGGGTTACTCAGAAAAACAGCATGGGTGGAGGATAAAAGTAAGCTGTTGACTTGCTTCTTATTGAAGCAGCTCTATCCTACAATAAAAGTTAAATGGTTTTAGTTTAGAAACCTCACACAGTTTCTGTGATTCTTAATCACCACTAAGGTTTACAGTAAACAGGGAAAGTAATCAGATCTGAAATGTGGTATGTGAGCTTCAAAATACTTCTACAATTCAGTAATTTCTATTTCTATCATCAGCAGGTTGAGTTATTATTAATGAATACATTCTTAGAAGGCTGAAAAGTTCTTTGCCATTAATGAAGAGAGGATGTCCCTGTATAAAACCAGGTATATCAATATCAGAAATTCCAGGTGGTTATTCAGAATTTTTGGGCCTGTTTAGTTTTCTTACTTATCACTATAAATTTATTTACACCTCTCATTCACACAAAAGAGATATGCAACACAATCTTTACATTTCTGTGACCAATCTCACAATGAAAGTACTTTCCAAGAAATACCTTTAGCTTCCTACTTTCAAATGGTTTAGTAACAAGAATTACAGAGGCATATGGAAAACTGAAAAGAAGGAAACTAGAAAGCTGCAATAAATGTAAAAACTTATGTTCTTGAAAAGATCTTATTCAAACTAATGAGGGTAGGGAGAAAACAACAGTCATTATTTCAGTGAGTATTTTCAAAATATTTAAAGAAAACATACTGTAAGCATAAGAACTTGCTCAGAGGAAAGTGTGGTGTTTGTCATGTTCCTGACTCACTCCTTCTGTCTTTGACACTTCTGTCCTCTTGATGTTACCTGTTAAAAATACCCTTTGGTGTTATTTCTGACCACCCAGTCTTGGAGGCTTAAAGTTTAAATTCAGCGTCACTCTCAGTGAAGTTTGTACCATATTTTGGTGTCCCTCAGCACATATATGAGAGCCCATAAAGGTTGAATAGGGAAAATTTGACTGTGCTTGGCAGGACATGGCAAGGATGTCCAGTTATTTTAAGTATTAAGGAAGAGGCACTGCACTATCACATAGTTGTTTTCCTTCTCTTCCAAAAATTCTAGAGTCTCTTCAGCCTAACCTGAATAGGAGAAAGCCCAGAAAAAAAATGTAAAGGCAAGTCTCCAGCATGACAAGACAAGTTTTGTTTCTTTAAAACGGGTGGGTGGAGACAGAGGAAAGGGAATTGAAACTGCTTCTTGGCTGCCACAATGTGGTGCAGAGATACGTGATATATTGTGATTATTGGAGTTTAGAGGCTTCCTTTTCAGACCACGACATTTTTCACTCCTTTCGGAAACAGTATTACATTACAAGTGTTACAACTTTTCTTCAGAATCAGACTGCCCAGGGAACTGTAAATCTAAATCATGGTTGGGCTCAGGAAACCTGCCAGCCTATAAACACAATGAAATGAGTGAGATGAAAGTATCTGAAAAAGAAAATTAATTTTAGGCATTCCACTGAAGTCTATTTAGTTTTTACAGTCTGACCCAGCATCTAGAAGCAACAGTTGGGAAGGACATACTAAATCCCAGTGACTAATGCTGGGAGGATTACCTAAGCTTGAAATCTTTACATAGGGGTCCAGGAGAGAAGAGAACACTTACTCTCTCAGTATTTCTCTTATTTTTTCCATGTTGCAAGGTCATAAATATCAATCTTTCCTACTTCTGAAAATTTATGTGATCAAACTGACGAAGTTTTCAATGAGGAATTTATGTAGAAAAGTAGCTGAAAGTGCAGGTTGGCCACAAGAGTAACTTGTCAGAACACTGTATGCTTTGCAGCTTGTTTCCTTCATTGGCACATTTGTCTGTTTTCAGAGGGCTTTCTCGTTTTTTAAAGAGTCTCTCTTCTCGAAGAGTTTTGCTAACAGCTCAAGTGTAGCTGGGGCAGCTGAACATAAACCAACACTGACAGAAAAACTCAAGACGTTTTTTCCATGTTTCTCCCTCTGAACCTGAGCAAAGATTTCATCTAAGATAAAAAAACCTTCTAAGATACAAAATACTGTCATTTATTAACTTGTTTATCCCCATTTCTGCATCATCATTTTTTATTTTCATGCATTCCCACATGTCATCTGGGCACCATGACTGAAGCCAAAACACTGAAAGAACATTTCCTGTCCAGACTGTAAGAGAGTGTGAGTCTTATGTTAGCTCACTCTCACAACATTTCCAGAGCACTTGCACAGATTTTGGAGAGTGGAAGAGCATGCAAGAAACACCCATTGCTATCTATGCCAATAGTTTGTGGCAGTCTAGTTAGCTGAAGATCCACTTGGACTCTTCTAACATTGTTTGGACAATATTTTTATCTCTGATACTAGCTTTTTTCTCCTTGCTTCCTATACTATCCTGCTAGATACTTTCCAGGGACTATTTCTTTCCAACTCCCTTATAAAGCTCCCTGTGAAGAAGCCCGTGGGGTTTTGCAAATGAGTACATACTGGGAAACTGCAAAAGCAAAAGACACCTCTGTGATTCCTTCTCACCAGCTACCAGGACCTTCCCTTCACTGCCAACCTGTTATTAACATTTCCAATAATTTTTTTATACATCTGCCATCACTTCAAAGAAATTTTCACTGTCCAGCAGAAACAAGACTAACAAGTTGTCCGTCAGCCCCATTCTCTCTTGAAAAACTAGGAGGAAGAAGCTGCTTCTTCATTTAGCGCTTTCAGTTTCATTTTGCCACAAAGGTGCTCAAGGAGGAATAAGAGCTGCTGTAGGCATGAACATGATGAAGAAACTCATAACGGTCATTGCTTGCCCTAGCAAACAGCCTTATCAAATATATGGCCAAATTTTGATTTCTGGGTGGTGGTTGTTTGGTGCTGGTAAACTAGGTAGATGAGGCAGCATTTTCCTCTGCTGCCTTCTAGGAATGTGCCCTGGATAGAAGACTGTGGCTGTACTAGGTGTAAAGATGAGCTGGTCTTACAGCAATTTAGGTTTAACACATATCAGGTACCAGAAGGAAAGGCTGTGCTGCACTGTTTTTTGCAGTGACCAGACTCAGGCAGCAGCTCACCTGCTCTTCAGCTCAACAGGTCATGGAAACAAGAAAGGCTGCAGTCATGTCATTGCTTCTGAAATAAAAAGGCAGTCAATGGAGTCTTTAAATCGAAGGGCTCCCAGAATCACTGCCTCCATGATTGAAATTCAGTGGGCCTATCCAAAGCATCATGGGAAGGATCCTATGTAGGACTCCTGAGTCACCTAGTAAAAGAAAGGTATTTTCTAGTGAAAGGGATTAAGGAAAACATTGTCACCTTTTACTGATGTAGACTGCAGATGATGAGGAGGGGAGGAATATACATCAGAGCCAGAAGAAGATGTGGCAGATATGGCAGAGTTTACACACATTATTCCTGCTGCACATAGGCCCACTGCTTTGGTAGGTTAAGCAAATGGGCATAAAGCCTAAAATAATGAGCAACTGCTAAACCTTCTCCATTTTGTATTTGTTGTTGTCCTCACACTGGTGCAGAAATTAATCCCTTTCTGAAAATCTGGGGATTTACAGAGTTTGTCTACCAAGCTGTCTCCTGAATAATAAACTCTTGTGTTATGGGAGATAAAAGGCTCCTAAGCTTTTCCTACAAGGTCACCAACTGGTAGCTGGTATAATCAGGGCAAATGTCCAAAGGGTTTTTCAACTTTCATTCTTACTGAATGATAGTTTCAGTTTTTCTGAGGAAAGATGCTGGAATTTAGATACTTTTTTTTCCCTTCCTGTGAAAAATCCACCCCTCACTCTCTTGTCTAATATATTTTTCTCAGGTGTGGAAATATGTTTGCTGTGCAGCAAGTCTAACTTGGTGCCCAATATTCACTAATGTTTTGACCATAGAGCAACAATTGATTTCAAATAAAGAATCTTAACTAAGTAAATAATGATGTATTCCTCTAAAAGTCATACAGTCTCCAAAGTTTTTAAGACAACTACATTAAAAAAAAAAATTTACTTGTATTTATACTTCTTGAAATATTTTGTGTATTCAAAAATTTAAGCTATTTTAAGTGCACATATAAAAACACATATAGGCAGTAGCAATAATATTATATATATATATAACTTCTTACAGAAATAAAGAAACAGCAAAGTGTATGGCTTAGAGGTGTGTTACAGAACAGTTAGAGCAACTCTCTCTCCCTATCCCATGCGCAACTTTGTGAGATAAATGAATCTGGTTACTTCAAAGCAAGGTTTCTTTTGTAATCATATTATAAATGGTTACAATTAAGCGGTTAAAACATTCTGGAAAATGTCTTTGAAGAAATTACTGTCTGAAACATAACATGTACTTGCATAAAAATCTGTCTAATTTAAGAATTTCTGCTGGTAACGGGTCTAAAATAGTTTTTGAACACTTTAAAGAAGGTTTTAAAACACTTTCCCATCTATATAGGTATATTACGGGTGAAAACTTTATTATGTTTTGCAGGTTTGCAACTAATTTTTGTGTCAAGTTGAAATACACTGAAAATCACACCATGATGTCACTTCTGTGACTTGATCCATGTCTCATTATTCAGCCCTGCAGAGGCAACTGAGGTTGCAGCTTTTGTGATTTAGACCCAGACCTATTTATTTCTGCGTTACTTCAGCACATACCCTCATGGCACCGAGAGGAACTTCATGAACTACTTCACAGCCTGAGCTTTCCATCCTGGCAACACAGTTCAGGGAACAAACACTGTATTTCCCAGTTTAAATAGTCTCTTGGATATAGGAATGAACATCAAGCACTAAGATTATACAGAGACAAACCAGCTCCATCTCCCACTGTTTTTGAAATGTCTATACTTCATATATCATTTAATGTTTTCATAACAGCCTTTAAGAAAATTTTGCAACGTTTTTCTGCAGATAAAACCAATAAAATAAAGCTAATAACATGTTTAGTTGGTACCTATAGCAAATATCAACATTTATAGGCAAAAGAAAGAGGAAAATAACCTGCAGTTCAAGTTAAACACTTGATTCCTAGCACAAGGATTCTTAAACTCTTTGAAGAATTAAGCTAGGATGATGAAGTCACTGTTGCTAAGTCCAAGATCAACACTTATGTCAATTCCCTGGGACAAATACTTCAATGTAAAGAAAGCAAAAATATGTTTCAAATCAGCTCACTGCACTGTTGTACCAAACTGTCTTTAAAACTGCATCCTCTATTAATTTGGAGTCATGTGTCTCTTGGGGCTCTCTCACAGATAAAAGATTTCTTTTCCTGTACTTTGTTGCTTGTCTCTGATTTCTAGATAATTGAAACAAGAGAAGGAGAGTGTACTTGGGAGTGATATCTTCTAAGCTGTTTTTGGCTTGCATCCCTGATGAAAGGCTTACCATTCTGATTTTTTTTAAAACTTCACAAGTTGTTGGATTGATAAACAGCAAGCTTAGAAGATGAAAAAAAATTAAAGAGAAGATGAGGAAGAAGAGAAAAATAAAAAGAAAAGAAAAAGAAAAGAAAAGAGAAAGAAAAGAAAAAAAGAAAAGAGAAAGAAAAAAGGAAAAGGAAAAGGAAAGGAAAGG
>JAWWES010000094.1:45311704-45338338 GCA_035583135.1 Lophotriccus pileatus
CCAGCTTCTAGACCTGGCCATTGTTGCTGCTATCACCATGCTACAGTGTGCAAGGCAGACAGGCCCTCAGTCACTTGAGGGTTTCAGTTACCTTATTTTCCAGGTGCCTCAAAAGTTTTCAAGTAGGTTTCTAGGAGAGTGCCCTGTTAGAACTTGTACACTGGTTGTTTATCTTTACTTTTGTGGAGAGGAAAGAGATGTAGGTGAAAATTCATACTTAGCCTGCCACACCTACTTGGGAAGATCCATCTAGCTCCTGGACCAGCAGATGTTTGCAAATCTTGCACAAGGGTTCTCTGTATGACACATTTTCCACAACGCTGAGATATAAGGACTGGACTTTCTGCAGCAGTAAGGACTAGGCTTCTCTTTGATGGAGCTTTATATACTGTATATACTGTACATTTTTTGTGAGGAGAAATATATTTCAGGTTTTTGCCTTGATGGCAGATTGTGGGTATTTGTGCATTTTGTAGAGTGTGTTTTCAAGACATTTCTGTTTTAAACAATTCTCTACGCAGTTGAGCCCAAAAGCATGAAATAGAATTAACACCAATATTAGCTGCAGGATTTTTTTCATTAGGGCTGGTTTTTGAATGCTATTGTTACCTGACCTGTAAGCAGCTGTTACAAGTAAATGTCAATGAAAACTAGGAAACTAAATTATTTTATATAATGGGACAAATTTTTTTCTGCTTTCAGTATACAAAACAATTTTCCTTTCCTTTAAATAGTTCCGTCATATTATTATTACACAGCTATGACTACACTTTTCACTTTCCTTTCCTTTCCTTTTTGTTTTCTCCTCTTAGTGGTTCTGCCTTATTTGCAAGACACTCTAATTCCTGCAACTAAATGGTTTTGGGTATTGATGACAATGGCATAATAAAGAGGCTAAACTGTGCAGAAATAGATGAGATCTGTTACAGTCATTCTGATTTATCTGGCTCCTCTACTAATTTGCTAACCTGAAATCCTTGGCATGATTTCAGACCATGTCTCTGGCAGAGCTAGGGCCCCCCATTTTTTTTATCTTTTTTTTTTTTAGGTCGCTGGTGTTGAAGATTCTTGCTCTATTTTCATTACAGATGATGTTGCTCCAACTTTAAGTGCCACAAAGTAAACTCTGCATCTTGAATCCCACATTTTTCCCCTACAGCTATGAAAAATGAAGCAAAGCAACTTGAGGAGGAAAGGTAGCTTGTATCAGTTTCCTGATCTTCACAGACACACGTTTATCACCTATTCCCACATAGAAGTACCTTGGAGCTATTTTGGAACATCAGCATCTAAATGAAGCAGTAGTTTATGGCTTATGTCCTCTACTGAAACTACTTCTGCAATTACAGTCACATGGAGATGGAGCTTTGCTCACCAGCCAGCCCTGGCCTAGTAGCCTGGAGCAGACACACTGCACACAGACTGCCCCAGTGGCCCAGGGATCTCGCTAAGGGCTCTTCCCACTCTTGCTCTGTTGTGCATGGGTAGGCACAATTCAGGCTGACAAACCCACTTCATGAAGGGAAAGCAGCTTCATCGACCTGATTAAAGGTTTGATGTACTGACTTGTCTTTTCTCCCTTTCTATGTGCCAACCAAGGATGTATCTTTTTCGCACACACTGAACATGTGGTGATGAGCTCCATTACAAAGTAATCTCAGCAGGAGAAAAAAGAGGACAGCTCTTCAGACCAAGTAGGGATCTGGGAGTCTGGAACGAAGGGAAGACAAGTGTACAAATATTTGGTGCATGAGGCATTTCTGAGACTAGTAATTGTTTCCACAGGCACTGCATACTTCTAGGAGTCATCTGTCCACTGTGGGAGCTCTGATTTTTATCTCCTTGGTAGCAACTGCAAACGCAAAGCTAACTGAAAAGCATGTCCTTCTTTTGCCTTCATAAACCACAAAAAAGATAATCTGTGCAGATTTGATGTACTTTTACTTGTTACTGTTGTTGTTTCTGCTTGACACCTTTTCAACTTGGTCATGAAAAAGGATAAATTCAATACAAACTACTAGGGAAATTAAGGAATAATACAAATTAACAGTGTTTAGAGGCAATAAAGTGTGCATCAAAAGTGCATCATATATTTTCTTTATGATGATATTTTGAAAGCATATCAAAAAGAATTTTTAATAAGATATTATTCTTAGAAGAGACAATGAATGATAATGAAATCATTGTTGATACAAGTTCAATAATTGGATTATCCTGAGAAATGCATTATGACATAATATGTAAAGAAATTACTCACCCAAGCTCATTCAGGAGAAATACACGTTTACCAAGTGTATTTGACCTGATAAAATTATTTCTAGATTTGTCTTAGAAAAGTCCTTAATGCATGATAAAATCTCGCAATACAGTTCCTTTGACCTACTCAAGAAAGTAAGTAGTAGTAAGTAGAAAGACTACAGATATATCCCATGTGGAAAGAACAGAGAAATTCCAGACCTGATTCAAAGAGGATTATAAAACCAATAATGTTTTCAAAAAGTAATATGGAGTCCTTGAGCCACAAGGACTCGAATAACATTTTTAGTTGAACTGAAAAGTTCACATTCATTCTTGTTGGCCTTTGGATGGAAAAAAACACTTTTATCATTTGTCAGTGCTCAGACAATACATTTACACTTTTATGGTTATGTATGACCAGGAAAAGATGAGTACTTTCCTTTAGTAAAAAGCAAAACTAAACAATGCTTCCTCACTGAAGGAGGTTCTTCGTCTTTGGCAACTACTTGAAACAGCATACAAAAGATACACAACAGAAAGTAATTCATTTTATCACAAAACAGAATTGAAATTACTTTTGAAAAATCATATGCATGGACTATAGTTAATAAAGAATAGAGCTATCACATCAAATTCAGATTGATTCATTTTGATCCTAAAAGGATTTTAAGAAATACTGCATTCTGAACCTATTCCTGTGAACAGATACTGTACCCTTCACCTAACTCTTAGATATATGACAGCTCTAGGCAAAATAAAATTTGTTTACTGAGAGTAGTTTTCTGTTTCTTTCTTTTAGTTTTGTTTCCCCCCCCCACTTTCTACCTTTAATGGTTAATGAAACCTGAGAATTGAACCATTTTATGTCTTGCTTCTTTTTTATATTCATATGGATAAGCACAAACAGCCATTACCATGGTATGTTGAACTGTCATAACGTAAGCATTATCTATAAAACTTTCAATACAAATTAATTAACATAAATTATTTGGAAACAGAATGACTCATTTTTGAGAGATTTCTGACAGCAGCTATTGATCATTTGGCTCCAGTTCAAACAGGTACTTAAGAGCATGCTTTTTCAGGGTCACTTTCACTCTTGCAGTTAATTAGGATTAAATTTACCTGTCATTAAAGAAAAACACTTAAGAAAAAAATCTCCTTAAAGCATTTGAGGAGAGAAACAATTCAAATCTCTTTTGACATAAATATTTCCTCAGGAAATACATGATATAGGTTTAAAAAAGATCAAGACAAGAAAAAGTAGCTCTTCAGTACAATTATCATGTGTGCTTTATGGGAAAAAAGGACCCCAGATAAAACTGCCATATGCAAAGCTGCTTCATTACTCACTCAATTTCTACTTTAGAGAGTTATTGTACAATTAGAGTACTTCCTATCAGGAAAACAGTTTAGGAAAGTCAAACAAGGAAATTTTGTTGCCTATAGATGTTATGAGAATGAGAAGGGAAAGCAGAGTCATCTGGATTTTAATCTACTGTGGTCTAGAGCTGATATTTTCACTAAATAACTCCCCTACCCTGCAGGGAGAATATAATCTTTCAAAGCTGGAGAAACAGCTCAAGACAACATTATTGCTCTAAATATGCGAAACCATTCACAAAACTTTCACCTTCCAAAGGCAGGAGGTAGAAGATCCAAAGGCCAAAGCCAAAGGCCATGTCAGCTCTAGTGGGCAAAGCCATGGCCAACTGAGCACATATTTTGTTCCAAAGGCAGTGGCAGAACTTGACAGCACCTGTTTTTGTACTAGGTAGTGCAAACCTTCCTGGCTTCAAGGAGCTTGACTTCAAGTCTCTCCTTGTGTCAGCTGGCAATCTTGAGGAGGAACAGGGTTCAGAGTAGTTCCCTTAGCTGTTTGACACTGCTGAAGACACTGCTTGAAGCAGACTATTAAATATATTTGGCATGTCTGAGTTTAGAAAGGGAGGAAATGTTGGTTAGAGCCACCTGAGAGCCAATGAATTTACTGTGTTATGGGACTGCTACTAAGTCCTGTTGTATATCCAGTCGTCATTCTCAGCATAGTTTTGACTAGTCTCAAGGAAGTCCCTCTGTACTTTATTTTTGTATGGCATTTTTTTCTTTATTACCCGAGATCACTGCCAATGTGTCTTTCTCCAAACAGTTTTAGTCATTTGTTCCAGTAGTCTTACTGCCATCAATATCTTAACTTAGGCTTAATCTGTCGATTTTGCCTTTGATGCTTCTGACTGAATTTACCTTAAGCCATTTCTTTCAATGGGAAGGTAACAGTAGAAGATTCTTCATTTCAAAGACTGTGTCTATTAAAGAACTCTTGAATTCCATGATTCTATGATTCTATGATTTAGAAGGGACCACAGTGGGTCATCTGGTCCAACCTTCCTGCTCAAGCAGGGTCATCCCAGAGCACATTGCACAGAGTTGTGTCCAAAGAGTGCTGGAATATCTCCAGTGAGGGAAACTCCACAACCTCTCTGGACAATCTGTTCTAGCGCTTGGTCACCCACACAGTAAAGAAGTTCTTCCTCGTGTTCCGGTGGAACTTCCTGTGCATCAGTTTCTGCCCATTGCCTCTTTTCCAATTGCTTGGCATGAGAAGAACCTGGCTCCAGCCTCTTGGCAACCTCCCTTCAGATACTTCTGTATATTGTTGAGGTCCTCTCTGAGTCATCTCTTTCCAGTCTGAACAGGCCCAAGTAAAAATAAGTAGTAGGAGAGTCTGTAAAATTAGTGACACATTGAATATATATAACTTTCTCTTCCTACCTCTCATCACTTTGGGACTAGCCATCTAACTAACCTCTATTATGTATTTATATATATATATGTCTATATAAAAATTATAAACGTATTTTTAAAAATATGAAAGCAACCCCTGTTTGACAGCAAGAAAAAGGAGACGCACATTGACCCTGCGGATCCAAAGTGCTTTGGGAAATGGGCTGCTTGCCCAGGAAGGACAGGTGAGAGTAGAAGGGATTCAAAAGAATGTGAAGGAGAAAAGACAGAGACAAAAGGGAGAAGAAACAGGAAACCAGAAAGAGGGGACTCCAGGCTGAAAGCAGCCTTCACACTTAATTAGCAGGATCTGCTTTAGGGGGAAGAGAAAGACATGCTTCCTTCCCCCCCTTTGCAACTGCAACATCAGAAGCTCCAGTGCACAGAAAGGATGTAAAACAGTACAATCTGATGTTTCAAACATTTGCCATTAAAAAAAGTTTAAATGGCTTTCTGAAAATGACACTCTATGCAAGGCAAGAGGGAGATCAGACAATGCCTGTCCAGAGCCCAGATCTTTGTCTGGCATTTCTGTGTGTACCATAGCACAGCCAGGGATTGCCTGTAATAACAGCTGAGGAGGCTTTGAATTAGTACGTATTTTATTCCTTTGGAGAAGTAACTCTGAATCTCCCCGAGTCTAGCACAGAAAATAGTTCTTTTTCATGGTCTTTCAACCAGAGTCAGAAGGCAGTGTATCCATCTAAATTGAGACTTTACATATATATATTTCTCTCAGAATTCACTTGAAACACAACTTTCCCTGATATATTTTGTGCCCCTTTTTTTTTGTAATAACATCTAATCAGCATACAAAGAATGCAAGTAAAACTGTCGGTTGAGTACAAATCACCTCAAAAAATCCAAAGACTAGAAGGTATGTTTTAGTTTGTGATACTGCCTTACAAAACAAATCCCAAAATGCTATGCATCAGACACTGTGTCAGACACATCACATCATTATTGTGGGAGCCATTGTTAGCAAGTTGAAATCACATATCACTTTTCAGTTTAAAAGGGGGAGAGTATCAAACGAACAGCCAGAAACAAAACTTGTCAGTTTTGTCCAAAAACCCATTGTTCTCTGCTCACTAAATAAAACTAGGTGATTAGCTTTCAAAGGGATGGGCTCCCATAGTGTTAAAAATTCAAATACTATCTGGTTACTTAATGTCATAAAATCACTGTACTGACTGAAAAGAGGAGTCTGCTATAACTTCTTTCTGTCACAAGATAATAACACATTTTCTAAATTCAAGGACTAGGAATGTGAAGGAACTTTAGCTGTTCCTTCCTCAGGTACGTGCCCCATCTTAGTACAGATGCTTTTTTCAGAATATCAGTTTTAGTGATTTTGTGACATCTTGTTGCTTCTATCAAGCAAGATGTTCATGGTTCTGTGGACCACTTGTGTTCAACAGCAGTTAGTAAAGCCAGATGGTAGAAAGGTTTATGAGTAGCATTTTGATCAGGACTAAAATTTTTTTTGGTTTTCAGGACAGAACCTGAGCAGATGGTACCTCTAACAATAGCCCACATATCCCCTCCTTTGAAAGAGTCTTTTTTAATATCATTTAGTAGTAACATTTCATAATTAACTGTATATAAACTGATTTACTCTGAAAAGGCATGTATATGTATTCCGTGATGCACAGTATATTTCAGATGCAGATAATGGCAAGGATACTGTAACAAGAAACACATTTCTCTCTTGTAGTTTAGAAATCATAACTTCTAAAACCAGCACTAGTTCTTTTAAACAGTGGGATCCATCTTATATCTGGCTGTGATAAATACCTCCTGCCCTTTACCTTTGGGAAAACTGCACTCTGAAGGCTCCTGTGAAACAAGTGAATCCACGTGCAGTTGTGCAAGGGAATGCAGTTTATACCCCCATAACAGCCTAGGAAATGCCATTATGTTTATAGTCACTGCAATAGTTTCCTAAATTCACTTCTGAACTACATGGTTCACTCTGTTTATTTGATGTCTGAAACAAGAGCTTTGATAAAGTATTTGTTTTATTTAGCACCTGCATAGAAACATTAGTTATGTTGCACTGAAATGTTCCATATGTTTCTCTTGTCTCAGACTAGTTAAGCAAGACCATTCACACATTTCCTTAATCGCAGGCATCATAAATCCTTTACAAGATTCCTGTTTCATTGTTCTTCTCTCAGGGGTTTAGCAAAATAAGTCAGCGTGCACAGTCCTTCTCTCCCGAGAGCCCACATGGTTTACAATAAACCTCATTGTTGTCTTGTTCTGAAGGGTTTAGTAGTGTTGCAGATTATAAAGTCAGGTAGAAGTCGTAGAGAAGAGGTGAAGTACTCTCCCAAATGGAGATTGATTGCAGTCTCTTGCCCCAGAGGCCATGCTGCAGTATTATTACATGCAGAAGTAGTTTCCTACAGTTTTGAAGACTGAAACTCAGCTCTATCAGTTGAAACTGTTGTTTACAATGAGAATTTTAATTAGTTTCATATCAACAACTAACATTAATAAAACTTTAGCAAACTAAAAACTTTGGCCAAAGTTCTTTACTTCTTAACTGAGTGGGTCTTCAGGTATGTCTGTGTGCATTTAGTGAGAGTTCCACCAGTTTACCATGTCTACAACACTCCTTTAGCTGGGTTTTAACAGTGAAATATGCCAATAGAAAAGTGTACTGTTAAAAGTGACTAGACAGCAAGGCTTTATTCAGTATGCTTCTGTATGTAAGTATGCACATTCAGAAGGAACTCCACCAGAAAGAATTGTCACAGCGTCCTCTCACTTACTAAGTAGCTTTTCAGCATGTTCTGCTCCACCATAAATGTCTCTAATCGTGCACTGATATTTTTGTACTTTTTTAGTCTGAGACACATAAACTTGTCTAGGAAAAAACGCCTTAGATTTTTTTTTTCAGGGAGATTTTCTCGTTAATGGCACTATATACATCACTAGGAGACATGGGATATTCTTCAGGATTTCCCAAAGCTTGCTAACACTCCCTTTTGATCTGGTTAAACCATTAAACCAAAAGCCTGCTGATAAAGCGTAAGTTTTGATGAAGTCAGTGAGAATCAAGCAAGTAATTTCATTATAATCAGGCACTTGATTTACTGGTCTAGGCAGCCACTCAGCCATGCTCAGGCTTGTATAGGCTGATCATATTAATCTTTTTATGGATCAAATAGTTTTACCTTTGTAAGCCACACTGCCACAAGACTCACACAATTTAAAGACACTCCACTTACAGAGGGTGCGAACAGAACACTGTGTGAAGGTGTTACAAACAGGAGAAAGCTCAGCTCCTTCTAAGAGCTCAAAACACTTTTTGGTTCTACATCTACTCTCCTCTGTGACCTCTTACTGCTGCACTCTGTTTGCTGGTCATGCCTTGCTCTACACTTGTGGCTATCTGAGCATTTAGAAGACCAGCTTATTCCATATTTAAAGTGTCTTGCTCTTTGTTTTCATGAGTAATCTCCTATGAGTTTTCTTATACCAAACTTTTTTTCTGCTTGATGCAGAAAAAAACTAAGTCCAGACCATACTTGCTTCCAAAGCAGAGATGCCAGTGCTTAGCAGTACAATAAGGAAGCCATTGGATTTCTAAAGCACATATTGATGGTGTCTTTGGCTAAGCAGAAAGGAAAATTTCGTAATACCTTGAATAGTTCTATTAAATAGAGACACTTGATAGTTAAACACTCAGTTTTATAAAACTTCTGGGACAGTCAGTGACGAATATCTAGAATGAGAGTTCTGTGCTGAAATATCTTCAGTTCAAGCATCAGGAAGTGCTGTTATGTCCTGTTGGTCTCCTTGTCTTAGGAATACCAATAGTTGTCTTAAGGCTAGTCTTTTGAGGTTGACTAGAGCAAGCACCTGTGGCCTCAGTGCAGACTTTTAGCGATACTCAAGCAACAGTTATTTTGGTATTTTACAATGGGATGGAGAAAAGTACCTGGTTGTCCAGAGATTCTATAAAAACAATATAGCACAGCATACAATGGAAATCATATGATTGTACCCAATAATGCTTTTTATCCAAATTTCTGCATAAACCATCCCGGTGTATAACCTTTCCTGCTATGCAAAGGTTTGTAGAGCATCCATCTATGCCACCTGATTCATTTGGCTATGACTGCCTGCTTCTTGTAACCAAAGCAAGATGACTCAGAGAAAAGTGGAGAACTTTTGAGTATCCTTCAAAAAACTTGAGTTTTCTCTCCTGTTCTGTACTTCTGAGGCAAGGAAATTCAACAGATTCAATATCTTGATTAAGGCTTAAGGTAGCCTGCTTGTTACTTCGTCCTTTCTCTATGAGTGGGTTCACCTATTAGCAGTTGACTTCTTGCATCCCTGTACTGACATTGCTGGGAAAGCATTTACTTATTCAGACATAAAGACATAAAAAACTCAGGGTTGGTCTCCCATGTTTCTTTTTAGCTGTTGACAGTGGAGAGCTGAAAGATAACACAGAACAGTAAGTTGCTCAAAGTAGATCTTCAGATAATGAAATGGGGAATGGAGATTGGGACACACCTTTGATTTTTTCACCTTTGTTGTCATATTTTTAAAAATAGCCAACAGTTGCAATGCAGACTGGAAGTTTAAGTGGTATTTGCCATAATAAACACAGATGTGGAAGGTCTTTTTCACCCTTATGTTCTGCCTGCTGGAACTCGCACAGGATTTGCAAGTGATGGAGGTTTTTTCCTTCCTTTAAGCTTCAGAACAGAGGCAAATACTCACTTGTCACCTGGCATATTTAACTATTTCAGAGCTTTGCTACATATTGATGTCATGTAATGGAGATTCCTGCTGCCTGGGGTCTTGGGCAAGACCTGGGTTTAAGAAGTCTGGAGGGTACGTCTGCCAGTAAATCATAGGCAACCAACAAAGAAGAAAGCTTTTTGGTAGCCATTTTCTCATGACTGTAGAAAGGAAAAGGAGAACAGGATAATAACAGCAGTGTTGAATCAGTTAGCAGTTCCTCCCAGTTTTATATCATCTGCAGACTTAATTAGTGTCCTCTCCAGTCATGCATCCAAGTCTTTTATGAAGATATTAAAGAGCACAGGGATAAAGCCCTGCCAACTACTGACAGGTCACCTGTTTGATGTTACCCCATTCACTATTACCCTCTGTGCTAAACCTGTGAGCCATTTGACCACCAAGCATGTGATGTGTTTATCCAGCTGTGGGCTGGACCTTTTTTCCAGAAGGATACTATGAGGATATCAAAAGCTTTACTCAAATCCAGAAAGATTACATCAACTGTCTTCCCTTGGTCAGCTTGGTGAATTGCTTTGTCATAACAGAAAGTCAGGTTTGATAAGCAGGACTTTCCTCACATGAAGTTCTGCTGGCTGTGACCAATGACTGAGTTGTCTTTCAGGTGTTTTTCAATACTTCCCAACATAATCTTTTCCATAACTTAACCAGGCACTGAAGTTAGACTAACAGGCCTATAGTTTCCAGAGTTGTCCTTCTTGCCCTTCTTGAAAATAGGGACAGTGTTCACCATCTTCCACACAGCTGGGACTTCCCCAGATTCCCAAGACTGCTCAAAAATCACTGAGACATGTTTTGAGATTACATCAGCCAGAGCTTAGAGGATTCTGTGATGAATTCCATCAGGCCCCGTAGATTTGTAGAGAATCCAGCTGGAAAAGCAGATCCTGCAGAGTTTCAGGGTCAACTGTGAGTTGATTGTTCTCTCAATCATGGTCACACTAAGGCCCCTTTGGTCCATAATCTGTACTGAAGACAGGGGTAAAGAAAGCATTAAACACTTTTACCTTGCCTCTGTCCCTGTTTGTGAGGTGACCATCCTCATCCTGTAACAAGTCAAAGTTATTTCTCTACTGTCTACTGCCATTAATGTATTTGAAAAACTCTTTTCCTCGTCCCCCATGTTTTTGTCCTGCTTCAACTCCAGTTGACCTCTGGCCACACACATTTTCTCCTTACAGCAGAAAGCAGCATCTCTGAATTCTTCCCATTTCACTGGACCTTGCTGGCACTGGGCATAGACCTTCCTTTTTTGCCATATTTCCAAGAGAAGATCCCTGCTCAGCCAAACTAGCTTTCTGCCTCACCTGCTTGACTTCCAACATTTGGGAATTGCCTGCTCCTGTGGCCTTAGGAGGTGATGTTTGAAAACTGACTAGCACCCCAGCACCTGCAAAAACATTTTCCCATAGGACCTTACTTACTAATTTCCTGAGCAGCCTGTATTCTGCTCTTCTCATGTCCACAGTTGAGGTTTTTCTGGCACTTTTCCTCATGTCAGCAGAGATTTTAAACTCAATCACTTTGTGGTCACCGTGGCCAAGACCGCCACCAATCCCCACTTCACTCATGAGATCCACTCTGCTGACAAGCAGGACATCTTTCCAAGTTGACTCCCTTAGGACCTTTTCCATAAAGTTTTAATCCAGGATTTTTATGGAATCTTCTGGCCTGGGTTGTACCAGGTGCGTGATGCTCCCAGTTTATTTCTGGCAAGTTGAAGTCCTCCACAAGGACAAGGGCAGTTGATTGTGTCATAATTCACTGATGTCATTGTCTGGGCTGGGAGGTCTATAGCAGACTTCCACAGTGACATCTGCACTATTTGTTTGCCCCTTGATTCTCACCCAGAGGCTCTCAACTGTGCCATTGCCAGTTGTGAGCTCCATGTATCCTAACCTTTCTGTTACATACGGTTCACCATCCTCACCTTTGGCTTTTTCCAGGTCTGCCTGGACTCTTAAGAGAAAGACTGCCCTTGGCAGATTGCCCGGAGCATGAAAACAATTATCTTTCTCAAATTGCCTTATCATGCCATGAAATTGCATGACCTGCAAGGTTCAGAGTCTTGTCCACAATCTTTAAGCAGTTCACAGACTATATCACAATTATACCAATGGTTAGAGTGCTGATGGTTTCCAAGTTAAGAAGTCTTCAAATTTTTGTGCCTCTGCACTTATTTTACAGTAATGTGTAACTTCTGTGAGCTTTGTTTTTCAAAAACTAACAATTGTGTGGGTCATGACCTGACTGTAATTTTCAGCAACGTCTTTCTTTCTTTCAGTCTTTGAATTCCAAACAATTTTCTTTGTTTTTTTTACTTGCCTACAGATGACTTAATTTTAAAGCCTTGAAGTTAAGCATATATACCACTGCTAATTGTACGACCGTAGATAAACAAAGATTTGGCTTCTAACAGACTATGCTTGTGGTTATTTGCCCCTTTGTTTTTCTTGGTGAAAGTTTCAGTCCTGTCACTTTGAAAAAAGCAGTACTCCTCATTCCATATTCAAGTTCGGATCAGCTTTTAGTTGGGTGTATGTCAAAAGGCATACACATTCAGGAAACAATTAGAATAACACAGTGAGATACAAGCCACTTGCTTTGACAATGGAGCAGTGAATTCCCATAGACTGAACTGAGTAATGACTGAGTTGATGGTGCCCTGTTGTCTATTTTGAGAATGACAGGGAATGTGGGTTGATGATAGCAAATGCTCATTCATGTTCTTTTGTTTATTTTTCTGATAGTACTCCCCCATGGTGGGAAGGGGAAACTGTGCCTATCGTAGTCTGAGTTTCAAATGTTGTGAATTTTTGGATCAAGCCCTGGAGTCTCGCCACAATGCTATGACACACTGATAGCTCTGTTCATATACAGCTCTGTCAGCAGTGCAGGTGAGGTGGAAAAGGATAAAAAAAAAATCCCAGAGATTGTTCTACCTACTGAAGTTCTATGTGGAAATCTACTAGGGGTAAAGACAACAAGACGTTTGAGCCTGAAAGTACTCAGTGTTTTTTGGGTTAGTTTCCTCCTATTTTCTCTTACATTATGAAAGCACTTTGAAAAAAAGACAGTGCTAGTGTGGTCCAAGCTGGTGGTGGTGTTCATGTTAAAGGGGAATGCCATGCTAGTAGTCCAGCTTGTTGCCAGTGTAACTTTTCCAGCAGCAGCCAGAGCTCATGGAAGGGCACTGTGAGATGAATGGTGGTGCTGAGGAGGTCTGAGAAGATGTCATTTCCTCCAGGAGAGAGTTGGGGATGATGTGAGGCCTTTGGTTTTTCCTGTTGATGAGCTGGCAAAGGAGAATACACTACCCCTGGGATCGGAACGAAGGAGTCCAGGACGTGTAGTCTCCTGGATACTGTGGTGCCCACATTTGCTCAGAGGAAATGTTTATGTTGCACAGCTGACAGAGATTTTTGCATGGCTCTGGGTGTAGTTCTCAAGAAATTATATCAGACTTGATGAGCTCTGATCAAAATATTCTGGGATTTAGATCACAGCCTGTTGTTACATAGCTACGCTTTTCCTGGTCCCAATTTTCTCTGATTTATCAGGAGACAGAAAAGCCCTTTTAAGACCCTTATGTTCCTGGATGTGACTAAGTCCTATCTCTTCCTCCTTCATGAGGATGGAGTGAAATTCATTTGTGTGTGGGTGGGATATCATGAGCACAACAGTGGGCAGAGTGAAAATGTTGAGGGTTTGCACATGTTTGACACAAGGGGTTTCAGGGGCACTAGTGAAGGACTAAATAGGGTTAACTCAGAATGCATGCTCTGATAGAAGGGCCAGAAGAACAGGAAAGAACTAAAATAACTCAAACTCAAGGACTAACAGAAGATACTGTTTAGCCAAGGAATACTGACCCGTTAGCCCAAGGAATATAAAGTAAGAAAATATAGAAATAAAAGACAGATAGAATGCAAACTTGTACGTACCTAACTAGGCTAAATAGACTAAATAGAGATAAAACAGAAAAGAAGGTGCCAAAATCTAGAAACCCTTGCCAATTATATGTTGAAGTCAGCCAAATTCAGGGAAGTTCAAAAGTTTAACGAGGAAGAAAAGAAGACCCCCAAGGGATGAAGTAACCAGAATGACCCTTGGGACTGCTCCCCAAAAGGAAAGCTCCGCCTAGACTCCATCCAGACTCCACCTGTTATGAATATTATAATTAAATGTTGCAATAACATGAATATGCATATAAAAATGATGTAATCACTCACAAAAATTGTATAAATAGTCACTGTATTCACTGATTACTTCAGAATTCTTTTGTCCAGTGAAATCTGGGAATTCCCCAGCGTTGCTTAATAAAAACCTTGCTGCTGATAGACTAAAACTCTGTGAGCAGTTTCATATCGGCCTTTGGGGCAAAATTCAGCATCACTAGTACCAGTGGAATGGACCTCCTCCTTTGGAGGTTCTGGCATGGATAATCTGGGAGATTAGCTTGATCTCCAGCTCCAAGGAGTCAGTAACCTTGCTGCTGTGATCAGGAGATGTGGGTGGATGTAAGCACGGGCCACCAGGAGCAGGACTGAGATTGCACATTTTGCAGGAGCCTTCATATGACTATTGTACTTGGTCTCAGGGAGCCAGAGTGCATGTCTGGGCATCTTCTGTGCTAAGCCCTAGCACCCCCAACTCTTTCTGCTACCATTACAGACAGATGCATCCTTCTGTATCGCCTGATGTGGGAACCGTTTAATCCCTGCTGACGCAGGTGGCCAGCTCCAGTGACAGATCTCCAGATAGCACGTCGCTGCAAGTGAGCAGGTGCTGCCTAAAGCCAAGGACACATAAAAGGAAAGAAAGTTTATCCTGTCAGAAGCCCTCTCATAAATCATGTTCAAATGCCATTCCAATCAGATGCATTTCTCCCCATTAACAAGCTTATACAAGTAGGCTTGTTTGACTGTAGCTGGCAGTGACTGTAAGCTACTAGGAACCCACTGCAGAGTGTTTAATTTTTTAAGTTTTCTCCTTTTCAAGGGCGTTGAAAGGTCCCATTTGCTAATAACACTACCTGCATTGTTCACCCTTCAGAAAGTTCTGTGTCTGTCAGCCTTTGGAGCGCTTGTTTTGTTCCTCCTCCCTCCACCTTGCCCTCTGTGGTCACCTGCAACGGAGGACGACAAACAGCAGCCTAAGCTCACCTACCTTCCTTTCTTACCTCCACAGAGTAACTTGTCACAGGCATGAGAAAGGTTTCTATTTAAAAAACAAAGAGCTGTGACCGCAGAACTGTGACTAATATTGGAATTTAGCAAGAAGCCAGCTCTTGTTTCAAGAGGTTGTGTTGCAAGTTTGGGAACATTTGCTACTAAAGCTCTTGATGAATGACTGCAGGAAGAGTGGGTTAGTTTTTTCATTTCTTCTTCTCTTTCAGTGCTTGTTTTGCACAAATGTTAGTAAGGAGTGTCAGGCAAGCATGTAGCAAACTGTTTTCTCTCTCTTGACAGAAAAGGGCTATCATTATGTCAGTCTAACATTGAGAACCTGCTGGACTTGAACAATAAATAGATTTAGAGAGAAAAGCATTTAAAAAGAAACAAAAGAGAAAAAGAGTTAGCATTATGAATCACTTTGCTCTTTCAAGGCTGAGTTGTTCAGGACTGCCCATAGGTTTCTGCTTTTCATCTTACTGCATTCATTCTTTTTCTCCCTCCACCATTTGCAGTTTAATTCACACTGAAATACATTTTAAATGAAAAGATTTGGAAAATTCCCTGGGATTCTGTTGGCTTTTAAATTCTTATATTTACCAGGACACTGACAGTATAAAAACAACTTGCAGACCCTGAATTCAGATAGAAGAGTCTGTCCAGATACAAACAAGGCACAGCCAAAAGGTCCCCTCAGGTTCTCAGTACCAAAACATCTACTTTATTGTCTCTGCTGTTATTGGCCACAAGGCATGCAGCTATGTCTCTGTCTGGGTTTGCCAAGCTGGATGCAGTCTCTCCCATAAAAGCTGAATTGGAAACATAACTCTTTCAGTTTTTCTGGGGAATAGCTAACTTTCAAGATTTTGGAGCTGATTTTTTTGCCAGTTTCTGTTACTAGGAGCTTTTTTTTTTTTTTCCCCCAGCATGCAACGTCCTTTTCCATCTCTTTCCTGGGAACAAAGGGGAAGGTATTAGTACTGCACCTTACACAATTACCTGCGCTGTGAGGTTTTTTCAGCAGATTGTACAATGATCATTGAAGCTACTGAAGGCAAAAATTATAATAAATTCCCTCTTTTCCAAGCTCTGGGCTTCTTGTCTCCCTATAGGGCATAAAGGTGTTTTCCCATGAGGGAAAGACTCATGTGCCTCTGTTGCTCCCCATTAGCTAAGGGATCACTGCTGTAGGGTGGAAAGATACTTTCAGCCTTTTCTGTTCTGCTTTTTTGCACACTGTTTTAGCTGTCATATCCTTGTTCTGTTTTGCTTACAGATGTGCTGATTCCCTGGAAATTGTGTTGAAGGCATCAAGCTACACTAGGAGATCAGCTTTCATCTGTTTCAAAGCCTGTACTCTAATCTTGTTAATGGTGACAGACGCACGCATCCTTTCAAGCAGGCCTGGTGTCCACACTTCAGCTACTAATCATGAAAGATGATCTTGTACTAGAATTTGCCAAATTAACACTTATTTCATCTGGTTCACAATTCCCGGATTGGCTTTGTTGGAGTTCTGGTTTCAGCATTAAGATGAAATGAAAAATATTCAGTCTGCAGTGCATCTCAAAATAAACTTAGCAGAAAGTACAGCTGATTGCTTCACCACTCGCACCATTCACCTCAGTGTTTATTATTGTAGCAGACTTCTCAAAGATACAGCCCCTGCTGTGCTGAGATCACCAGCATTCTGCTGCCCTCAGATCAAGGTTGGCCAAATCTGGGACACAGTTCACTGACAGAGAGACTCTGGCATCACAAAGCTAGCCCCAGTGTATACAGGGTGAACATGTTCTCTTTCTAAGCAAACTCACTTTTCCTGTTAGCTTTTATAAAAGATAAACTTTATAAACCCCAGCTCAGCCATACTAATCCCCATTCCACTTTTTTTCCTTCTGAAGAAAGACAATTCTTCCAGTTAGAGGGCTGGCAGCCCACACACTGATATGACTCTGCCTTACATTTTCTTCTTAGCTGTAGTAGAATGATTGCTCACTGTTCTCTGTCTTACTTGTGGAACATTAAGATGTCATTTGAAAAGCATTCACATTTTGAAAAGGCATAATCAAATTTAACTTGCTTCATACCTTGAATGCTTAGTAAGCATGACATAAGAAAGCTCCGAAGTCACTGAGACACCAATTCTGCAAGGATAATCTCTTTTACATTTATCTGTTTATTCTCACTAATCATGACAAAAGATGCCACCTAGTATAGTCCAGATCAAGACGTGATTATGAAAGATTTGCAAGTGCTAAGTCTGACTGTTTCTGGTACGTAAAATACACCAACTGCATCAAAAGAAGGCCTGTTTTCATAGGACCCCAAATGCTGTTTGAAGATATAATAGAGGAGAATATTTTTCTGGACCGTCTACTGCTTCTTCAGGAGGTATGTCTAAGTGGAACTGGCACTAATAGTAGTATATGCAAAGACTGAGGATTGTATTTATGACCTTAAAGGATATTTAAGTTGTTGGCTGCGTGCCATTATCTTTCGGCCTGGAAAATTTACAAATGAAAAAAAAAATTGCTAGCAAAAATTAAATAAATTATTGATGATTTCATAAGAGCCACTGCATGTTCTTGTTCCTGTATTTATCTCCTACTCATTTTCTCATACAAAACTTCTGAGTCTCCCTAAGATTTCTGTGCTACCACAAATTTCAGTGGTCTTGCACCTGACAAACTGTTACAGAAATGAGATTGTCAGCAAGTTCAGAAAGTTATGCACTTCCACCCAAGGCCTGTTGCAGACAATGAAGTATCCTACTGTCTTCAGGGGGCTGTAAAGAAAGGCCTATGTCATTAAAAAAGAAAAAAAAAAAAAAGCCAGGGCTTACTGGGCTAAAGTTTTTCTATAAAAAAACTATTTAGTAGTTTGTTGTAACATAATTCTTGTCCTTTCAGATCATTATTTCAAGACATACAGCCATATAATGTTGATGCAGTTGTTGAAGTAGGTGGTTGTTTCAGGGAACATCGCAATACAGAATGAGCATTTCATGTAATGTCTGTGTATTCAGACATCGAGAAGCTTTTTACTACTCTCATACAAAACTTCTGAGTCTCCCTATGAGATCTCTGTTAGAGTTTTAAAAGTTTATGAGTAAAATGCAATTATTATTTTTTTTCAGTGCTGCAGAAATCTGAGAAACCACTTGTTTACCATACTATATATATTCTTATTTGAGCGAAAGTGTTAGATGAGTTGGGCAACTACTTGTAGAGAAGCTGTATATTTCAGAAGTGGATGCACACAGATGCCCTGCCATGATGCACAGTCCATCCCACAATGAATTCTGTGAGACAGCAGCCACTGAGAAAGGGAATGGCACTATGTCAAGCTGCGCATCCAAACAGGACCAGGCCACCGGTGTTTGGGTTACCAGTAGTGAATGGTCAAGTTTTAAACTCCATGACAGTGCTTAAAGCTCACACATTTCTCTATTGTACTAAAATACTGCAGTTGAGACTCTTGTGTTACTGACAGGGAGTTGAAGCCTGCTGCTGCAGCCTTGGTTTTTGTTTATCTTCAAAGCACAGGGCTGCTGTTGTGATGCCGGCAAATCATCTTCTGACACTGCAAATGGAAGTTTAGTGGGCCTATGTCTGGAAAATCCACCAGATATGGTACCACTCACATCAAGGAAATTTCTCATTGGACTCCCCCACTAGAAGCGTTTCTGGTGCATACCCCAGCTAAACTCTTGTATCCTTGACTGCAGTGATTTACACCCACCTTCCCCTGGAGCATATGATTCTCTCTCCCCAAAATGTTCATCTTGTTAATACCAACGTAAGCCTGGATGATAATTTATTTGAGTCATAGAAATAATTCATTTAGACTTTAATGGGATTTTTCTATCAAGCCATGAAATCTGATTTTTTTTTCCCGTCACCATGTCCAACTGATTGAATGTGTTTTCTGTCTTCGTGATTTACACTGTACCTAATTGTAGCATGAACAGGTTAGTTTCTCAGAAATAACTAACAGGTGTACAATTATGTGCACTCATATTACTCCCATCCGGGTGATTTCACACTCCATATCCAAATGCAGCAGCTTATTTTTCTTTTTTTGGCAAGTGGTTGAACACTAACTCAAGGTGGAATGTGCCCTGCTGGAACTCAAAATGCAAGCATGAAACTTCACCGTGGTCTTAAGACAAGGTTTCTTCATGTTGTAAACCACCATAAAGAGTTGTCAGTCAGGTGACTTCATTACTTGTATATCTCACAAATTGTATTTCAAAGACAGGTCTGTCTACACAATTATTCAGAGTCACATCAGCAATGATGCTCCAGACAATTTTCTATATATTTTAGCTAAACACATAGTGCACAAGGTGTGACATTCTTAGAATCACAAATAAGAGCCAGCATATTTTTGTAGATTTTATAAAACATTTTAATTTTGTGGCTGGTTTCCAAATACTTTTCTTATACAAAGTACGTTATATATATTAGATATAAAAATGGAAGATTTCTCTTTACTTTTGCACCTAAAAGAATCAACTCCCTAAATTGAAGCTAGTCTTTGATTTTCCAAATAGTTTTCCTGAAATCTTTCTCTTGGAACTTGTCTGTGCATATCTGTAGGATAGGCCACAGTGCATTTGAGTACCAAGTAACACAGGGACACTGATCTCTGAGAGCAATTAAATTGGAATGATGTGGCCTGTAGTGAATGGAAAACTAATCATTTTAGGCAAAGAGTTTGCTTATGTTTTTACTGTTTGTGACAAATCTCTTTTCTTAAAAGCCAGTTGACTCATCTGTATTTCTTGATGCTGAACACAACTTGGAACAGCAACTTCCTGCTATTTTGTATGTCTCTTAAGCATATTAATGCCACATCTTATCCAATGCCTTTGAAATAAAGACTTACATGTATTTTTCCCTAGCATTGAAGACAATTTTGTCATGGAGAAAAGCTATCTACTCTGTGTTATCCCACCAGAGGTGTACACCTCCTATTCTGAGCATTAAACTCTCACTTACTTCAGTTACATCCCTGATTTCTCTTCTGTTGGAAAGCTAGCTCCAAAAACTCCAGACTCTGCTACCACTGGTATGTACTGACAGGAGAAACACAAAGTTTATTCTAAGAAAAAGTTGTGCCTGAAACATATTATGAAAAGATACCTTAGCTGTCTTACACATCCCCTGAGGCAGTGTGGGAAAGGCAGTGGTGCACCCTGGGCTTGTTTAGGCTCCTGGGCTCTGCCAGGCTGATGAAGACCTTGCCAGTTCTGGCCAGGTGGGCTGCACTGGGGCGGCCATACCTGAAAGGAGGCATTACAAGACAGCTGGATAGTTACCACAATGAAACAACCTAATGTTTCTTTCAGGTGAGGAATCTGATAATCTACTGTCCCCCTGAAGCTCCTTGCTTTATTCAGGACAGTCAGAGACTTTTCTGTGCTCCAGCAAGCACTTTCCCCTTTCTTCCTTCGGCTCTATCAACTGTAATGCAAAGCTGAATTTTCAGTCAGTGAGAGTCTGGATATTAAGGCGTGGGGGAGGCTGGTTGTCCTGTTGTTGTTCTGTATTCTGTTATCTGCTTGTTATCTTATGTTCTCTAGAGCCTGGTCAGACTTCAGGCAGAGCCATGTATCTGCAGCATGGAGATTTAAGTGACTCTCAGCCAGTCATAAAGGGACAAGCGATTTTCATCTCTTAAAGAGTGGGAAACTGTAACTTCTAAATAAGACACATTTGGAATAGTTTATGTTAATCCAGTGACCATGTTATGTGCTGCTGGTTAATTGAACCTCCAATACAGAGGTAAGGGTATCTCTGCCAGACTCTTTTGCAACCTGGAATATCAACAATTAAAGGGAGTAAAAAATACCCACTATAGCAGTATGGAGCAATAATCAATTTCAACAACAGTCCTGAGTGTAGACAGAAGACTGAAGGGAAAGTGGAAAAGGTTTGTGCAGCTGATTGTCCTGTATGTATCGACAAATAAAAAAGACAACACCCGATGGAAGCATTTCTTCTGAAAATAGCCATCCCTAAGGAATTTCATGTTTTAAATGGTTTCAAGTGACTTGGACAAAGGATGCTAAACATGATATGGTATTAGAGAAATTTAGGGAAAGCTACATTCTGCAGGAAAATGAGATCATCAGTTTTCAGACGAGTTCAGAAAGGAGCAGAATGGTGAAATATGTACAATCAATTCAGTGCTGAAAAGCCAGTCATCTCATTTCAGCAAGCTCTTGAAAAGAGAATCAGAAGGTGACACGGGTGTGGGATAAAATAAGACCCAGAACTTGGCCACTGACAAAGCAATAACATGGGGAAACCTGCTCAGGCTAGAATGCAGCTTTATGAAGCTATTCAGTTCATAAAGTCCTCAGAAAGCATATCTAGGACTACATTCATGCTGTCAATCTCCAACAACAACCAGCAGCAAGACAAAGGTGAACAAATTTAAACTGAGAGTACATTTAGGTTAGACGTTAGGAACAAATTATTTACTCTGAGGATGGTGAGGTACTGAAACAGGTTGCCCAGAGAAGTTGAAGGTGCCCTATCCCTGAAAGTGTTCAAGGCCAGGTTGGATGGGTCTCTGAGCAACCTCAACCTGTCTAGCAAAAAGTGTCCCTGCCCACGGCAGGGAGGTTGGAACTAGATGATCTTTATGGTTCCTTCCAACCCAAGCCATTCCACGATTCTATAATTCTATGAAACTTCAGAGGATCACAACTATTTGTAAGAGGCTGCCAATGCCAGTTATCAATGAACTCAGCAATGACCTAATGCAGTTAATTCTCCCTGAGTCAGAGGGGGATTAATAGGTAGCTTCGTGATCACTAGCAAAGCTGTCTTCTCTGACTGTGCAAGACCATCATTCTCTCAGGGGAATTCTTCACTGGAGAAACAAGGAACATTGCTAGGAGTGGATCATGACCCTGAAATAGGATGAGTCACCTATTAAGTTAAACTTGGTAACTGATAGGCAAGCCTAAAAGCACCAGAAACACTAATGTTTGAAACAAGTTTCAGACACTGTAAGGTAAGCAGGAAATTTTAGGCTCTACAATGATGTGTTTGTCAGTCATGGAGTGTTTGAACTAGATATATCCATTAACAATGAAAGACTGTGAAAGTACCCGCAATTGTATTTACAAGTTGTGAATTCATGGATTCTCTGTGGAGGAGAAGTGGACCCTCATAACTGAGCAGAAATAACACAGTTGTCAGACCCGTGCTGAAGAGGTCCAACTGTCTTTCCCTTTTCTTCCACCAAGATTTCTGACTTTCATACAGAGAAACAACAGGAATGGAGAGATATGTGTTATCCTCCTGTAGCCTTGAGAGTTATATTAGAAGAACCAGAGTAGATGAACAAACATTATATTTCCCACTAAAGAACAAATGCTGGAGGCAAGGCAAACATCAAATACTTTTTAATTTTTTTGTCAAACAGGCATGTGTGCACCAGTGTTTGCTTATAACCACTTACTTGGGAAACACTATTTACTCAGGCCACCATTTGGGTAGCCCTCAGTATTCAAAGGGTTTTAATGGTAACGTGGGTAGTATCTGTGTTCATATGAAAGGTCTACAGAAGAGATGCTTTGGTCTGATAGGAAAAAGTGGTAAATAAGTTTAAGTGGAGGCCTGTGTCTCTTTTTTGCGGAAAGAGATTGTTCTCCTGAACTAAGGTGGATACTTGGCATCGCAGAGCCGGACAGCTGTGATAGTGATCATGGGTAAGGAGCATCACAGTCTGAGGGGCTGTCACTGTATGAGAGAGTAGTAGTATGATGTATCAAGTACCAGAGTATGAGGCAAGCCATTCACTCAAATGCTTGCTCCAATTGGTAAGAAAAAAGGATGAAAAGGCTTAAAGCTGAGAAAAAATGACAAGAGTTAGCCTCTAATTCAGAGCCTTTCTAAATTCTGTGCTAGATTGTTTTCAGGGCTCAGATCTGCCTATAACACATAGCAGTCTGCAAGGCAGATACATGTAAGTTTGTTTCTGTGAACAAAATTTGGGCCACCAGTCACAGTACCACTGGACTTGGGCCAGGGGGTGATACTGGGCTGCTGATAAGTGCAGAGGGCTGTGATGGGTGAGTTTGGTATTTTTTTGCTCCCTGGATCTAAGCCTTCCCAAGTACCAGCTGCTACAGGCAGCTTCATGATGAGAGCAAAGAGCAGAACTGCTGTGATACTGTCCAAACACTTATAAATTCCTACAGGACTGTTTCCTCTGAGGCTGTGGTAAAGGATCTCACAGATGGAGGCTGTGTTTCCCTGGATCTCCTACTTGAACAGCTTCTTCTTTCAACTCTACAAATGGCAAATCCTGCCTCATTAAGGGGTCACCAAGGTACAGTAATGACCACAAGGTACTCCTGATACTTTGGCTAAGGCTTCATGTTGCTGTAACTTTTCCATGTCTGGGGAAGCCTTTCAAGACAGGTGTATTTATCAAATTCTCTCTCTCTAAATTTATTCTGGTATAGCCTTTCAACTCATTCTACATACTAAAAAGAAATCCAAAATAAGCATTGGTTATTAATTTTTTAGGCAGAAAACAGTATGAAAAATGTCCTGATTTTGAGGAATAGAGGCTTATGTGTAAGACAGTCAGTAAAATATCCTGTCACAAGTGAGAAAGCAGACATATGAATACATCTAAAGAGGTGAAAATGAGTTGAGTAGAGTTTGGCAATAAGTACAGTCACTCATAGCAATAAGTACAATCACTCATATTTTAATTCCTTGCCTCCTGAATAGCTCAGTTTTCATGCTGTATTTCGAACTTTAACAAGTCTTCTGCCATCAGCTTGCTGACTGTGCCTTCTCAGGAGCAAACAGAAAATGTCTGTAAGTAGAGGGTTTTTGGGTATCAAAGCTGTAGGGTGAATAGAAAGTGTAGAAATTCATGGTGTCAAGGAGAGGGAAAATAAAGAGTGATGGAGGGAACAGATTTACCAAACAGTTATTTGCAAAGAGGAGGTTCTTTTCAATGCCAATAGCAAAACAACTTGCAAAGACAGCACTGCTTCACTCAGTCTAGAAAGCGGCACAGGTATGGTTTTGGCTCTGGAGAGAAAGGAGTGCAAGAATTCATGGTATAACCTTATTTGTACAACCTGATATCTGTTCAGGGAGAGAGGATTGATTTGTGATTGAAATGGAGCAAGAAAGCCTGACTTCTCTTTTTGATCAGACCACACCTTCCTCCACTCTGTCATGAAAGCTTTAGTACTCAGAGTATTGCAGAAATGAAAGCTGAGCATTCGTCTAAGCCTACTCCAAGGCTCAAGGACACCCACCATCCACTGTATGTTTTGAACATACAAATCCTGCTGAGACAAGGCTTTAACCCAAAATTCAGAGCTTGCTCTTACTTTGAAGACTGTCTATGGGCAAAACCAGTTTCCCTTCTACCTGCAAGATGTGAACACTAAAACCAGGGAGACACAAGCCTATGCAGACTTGGGTTTCAGGCGGATCTTCCTGAGGGTCTGTTGACAATTCCTTGGAAGATGTATGCCTATTCATATTGTCTTTAGAAAGGAATTTCAATAGCCTAAGTCTCATGACTAGGCATCAGTCTTCAGAAGCACAATGTAGACATTGTGTGGTACTAGTTACAGCAGGAATTCATACAGGAAGTCTGTGGGTTACAGAAGTCTGTTGATTTGATGTAGTTCATAAGTGCCACTTTCTTCTTCCAATATGGATGTAACCCTGTTTCATAGCCTGGCTGTTGGTAAAATGAGGATACAGCTTACCTATGACATGTGGCAGTAATAATCCTCAACTAAATGATGCTTTCAAAGTGCTTTACGTTCCTTGAAAGGAACGTGTTGTACAAACACAAAATATTTCACTCAAACATTACGTAAAGGTTGCATGTAGAATGCTGTAGAAGTGGGTAACAAATGATTAACAGATGTTATAGCCATGTTAGAGAGATTAATATATTTTAGATGGTTATAAAGTATCTATTGATTTGTTGGACTCTCTAAGGATCTGGAGAAGTAGACTAACCATGGATTAAAATATCAATCATATGTTAAACTCATTTATAAATGTACCCTTACTAAAAAATGTGAATTTACTTTCCATGAGGCTTCATTCATGGGAAAAAAAGGAACAGTGAATCAAACCTATAATTTCACTGTTACATACAAGATGGGAAACATTACTCTTTGCTTTAAGAAGCTTCATTTTGTTGATACAAAAGCATTCTTGTAGTGGAAATTACACACTTTTAAAACCTCTCCTCTCTTACTCTGAAGCTAACTTCGCCCGTGCCTGTGGATTAGACTCTTTGCAATCTTTTCCTGCATAACTGTTAAAGTGAGTTTGTTATATCATTCTCCTTAAAAATTGATGCAGAGCAAAAATAAAGTTTGTATAAAAATGCAAAAACCTAAACCTGAAATTATTCAACCCCCCCAGGGATCTAACACCCATGAAACTAGTAAATAATGTGATAGCAAAGCATCCTTTGTATTCAGTTACTACATTTAATTTCAGTCTTCATCAGCAAGACTTCATGATGCTCCAGTTTAACAATTCCAACTTCAGCACTTCCAACTTTTTACAACTTTAAAGCTGTTCCATACGAATGATTACTCCAGATTTTTAAGTTATTCAGTATTCAGCTTTATCCTTCTGTTCTTTGTTTGTCTACAATTTTTTAAATTTCTAACTTTTTTCGGAAGCATTGTTGAGTGCTTAATGTCTTGTACTAGCCACTGCATTAGACCACGAAGACTTCCTTCGCCTACTCTGATGCAAATCCAGAGTAAGTCAGTAAAGGCACAGGTGGCATAACACAATGATATAGAAAATGTCTATAGGCTCTGACTTCTAAATAACCTTTTAAGAACCAGTTCTGCCTAGTTTTATTCATGGGAATGTGAGTTGTTTCATCGATAATCATTACCACCATAATCTGTCTGTGGGGATACACTCAGTCTATGGTTTAAATCAAATTATCTGCCATCTTGCCTGCTCTTAAGGGTTCATGAAGAGTCCTCCCTGATGCCTTTTCCAGCATGCCAGCATATACAACATCTATGGGTTCTTCTATTTATTAGCCACCAAGACTCTAAGCGTGGAAAGAAATTGGTTCCCGCTGCATGTGTTTCAAGAGTAAAGTCATGGATATTTGAGAAAGAAATGGAAGATTATTAGCCAGTGTAAAACGCCCTGGACTAATCAACAGCTATCCACCCAGTATTATCAAAAACACCACCCGTTCTCCCATGTGTCGTGTGTCAGGCACGACTAAGGACTTGTATATAACCTGAGGTAAACCAGTTTAACTAGCTCCATTCACCTTCTCTTCCATTTAAATTTGTAAACTGTTACTCTTCCATATGTAGCAAACTCTAGTGCAAGGGGTAGTAAACCATACCAGGGAGATCTGAAGACTATACTGATTGACCCATGGTTGCTGCATGCAACAGACCTTCCAAGAGGAATTGGTACACACGGTCCTGCTTGGGTCTATAAGAATCATGGGGTGAAAAGCTTGGATTTATTATTTTTTTTAATCTTTCATTTCCAACAATATGAAACTGCTTTTTGGGTTGGGGGGGGGGGGGGGGGGGGGGGGGGGGGGGGGGGGGGGGGGGGGGGGGGGGGGGGGGGGGGGGGGGGGGGGG
>JAWWES010000094.1:45339131-45349503 GCA_035583135.1 Lophotriccus pileatus
TAGGTTTTACATGGAACCACAGGAACTCTCAGGATAACATTGGCAACACCTGGGCCAAAGGGAAATTCACAGTATAAGCAGACTGTTAGGTTTCTTTCCCTTGGAGTAACAGACTGTGACTCAGTCCATGCAAACTTTTTCTCTACTCATGTTTCTACAGTAAAACGTTTTAGACATCTTTTAGGGCCCAGTTCTCAACAAAGTACTTAAAGACAGAGGAGCAGAAATTCACACCGAACTCCCTTGCAGAAGCTAGAAATGGGAAAAAATGAATTCATGCTTCACAAGAAAAAAACACGAGCTAATTCTGGGGTACAGCTGAGTGCTCTGAATGCTGGCTCTTGTGAGCAGGAGTAAATATTCTGACAAGGAATTGACCTTCCCCAGGCAAAGGCAGCAAACACAAGCCACAACAGAAAACATCTACGATTACAGAATGCTTAAATGAAAGCAAAGTGAGGTTTGCTAGTAACTCACATCTTTGGCATGATGGAGGTCTATGCCTCTTCCCCTCTGGGTCCAGGCTGAATCTTTAACAGGAAACTGTAATACTTTGTCATCTCCATGCTGCAGTGCATGTCTTAGGATTAAGCTATGATTCTGTCCTTCCAGATGTCTCTGTTTCCCTTGCTCTGAGGTAGTAGGCTATTCCTATAAGTGGAGACCTCTGACCCCAGCATTTCCAGGAGGCACAACTGTATTGTCTCTGGTGATACCAGTGTTTCTGGATGCTGGGCTAGTCTGTGTGAGTACAGGGGACCTGGAGAACAAGAAAAAGTGGGCACCCTTTCAGTGACCTTCTGTCACTTCTGTCCTCTTGCTTGGCTGTCTTTGCCCATATACCTCTGGACAGCAGCAGCAGGAGTGGGAAAGTTGGATGTCTCCCCAGTGAACACATCTGTTTTCAAAGGGAAAATTTATTGTTATGTTCTGAAAATCAAGCTGCTTTTTAGGGTTCTTCGAATCAGGCTTCTCCACAATTCATTCCATCTCCTGAAAAAAACCCAACAAACCAGCAAAACAAAAGTACTCATCATATCTGACAAATCTTGGCTGTGGGTTCATCTCTGAAATCCCATGGCCAGAATAAACTGCAAAAAAAAAACACCCTGCACATGTTCACCACCCACACTCATGTAAAAGTTTAAAAAAAAAAAAAAAAAAAAAGGAAATAAACAAAGTTAAAATTGACTGAAAAAAAATCACACACACAGTGAATGTGAACCCAGACAGAAATGTTTAGCATGTTATAAAATACATTCTATTTTTAAGGGAAAAAAAAGGTAGAAACAGAGACACTTCTACAGTAAGTCTAATTCTAGACTGGAAGGCTCAAAATGTGATAGAAGTGAATGACACTCATGAGCTGCTTGGCACCCAAGTATCTTGCCTGTATCATGCATCCTGTTGCTCTCCCATTAAAATGCAGGCAAGAATTAGACCATGAGGCCAGTATGTAGTAAAAGTGAGTATGAGAATAGGTCTCTACCTGGAGCAAAGCAACAATACAGGGAAGACAGTGTTAAGAGGTTTGAAGGAGATCAGTCCACAATGCAGAGTGGGCAGCAGGACAGCAGGGACTGATCATGAGGATAGGACAGCACTGGTGAGCAACTGAAACTGGATTTTGAGACGAAGCTACAAATACAAGTTAGAGATGCAATAAGCTCCAAATGCAAGTTAGCAAAGGACACCTTTCTGTCAGTTGGTTTGGTTTTTTTATTTACACTGGTTTGTAGGTGAAATGGTTGTTCAATCTGATTGTTTGAATTCCATCATTGGTGGAGTTAACTGATTTGGCAGTTAATTTAAAATGCTGCCATGTGACCACTGGAATAAAAATTACTGCCATGACACTCAAAATTTTATTCTTTTTTTAATGCAGAAATGTTATCAGTTATTGATTAAGAAGTAGAAGAGAAAGGAAAGATGAAATTTCAGTAAAAGAAAGATTAAGATATAACAAAAATGTAGAAGTCATATTGAATGGTGGATGTAAGGGCATCCATGTAGATTTATGTGACTTTTTTCCTGACATTTTCTATTTTCGTTACACTTTCATTATATTTTCCTGGCAGAAAATATAGATGTCTAAATAACAGAGGCCAGCTTAGGTTGGTGACAGGAGGAGCATCCTAGGCTGACTAAGAGCACAACATGTTTAGACCTACAGGTAACTCAGGGACAGCATTGTTCCAGTTGGAAGATGTATCAGTGAGGCAGTTTTATTTCTCTGAGGTGGTAATTGCCAAGGGCAGAATGTTTTCCTGAGGCAACTTGGTAGTAGTCAACAGAATTACAGTAGACGTGTTTCTTGCAATAAGAATTTTGAAACCTTTCCTGTTGAGAAGCAACAAAAGTAGAAAAAGTACATGCACTTCAGCAAGTCAAAATAGGTCTGGGGAACACATGACTGATATTGTGAGGGAGAAAAATTAATTTTGAAATACATTATATCCAGACTATATTAACCACTTACAGGAAGCACCTCCATCAGCACAGTAAAGATTATTTTGCTTGTGCAAACTGCTTGCAGTGAGGTGTTTTTTCCCCATGGCCTGAGCTGTCCACCCTCACCATCTCCACATCACACCATGGTACCATATCTACTATGAACCGGAGCAGTGGAGCTCCTCATCAGGTGTCTTAACATCAGGGCCACTCTTCCTTTGTATCTGTGCTTCCCAGCACAGGCACTACACAAGGTAATCCTTTTGATGGCTTTAATCATAAAAGATAACATTCAAGGTGTATAAAAGACTTCTTGTATCTCTCTTGTATCTCTCGCCTGCTGGCTGGAGAAAACAAGTAGTAATGTCCGGGATCTTTGGTATATACACTTCAGTCCGTGATCTTCAGTGTCCAATGGCTATTAAAATTAGATCCTGAATGCATTTTCTACATTGCTTTTCATGAAGAGAAAGAGCCCAGAACCACCTTGGCTATTTCAGAGTACAGTTTCTCAAAAATTAAGAAAGCGAAGGAAACCTATCAGGAATACAAACAGAGCTATCCTGTAGCAACACAGTGATGTGTCTCTAAAAGCCCTGAAGTCTAAAGTTAAATGAAATTATGCTGTTAATATGGTGGAATATTCCTTTCCTCTGAACAGAAGTAATGTGAGGACCTTGCATCCTCTAGGCAGGGTAGTGCTCTCCCTCTTTGCAGGTCCATGAGAAGAAAGTGACTGTTGGAACCCTATTTTTGTATTTGTCATCTTCCCAGGCCCAATACACACCAGTAGAGGAGGAAAGGCAAATACATACATGCAGATATGTCTTTGCAAAATATTCAAGGAGGAGGAGAAGTGGAAATTGGAATGGGATGGCAACGGCATAACAGTTACACCAACAAAGAAACAACAATAAGATTAGGTAGGATCGGGACATGAGCATAATAATACAGTGTTGTGGTCCATCTACTCCACTTACAAGGATTCACTCTACAAGCTTTTTTTCTGCTTCAAAACTGTGTGACTGATCACAATGCAGCTACTGTCCAAGCTCCTTCCCGATTTGGAAAGTGGTAGAGATACAAGCCACAGGAAACTGTTGTCCCATAAAAAGAGTAAGTTTCTTTCAGGTCACATCGCGTTCTTTCATGCAAGCTTAAGATAAGAATAGTTGTAGTATGGCACAAAAAAAAGTCGTTTGAGTCATGTTTCCTGCATCATGGAGATCAGCATTGGAGGCCTAGGGAAAAGTCAAATGGACAAAACATCATCATACAGTGGTAATATCCAGCATGATATTCCAGCTTCCAGATAGCTGCAGCTGACAGGCTTGAGGACCAGAGGTACTCACAAGCTTGAGAGCCAAAGAGCCATTTTCATGTTAGATAATCCTTAATAAATCTCACTGCACTAATTTACCTAACTTCATTTAAGTGAGCTTGCACATGACACAACTTATTCATGTGCTTTCCTCTGGATTACAAGAGTCTCTTTTTTTCTGGGTCATCCTGTATTTGCTGTTGGAAACACAGGCATTTTACTCTGTTTACTTCATGAACACTGATGAAAATACTAGTCCTTACAAGAATAGATATGAAATGAAATTTCATATTTCCATATTATTCAACATGCAAGTATTTGGTAAGCTGTTACATTTATATAGTATTTTTAATTAAATATTCTAGGATTAACAAATGTCCTGAAGCCTTTTATGTACAGCCATCTCAGATATTGCCCAAACCATAATAAACTATTATAAGTTTGGAAATACACAAAAAGATGCTAACTTTTTGAAAGAGTGATTCATAAACAATTTTTTGTATCTTTTGGGAAAACAGGTACTGCATTGTAAATATTTTTTGTAGGAGTATTGTTAAGGAAGAGAAACAACAGTAGTTGTACAGCTGGAACTGAGTTGCTATGTATAATTTTGTTAAAGAACACTGTCAACAATATTTATACTGTGTCCAAATTATGCTAAGTTTTACACATTATTAAGATATTATTATTAGAAGATATTATTATTAAGAAGATACCTATTGTGGTATTTGGCAACTCACTTAAAGCCAAAAAGTCTGGCCGAGCTCTGATGCAGTCTGTGCCTAAGCTCTTAACTGATCACTGTTGCACAACATCGACTCTGCACAGCATGGCTCAACTGGAGCCTTCCTAAAGGTGCCTTTCCCAACCCCTATGCTCCAGCCTGGCTTTGGCTGAGCAGTGGGATGGGATAGGATGGGATGGGATGGGATGGGATGGGATGGGATGGGATGGGATGGGATTTAATGAAGAGAAAATGATTAAGTTCCAAATGCAGTGAGCTATTAACGAGCATTTTAAGTGTAAAGAGTCTCCTGGGAAATTCTCATTTATTGGAGGCACAGTGTCTTGAGAGCATTACACCCTGACTTCAGGATATCTGTTTTTTTGTGCCTGAATTCTGCTTGGATACTCCGCTCTGTCTGTTCCTGTTCAATGGTAAAGAAATTTACAGGTAAATTGAAGAATGCAAATGAATGTATGAAGTATGATACCAGCCCTCACAGCTTAAAGACAACTGTATGCAAATGCACATGCATAAATATTTAAATTCTCACAGGATGTGGTTATGAAATAGCACACACAGAACCAATCTAATCTCCTGTATATGTGCTTACTGTTGTTTACTCTAACTAACTCTTACATTGTAACATTTTATGCATTTTAAAAATGCAGGATAATCCTTGCTTTCATACTTTCTTTTTACTTTCATTTGAATTTTCCTGGTGGAACTTCATATTAAAAAATTAGCTAGTGTCAAGCCAATAATTTTTAATTCAACAGAACTAATTCCTTAGAGTATTCAGTCATATGATTTAGGTTTAGGTAATCCTGCAAGGAGCATGAAGTTGGACTCAATGGTCCTTATGAGTCCCTTCTAACTTGAGATATTCTGTGATTCAATGAAAATTGTACAGGCTGATTTTTTTCCCCTACAAAACATCATAGGAAATTAGATCATCAGAGTTACCATTCCAGAATCATATAATTCAAAAGAACATTTGTTGTCTATCAATCAAGTTATGGATTGAATCCAAAGGAGATTTTAAGAATATCTTTGAACTGTAAACTCCAAGTTTTAGCCCATGTTTCTTAAGAATACCAGGTTTGCGAGACTAGAACTACTGTCAGTTTCTATTTATCTGTCCTATTCACCACTAATAATGTTTCAAATATCAGCAATTTTTATCTAGTCTAACAAAGAATATTAAGTAGTATTACGAAGTTTTTCTGCATCTGGAGAAAACAGCATCCAGATAGAAAAAAACGACACCTTCATGGGGTGCTGGAGGACTGAAAATGGACGGAGCCATCATAAAGGTTTTGTACACCAACAGAGACTGTGGATTCGAGCTCTTTCCCAGCCGTGGTATAACTCAGCCCTCAGGAGACCAGCCCGTTGGAAGTCAGAGAGCAGCTCTCGGTGGCTTGGTGTGAAGACGACAAAAGGGAGGCCGGGCACCTCTCCCCACTGGCATCCACAGATGGGTGGCTCTCCAGCTCCTTTAGCGACAGAAGGTCTCTAACCAGCAGAGCCGTCGCAGTTAGGGACTTTTTCCAGGCTCCGTCTTTTCTCAGGAGCGCACTACGTGCGGATGCTGTTCGCTGCCCACAGGTGGCAGTGAGCCTTCACTGTTCGTCAGAGAGACGAAACTTTCCTCCGAGCCTTGGTGGCGTTTGCGGGCATCGGCGTGACAGCGCAGCTCCTCTCGAAGCCTTGATTCAGATATCCGGGTCCGGCTTTCTGGGAGCTTCTTAGCCGAGGGCTGCCTGTGGTTTTCGGTCCTCTCTGCGAATGCGGCAATATAATCTATGTGATTGGGAAGAGTTTGTAGGCCGGGCAGGATGAGCAAGAACTGCTAAGAAATTCATTCAGATCGTTGAAGTCAGTGTCTATGTAGTTGGAAAAACGAGTTTCAAATGGGAATATGTTTCAGAGATGGGGGTCATTTCATTATCTGTATCTACCTGGACATGCCTGGTGACAAAGTAAGGTAAAGAAAAAGTAAAGCACCTGAGCAAATTCATGAAGATCGGAAAATTGGTTGTGCTATTCAGTATGATAAACGTTGCTAGCAACAAATATAGCTTCCCTTGGATTTTCCGAAGGATAAAATCACAATTGTTTATGTTTAAGAACTTCTCTCTCCCATGTACTTTATCATAACAAAGTTATTTAGGTTTCCTATGAAACAATGGAATATATTTCTGATGTTCAAATAAACATGCTGAGTGCAAGTTTTTAAACCTGCATAGATAAATAGATTAGATAAAGAACAAAAACAATGGTGTTGAGTGGAAAAACAGACATTAAGTAACATTTAGCCAACCCATAAGTTGAAGATATTTCTATACACTATATAGAATCTAGGTAAATGTCTGTCCCCTCATTTTGTGTCCTATAACTTTTTCCCCTTTTTTGTCTCCATCAGTAGCAGCAAACCTCAAAGTGACAAATAACATCAGCAAACTGAAAAAATAAACGTCATTTTTCTCAAACTGATCACTGCCCATATGTGAAATAACTATGTGAGTCTTTCTCTGCTCTCAGACAGCTGTGAACATCTGCCAAGTGACTGGAAACCCGTTGCATATGGTGCCACCTGCATCTTGATACATAGCAACAAGCCAAATTTTGCCATCATGTATGTTTTTGCATCTCCACTGAATCCACGGGGGTTGCATGCATGTAACTGAGAGTTTAATCCCAGTGGAGCTCTGTTACATTGCCCTGTGACTAAGTCTAAGTTCAGTGGACTGCTGTGGAGTCACAGGATGTAACTGTGATTAGACCCACTCTATTGGTAACACTTTAGACAACAAATGCTTTACGAGTCTGGTGCCCTGCCTGCAAAGTTTTCCCTAAAAAAAATGGATGTTCTGACAAACTTGCTGCTAAACATTTCCAGCTTGGTAGACTGATTTTAAGACAAAATTTCAAAGACAGCAGAGGTTTCTACTACTTTCTGAAAAGGCAGGGTTCTTTGAGTCCTCCACTCCATGTCCCTGAGCTGATGTGGAAGCACAGGTTCAGTGGGGAAGACCAGCTCAGGATCTACATCTAGTGGGAAACTAGTCTGGAAATGGAACCTCAGCAGCCATCCAGGCCCCTCCTCTCCAAGGCAGTGGCCAGATTGATTTTCTGAGGGACATTGTATTCACACCCAAACTAAACTGATTCATTATTGGAAGATAAGACTCCTGGTCTGGAATGGCCCTGATCTGGGGCAAGTAGGAGGCTCATAGTAGAGACCTGTCAATGCACCTACAGAAGGTGAACTCCATGTTGTGTCTCACCATCCTCATTACTGCAGTAAACAGGTTTTATTCTCAGGAGAGATACAGGATAGACAATATTCGTATTCTTCAGGAAAACAACTTCCCTCTTAAATAGTCCATATATCAATTTAGGACTTGAATTTAAACTAATTGAGATACTTCAGGGCAAAACATCAAATAGAAATTTGAATTTTTATGCTGTCGAAATAGAACTAATCCTTGGAGCCTTTGTTATTTTGTATAATTTGTACATATGTCACTCTGTTTTGGGCAGAGTCAGTTTCACATGGTCTGCAATTTTATGCAGGAAGAAAATTCACATACAAAGCAAAGCCAGAATTGTCTGGCACACAGCTCCAAAGGACAGATGGTGCCACCTGCACCCTCAAGTAAGAATAGTCCCAGCCAGGTTTGTAGACAATGATCTATTTAAGAGAGAGAGGAGAAAAAAAAATCCATGGGCTCTCTTCCTATCTACATACAGAACACTGACAGCAATAGAATATTGTGAAAATGAAGCATTATTGAGAGCTGCTTTTGCACTGACTCATAGCTTTCAGAAAACATGGAAAAACATATGTTCTCATTGCTATTCAAATTTGTTATTTCTCTCTTGCCAACCAGCTTCTTTTTCAAATATATGTTTGAGCCACAGGTTCTGGGTTTATATAGAAAATACCAAACTCTAGGCCTCCCCTTTGTTGTCCTTCTTTCTCTGACTAAGGTTATTCAACCTTAAAAGTTAGTTTAAGCTGAGCTTTTTGACAGGTTGCTGTTGCAATGAATTTGCAGTTGTGTACTCATCTTGATATCATATTATCTGGTTATTAAAATGAAAGACGCCACAAATTCAGCTTTGAAGACAGCTTTGCAGAGAGGGTTGACATTTCATTTGAACGTACATTTCTGTAATAACCAGTAAGAACAACTGAGAAAAGATAAATAAAGGAGGGAGAAAAAAGGGAAAGCATGTGAATTTTTCTTAATATGAAAAGTATTCTATTTCCAGGAAAAAACATCTCTTTTGTTGGTTCTCACTGGACTCCATTTCCTAGTAAGAAGATGTTTGTGCTGTGTGCTTAAAATTTCATCTGTCCTTTCTGAAAGGATATTTGCGCCCAGATATTCTTTCACTTATTGATTAATCAATTATTCCCAAAAATGTGTGTTTGTATGGGTATACAAATACATGGTTATACATCATAATTAATGCCTAGTAAAAAATTTAAACAGTAGTAAAGGCACTAGCTGACAATGGTTTTTGCTTCTTTTTCAGTGTTGTTAACAGGCAATCTGATGAAATCTTATTTCTTTCTAGAGAGAAGTGAAAAGATAAATAAACTTACAGTTTTAAATCTTTCTATAAGTCTTTCCTTTCTAGATTTTTTCTATCTACTATATGCAAGAAGAATCTATTCCGACCTTGGTATCTCTTCGATGTGCTTGAAAACAGTAGAGTCTACCAGCTCATTCCATCTGTTGTCAGTTGACAAAGGTGAATGTCCCCTAAGTTTCAATATCTTACAGTTTGGAAATAGAATTAATCGTTTGTCTTCTACCAAGAAATAACAGTACAAATTTAATCAGCAATATTGTTATACTGTTAACACCATTATTTTATATCAGGCTGAACAGAAGTGAGTCAGAGCCCTTTTTGTGGTGGTGTTATTCAGTATGTAAGAAAGTAATGCTCAAAGCAATCAGACTATGAAGAAACACATCACCATTTTTTTATAAACCTATAAGGAAGTTTTCTTCCATTTGAAATTAAGGAGGAAGTTTGGATTTGTTTTTAACGTAAATGCCCAGTTTTATCTATTACTAATTAGAATTGTTTGTGGTGGAGAATGTTCAGGTGGAAAAATAAAATTGCCTCCCTCTCAGTGCAGTTAGGTGCCATGGGAATGGACATTCCAGGACATATTTATGTACATCTTTTAGTGCCACAGAACAACACCCGCTCTTGATTTGTTTCAGCTGTATTTTTATTAATAAAATGATAGAAATATTGTTTCAAGACTGACTAAAGCCACAGTAGTGGTTTTATATGCCATCTATGCAATTTAGATAGAGCTGATATGAGGTAAAGTAATATGGATATTTATAGCTACTTTTATTTTCTGTGGTACTTGAGGTTGTCAAATTTTTTTATGCTCCCCTCTTTTTATAATAGGGACCCTGAAATAAGTTTTTAAAATGTATCAGTAGCATATGTGTTTTCATAAACTATATTTCTATTTTACTGTGCAAATACAACATGCAGGATATCCCTTTTTCCAGAAAAATTAGGTTTGATAAACTCAACCGAATTTAATGAAAAGAAATTAATGAGGCCTTTACAGTTTAGTTCAGTGAATGGTTTTAAAAATTTCAAATTAAATAATACATTAAAAATATCTGTCTTGCCATCATTTCTGGAACAAAACAACTGCAACAAAACATAACTAAATCTCTTTTTACATTTCAGTTATAACAAAACCACAAGAGGGTTTTTTAACAAAGAGCAGGTTAAAGACAAGACTGGACAGAGGCTAAACATTGATTTCTACACATATAAGCTTCAGTGGAGTGTTAGTTTTACATTAGTAAGTAAACAATAAG
>JAWWES010000094.1:45362204-45374227 GCA_035583135.1 Lophotriccus pileatus
GCCCAGTCCTTACACACACACACACTCACAGTGAGTTGGTTCCAACCCACATCAGTAATTCAGTGAGATTTGGATCCCGTATCTCACAGTGACCACTTAGGACCATGTTTCTCACTTGAAGAAAGAGAGATCCGACAAGTTCAAAGGAAAATGTGTGTATTTGTCCTATAAAGTGATACCATCTTTTCTAATATTTTAATGCAATCATCTCCAATCTCCTGTTTTTCTAGCTCTCACTGCCCACCAGACGATTATTTCTTATGCTGCTTTGTCTCACAGAACCATCAGTTGATGGCTGTGAATTTCTCTGTAAAGAAAAATACACTGAAAATGCAAAGGAAAATTGTGACTTATGCACCAGCAACAACTAAAAACACTGCTTCACACCATTAGGACACGATGTATTCATTCCTGCATAAGGTCTAGTTTCATGCTGGTTCTGTTTTTCATACAGGTAGTAGTGATAGTAAGTATTTGTTTTGTAAATTCAGAACCAGCTTTAGCAAACTGGAACTGTAGTTCTTCAATGGAAGTTCAGTGTAGCGCATCACCTTGTAGGGAATGCTTGTCATCTCTTTGCTGATTAATGTGTATTGCAAATAAAATTCAAATAATTTGAATACTAAAACATAGTAACCTTTCACAAATGAGTTTTATGAAAAACACTGAAACATAAAATGTCCTATAAATATAATCACACCTTCAAATAAAAGTGCTTAATGTGAAGCCTAAAGCCTGTACAGGAACAAAAAACTGACTCTCCTGTATTTCCATGTCAAGGCAACAGAATTTTCTTTCATTCTTTCCCCATTCACACATGAAGTATAAATTTATTACTTACAATACTTGCACAAATGAGTTTAACTGACGAGATATTTGTTCTTCAGAAAGACCTTTTTCTGTATGGGAAAATGAACATGGATACACACTAAGTGAAGACCTATGATGTCAGTAAGAAATAGCAGTTTGAAGTCACAACACTCTATATCTGGGGTTTTTTTAAAAAGCTGCAGAAGGCTGAAGACAATTTATGACATAGACTGAAATAACAACAGGACAGAGCCTTTTAGATGGTTAGAAAGGAGGCAGAACTTGTAATAAATTTATTCCCTTTAGCTCATCCTACTGTGACCCATGTCATTTTTCCACACACTGTAGCAGGACCTCCCTGCTTAATTAAAGGTCTTCTTAGAGAAACAAGGGTCAAGACCTCCAGGTATCCTCCAAACCTATAATACATCCTCAGCATTGAGATGTGGCAATATAAGGCAAAAAGAATTAATTTCCCATGTATTCCCAGAAAGTGCTCTTATCCATGCGTGTCTTCCCAAACAGGGTATATTGCTGATGGGTTTTTTTGCCCTCAGCACCCATGAAGAGTAGTGGAATGGTGAAAGGGGAACAAGGCAGGGAGTTGGCATGGTCTTCCACCAAGAGTGTAAGCCTGGCCATTGAGAGAGCCAGAAGCCCTACATCCAGACTAGTTGCCTCCAGCTTTCTGCAAGGCAAGAGACTAAATTCCCATCCCCACCACTGGTGCTCCTCAGGATTCAGGGAAGGCCTGCATTACTTTTCCCCACAACTGACTGCACATACGTACACATTCAAATCCCTCTGTAACTTCAGTTTTGTTTCTAAAATATGATTGACAACAATTTCCAGATGCTCAAAACTCCAGCAACTAGGATGGTGGGACTTCATACGTAGCTTTTGGTCCACCTATTGGTTGTTGGTGGAATCTTCCATCATAAACAACAAGTGAGATCTGTTTATTTCTTTTCTGAAGCTGTGGTGATGAGAACGATTTCCATAATTAATTTTAAGTCCAGTCCATTTTTTATTTTTTTTTTAGCAACACAGAAAATTTTAACATGGCGTGTAAACTAGTGAAGAAGAATATAGTCATTCCTATTTTCATTACTGTATTTATCCATAGTCATGAGTTCCCCTCAGCAGACCTTTCTCAAAAATATCTCTCCACCTAAAAAAGGTGCATTAAGTTTCAAGTAGAAGGCCCTTCAGAAAAAGATGTTCATCTTTTTCTCATATACACAGTGCAGGTGATCACCTAGCAAAATAAGTAGAATTTGAAAAGGAGTATGTTTTGACATATTTGTGAGGTAAGAAAGGACCATGTGGTAACCCCCTCCTACCTTTTCCTGTACTTTGTTGAATCATGTCGGACTATAAGGCCATTTTCAGCCCCATTCAGTCTCCTTGCAGCACAGCACAAGTTTGTACAAATCTTCTCCACCTGTCTCGCAAAGATGACAACTACTAACCTAGGGACAGAGTGTGCTTTCCTACTCTAAGCCAATGATAATGTAAACACAAATGGAGATGACAGGACCTTAACGAAGTTTAAATGGGGGACAGCATTCAGTGGCTCAACAAAGGAGAAGTAATGACTACACTGATTATTTTTCTGGGGATTCCTGCCTTTGTATTATGATTCATTTGCATACAGATGTTGTCATAGCTAACTGGGAAACTGATTACTTCAGCACCAGAATTATTGTCACAGTATTTTATATATTTGCAGCTTTGTCACCAACATCAGGCACTTAGTACAGACATTGCCTTTAAATGGAATGACTTTAAATGGGGCAGTAGTGTCTGTGAAGCAACATAAAGAGTAGATTCATTCATTTCTTCAGCCTCGGCTGTTTTTGAACCAATAGTTTCCTCTTTAATTCAAATTTGAAATGTTAGAAGAGATACTCTATAGTCTGTTCCAGCTATAAAATCATATTTTCCTTCTCATTCTGAGTGTCTGCAATTGTTCTCTCATAGCGCTTAACCTTTAAAGTCAAAAGGTCACTTGGAAGCTCTCCAATTTGAAATGTGAACGTCCGTATTTAAAATACAGAAACCCTTCTAAAAGGTTGAAGGTATTTTTATTTGAAAGCCCAGTTTATAATGACTGTTGTCCATCAACCCAGAACTACTTTCTCACCAGGGATCTTTATTGTTTCTTACTTATTACGTGGTATAACAATTCTTTGGTACTCATTTCCTGAAGAAGATTACTTTTCAGTATCAAACTTCACCAACAGGTCTTTTTTGGGCCAAAATCTGCAAATCTGCATTGCAATGAATCAGGGCAGCTTTCCAGGCACTGCCGACTGCAGAGAAAAACCTGATGTCTGTTCTACTGTTCCTTTCTCTGCACATTTACTGCTGATCATGAATGTATGCACTCTGGACTGTACTCATCTAAGAATCAGGGGGTTCTTGCAATGAAACACAAAACCAAGAGAAACCTGACTGGTTTTAAGTTTCATTATAAAATCAAAACTCAGTCTCATTTTATCTGAAACTTTGCTAACGTTCTCAATGTATTTGAAATAAACTGGGTGCTCTTATGACTCAACTTGGCAGATTTATGGTCTCATATTGAAATAGGCATTTGATAAAAAAAGGTGCATCAAAATGAGCTAGAGTTAAGGTGACATTTTTTAGGTGCACCACAGTGCACAGAAGCCCCATTATCAAAGCTAGTTTAACCACTTCCATAAATTTTGCACTGGAGTTTGACAATGAATTGCAAGACTAAAGAAAATGTTAAATGTGGCTTAATTGTATGGTACTGCTCTCAGGTAAGTTTTTCAGACAAGCTGTTGCCACTAACTGGGTAATTTTGCTTTTTGCACTCAGAAATAGTGGTTTAGTTATTATAAAAAAAGTCTGCCTTAGAGGCACATCCAGATATAAAGCATAAAAATTTACACAGTTGGAGCAAAGTGGAAATAAAAAAAAAAAAGAAATCAGGATGTGGACATGCTTGAAAATGCAGCCACTTTTCAACTCATATACCACAGAACAAATAGAGTATTTTTAAATGGTATTAGACAGAGCAATGTGAAATATATCTGAGAGTGTATGATAGTCTGGTTCATTCTGAATCTTGAGAAAAAATATAAAATATCTAGACATGAATTATAAACTTTTGTAAAACAAAGGCCAAGCTTCCTTTGATCCAATGAATATTTATTTATTTATTTATTTATTTATGAGAAATGGAATAGAACAACAAGAAAATAACAGTTTAAGTTTTTTCCTACTTTTTCTCTATAGATCATTGCAGATGAAGCTTTCACAAGCTTGTACAACTTCTTATTTTATTGCTACATATTAAAAAAAATGCTGACAATCAAGGTAGTTAATAGTACTGCAAGTGAGACGTTGTACTTTCTATATTTGGCTTGTAGTGTGCATTTGTGCATCACTGTGAGGACTAGATCTGATGTTACTGTTGGTCCTTTCCTTATTCACATCCTTATATTCATTCTAGATGAACCAATAGACTGATGGTTAGCAGAGTCCATGGATGGGAAGAAAATTGACTTTTACATACATTTTTAAGACTCTAGAATGGGTCATTCTTCCTAGAGGGTCTTCATTAGAGATTGTTTCAAGAGCCTGAGATATAGCTCATCACAAAAATTTTATCAAAACCTGATACATTTCAGTGAAAACTCTCAGCTTACAGTCAATGGGTTTTACTATCAAAATTTTTCAAATTAATTTTCTGTGGAATTCCCAATCCCTTCTCATGTTTCCCCTAAAAAATTACCCAAAGGATCACTGTTGTGTGGTCTATAACTGCATAATCCCAGTAAGAAACTCAGATGAAAAGTAGGATTTGTTCAGACAAAGTTTACTGGAGAAATGGTTTCAAATCTGGCTGTATAGAGGTAAACATTGGTTGCAAAGCATTTGAGTCAGGGTTGTGAGGGTAATCCATATTTTACGACAGGTAAGTGAAAAGATTTCTATCCATTTGGGCATGTAATTAACACAGATTTCATACATTTTTCTCTGTGTTTGATTTTTTTTTTCCTTCTGAAATGATATGCAAGAAATGAACAGGTCTTGACATCTGTACAGTTGTTCATGAGGTCTTCTTTTTCTAAAAGCTAATACATTTATGATGATTCTAATATCTTTCACATAGGACTCAAATCTCAATTGCTTTCTTCATACATCTATAAACAGCCAGTTCTTTGTTAGTTGTTTATTTTTTAGTGCCATCAAAAATGTAGTTTCATTATTACTGTAATATTTTTCTTTGGCATCATATTATAGCCAAATTTTTGAACTGGATTATTTTCATTAACTTAAAGAATTTTTTAACTCAGCAGCCCAGCTTTCCTTAATACCAGGCAACAGATGAAGGGTTGAGAATTCCCAAGTCCCATTGGGAGACTTATGAATGGTTACTATGAAACTCTTGCATGATGTTTAGGAGACCAGAGATATTATTTGTAGAAATATGTCATCTGACAGCTATGCAAAAAGAATGTATTTTCCTGTCCAAGTAATAGTACACCTACTATAACACTGAAGCTGTCTTCAAAACCCTTTCACATCACCTGCAAAAAAATAAAAGAAATTAGAAAAAAACACTTAGATTAATATCTTAGTCAGTGAAGTCATGCATTTAACAGGTCACTGTTGTGTGAAAGTCCTCACTGTCTTCTTCATGCAGGAGATCACACTATCAGGATTGTTCTGTGATGGGCTGTGCTCAACCTAATCTCCAGTGTAACATTGGGCAAAGTTAGTGTTTTGTATCTGTGGTGACATTGCAACGTGTGAAGTAAGGCACACATGGAACACGGTGCATAGCTGTATAATGGAGAAGCAATTGACATCAAATCAAGATGGCCTACCAAATAAAGATGTTATGTACAATTTTGTTGTGCAGAGCAAGGAGAAGAGATGCCTTTTGGAATACATGGGTTCTGGAAAGCTATGGAATAGCTTGGTTTTTCACATTTCAGATGGTCTACCGTATCAAACTGTTTAAACCAATGTTCCCAGGAGAAATTTCTTTTCCGTGAGAAATTAGACATTCTCATCTCTGACTTATTTGACAACTGAGGCTTCCCAACTGTTGAGTTCTTTCCTGGTGCTTAGCTTTTTACTTTGGATACAGCAAATATTCCCTAGCAAGGAAAATCATTGCCCTCCTGACTCCTCTTCCTGTCAACAGGACTTCTGTCAGGTGGGAGCAGTAAGATAGAACTAAGCTGATGTCCCTTTTGCTTAATGCCCTCCTTCACTGGGAAAAATACGTTGCTGGCTTTTACTAATATTGCAGTGAGTTTACCTAACTCAGGTACTCCTGTGACTAATAAAGTTATCTCACAAGTCAGCCTGCCAGATGCTCAGGACAGGCCATAGGGTAACCTGTGAGAGAGCCTTTCTTCTTGCAGTGGCTCATGGGTCCCCATCCATTTATAAACCTCTTACACTATTCAGCAATTTTGCATATGGTGAACATACCTCACTAACCTTGTCATGTCACCTCACAGCCTCTTGTTAACATACGGTCTCCTAAATGTAGATATTCATCTGCTTGACTTCCTTTAAAGCTACTAGTAAAAGAAAAAAGGAAAAAAAAAAAAGCCTAAATATGAAACAGATGTCAAAGTGCACCTTGGGATGGATGTATTACAGAGACAAACCATCATCATGCTCTTCAAGATCACATTCTATAGTTGCTTTATTTTCACCTGGTCATGTGGCCTGCACCTGTGCTGTCATGGTTTTGCAACCAGCTTCAACACAAGAGCTAGGTCAACACAGGTCCAGAAATAGCTTGGGTTTTTTAACATCTCTTGTGAGTTTTTATTTTACTTTTTTTTTTTTTCCTGTGCTGGAGTTTTACCACTCTCAGGGCTTCTCTGTGCTCTTATTGCAGTGGAAAAGAGCATCAGGCTCAATTTTTCCCCCAAATTCTGCACATATAAAGTAAAAAAAGGAAAGGTGAAAATGTATAAATATACTAATAAAGAAGATAAGAGAAGAAATGTCAAAATCAGGCTGACATCCACAGAGTAAGACGGTTAGCTAAAAATTGTCATTAAGTGACATTAACAGGTAGAGTTCAAAAAAACAACACAGAACACACTTGCTCCTTCAGAGGCAGAACTCCTCAAGTGCCTCCTTTCTAAGCCTCAGAGCCTCCAAAAAAATGAACACTAGCTTCTACCAACCTGATTCCCCTAGGCCACTGTTTGACCACTCTATGTGCTAGGGAAAACACAGTGGCATCAGGCCACTGTCTTTGTGGAGACCTGACCTGGCAGACAAGTTCAGAGAACCTCTAAAACTACCTGGTAGTGCAGCAACTAAGTCACACTCCTCTTCCTTAATAAGATGTTGATACTGTGGTAGGTACTGACCCAATCTACAGAGTACATCCTTTGGGAGTAGCTGTGCTATGGCTGAACTGTCTCTCCTTGACAGATGTGGAGGATTACAGGATCCCTGTGCTGGACCTCTCCCCTTGGGTAGCATGGCTGACCTGTGGAAAGGAAGGCAGGACACAGGATGTGGGGAACCGCAAAGAAGTGGGAACATGACAACAGTCAAAGGGCCAGTGGTTCTGTGCTCTCTCTCTGCAGTGGTGTCAGGCTTAGGTACTGGGGCAAAGCTGCTTGGAAAGCAGAATCACCTAAGGCAATGCTCTGTATTGATTTAACATGATTTAAATTCACCAGAATATGAACTATGTTTGGGGTTTTTTCTCCTTGGGACACGTGAATTACTACATTCCTCATCATCCTCACCATGACTCTGGGAGAATCCACCAAAACTGGTGGTTTTGACGTTTTTAAGCTAGTGAAGGTGAGGGTCATTACCATCTGATAACTCCTGACAGGACTGGAGCTCTCCACCAGTTCCAAGTGGAAAGTTCTTTGCATCACAGTGGACACTACTTTCGACTACGATAGTTACCCATCCAAAATACAGTAGCACAGATTCTATATTTCACCACATGCTGAGCATGCAGGCACAGCTCTCCTACTCCTTAGTCTGATGACTATTCAATATGCAAAGGATAGTATAGTTTTTAAGCTAGTTTTTAGTAGTTAAACTTATTTTATAACAGTTAATTTTTAGGGGGTTTTACCCTAAAAAAGTAACCCTAAATTCTGTTTCCTGCACTTAGGATAGTAAGGTACATAAGGTAGATAAGGCATCCACAGAAAGTTCTACTTGAAAGGTCCAACTGGTGCTATGTTCATGATTCCTTGTAATCACAGAATCAACCAAGTGGGAAAAGACCTCTGAAATCATTGAGTCCAACCCATGACCCAACACCACCCTGTCAGTTAGACCATGGCACTAAGTGTCACATCCAGTCTCTTCTTAAATACCTCCAGGGACAGTGACTCCACCACCTCCTTAGGCAGCCGATTCCAATGCCCAATCATTCCCTCTGTGAAGAATTTCTTTCTGATGTCTAGCCTAACATCCCTCCCCCAGCACAGCTTAAAATTGTGCCCGATTGTCCTGCTGCTAGTTACCCGGGAGAAGAGACCAAAGCCCATCTGGCTACAACCTCCTTTCTGGTAGCTGTAGAAAGTGATGAGGTCTCGCCTGAGCATCCTCTTCCTTAGATTAAACAGTCCCAGCTCCCTTAGCCTCGTAGGGCCTGTGCTCCAGTCGCTTAACCAGCCTCGTTGCTCTTCTCTGGACCTGCTCCATCACCTCAACATCCTTCCTGAACTGAGGGGCCCAGAACCGGACACAGCACTCCAGGCGTGGCCTCACCAGCGCTGAGTACAGAGGCAAAATCACTTCCCTGGTCCTGCTGGCCACACTGTTCCTGATCCAGGCCAGGATGCCGTTAGCCTTCTTGGCCACCTGGGCACTCTGCTGGCTCATGTTCAGCCACTGTCAGTCAGTACCCCCAGGTCCCTCTCCTCCTGATCACTCTCTAGCCACTCTGTCCCCAGCCTGTAGCACTGCAGGGGGTTGTTGTGGCCAAAGTGGAGGACTCGGCACTTGGTCTTGTTGAACCTCATCCTATTGGAATCAGCCCATTTATACAGCCTGTTCAGGTCCCTCTGGAGTGCTCTGCTACCCTCCAGCAGATTGACACTCCCCCCAGCTTGGTGTCATCTGCAAATTTGCTAATGATGGACTCAATCCCCTCATCTAAATCATTAATAAAGATATTAAACAGGACTGGGCCCAACACTGATCCCTGAGGGATACCACTAGTGACCAGCTGCCACCTGGATGCAGCCTCGATCACCACTACTCTCTGGGCCTAGCCCTCCAGCTAGTTTTAATGTAGCAAGGCCAGTTGTGAGCCAGCTTCCTTTACTGGGAGTTGCTGTGCACTAAATTAAATGTCAGTTTAAGGTATCTTTACAAAAGCAGTGAGGAACCAAATACAGCACTTCATAAAGAGCTAGGACATATTGAAGTGAGGAAGCTTGTTCATCCAGAAACTAGGATGCAGGTCTGCTGATTTCTATTTGATTAAAACAAAGATGTGTGTGATTTTAAAAAGAGATCATTAACACTGATCTTAGAAAATCAGATCATATGTTCTGTCTCCACTCATAGCAGATCTGGAGAAGTGAGATCTGCAGGCTGACCACTGTGTGCCCACCCTATCAGTCAAGCAGACTTCAGAATTCGAAATGACTTATCTGGAAGAAAGTGTGGCCAAACACTCCCTGCTTTCCTAAATTACTTACCTCTCATACCTGTAAAAGAGGCTGAAGGGGTTTCAGGTTTTTTTAGTCTTTGGTGCAGACCATCAGTAAAGAAACAACTTTTATTTTCCTTGAATCAGATGTTTAGGCTAATGCCAACTTCCAAGGCAATGTGGCTGATTGTCTTGGTTTTTGGCAATTCGGAGAGGCAGAGACTTCAGACAGAAGTCTCATCCCTTGGCTTCAGTAACCCTGGTTTCTCCAGTACAAAGAGACAGAATAAATATGCCTGGATGTAAGTGAAAAAGTAACGCTTTACCAAGAAGAATGCTAATAAAAGTACTGCTAAAGCTGGGTTAAACAGACGAGGAGAAAATTCCCAAGCCCTGCCCACTGGACCAAACAGAGGTGGTGGCCAGCCTCCCCCACCCAGAGAAAAACACATGTGGCCACAGGACAGAGATGAGATGGTTTCCCCTCCATATGGTTCACCCTGCCAATGCCCAGAAAACAGGCAGGAATGTCTGGAGAGTCAGCTCTAGCAGGAAACAGCGGATAACTGGAATTCCATAGTGGCAGACACTTGCATGGTGCTGGAATGAGGATGTGGTGCTCGAACAGGCAGCCAGAGCAGGGCTGTGGATCTCCCAGGCAACGGGAAGGACCCACAAGATACCCTTTGGATCCAGTAATGAGACTTGTCTGTGGCAGTTTCAATGTTCATTGGTCCAAGTGGTAGTTGCAATCCAGATCTGTCAGGACGAGGATGGAAGACCCAGGTGGTGAGGAAAGCCCCAAAACTCAGAGTTATATACTCTGAGGTGGTAACTTCTCAGGTGCCTCCCATGGAGCAGGGAGTTTTACACTGGATGATGTAATATTGTAAGTCATAGAATATTGCAGGAGTCTTTGGCACCTTCTGAGATGTTGCAGCCAAACTTTTATGTCACTGAAGCTGAGTTACTTATGACCCATGATGGCTCTTCAACAAGAGATGAATATCTGCAAAGTGTGAAAGTCTCAGGGAGTTATCACACCTGAGTCATCTGTGTAAGGAAAAAGAAACACTATCCCACCTCAGGGTTTGCCTCTTTCCTTACCTTGTTTAACACCTGGCTTGTAGTCCGAGGTGTTGGATGTGCATGCCTTCAGGCCTTGGCCTGGGTGGCCGCTGCACATTGTTAGCAAAGCAAACTGTTGACTGAACCTTGAGCCACCTGGGTGGCCACTGGAGGTGGTCAAATGTTTGCAGTTCAGTCTCTTTAAAGAAGGCAAAACACCAAAAAGCAAAAAAGGTATATTCTTCCTTCTTTGTATTGTCATTACCATTCTTCAAACAGTAAAACAGTCCACATTTATTTATGTATACAATTTTTCTTAAAAGCCATAGTTGTTGTTTGGTTTTTTTTTTTAATTAAGGGTGTTTCTTTTCCTGAAATTTCATAGTAAGATTTTAAATTAAGAAAGCATCTCATTAGATTCAGATATTTTCCAGTAGTTGTACAGAATAGACAGAATAAGTATGTTCTATTTTCATTTCTGTCCATAAATTTTACACCAAATTTTGGGATGTAGTTCCAAAACTGTTATATACTCTCTACTTAAACTTCAGCAGGACTGAGGTACAAAGTACCTCACAGGGAGCAGATCCAAACTGATAATTTATGGTCAAGTCGAGAAGTTGCTTCATTCATCAGGTATCATTAGCAATGTCTAGGAATTCAGTAAAAGAAAAGGACCTCTTTTACTGATTTGTGTTCTGAGTACTACCCCAGTCTTGTCTATGTACAAAAGGATAAATTCAGGGGTGTATGTAAACCAAGAGACGTTTCTACAAGCATTCAGTGTTATAAGTTACTTAGAGACACTTGAGATAACCAAATTATAATTAAAGAATATATTTATTAGTACTCAATAGAAAACAGAACAGTATACCATGTTGGACGCCCGTCGGGGACACACAGGTCCTACAAAAGGAGCACCCTCCTAAATTAAAATATCCCTTGTGGTACTTTACCAAATTTTGTGTGTCCAATTTTTCTTCTGCCTTTTTTTATTCTGCAGCCGTTTTGTCTCAGGGCCCGCTATCACGACCGCTCTGAACAGAAGGTCTGCCTCCAGAACTGCCAAATTTCAGCAGGATGTATCTTCCTGGCACGCAGGCCCTCCAGCTCAGAGCCACCGGAGAGAAATCCTGGACGAAGTTCCCAAATTATTAGAAGTGAATCCTTCCCTTAGATTTTGGAGATGTCAAAGAATACCTGCAGAATAAAGAAAGATTGCCAGAGATGTTAATTGCAGCGTTGGGTTTCCAGCGCTGGGTGCAGCCCTAGGTCCATTGGGCCCACAAGAGCACACTGGCTGTTTGAAAACCCCGCTTTTTGTACCTTTTTGGTTACATAAGCTGTTACATATTAATTTACTATCGGTAGGGTACCTTAAAAGGTAATTTCTCTGCTTCAGACGGTGTGTTGTTTCTTTTGTTGATTGTCACATACCCTCCCCTGGGCTTGTACAGGGGGATCTTGCATCACCCCTTTGTGTCAGGGGTGAGGAGGT
>JAWWES010000094.1:45384806-45409911 GCA_035583135.1 Lophotriccus pileatus
TCCAAGGCCAGGGATAGAAAGAACAGCCTTGAAACAAAACACTTGGCAGCCTCTCTAGATCTCATTTCCAGTTTTAGAAACCCAATTCTGTTCGCTCCTCTACCTGCACCCAAGCAAATGATCCTCTGGCTCATGAATGCAGAGGTGTGTTTTTAAGCATGTAATTATTGAATTTGGTGTAAACATGGGGATGAATACAAGGTAACTTTGGAAACAGAGACTTTCAAGATAGACCATGCACATTCAAGTACAACTTCCCTTGCCCGTTGCACAGCTGAAACCTCACCAAGAATTTTAAATGCAAACTGATAATCTCTATTCCCTTGAAATTGAGTTCTTATGTTTCACTATTTTTATCCTTTGTTCTTTTTCCTGTGTGAAAATATGAATTGTATAGGAGGCTGATGAGTCAATCTTCAACTATTTCAATCATATTATTATTTTTATTGAACTTTGATATAAGAATTTGAAAATAAATAATTATTGGAAAAATCAAGAGTTTTCCATTATATGCAATGGTTTTCAATATTAGTTTGAAATTTAATTTGTTAAAATTGAACCATTCAGATTTGCAGCATTTTTGAAAACAAATTTACTTAGAAAAAGTATCAATTTAAGGATCCTAGCACTAGCTACGCATTCATAAAATACTGGTCCATCTTTTTTCAGACTGACATGCAAGTCTCCCGGGGCAAATACATTTAAGTTATTCCTGGAGAGAAAGATTTTTTAGAATCAGAGAATCATAGCAGCATAGAATGGTTATGCTTCAAAGACAGAAGATCATCTAGTTCCAATCTCCCTGACGTGGCAGGGATGTCATTCACTAGGTCAGGCTGCTCAGGGCCCCGTTCAACCTGGCCTTGAACATTTCCAGGAATGGGGCATCCACAACCTCTCTGGGTAACCTGTTCTAATACTTCACCACCTTCTGAGTAAAGAATATCTTCCTAAGATCTAACTTAAACATTAAAATCTTTCTGTTTAAAACCATTGCCTCTTGTCCTGTCACTGGGACCCTGTATAAAAAGTCCCTCTCCCTCCCTTTTACAAGTCCAGGTAAAGTACTGGAAGGCTGCAATAAGGTCTCCTTAAAGCCTTCTCTTCTCCAGGCTGAACAACCCCTGCTCTCTCAGCCAGCTTTTGTAGGGGAGCTTCTCCAGCATTCTGATCATCTTTGATCTCATCTCATCTCATTCTTCAGACTCACTCCTCTAGTCTTTCTTCCGTAATTTTTTGCTGGTGCTTGTTCTAATACAGGTGGCTGATTGTACTAGTTTAGTAGGATTCTCTTCTTCTTGATCTTGAACTACCTGTCATGGTTTCACCCCAAGCACCATGCAGCTGCTCACTCACTTCCCCACCAGCAGGATCAGGGAGAGAATTGGAAGAGTAAAAGCTAGAGAACTTGTGGGCTGAGACAAAGACAAGTTAATAGGGAAAGCAAAAGCTGTGCACACAAACAAAGCAAAGCAAGGAATTAATTCACCACTTCCCACGGGCAAGCAGGTGTTCAGCCATCTCTAGAAGGACAGGGCTGCCTTACATATAATGGTGACAAACACCATCACTCCAAACTTTCCCTTCCTTCTTCTTCCCTCCAGCTTTATATACTAAGCATGATGTCATATGGTATGGAATACCCCTTTGGTCAGTTTGGGATCACCTGTCCTGACTGTGTTTCCTCCCATACACTTCCAATTTCCTTGCCAGTGTTTGCAATATGGAAAACAAAAAAGGCCCTGACTTTGTGCAAGCAAAGCTCAGCAATAACAAAAATATCTCTATACCATCAACCCTATGTTCAGCACAAATCCAAAACATAACCCCATACTAGCTATTGTGAAGAAAATTAACTCTGAAACTAGCACACTGCCTATCATAGATTCTTCTCCTTCTGGCTCCAGAGCATCGTAACTGTTTTGTAAGGGCACAATGATAGCACAGGGAAGACTATTCCTCCCACTCCAAGAAGAGATGAGAGCTTATTCTCCCTTGTCTTGTGAATTAGTCAACCCTACCAGCTTGGGGTTGGATGTCAGCTTACCTTCAGCATCCAAGGATTTAAGGCATGACTGGTGCCCTGCCTGTGTGAGAGCATAATACCAGGCATCAAACCGCTGCTCACATTCCTGGATGGGATACTGCCTGTGGAGATCTTCTTGCAGTGCAGCAACCTCTCAAAAAGTTCATCTATCTGGGCACACTTGCACCCCTGGCACTCACCTCTGCTTTCAGGCCCCAGGGAACTTCCAGATTCTGGAGTTCCCTGCAACTGAGAGTTTGTACAGCTCTCTCAGGATTCAGGAGGTCCTTTTGGATGTGGGCATCTACCCAGTGAGTCTGTGGCCTCTCTGTCTGGGTTTCAGTCTTAGCCCAGTGATTCCAATTGGTAGACACAATGGTTTTTGCAAAAAATAGGCTTGTTGACCCTTCAACAGGATAGAGTGGCCCCTTCTCTGTGTCCTTCCTCACTAACTGCTTCACAAACTCTCACTCCACATTTTCTTTCTCAAACAAGTTTTTTAAAAATAAAAAAAGGCTCCTTAACTTTGAGCATGTATCCCAGTCCCTTAGGCTTGAACTGAATTTATGCAGAAGTCTAAATGTGAAAGCACAAACTGCAATACTACTGCAGTATGTAGAATATTCCTTGAATAGGATATTCAATATATAGAATAATCCTTGAACAGGAATGATTTCTGAAACAGAGACCTCACACTGCAACAAATCTGTTGAAGTTAGGAAATATTCTGTTTAGAAGCAGAGAGAACTGGATGAGTAAAACTATGACAGGGTTAAATGTAATTTTGGCTTTCCCCAACTGTGGAATCAAAGATAAGGTGATAGTAATATTTACTCTTCCCATTAAGCAAGGTTTTTTGCTTACCTGATCTTCATTAAAGAATGCCCTAATGTAGGAAATGCATGAAGTGCATGAAGTGCACTCAGTTAATATGAAAGCAATTGTATAACAGAGCTTTAGAAAGAGCAGCAAATGTCCTCAGATGTTATGGACAGGATATGCTACGTTCTTAGAAAACTGAAGCACAGGGAAATTCTGAAAGAGGATACAAAAAAATTGTGGTTATTATGAATTTTAACGCTAGAAAAAGTTGGAAATAAGGAACTTTGTTTTGTCAAATCTTTTGATTTTTTATTATTTACAGGAATAAGTCTGAATTATTTTTGCCACTTGAAAATCACTGGAAGAGTATTTGATTACAGTGTTATTTGTCTCTTGTAATTAATCTAAAAGCTCTTTTAGTGCAACTATAAATTTCATTACCTCTCCATGCCTCTAATTGGTAGGGTCTGTGCATTAGCTTATACTCTTTCAAGAACCAAGTATCATATAATCAGCAGTGCATCTGTCAGCTACTGAGCAAGCACAGCAGTTAATAAATTGAAAAAAAAAAATAAAAGTGGATAAAAACAGGGTCGTGATTAGAGAGAGATTGGGAGGGAAAAAAATACAGTTACCTGGCAGCAGCCACATAATCTAACCCACCTGGAGTCCTGGGAAGAACAAAACCAATCTGTCAAACATGGACAGCTGGTGAAATCTGGTGATTCCCTATTTTTGACTGCTTCCTTTAAGGAGAATGGACTATTTTTCTTTGCAGAATAAATCATTCACATACAAACCAAGCTCTTTATCATATTGTGGGGGAAATTATAGTGAAGAAATGAACAATTATTATGCTTACTGAAGTGCTTAAAGCCAAGATCCTGAATAAGAACAACCTCAAACCTAGCAGAAGTTTAAGACCACATATACATCCATCCTGACCCAAATTATGCTCCTGGCCACCCTGCTTTAGCAGACTGAAATAAAACCCCATCCAAAGACTTTCTGTCTCAGTTCTGGTTCTGAATGTCATGGGTTTGGTCTATCATTACTGAAATGTAGCTGAAAATGACTTACAAATCTTTACTGCTGCCCTTCTCCATCTTTTCTGTTTAATAAGCCACCATAAAATTTTGCTCATTGTACATACAATTCCTCTACATGCAAGAAATTTATTTATGGTTCACTTCTTTAAATCATAAGGAATGGCAAAAATTCAATTAAATTTTACACACATTTATTTAGGGAATAAATTCTCATATTTTATGTCTGGATCATTCTTTATTTAAACAAAAATTCATATTTAAAAACGACCACGGCAACAGGGAAAAATCAACAAGTATAGCTAAAAAGTCTTGTACATGTGGTTTGTTAGTTACATCTTATTTTTTTATTGTTTAGTCTATTTTTTCAAACCAGATAGTAAATAAATCTTCCAAACTGCTGCTTATTTTAGGAAATAATAATTCTTCTGTTATGAAAATTAACATCTCTACTGAGGAATTGGAGCTGGTAGGAATCCAGACTCCTGGTAGTCTTTCTGAAGTCTTTCCCTATTCCCTATGGTTAGTGCTTAAGAAACTCTTCTGGAAGCACAGAAGGTGACTTGAATTAAGCTGGCTGACTTAGCACTGACACAATCCAGAACAGGTCTGCTGTCTGCTTATGCAAGTGAACGGTGCTGGCAGCTCACTGTAAAGGGTGAGCAATAAACAACAATAAGAGGAAAGTCAGGAGCTTCTTACACTGCTCCAGCTAGACTTGAAAGCACATCTCTTCATGTCCTTATTGCATTCAACTGATATTTTTGTGGGTTTTAAGCATGTATAAGAGAATTTGCTAGATCAGGTCCTTAAAGACTCGACATGTGTTCCCTATCTACTTTCATGTAGTCTGAAGACAATATAATTTTCCAGATTCTGTGCTAACCCTTTTTGTAGCTAAAACTGATAATCATCCCAGGTTCCCTTGCTGGGTTTTCTAGTCCCTTAAGCTTCAGTTTAGTAACATTTTGACTGATCAATTGGATAAAAACCCCTTTATTTTTGGTATAAATTCCCATTCCAATAGATAAGGTTTTGGGGCTTAAGTCTACATAACTCTCCTTTGAAAGTCTGATCCAGAGAGTCAAGGAAAAAAAAAAAAAAAACACCAAAAAAAACACCTCAAATCATATTTTCTACTTTGTGGATGTTTTCAATGTTGTGATCTTAAAAGAATATATTGAGTTTAGAACCAAAGAGATGGAAGCAGATGTTACCGTTTCTCTAAAAGAGCTTTCTTGGAAAACAAAATAACTTTTTTAAACCTTTAAGCCCCACAGACTTGACTTAACTAATAGTTTTCATTTTAAAGTCTTAGTGAGACATTAGAGCACTGAACTCTACCTCATTTCACGTTCTCTTCAAAATTATGAGTTTCATGTGATTCCGTCATATAATGCAGCCCAATCAATTAATGTTGAATCAGTTTTAGTTATTCTGTATGTTAAATCATATTTCTGTACTTTAGACTCCAGGCTATTGCCCTATGTTTGCATATTTGCATTGTATCTTTCCACTCCAAGAGAGATTTAGGAGTTGTTATCCTAGACTCACAGTAATTGCAAGAAAATCCAGTTCCATCTGTTTCTGCCAACATATGGAAATTGAATGAGAATATCAACATAAAAAGGCACTTGCTCAATATCGAGTGCATGCCAGCTATTGTGTTTGTTATAGAAACTTGTGGTTGAGCAGGCTGAGAAAAGCCATTAAGCTGCCTGTCTGGTAAGAAATCCGGGTGCTGTTCTTGTTCATGCCAGTCTGTCCTTTGTCAGTTGCCAGATTTTGGCTTAAAACAGCTATTTCCGTCACTTACAGATGATGTGCTGCTGAATGAGATCTAGTTCACCCTATACTACCTCTTCAACAGAAGAGAGATAAAGTTTTATTAGAAAAATGAGCATTAAATCTGGAGAAGGATAAAGAATATGCAGAATGTAACTTCTGCACTGGAAGGAAAAGAAGATTGCTGTTTTATCCAGTATTAAATAACAACTCTTAAATACTTTTCATTTCTAGTCAAGTTATCACATACCCTTGTGAAGTTATAGTAGTTCCAATACACTACCATTATACAGTTTTGCAACAGGGTCAAAAAATACAAACTATATTTAAAACACACATGGGAAGAAATAAATCAGTTGTCTCCCAAGTGACCCAGAATTCCAAACTTCCATCATTATGCATCAATTCAAAACAAGAATTCTCCACCAAAAAACATGTTCACCTGGGGATCAGATCATTTCAGATGCTGCCTCCTGTGCGACTCCCCATTAGACAACTTTGAAGTTTGCTGGGCTTTGCTGTGCAGAAATGTAATAAATTAATAGGGTTTTTCCCTTCCACAAGCTATTCTAAAACTTTTTATATTCTAGGACTTTGGAAATGGAAAGTATGCTCAGGAAAAATTTTGCAACCCTGAAGGATGGGGACTGACAATCTCAAGCAATCAAGTGACGATGACTTAAGCAGTCGTGTCTCTGTAAGTGGACTCTGCTGTCTCTCTGACGAGAGACTGATCATGCAGGCACACACTTCTAATCTATTTTAAACATATATAAAATGAGTTTACTCAGAGTAGCATGAGCTACATGGGTATCTTTCAAGCATTTAATTCAGCTTCTTTTCAGTCCATGTTTCTTCCCTGCCTTTGTATCAGTACTGAGAAGCTTTTTTCCTACCCTTGACATCCAGAAGACAGGACAGGGAGTGTGCTGTTAAACGAAATTTACAGCCTACTTACTTATGCCTTTCTGTTTTTCTAAGACGCTTAATGAAGTGGTTCAAGAAAAATCATGGTAATATGGTGAGAAAGACAAAAGTGACTGTCTTATAAAAGACACCTTTCTTCTCTCCTCCTGTAGATTTGCATATCATCTCCACCAGTTAAGCAACAGAGCTGGTAAATTTGTCTAACCTGTTCCTCTGAGAGAGCAGAGAAGAGCAGAAATGCATGTTGCAGTAGACAGGTGAGTGAATTGGAAGCAGCATTCCAATAGGGTGCCTGTTAGGCACTGCCTAAGCTGGCTCTTCCAGCTCTGTGTTAGTGGAACTTCTGCACACTCCTGTATTGCAATGCCATTCATGCATTCAGCAATCTGAAAGCAGCCTAAGCTGTTTCCATTTTCCTCCCCTACTTTCCTTCCCTTGCTTCTTAATTGTGATTAAAAGCCTGTGGCTTTAAGAACACTTAACTGAAATACAGTTTTCATAGCTCAAGTTACATGCTAAGTAAGTGTTTTATACACCCTGTTTGTGAAAGACTAGACAAGCTCTTTGTAGGAAGGTAAATAATTCCTAAAGCTCAGATCATAATCATCTTCCATCTCTGCTCTGTGATTCTATATAATACCAATTATCAAGTGCTTTATTTTTAACGATTCATGTGGTGTTTGGCTGACAGAAGTGTGTATTCATCACTAGGAACTCAGGAGTTAGGCAAACCTAGCATACTGGATTGCATATCACAGCACAAAGCTGCTTTTAAGATGTTACTGCCTTCCCAAAGAGAAAAAAAGATGTTGGAAGGCCTTAGATTCAAGGAAAATTTAGTATCGCATTATCTGGGTTTCATCTGCTCCCAAGTTCTTACCATTTCCCTTCTCAAATATAGGGGCACTGCAAAGGAGCAAAATTAAAGCTTTTTTTTTTTTCAGAAATCCATCACCTCTTTGAATATTTTAGGCTCAAGGTTTTACCATTGTACAAGCTCCAAAGCTCTAAGCCTCTTCACCATCTTCCCACAGTGTTAGTCACTCTCCAAGGAAAAAAAAAAAAAAAGCATTTTGCTGGCCTTGGTGAGCTTAAAGATGAGAAATACAAACAAAAAAATATTTAAAAACTGTGGGAGAAGAGAAGAAATGATGGTAATGAATTCTGAGCCTTACAGTTCGCCAGAGTTTTTTCTTTTTCTTGTCATATTTAAAAGGGACAAATTATTTCCTTACCTTCCTACAATCCGTAAAAAAGTCACTCCTTCTTGCCTCTCACCAGTGTCAAACTTAACACCTGCACACCCACTCCCTCACCCTTTCTTCTCAAGACTCTCTGTTCCTTCTTTATTTTCCACATGAATGAAGGAGTTAAAAAAGCTGTTGATGGACAAGCAGAAGACATGAACCTTCATAAGAGTCTGCAACAAGTCGCTTTGCTCTCCAATTTGCTCTCCATTTCACTCCAGAGCCTCCATTAGCCTCAGCAAAGCAGCCCCAGCTCAGACCAGCACCTGTCCCATCCCATGTCTGCCACCACAGTGCTTGCCAGCCAGCAGCAGAGGCAACTGGAACCAGCAAAACGCATGACATCTGTGACAAAAAACACATGAGGCTCTGTGAGCTGTACATTTCTCAGTCTCTGGCCAAAGGAGATTGCTTCTATTCTCCAATATCCTTGATGCTGTCAAGTGTGTACAGGCTTGGACACACAGGGAATCCACAAAACATTTTAGATATGTTGTTTCCCTTTGTAAAAGTAAGCAACCTGTGCTATAGCTGGGAAAAGTTGTAAGAGCACAAGAATGAGAGACTGAGAAGCAGAAACAAGGATGCTGGCAACTTCTGATTAGCTTCGTAATATTTAACTTTTTGTTGTGTTGCCTTTTCAGATTTAGCCTGCATGACCTAGCAGCTGTTACACTTGGCTCAGGGCATTTATGACTTTACTTTTGACAAATCTTTAACATTTTCATTTGATTTTTCCCAACTCAGCTTTGTGTCTCAAAATTTGTTTTAAATTTGTTTTAAATTTTGTAGTCTGTCTTTTTTCCCCCTTTCTTACCTTTCTTACAGCTGTAGGCCCTGGTACCCAACAACTGTGGTGTTCCTCTCCTTGGCCAGCAGCCTATTTTGTAACATAAAGACAAAAGAAAGGAGTGCTTTGGGGAGGGAAAGAAAAGTAAGACAACAAAGGAAGAAAGAAAGAAAGAATGAAAGACATGGGAGAGTTCTTTCCCTGGATCTACTCAGAACAAGCTGAAACCTAACTGTACTTATAGCCATATGAAAACTGAAGTACACAGTAGACTAAAAGTATTCAATAAACATTTACTGTGAATGGAGGCATTAGGAAAGGCTTAGGCCCTGCCTGAATTCCCATGAAATTTATAAATATTTCTTTCATTTGTTCTCCATTTACAATTAGTTGCGGTCAAGCTGATCAAAGACAGAAGAGGCCTGTTGCATGTGAACCAGCATCCCTCACAATGACATTCACAAAGCAGAATGAAATATGAAATATCAGGTTTCCACGGATGTATGAACTTGTAAAAAATCTGAAAGAATAGGAGGTTTTTCACACTGAGTAATGTGAAACATTTGGTGCAGATTGTAGGCCTCTGAAGAGGAAAACTGAGAGCCAAAATCCATCAGGCAATAAAACAGAAGCAGGCAAAAGTTAAAACAACAGCCATTCACTGCAATCTATTGATTTAGATATCATGATTGTCCCTGCTATAATACTAGTGGATGCTAGCAGGAGCTTCCACTTAAATCATTATCAGGAACAAACCCCTGCACTACAGACCTGAGAGCAGGCTGGAACAACATTTGCTTCAGGAATATATTTTGTCTGTTCCCCTCACTCCAAAAAAATGGGAGGAAAAACTTGTCACAGATTGTTCACACTGCTCCTAAGCATTTCCAGCCAAACAGGTGCTAAGGTTAATTGGGTAAGTAGCTTGAAGCTTTCAGTTTTCAAACGGACTTTAAGTAAATAAATAACCCCAAGTGGATCCAGGAGGATAGACTTGCACAAAGCCTCTGAGACCCGTGTTACAGCACTTGTGGTTCCTGGTTTTATCTCTTTTGCAGACCTGCACCTTTCGGAGAGCAGAGCCCATTAGCTTTGTGACTAATACAGGGTGCTTTAATTGCTTCCTATGTCTTTCACAGCTGTCAGACCCTAATGGGGTCAGGGTCGGCAGGGAAGGGGCACTTGGAGGGTTTGTATCCCTTCACCTCCTGAAGCGCTCTCAGGTTGGAGAGGGACTTCACCCCAGATGGCATCTGGGAAACTTGTGGCTCTCACAGAAATGAGATGTGTGCCCACTCCACCCCAGTAGTCATTCACCCCACTCAGAATCACCCTTTTTGGCTGCTGAAAAGGGTGCAGATAAGTGGAGACAGTGCCCTTAATGCACTCCCTGACCCAAGAGGCTCTAATTGCTTCTCAAGTTGTGCAAAATTTGTTTATGATATTAACCAGCATCAAACAGCAAGGAAGAATGTAAAAATAAATTGTTTCACATTGTTTTGAGAAAGATTTAGGAGGATTAAAGGTTAACATGAGCCTTCTAGCATAAACAGAGCAGGCACTTCATGCTGTTTATGGTATAAAGCCCATTAAATTTCAGTCTGTACCAGAAAATGTCTAAAGAGAGGTAGTACTAGCTAGGGCAAACAACAGGAGGCATAAACATGCTGGGGATGTCCTTTTCAAGGAAAGACCTTCATAGAAATGGTGTAAGGTGAGTAATTCCAGAAAGGGATTACACAAAACATTTGAGAATACAAACTCTTCACCTTTTTTCCCTCAAACCAAAAATTACGTCTATTCTCAGGTATGATGTTGCAGTGGGTCAGAAAATGTATGGTTCTGCAGTTAATACTTCGGCCAACCCTAAACATGCAGATGTTTTGTGGCCCCAAAAGTTATTAGTTACTACAAAGAGTGTTTGTGTTTTGTGTACGTGTTTTGTTAAACTGACACACTTTGGCTTTTTATATTCAGCCCATCCTCTCAGCACCCACAAGAGCTGGAAACTTACTGTTTTATAAGAAAAGTGAGGGTGTAGTTTAATCACGTTTCCAAGGTCTGAGGCTTTAAGATAAATACCCAGTGCAAGGTGACAAAAAAATCCTTAGAGATGACCCTGGACTGTGACTTGCAAGGTTTGCATTCAGTTCTTCAGGCTAGATAATGCTGTCCTCTGGACAGGCAGCAGTGTCGCCAACTTCAGCTCACCATAGGAAACCCAAAAAATCCTGCTCTATTGTATGTACCTGTCTAGTTCTTGAAATTTGCACAGGGAATCTGGATGGGCTGGATCATGGGCCGAGGTCATCTGTATGAAGTTCAACAAGGCCAAGTTCTGCACTTGGGTGACAACAAGCCCAGGCAGCACTACAGGCTGGGTGCAGAGTGGCTGGAAAGCTGCCCACTGGAAAAGAACCTGGGGGCACTGTTTGACAGATGGCTAAACATTATCCAGCAGTGTGCCCAGGTGGTCAAGGAGACCAGTGGCATCCTGGCCTGTGTCAGCAGGACCAGGGCAGTGATTGTCCCCCTGTACTTGTCACTGGTGAGGCCTCACCTTGAATCCTGTGTTTGGTTCTGGTCCCCTCACACCAAGAAAGACATTGAGGTGAACACCTCACTAATATGTAGTGAATAATTTAAGGATCTATTCACTTGGATTGAAAAATAACAATTTTGAGGGAGCATATAAAGAATTTTCTTTGTCCAAATATGGCATACATTTGCTAAGCTTCAGACTTCATGTATTTTACTTATGCTTTCCAAAAACACAAGCACAAACATGTGGACACAGGAAGTTCACCATCCCTAAGGACCTTTCATGAAAGAGATGTCTGTCTCCAGATTAGCACTAAACAAAATCAGGAGCTAGAGCAAGCACACATTTCTCAGCACAGATGCACATCTTTAGGGTTTTTTTCTTATTTGTTTGCCAGTAACATGCATTACAGAAAATGTTTCTGGTATAAATGCATTGTGCCTTCCCTCAAGGTTGAATCCAACGGCTTTACTTTCAATTAATTTACTGAAGAGAAAAATTAGAGAAGCAGAATAACAGTCAATGAAACGCTGTTCCTACCATAAACCTGAAAGACACATTTTCAGTAAACTAATTGTGATGATCCTAGTGATCCTTGAGATGATCCACAGCACTGGCTGTGGAAATACATGGCTTAGGTTCTACCCATTTTAGTTTTGTCCAGCTAACTGCTCAGCTAAGACTTTACAGAAGAGTTTAAGCACTTCACACAATGTGTAGTGGACTGTATCACAACACTGTGCTATGTGTTCTTCAAAAAAATTCTTCCAAAAAATTGGTTTCCTTTTTTACTGGCTAGCATCTTTCAACATTTGTTTTTGCTCAAATCCATTATAAAATTATATATGTATATATATTTCAGAACCTTTTTTTATGGCAGGATAATACATATAATTCCTTTTATAAGCCTGAGTTATCATGAATCATAAATGTCAATGTCCAAGAGACAAGCAAAAGGTGACAATTCTGCCCTCATTGTTTTCACACACTGCTCCTGCCAAAAGAGAAAAGCAGTAGAGATATGTTGAACTCAGTTAATGTGCACAGACAAGAACTCTTAGGTCATGGATGAACAGCAGACACAAAATAGGCACATCTCCCACCTGCACTGCACATGCACTGTAGCAGTCCCAGCGAGTCCCAGAGTAAAAGACTGTAATCTTTCGCTCCTTTAGAGAAGAGCTCCTCTCTAGTACATAAGTTGCTGACATCAAAATATATTTTGAAGTTGGAAACAGGAATTAAAAACATAGATAATAGGTAGAGAAAAAGAAGGAGAGAAGTAATGACACTAAAAAAGGTGACAATTTTGAAAGTCAGGTATATTTTTACATAATAGATATATATTTTATAAGGTTACAGCATGTTGTTTTCTGTGCACTCATAGCCTGTGGTCTTTGTATGACCCTTCCCTGTCATAGAGTGAGATGGGGGTTTAAATATCCTGAGGACTTTCATTTTTCTGAGCTTGAGAGTAAGATACAACAAGGTTTACAGGCCCTCTTGTCAACAAAACACTCTCCCACAGGCATTTTTTCAGGTGTGGATTACGAGTTTACTTTTCTTTGAGGGGGCCTCTGGTTCACATTGTCTTAACTTGGTCTACCAGAACACATCTGCACTGTAGTTCTGACTGTGAAGAGACAAATACAGAAGATAGTTCCAAGCAAGTTGTTATTTTCACACTTTTCGGTGCATCCCCTTTACTCTCTTGACTCCTTTGAGATTCAGAGCTGATGGTTTCTGCACCAGAGACTGTTGTACAAAGTACGGACATCTTAGATTAGTTGCGTTCAGTCTGTTGTTTCCCAGACTACTGGTTATCCACGACATGTAGCTAAGGAAAGCAAGCTCACATTGTCTACACAGCAACATATATAAATGTATCTGCACCTCCATAAATGTATCTGCACCTCTAGTGAAAATATCCTGGTGGTCCACCAGGCCAGTCAGTTCTTTTACCCAGGAAGAACATCTCAAATGGCACTCGCAGTACAGGGCAGACCCTTGCATAGTAACAAAAATGGCTTTGTTTCCCTCTGCAAATCACAGTAAAGCAGTTGATTGTACTTTACTTGTTTTGCTATTTCTGAAGAATGTCATTAGGATACGTTTTTTAAATTCCTTATTCAGGGTACTGTAAAACAAAAAATTATTTTCTAAATGTTGATTGCCTATTGATAGTACCTTTTGGAAATATGCACTGGCTTCTAGGAGATCTGGGATTAAACTTGACAGGAACACTTTTCCTTTTATGATGAGATCAGAACAGATTCCTGAACAAATCATTACGGCCCTGTTTTCAGAAAACATTACAAATAAGCTTTGTTCATGTTACTGTCATAACGGCTTCCATCAGCATTTCTATTACAATTTTTTTTTCCAGGGTTTTTAACTGACCCAGAACAACTCACTGTGGGTGGGAAGCTGCCATTTCATGGTGTTTGTGCCATGAAGGAACTTGCTTCACCGTTAACTATGAAAATTAGTAGCACAAGCTATTTTGAAGCTGGAAAGAAGGCTGGTTGAAGGCAGTGGTTTCCTAAACCTTATTGTTTAATATACTGAAAATCAAAGGAACATTTTCTTTGGTTTTCAATCAAAGATCAGGTATGAGGAAAAAATGTAAGCAACTACCATAGCTTTCAAAATGACTGTTACAAACTTATATAGCCTTCCCCCACAGTATAATAGGTCAACACGGAAAAAAACTTTCTGTCTAAAGGACTTCAGACTTACATGTGTTACATCTGTGAGTTTCCAGTGGGCCACGCTGTCCCATGAATAACAAAGCAGAAGACACGGGGTCAAGTTCTTAGATGGTGTTATAAACTGGTGTAAAAACACAGTTTGTATGGAGCTCAAACAACACCAGATTGCTTACAGGGTCTGGTCCCTAAAGGAATCAACTGTTCCTTTGTCATCTTGCAGGCACAGCCGAATAACCAGGAAATATTGTTTGAATCTATGTCTGAACTCCTACGATCTGCAAACTTCAATTTCTACTAGTTTCTTTGCAACTCAATGTCGCGTTCTTACTTTCCTATGTCTTCCTCTGCTCCAGCTATTCATCTCACTTCTCTGTCCTGGACTGTTGTAAAAGCAGAATTTTCTCTTATTTTCTCTTTGTACAGCACCTAGCAGAGTAGAGTGCCATTTTTGTTGTATTATAGGTAGTAAGAATCGTAATAATTAATAGAAAGCTCCGCTCCTTCACTCATTCACTTCCATGAGAAAAATACCATCCCTCAAGGCTAAATTCAGCCCACGATAAATCTGCAAAGTATGAGTTTGAATCCAGACTTTCCATATTGTAGCTCATGAAGTTGGCTGCAGGGTTTTGTTCATAGCCCATCTTTATTACTAAAACATTTTTCTGCCTTCCCCTGAAACATCCTCTCTACACCAAACATGATTTCCTGGGATAGTGAGTATAATTCACATTATTGCACATACTTTTTCTGCTTTAATTTTATCTCCAAAAGATACTAAATCTATATTTATTAGATGGAGTTACTTTTCCAGCCTGCAGGCATCAGCCCAGTATCTTGGAAGATGTAACAATGAGGTCTATGATTAAAACCTTTTTTTGAAAACATGAACAAATGATAACCAGTTGTGATAGTTTTCTACATTTTTAAAATATCTAAAAATATGTTCAAATATCCAGAAATGATCCTGTGATTTGATTTATTCACAAGTCCCCTGAAGTGTTTAATAAGTACAATATGGTACAACTAAAATCATGCTTATTACTGCTATTAGCTTGGTAATTCTCCAAGATGAAATCATACTTTTCAGGTTATAAATATACATTTTTATTGTTGATTTTATGCTGCATTTTGAAATATTGCTTCTCTGCTTTCATATTTTCAGTGCTGTATTACAGTACAATAAATCAGCCCAGCAGTAAAGGAATTCTAATTGGTATCAGGTGATTTTTTAAAAAATAGGGAAAAAGCTAAATTTATATCCTTTTGAATGAAGATAAATTCTCTTGAAGCTCTTAAAAAAAAATCAGATGTGTCTAGAATGTATCTGATTTATCTTTTTTTGAAAGTCTAATCAGACAAAAGTATGCACAGTGCACATCAAAGTATATGTACGTGCTCAAAACCACCATAGAAGACACCTCAAGATGTGTAACTCAGCACAGAGAATCTTTACCCTGGTATTTTTTAATTCTTTGTCTATGCTGTTTCAATTTTTCCATCCTACTAATTATGCAAGCTTGAGCTTTTGTTCTGCCTCCTTCTTATCCAAATACTTTATGTTCTTTCAAAAAAACTCCAGTTGCACTGGAGCAATATATTCCTAATGTCTCAGCAGCTTTATAGAGCCAGCTTGATCCTTAAACCATTGATTCTTTCTGTGGTGGACCTGCCTAAAAATGCTCTTTATATCCATCTGTATCTTATCCAATGCAGTAGTCAGTCTAGCAAGTCACAATCAACTATGCATTATGTACTAAGTGCTGGAATTTATCCTGAAAAATAGTGCTCTGTGACTGAGTAAGGAAAACAGCATTAAATCAATAGCCTTGGAGTAAAATGCCAGAGAACATACTGTATGTAGAATACTTCAAAACAACATGACAGACCTCCCTTTTCCCCACAATTGTGCGAAGGAATCCTTAGAAAATGTTGGTTTTCAAGGAAAAAAAATACAGCAATCATAACAAATTATAATGCAGATGTGATACCTCTGTGTTGATTTGGTAGAGATCAAAAAGACAGGATAAGGAAGACATGAGGTAGACTTAGGCAGTACGAACAGAGTCCATGCCATAATTCACGGGTGCCCTGAACCTGGCCTGGAGGCCTGCTCTGGCTCTTCTATTAGTCCTTTTGCAGTCCCTCCAAAAAGGGAAACACTTTATGTTTTTTAAAGCATTTAGAGGGCAGCCTCACAGATTGCTGTGGAATCTTGTATTTTTTCATCTGAGCCTTTGGGCAATGTGGTATATTTTCATGGCCCTTTAAACATTTCTGGTATTTTCCCTTTCCAGACCACAAAGCAGAAACCCCACAATACACCACCTGATGTTTCCAAAGGAAAAGAAATCTGCAGAAGAATTAGTCCTCCTGCTTTCCCATACGTACCTACACTCTTCAACTGAATGGTATTTGGGAGGGAAAGCTATAAAATTAGTGGGATTAATTACTTGTTACTATATGCTGTATGGAGTTAGAGTTTTTTTAATTTTTAAGAGTGACTGAATTGCTCTGTGCACACTAGAAGTGCTAAATAATAGGAAGTTGACAAAGGAGCTCTATCATGAAGGCCAGAAGCAAGATTAAAACTGAAATGGATCCTAATAAAAATCACATTAAGCAGATATTCAGCAGAAAGGCACCTCAGTAAAGTTGGAACAAGCAAAAGACCATATATGCACACCTTGTACAGCTGCTCAGGGTCATATGAAAACCAGATAGAGAGAAAGAGAAAAATAAAGTTGAACACGGATATATTTTGGAATATAAAAGGTAACACACAAAAAGTCACTCTTCATTGGGGTACAAAATTCTACAGCACTAAAGTGACAAAATATTACAATGTAGCTTGAAGATACAATCTAATGCCAACAAGATAGAAAAGATATATTTTTACATCCACTGAGCTTTTCCTCCATGAAAGAGAATGGATCCCTGTTGAAGGACGATGGAAACAATTTGCAGTTCCTCTGCAGTGAATAGAAATATGAGCCTGGCATAGAAAATCAGGCGACAGTGTGAAGGCTCATATTTTTCTGTGTTGCTTAGGTAGCCCACTAATAATCTCTGCTTAATTTTCCAACTGCAGGGGAAGACTGGTGTGAACAGGTTTTGTCTCCTCTTTCCCTTGCACATTGGAGGTCTTCTTCTAAAGAGGATGTCTCTTATCACAGCTCCAATTCCTTTTCCAGATAAGGCCAAGTCTGCTGTTCCTCCCTGTTGCACACTGTAAGCATTTTTCTTCCTATCTTTGGGCTTTCTCTTTTTATATCTCTTAGGTTACTTTCCCATAAAGCCTCTAGATTAGTAACATTTCTCCAAATGTGAAGTTGAGTTGAAGTGTAACACAGAAGGTACGCACGATGCCTGCATTCCCAGACCCCAAAGCACACACTTCTCTGCAAGAGTACCATCCCCATCACTCTGTTCCTTGACATGAGTCCTGTCTCTGTGAAACTTAATGTCCACTGTCAGATAACTCCCATGATTTCATGAATAACTCCCTAGAGTTACTGAAAGGAAAATTGTGCCTGACATTTAATACTTATACAGCCAGAGCTACACATGAGGCAAAGTTAGTCAGACAGCAGAAGAATACATAAATTACAGGCTGTGTGTGTGGGCAAGTCTGATTTTGTCTCATCTGCTGTGAGCCATCTTGTAGTCTAGTATAAGAAGTCTATCTTGGGTTGTAATGGAAGATCCTCTCTATATAAAACATAAAAGGGTGTTGTCTCTATAAAACATAAAAGCGTGTTGGCAACCAGTTTAGTCTAGATGTCTAGCTTTTTAAGGACAGATACTATATTATATAAATTTACATTCTAGCATAGACACCACACTTTAAGAAAAGTCTTCAGAAGAATCATAGTGATATTCAGATAAAAAGTTAATGGGACCATAACGGGCCATTGCTGTGTTTTAGTTTCAGGAAACCTCCTCAACACCTAGAGAGCAGGCAAGAGCTGAAGAAAACAAATATAATCACAATACTATTGACTGAGTATGTCAGCTTGCTAAAAATTTCAAAACAGTCTAAGTAAAGAAGTACCATGATGAAAAGCAACAAGTGCAAGATGACACTGCAACAACCAATGGTTGCAGGAAAGGACCACTCCTTTCCCTTTTCCACTCCTTTTCCACATGACAGAGAGGTTGGGTGTTGTTGAGGGCAGGTTGAGACAGGAGAGGTCTTCTCTATTCCCTCAGATATCTGTCCCCTGGGCTCAGGGTGGCTCTGCAGCAGCACATGGTAGCAGCAGGCAACAAAGAGAGCAAGGCAAGAAGCTAGCCCCGTGACCTAGCAGGCAAGAGCAGTTCTCTCCTCTCTCAAAGACTTCCTTCTTTCTGCACAAAACTTCGTAATGTGGTGATTTTGAATGGGAAAACACAAAACGTGGAGATTTCTTCTGAAATTACAAGCATGGATCTAAGATTGCATAAAGTGCCCAGGCGAGCAGACAGCCTTACTCTTAGGTCACCTTGGATGCACTCCAATGCCTACTGAGGACTGTGGTCTCAATGGACAGGCTGTTGGCAGTACATAGCTGCATTCCCAGCAGAGCTGGAAAGTCACAGAACAATCTATGGCCATTTACAAGCTATTGTGAGAGCATTTATTTATTTTGGATGTATATAAACTCTTGTTGGAACACAAGGCCTATATGGATTCATCTAAATCCTGATCTTTTTGATCTGTAAAACCTTCAGTAAATGAAAAAAATCTATTTCATCTCTTGCTTCAGAACAACATTTATAACCTCAGAACCCATGGCTTAGATTTAATGGTAATCATATAACATCTGTTTAATTTTAAAATTTATATGGAGGCTTTTTTGGAAATCCCTTGGAGTTTTTTGACTTTCTGTCTTCTCTATGCTTGCAGAGGATGTAGAAAATTAATTTCCTGTGTAAAAATACAAGATGACAGAAGGTCCAAGGTTAAACCTATTTACAAAGAAAATCACTGCCAGTGTTTAGAAAATGCTGCTTTTTTTTGAAATATTTGGAGGTGTACCTGGCTTCCCATATCCTTGTGGTATTTAAACATATAAGGCTTTCTGTCCAATAAAATGTAGTGAAAAACCTCCTCTGTATTGATTTTTCCCTGATGAATTGTGAACTGTCTATTCATTTGGTGATCCATTTGTTTTAATAAAGAAGACAAACCTGTAGGAGTTTCTTATTTTCCCACTCCTCTGGCCTCTTGTGAAAAGTATTAGCATGCTGCAGAGGCCAACATTCAATCCAGAGACAAAACCAGATGTCACTGGCTAACATCTACTTTGCTACTTTATAGCCAAGCTAGTTTACAGGAGGGTAGAAATGTGGCTTTCCCTTCCTTGTGAAAAATGAAAGGCAAAGAAAGAAAGAGCTTGGATGTGACAGAAACTGTAGCAAGGGTCTCAGAGCCAGGAAAGCACTGATTCTTATTTCTTATATTTCTACTGATGCACTGAAGTAAATTAGGACACCAATATTTGGTATTATGTAAACGAAGATAATCCAACAGAAGATAATCTTAGTGTTGAAAGAGACCGTGAACTCATCACCTCAGTCCGATTTGGAGGTGGAAGCCATCACGTATTCTTTCATAAAAAGTAGCGTGAAATTGGTCAGGTTCTTAATCATGTTGCAGTGTCCTGCCCATTAGCTTTCAGTACATAGCTTCACCATAAAGAATCATGGAGGCAGCTGGCACCTTCATTCCTCATCTCAGAAAAGAGAGAAAGAACTCAGGAGAGGTCCCTGTTACTAGCAGAGTGACCTGGATTACAGTGAGCAGGAGCAACTCAGCTCTCAAGTAAGGGAGGAAGTATAAAGGAAATGGTACTCAGGCATCTGACAAGCATTGAGTGTGGTGATGCTAGGGCTCCTATGACTCACTGTCTGGTACCCTACCACCATCCTACCCTCCTTCAACCAGTAGGTTTGGGGCTCCCAAAACTTCTGTACCAACCCAGGAGGACAAAGGCCTCTGGCACCAATTCTGCTAGGAACACCTGGAATTTGGACCACTAATGCCAGCTGAGAAAACCTGGGAAAGCTGCTGTCTCTGTACACTAAACAAATAGGAAGCCAAGAAGCAGCAGGAAATATTTCGTGCTCCATTTTGTCTAAACCCCATTTAGAGTGTGTGGTTCCTCTGTTTCCGAACACCTTAGGAGATTCTGAAATTGACTGTTGTCTTTGATGTTGGATATTTTCTTTTCACTATTCCCTTCCCAAAGGAAATTTCTAAACAAGATTTCATCTTAGCTCAGATTAGAAAGGCTTTCAGAAGGTCTGAAATTTCTATGGGACTGCTTAAAAATATCTCTATTGGAAATTACATGACTGCTCATACTGAAATCTGAAACACTGAAACCTGCAAGTAGCCCAGAGGGTGCTTTACCAGAGCACAGGCCACATTTTTATTAGGCACTGGCCATGACTTTGCTCCTTCAGTGACTTGATGAATGTCAAGATACTGACATGTCTTACTGATTTCTATACCAAACACTTAATTTTCAAGCTGAGTTTTCACTAATCTTCCCTTTCCTTCTGAGCTTTGGTAGACTGCATTCTTTCTACCTGAGCCTCACCCATCAGCTTTTGAGTGTGCTGTATACCCAGGAAGGTCACCAGCAACCAAAACAATAACACCTTGGAATCAAATACCCCTACAGTAAAACCAGTGAAGTTTCATTCCGTCAAATAATTATGCAGAGGTTAACAAATACATGACTTTGCTGATGAAATATAAGACAATGCAATACAGTTCACTCGGGCATCACTGTGCTGACCAGGTGTTAAAAATACAGTTAAAATATATTTTTGTTGATAAAAGAAATTTATACAATTTAATGTAAGTAGAATCTGTTGAGTCAAAAGGTGTTAGTTTTACAGTCCTTTTTTCTGAATAGAACCACACTTTAACATGAACTTGGTCTAAATTGTTTGGGTTCTGATCTTCTCTTTTCATTACAGTGTCAGCCTTTAGGGAACACCTAAGATTCTAATAAAGGACCCTGTAGTATTGTATACAATTCAGACTAAGTGTCCAAAACCTAAAGAAATAGCCTTTAACAAGGAAAGCTGGCCGAAGGTAAGATTTGCTACTTTTCTTCTTCCCCATGTCATTTCCCCTTCTTACAGACTCTGGGAACGTGCTTAGCAATTTAGGTTATTACTGACAGCAATAAATCATCTCAGCCTCTGCTATGGCCTGGAAAGAAGAAGAAGTAAAATGTTTTACAGAATAACACCTGGATTAGCTGAATCTTTGATAGGGGACAGCTGATCCACAGGCAAGGATAAGAAAAGTGTAAACACTGGAAAAGGTTTTGCTGCAGAAAAAAAAAAAAAAAAAAAAGAACAAAAAAGACATGTCAATGTAGCTTAAGCTGCAGACTGAGTAATGAAGGAAATCCAAGACTAATAGCACTAATAGAAGTACAGGGCAGATGAGTTAAACCTTTGTATTTAGACTCTACTCCTCGTATCGCTCTTTATCAGTCTGAGGAATCTCACTGTATGTCTCTAGAATTGCTCAATGAAATAGCTCCTTTCTTAACTGAAAAAGTATTGGCAACCATGGAGCATAACAACAGACATGTCCCTGGCTTCACAAAGCATCATTACTTGCTGGTTTGCCCTGTGGTAAATGAGCATTTTAAAGAAGTATTACGGTCTTCCATGAAAAGAATGAAAGAAAATATAAAGATTCCTTCACTATTCCCATAGAATAGAAAACTAGAGGAAAAGGCTGAAACATTGTGTGGGGTTTCTCATCTGGATATCATTAGTTAATATTTTTTTAATATTGTACAGTATCATACATATTGCTGATTGCTACTGTTCCTATTAAGCACAAAATATAATGCAATTTATTTTTTGTCTATCATGTCAACCATTAGAAAACCCTTTTCCAGATGATTTTAGTATGTAGTTAGGGTGGCTGTAAAATAAAATTGTAATTTGCTGGTTTGTGTGTGCAGAGACACTTTAGGTCATGTACTGTATTATATAGCCAATATAATAGGTAAAAAATATAACATTTAACCTAGACATAGAGAGTACAAAAACTGCATTTGAGACTAACACTTAAAAACAGAAAAAGTTCTAAAAAGAAAACCTCTTTTGAGACATCCACAAGGATATAGTGATAAACAGTGATAAAGTGAAAGATCTTGGTAGCAACTTACGGAAATCTGGGTCTGTTAAAAAACACAAAATATTTTACTCTCTTTCCTCATTTACATGCACATCAATGTTGTGTTCAATTGTCTGGACCAACACTCCACACACAGCAAATGCCTAAAGTTTTTCGGGGTCTAAAGTCTAGGTGTTCCTAAGTCTCCAGAGGGTCCCTCCCAACCTGCACTGGAAGCATGAAAAGAATATATGCCCTTCTGCTTTCTCAGAACAAAGCTAAAGTGACTCCAAATTTAGAGAATAAGCAAAAGGATTGCAAGAATATGCCACGGAGACAAATAATTTTCTGTTCAAAACTCCCTGTAGTCATACCATGAAGGAAGGCTCCCAGGAATTTTACTTCCCCCCTCCTCCCAGTTTACTGGGCCCCGTGAAAAAGGTGTATCATATTCACTGAGTGCTAAGTTTCATAATTTGGAATCTGCACAAAATCACGTGATGTGCAGCTTCTACTATGCCACTTGTTGTGAGGGTTCATTGTAGATCCTCTAATGAGCCTGCCATACTCCTTCAGCATGCACAGCATCGTCTTCTCAATCATGCCTTTCAAGAGATTAAGATTCAGTGATGCAATACAGCCCATGACACAAAGCCTCTTTTCAAACATAAAACACCCAATTGTTTTTACAACCTCCAAGATTGCACAATCTTTGCTTTATGTGTCCATGCAATAAATGGCCTAAAAGTTTCATATCCTCCTTGCAATATGGAACTTGACCCTTGAAAATCCCTCATGACAATTCAACTAGTAAAATGGAAATCTTTTCCCAATACCCTAAGGACTCTGGCAAAATATTTGTACTATTTCCATGTATACACACTCCACTACACTGTCCTCCTTGCATATTACAAAATGTAACAACATTTTTGAAGCTATGTATACTCTTCTCTGTCCATAAATTATCTCAGCTGCCTCCAGACTCCTCAGATTAAATTTTTTTCTCCCAGCTCCCTCTGGAAGGAGCTGCATTTCAGAGCATATCTAAAACTTCTCTTCTTAAACCAGCATTCACTGCATGAACGTAAGTGTCAAAAGATGGGAGACACAAAGAAACTGACCTCTGTGAGCACTGGGAAGTGTTCAAATATTTCTGCTTCCAGTGATTCTAGGTCGCTGTTTTACAGCATGGGGCTGATAGCTGGTGGAGCATCAGGGCACAACACTTGGCCTGGGGCAGGAGGCACCTCTGCACAGCTGCCAGCCCTGGCACAGAAAGTCTTAACAATTCAGAAAGGCGTGTTCAACTTAACAGATCAGTAAGTGTATCAACATGCTGGTCCAGTCACCTGAGCTCCCTTGGTAGTCAATGGAAAAAGAGACATCTCTGCTGGGTGAATTACCCAAAGTGTTTTCAGTGACTCCTTTGGAAGGCAGTGAATAACCTTGGGCTACCTACCTCAAACCACCGACAGTAGCAGGTACCCTGGTAAGGACTCACCAAATTGCCACTTTCCCCTACCCACTGTCACCCCCTGCAGTACTGGGACAAAGTCCAGCCCCCACCAGCTTCATGCAAGTGCCTGTGAATATTGTTATTGTCAATACCCTGTGAATACTGTCATTAATACCCTGAAAGCATGACACACCCAGCTACTATGCCAGTAGGGCCATCTATGTATGTGACTGCTTACAACTCCTCGGTAGTTTTGCAGCAGCAGAAGGAAACCCCTGTTTGGACAGTACCCACACTAAAAGGCACAAATCCAGGGAATAGAGTTATGTTAAAAAGTGCTGAGCAGAATCAGAACTGCACACTGTTAGACTTGACTGTCACTTTCAGAGCAATAGCTGTGATAAAAATCCCTCTTCTTGATATTAAGCTGGTAATAAGGAACTGCAAACCCACTGGCCATCTAACCCCATGTCTTCTCTTTGTTGCTGGCCAGCATCAGGTGGTATCTTCTAGCATTGTAAGAAGATTCACTCCTCTCTACGTGTCAGAGGTCTGCCTGAGTTGTCACTCCTAAAAACTCATTTTTAACACCTCTAGTAAGAAGTGAGTAAGAAGAATTCCTTTTAAACCAAAATGCAAACAAAGGCATTAACTTTATTATGCATTTTATGTGTAAAAAATAGAAAAAAGTTGAAAGAGAAATCTGAGTGAAGATCCTATTTCTTTCACCATATAGAAGACCCCAAATAAATGAAAAAGCAACATAAGGCTTTTAGCCATTTTCAGTACACTCCTTTTGGAAGAAAAGATCTAGTAGTCTTATATCACTCTCTTCTCCCTTCATTTCTAAGACATTCACCTAGTCAGTCAGTGTTCATGAGAGATTTGATTTTCCTTAGATAACTGTTTCAGATTGGTGCATGTTGCCTGAGGAGACCTATGCAATAGTTCAGAAAGACCTCAGTGGACCATACAGGGGCTGTTTTAAGGCTTGTCAATCTCTATTATTGATCCATAAACATCAAGTAATTCAGAAGACAAATTCAGATAAATATGCAGATGTCTGACCTGTTCTGTGATATTTGTTCAATTGCTTCTGTATTATAGGAAATCAAAATCAGAGGTTAAGTGTTACAAGAAACATTTTAATGGCAATAACAAAAAAATGCTGGGAAGTCTTGTCTGAAGAGAATGAGTTATAGCCAATAGGAGAGCTTGCTAAGAACAGAGTAGACAGCCATCTGAAAAAAAAAAAAAAAAAAAAAAAAGATGTTGGCATAGGAGTGTTGGGCTGGGACATGGGAGTGAACTAGATGATCTCTTTGAACTCCACTGTCCTGGACTTCTACATGGATCCCATGCCCTACTCCAGTAAAAGCTCTAGTGATGTAGATATTCTAGTGAATGTCCCTACGCTTTCTGCAATCTCTGATTTCAGTGCACATAGTATTCCTCACTGACCACCCCACCGGCCTGAAGACAAGCCCATGTTTTCAAAGTGTTGAAGGCCTCTGTGGTAGCATGTCAGGCATGCATGTGGTCTGAGGGAGAGTGGGGAACTGGCTTCACATTTGATCTGACCTGTGTCAGCCCATCCCGCCAACCCTGTCCCAGTA
>JAWWES010000094.1:45413136-45432222 GCA_035583135.1 Lophotriccus pileatus
CCTGAGACTCCTATCTATCTGTTTTTTTTCTGTGATGCTGTTGTCTTAATATGACTTATTTCTATTAAAAGAAGACGGAGAATTATTAGGACAGAAGGAAAGGAGGAAAATGTTGCTATCTGATTCAGCAAAAAAATATTTGAACTGAAATTAGATGGCAACATGACTCTCAGGGGAGAATTAAATTTGGTGAACAGGAAGGAAGATGGCAAGTGACAAGCACGTGGAGGACTCCAGCCATGGAGGCTCTCCAAGACAGGACTCATGGCATGAATATCTTCCTGCAAGCAAGTATGGATGCCAGACCTACGCTGAGATATACAGAGCAGCAGCTAAGGGAACACTAGAGCTGCTGTGCACTATGTGCAACCTCCTCCCTCATACAAGCCCACTGCTGCCTTCTCACTTATGCTGGACCTGGTTCTGAGACCAAATCAAACTCGTTCTGATGCTAGCCAACCCTGCTCACCAAGAAGTGTCTGGATTTCACTATTACACCTCTAATTTTGAATGGCAATTGTTTAAACAATGGAGCAAGGCAATGTAAATTATGGAGACACAATTTACAGTTTGGTGTTGGAAACAGGGATCTCCCATTGCATATTTCTTCCCAGGCCCTCTCATAAACCTGCTCATGGCCCAAGTTGCTCCTCTACTTGGTTTACCCCTACTTAAAATGCATTTTATATGCGACTAGGAATTCAGATGGACAGAGTGAGGCTTAATTAATGTCAGTCATGCTCTTGAACCATTCAAATGTAAAATACGGAGTGGCTGTAAATTAAAGGTGCAATAACAAATAGCTCCACAATCTTTAGATAGTCCCACTTCTGTAAAGCTACAGGGGAAACGTAGGAGTGATAATAAATACATCATAAACATTAAAGAGTCATAAAAGAGTCACATATAGATCCAATAAAACCTAATATAGAAATTATTCAAACTGTTCTGAAAAGCAAACACCTCCCATTTCTGAAGGCTTTCTCAGTACATCAGTATCTCAGGAAAGAGAGTTGATATTGCAACCATGCTGACTGTTTTATTCAGATTGACACTTTCTTTGAATGTCATTCTGCCATGGTATTTTTGAAAGTCTTTTGAGTAGTCATGTATCAAATTTCATTCTCTTTTATCACTGAAATCGTCCACTGGAATTCTTCAATATTACCTGGTCTGTTTTGAGACCAAAAAGGACTGTGTACATAACAGAAATAGATTGCACCATTTAGAGCTGAAATGGCACTGAGAGAATATTTCCCCTCTCTCTAAGTTATGTTTGCTAGGTTGCAGCTTCAGAATCCCAGTGGTATACTCAGGTTTTGGGATGAGTACATCTTATGTCAAAAAGACTGCATGCCAGGATCCAAATGTCAGAGAAGTCCAAGTTTGGCATTCTAGTAGTATTGCAAAAATGTGTCATTTACTAAAAGTGAACATATCAAGTTCTTAGAAATATTTTTTTCAGTCATCCCAAAAAGGAGGCAGAAAACACACAGATCAGAATGACTTTTCTGTAAGCCCTTGATAACTTTAGAATCATGTGCAAGGCTACTCCATGGAGAGATTTTGCTAAGTTTTCCAGTTTTTCAGCCTTTGCCCTAGGTGCAGTTCAGGAGGGGTGGGAGTACAGGTCTGTCCCAGGCTTCTACCATGCTCAAGGCATGGGAGTTCCAGGCCAGTTCCTCTGTAGAGGCTGGAAAACATCTGGGTTGCTCTTCTTTGTCAGAACTGGGGTGCTGATGAGTGTAGGCTAACACTGGGAACACAAAAGCACATGATCCAGGTCCCTTGCCTATGTTCACCACAAGCCCAGAGGGTCACTGATTTATGGTGAGGGTAAATGCAGAGTTCTTTCGATTCATCCCACTCAGTGACTTGCACAATGCACAAGCTACTGATACCCTCAGAAGTCTCCTTAACCACACACAGTTCACACATAACCATCTCGAACTGTCATTCACATGAATCTTCGTGGGTTTAAAATATTTATGGTATGGCTGAGATTTTAACTTATTTCCAGAAAGGAAATAAGCACTTCTGCTCAGGTGAAATAGAGTTCACAATTGTCAACTATATGCCAAATTAATTCAGAGCTACCATCCTACCAAAGCCCACAGTCTGTCATGACAGAGGAGGCTACAAATCTTAAAGTTTTTCATTTATTTTATGTAAAGGCAGTAATGTGGTAGCCATTTCAGAAACTTCATCGAGTATCAGCTGAGGTGTTTGGGGTGAAATGTACACAAAGCATTTATTATGTCAGAGGAAGAAAGCAACTAAGGTATAGAGGAATGTAATCCTTCTTTAAATATTATTCCTGGGAATACTTTTATCACCAAATGTTCAACTTCAAATTGAATTATATATTTTCATCACAGGTCTACATTCCTGGGGCTAGATTCTAAAATGAAATTGTTTATACAGGAAAAAAATAGTTGATCTAATGGTATGGCAAGGAAAAGATACTTTATTTCTGACTTTTCTCAGTACATCCTCCCCCAAACCAACCCCCCATAGCTGACACACAAAGCCCTTTTCAGTTTGGTGCATTAAAGGTAGCCCATGCAATGGTTTACCAGCATAACACAAATAAGGAAGCCGGTGCTGGCAGATATGGTGTACAGCATAGTTTCTACCAGGGAATCAAAATAATCTAGTCATGTTCTATGTGAAGCATATACCAGTTTACACTGTCATCATTAAAGGCATCCTGGTTTCCAAAATAAAACAATGGCACATGAGAGACATGACAGACATGGCCCCGTTGGGCCATGAACTTCCCCCAAAACTTTTGCTTCTCATGTATCTCTCCATGCCCTCACTTCCTCATGTGCAAAAAGAAGGTAGTGGAGTAAAGGAGTTACAGGTGATAAATGGAAAGAAGCTGCTTGCAAAATGGGGTTTTCTTTGGCAGGTCTGTTGGGAGCCAAGGAGTTCAAGAGTCCGCACGTGAGTGGTCAAAAAATGCACTTCTCTAAATGTGCTGTGGAGCAGCTGCTGCAAACAGTACCTCCTGATTCCAGTCATAGTGCCAGGACATGGAGCACACAAAGCAGCTGAAGAAACTAAGCATATTTTATTGATAATTCAAGAGCAAACCTTATTTTCAGTTATAGAAGTACCATTTCTTCATAAACAACATGGTCAAAACCACCAATTCTTTCTAAAGCTGAACAGTGCCTCAGACAGCCCCTCACTGCACCAAAAGTATTTCAGAGGCGTTGTTCTTACCTAAGCTAGAGCCTTGAGTGTTTAAGCAATTCTCAGACATGGTTTCTATGAAAATATCATTTATTTTGCCACTTCCAGCAAGTCCAAGTGTTCACTGTGGCCATATACTGCAGCTAGGGGTTCCTTCCAGTCCACAGTTCTGTTGGCTTCCATGAGGCGACGCATGATTTGAGCCAAGTCTTCTGCATGTTTTAAAAATGCGCATGTTTAACGGGGTGGGGGGGTTTATGGCAGGCTGTGAATGCTGTAAACTTAGTACATTAGAAACAAAAATAGAACTAAACCAAAACTCCAGATTTGTTCCAAACCTCACAGCAGGAGCCTTCCCATGTTACCATCTGGGGCAAAAAACCAACCGCTTATTTGTACACACTTTTGAACTTTCAAAATGCTCATTAAAAAACCTGAATCCAAACTTTGCAGCTCACATCCATGTCAAATCAGACAAAGTCTGGGCACATTAAAGAGAACAGCTCTGCATCATTACTCACCCTGATTTCCTTAGACGGTTTGTAGGATTGCAATGCAGGAAATTCACTGTAATTTTTTCAGTGATTTTTTTCCTCCCAGCAAAATACATCTTATGAGCCATTTCTGTAGTTTATTGCTTTTGCAGAGTATTCCAAAAAAGGAAAACTTTTACAAGACAGTACAAAAAGTCTGTCGTGTAATTTAGTTGCAAACTTACTATTGCCAAAGTATTCTAATGTCATATAAAGCCATACCTATAAAATAATTTTGAATGCTAGCAGGATTCTGCAGAACTAATTAGCAAATCTAATTAAGATCTAACATATTCTATGATTTTTTTCACACTGAAAGTTAGTGATCTTGGAGATGAACGAATCTGAAAAAAAATTACAAATAACCTTATGGTATTTTAAATTGTGTGAGAAATTCTTAGGAAAACTCATCACACATAATTTCTGATGTAGTGAGTTAAATGAACAAGTGTGTTTGTTTACTTTGACAGGAGAAAGAAAACAATTGAAATATTTAAATATTATTCCTTGCAGTACTTTTATCGTTAAATATTCAGCTTCAAATTGAACTATGTATTTTCATCACATGTCCAAATTCCTGGGACTTGGTTCTAAAATTAAATTGTTTATACAGACTGAAAATAATTTATAGCATGACAGAGAAACATTCGGGGTTGTGTTTCTAACTTTTCTCCCCCTAACCTCTCTGAGTCAGCCTTTTACAGCCTGCATATAAAGTGTTATGCAGTGTGGTGCAAATGCAAAGTAGCACACATACTGCATATCAACACAAGTGATGAATTAATTTCCTTTTTACAAATAAATGATTTCTTGTAAAGTGTGGATTTATGTTTGCTGTGGGTCTCAGTCAGAAATTTGGGGGAACCTCATTTGAATTTCAAGGGGAAATATTGGATGTTAAGTCACAAATGTGCTTAAAAATCAGTTCTGTGGTGGCTAAAAAAGTCTGCATCTTCAAAGAAAGAAACTCCTTGCTATCCCCCTGTTCTAGTCTGCAAATGTTCTGCACTCTTTGGAGAATGGTCCTACCCAGGACAGATCACAGCTTTAGAAGTCAATAAGAAGCCAAATCTGGATGTACCAGACAAGTATTTCTCCAGAGTGTTCAAAAAAAGAATGCAATATTACCACTGAGAGAAAAATCTGAATTCCAGCTGTTACACCTGAGCCCTTTGCATACATTACCCTGTTTCCCCACACATTACAGTGTTTAATTTCCCTTTCCCCAAGGCCCTACCCCTTGTCTCATTTGCTTCACTGCAGGCAGTTAGGGCTCAGTCTGAAACCTGTCACTGGGTACCCAGAAGGAGTCTCACAGATCATTACTGATTTGCTTAGATCTCAGCATTTTTACTGTCTCATCCCATTAGGACCTTATGGCCAAAAAGACACTTGAGCTGGCACAAATTCAATGTATGCATCAGATGGCAAGCAGATAGTATCCACCAGTGAAAGTCACAGATACTGGTTCTTCTCCTCCGCATGCATCTGTCTGCATGGAGTGAGAGCAGTGTCATATGCAGTGGCCAGCTGGAACAGCTCTACAGAAGGCTCTTCACAGATGATCTGGAATTAGAAATCCAGAATGAATTGTCTGGGAATATTTGGTTGGTTCATGAGTATGTGTGCACAGTTAGAAAGTCACAGACAATACAGACGGAGAAGGATTAGCTGAAGGATCTTGAGAATGATTCTTCGCTTTGAAAAGATAATTTTTTGTCTTGAGGCTGACATCTACAGTGTTTGCAGCATGAGTTAGCTGACAGGGAAAGAAGAGCTGTTCGGTGGTCCTTGAAGGACAGTTAAATTATACCTCTGTGGTGCTACACGCTCTTGCATAGAGACAGGCAGGAGAGGGTATAGCAGGTAAGGTAAGGTAAGCTGAGGAAGGGAAGCAGTGCTGCAGGTGTGCATACCTATTAACAGGACAATTTCTGTCAAAACCCCTCTACTTATGCTCTACCCAGGATCAAGCAGTTTGACTCAATTTATTGTGATTCCTTGGACAAAATGTTCTGAGTACTTGTATGATTTGCAGCTACCCAGAGGACCAGACATTTGCTTCCCCTGCAAGAGATTGGAGAGAACTTGTTGAGTTCATGGAGTGGAACTTCGGGATTAATTTCTTACCCAAAATTCTGGTTTGTTCTCCCAGGAACTGCTCCACAAATCTAAGCTAAGTGAGGTAAGTGGGAGAAATTAGACAGTTTGCTGCTAAACCTCATTAAAATGCTGGCATAGCAAATATAGAGTAAAAATACCAGGTGCCCTGTGTCACCGTCACAATAGCACGTGCAACCTGATAGAGATAACACTTCGTCTTTCAAAATGATTCTTATGTTTTTACTTAGTGTTCTGATATCATCTCCCACAGTGGAAAGAGGACAGATGGTAAAACCCCATTCAGTGCTCCCCTCTTCTCAGACTCTTGTGTCACTTCTGATCTTGAGTCCCCACTGAACACAGTAAATTGAATAAAAGTCACAGGCAATTCTGAAATGCTGCAGAGATACTACTTTAAATGAGGGATAAACTCTACAAAAATCTCAACAAATTATACTGAAAAACAAGTGAAAATATTTGAGAATTCAAAGAAAAGAAGGAAAGAATTGAAAATGTGGCTTCAATGGCATAGTCTTCTAAAACACATTCAGGGATTACAGGAAAAATTCCATCCACTGAGGTTCAGAGTCTATTTCTGAACTAAAACTCAGTGTTTCTCTTGGAGAGAAAATGAAGGTATAATTTTTTACTAATTAAGTGTTTCCACTGCTATTAGAAGGACTAGAGAAGTGAAAAGGGAAGAGGAGAGCTTGTTACATGCAGTATTTCCCAAGAAGTCAGCCCTTTTCCCTAAGGAATGGCCAAAACTTTGCAACTGTCACACTGACTTCTTCAAGAGCTCCCTCCACTTCCACAATTCTTGTGCCTTGTTCTACTGATTTTGCCTGGCCACTCAAGAAAAATGAAGGGGTAAAAGTTGTTGGTTTGGTTGTAGAATATATCTTTTTTGTACATCAAATAAAAGACATGGAACAAATTGTTCTTAAGACATTGTGAATTTTCTCGTGCTTTTTCCATTATCATTTTTATAGCTGAGACTTCAGTGAGGATTCACAGTGAGTCATTTTATGAGGCAGCTCTGTACCATCTGCACTAAAGAGTTTCCTATCACTCTAGACATTACGTATCTCCTTATGGCAGCCTGGACACTGTAGGGAAATTGCCAAGCCAGGTCACATGCCAGTGGGCCATCATTCATCCAAAAGAAGGCGGGGAAAATCTGCTTACAATTAGGTTCAACCCTTGATTCTGGACAACATGTCCCTGTGGCTGCAGATTCTTTCCTGCCAGCACCCTACAGGGCTCAGAGGGAGTCCTAGGATGGTCTGTTCCTGACCAGAGAGAAGAGGTCCTGGCCTCTCTGTTTCCTTCCCACACTTTTTTCAATCTTCCTCTCTTTTTTGTCAGCCACAATATGTTTTTGCATTGTGTCATGCTGGCAATAAGCACAGCTGCTGTTCTGAAGGTTTACAAAAGAAATATAGATAAATGCCAAAATACTGGAGTTTTTAATGAAAAAAATCTAAAACTTCAGGGAGACAAAAAAATCAATTTATAAAATACGTTAGTCTGAGGCTCTAATTTTCAGATGGAAAAACTTTACTGAGAATACTATGTGTAGAAGAGAGCCAGAAAAATAATGTAAATGGGGCTGCTGCATTAAGCACAGAGCTCTGTTTAACATTAGGAAAAATGCATTCAAATACCTTCAAGTGCAACCTTTCTCTTGCAGCATTATCTGGTTAAAACAAAGGAGCTCTTGAATGGTAGATTCCAGCCTAGCAGCAGATCATGTGTGGTTCAGGGAGTTTTTCTCCAGCAAGATCAAAAAGTTTGATCTTAAAAGATGGTCTGAAAATTATTATCAGGAAAAAAATGTCAATTCAGGAAATACAGCAAACCATTGGGAATTCCCTTCCCCTTTTCTTTACTAGCCCTCATTTGAATACATCTTTGCCACTTACTCTTGGCAATTTCAGTCACAGATATTCGAGTGTTGGGAGTGTTCACAGTGTCTTCTGCAGGAGATGGAGTGTGAGACAATGAGTGGTTGCACTTGGGTCTACTCAGGAAACGCTCTTAGATCACTTTTAATGCAAAACTTCTCTTAAATGAGCAATTTTTATTTTAGCCCCCTGTCCATTCTTTATTTGGGCATGTCTCAGTGCACCTAAAATCAATGTGGCTGGGAATGCAAACCACAGCAGTTTTCACCCCTCTCTATAGAATTACATCAATGAATCTGTGAGTTTTCAGTCCAACAGGTGTTTTCTGCAAATCTCAGGGCTGTTGCCGATAAGACCTCAGAAATGAGACACACTTCACCTCTGTCAGACAGGCCTAAACAAACAGGTTTTCACTGTAAAATAGTTATTTTCATGATCACTGGCAAGACTTTTATTTACAGAGTAACAGAAAGAGGTTCAGCTGAGGAGGGGAAAGTAGCTTACCAGAAACTAAGTACCATCACCTCCAAACCTCGAGCTGACTGATCTTTTCTAGTGAGATCTCTTCTTGGAAAGGACTCTTAGAAAACTGTACTGTGTCTGCACTACTGGTGGTGGCATCAAAAGCAGCAGTACCACCTTAGTAAAGAAAAATGTGAGACTTTATACTCAAAGGCACCTGAATTCACAGAAGGTTCTGCTTTATAACTTGTGTGAATTTCCCAGAACTGAAGGCAAAAAGAATGCTTGTTCATGTTTGTTTGCATATCACGGTACATTTTCATAAGTGCAGGAGAGTGAACGTTGTGGGAGTGAGGCAATGGGTTTAGGAATGCTTTCATTATTGTGGTCTTGAGGACAAAGTGAAGCAGTCTGAGATTCAAGGTATTTTGGTGTCTGTGAAAAGTTTGCGTTCCAGCTGTTTTGTTCTTTAAGGAAAAAAAATACTGAAATAACTTAGTCTGGAAGAACACATGCATGTGGCTGGAGGGATTCATTGCAGTTTCTGAGCATGGTTATGTCTGATCCAGCTAGAAAAAGAAAGAAACAGTTTCTCTGTTACCTGCAAGCTGCTACATAACTTGGTTGTCTGGGGAACACAGAAAGGCTCAACACTTTGTTTTACATTCGCTTCCAAGCATGTGCTGCTGGGTTACAGCCTTTTTTTAAAAAGGCTCGTACAGCACTGCCTCTTGGATCATCTGAACTCTGCTATGTCAGCATATATACAAAACGATCTGCTGAGACTGCTGCGTTCAGCATCTTGCCCTGAAAAGCACTCACTGTGGCCAGCACTGCTCATAGCTCACTCACTAGCTGGCCAGTCAACAGTGGGAAGAATGGTGCTGGCCTCTACCACAGGGTCAGCTTTACCTGTGGGATCATGGGATAATTGACAAAATCTGGAGGATCACAGGACCTCTGTGGCCTGAGCTAGAGTTGCCACAATTACTTGGCTCATTAGCTCTCTCCCCAAATTTTGCAGGCAGAAGAAACACCCTGCAACCAAATCACAGATTGGTGCCAACACCAGCTAGCTGGTTTAGCAGACCAAGATCAAAAATTGTGGTGCACCACAAGACTTGTCATCTCTGAATCCACCCAACATACCTGCCAGGAAACAAGTCATAGAATTACAGAATCATAGAATAACCTGAGTTCAAAGGACCCACAAGGATCATCAAGTCCAACTCCTGACCCTGCACAGGACTACCCCCAAGAATCACACCATGTGTGTAAGAGCACTGTCCAAATACCTCTAGCACTCTGCCAGGCTTGATGCTCTGACCACACCCCTGGGGAGCCTGTTCCAGTGCCCAAACACTCTCTGGGTGAAGAACCTTTTCCTGATATACAGCTTGAACTACCCCAACACATTCCCTCAGGTCCTGTCACTTATCAGAGAGAAGAGATCAGTGCCTGCCCATTTTCTTCCCCTCACAAGGAAGTTGTAGACTGCTGTGAGACTCCCCTGAGTCTCTTCTTTTCCAGGTTGAACAAGTCAAGTGACCTCAGCTGCTCCTCATATGGCTTCCCCTCACAAGTGAACAAGAAGGCTGGGCTAATAGTATAAACTGTCAAATGGAGGACAAAAGATTGACAGGACTGTGAAAGAGGAGAGTAGAGTAACTTTACAAGAAAAAGCAAACTGCAGAAAGCATTAAAAATGCAAGAGAAGAAAAAGAAGACAGGAAGTAAATATAGTGAAATAAAAACATCAAAGAAGAGAAAGGCATATAGAAAGAAAAGGTAGTAGGAAAAGGAAGTTTATATTTAATTATATTTGTATCTGGTGTACAGTAAATGGCACTTTAGATTTGATGCTGCCATTATCTCTTTTTCTAATATTGATTGTTGACCTGAGGAAATCCCTAGTAACAGGTCTCCCTTGTAACATAACTCCCTTGTATTTTGTGCTTGTCCCAGTGAGCATCTAGAAGAGCTGTCTGGGTTTTTAACAAGACAAGCCAATGATTTACAGTCTAGATTAATTTTTACGAAGAAAGCAGAGAGGAGTAAAATGCTTTGACAGCTGCTATCAGGTGAAGCTGGTCTTCTCCGATGAGCTTAGTTGGGTCAAGGCAAGGCCAAGAGACTATAAGGACTAGAATAAGATGGAATGGGAAAAAAACTAAAAAGGCATTGTTTTCTGCTTGCTGAGGTTCTGAAATAATCTTTATGGTAGGCTGCATGGATGGGAGGAGCATGACAGCTACAGCAACTAGAGTCTTGTCCAATAAGAACTTTACTCAGTGAAGGTCTAGTCACAACTGGGGCACATGTCATTTCTCTGTAAGTCTTGCCTTTACTAGCCACATATTTTACAGAAGCAGCTGCAGAAAGCTGGACAGGCTTTCATCTACTATTGTCAGTTTCTGGCAAACTTAAATCTTTGTGTACGTGTACTTCTGCTCTTCATTTTTCAGGTGATATTTCAAGACTGCTTTTCTTTGAACAGTTAGAACAGTAAGCTGAAAGAAAAAAGAAAGAGAAAGTGCAAAAAATTAGGCAGAAATGTCATATTAAAACCAGTAGTTCACAAAATAACTCTAGTTGAGCCAAATCCTTTTTTTAATCCCAAATCGGCTCATTCATCTCTAAGATTAATAATATGGGGAGAGGAAGCCAACAGGAGAAACTATTCTATTGTGAATACCTCAAAGTAGCAGAATAAGACAACTTTTCTGCAAAAACCCAACATGAACAAAGATTATACTTTGCATGTGTTCTGCTGTAATACCCCCCAGAATCAGACCTATCTCTTTCACTGTGCTAAGTTCTTGTCTGGTCTTCCTGTGGCCATCCGTCTTCCCTTCCTCTCACTTTGCATGTGCTGAAAGACCCTCATTAGACCAAGCTGCCATGTAAACTCAAGTATAAAGAACGTATTTACAAAGTGGTCCTGTCTAAACTCGACGAGTGCTTCAACTCTTGACTTTTACAAGAATTTAAGAGGTGTTGCCTGACATCTTTTCCACAATCAGTGCATTACTTTTGAACACATTGTACCTTTGGGGTAGAATATGGGAGATCCCACAAAGAAACATAACAGGGGATCTGTGGCTTCTAGTTTAATAATTGCTCAACAACTGAACTAAAATTACCACAGCTCAGGGAGATAATAATAAACAGAGCTGCCATCAGATTAAGTAAGGCACTTACCATATGTCTGCACTTGTTTCACATGCACATGTAAGCGGAGGGAGAGAAGCAGGGAACATTCACATGAGGTGATAAATACCAGCCCCTGGGGGTTCTTGGAAAACAAATGGGATAATTATGGAGAATGTAAGTAGCATTATTATGATTATTTATTATTAAAAGTCATGCAGTAAGAAAAAGCAGCATCAGATGATTATGGTTATGTACATACAGAAATTTCAGCATTTAATGTAAAAAATTCCCTCATGTCAAACCAATAATCACCCTTTCAAAATGATGCCGTAGAGAGTCATATATATGGAGTGTTGAATATAAATCTTTGATTCCCTGTTGTAATGTGAAAAATGTCACCTCTCCCATGAGGGCTGCTGCTGCAAGATTTTGTGGCAGCTGAAAAGCATACATTGTACTGCCCCCGCCTTCTCCTTCCCCTTTCCTTATAGTTTCTCATAATCTCTCTTGATAAATGTCTTCAGAAAAATATTTTATGAGGTGCTTACCTATAATAATATATCTTTCAAGGCCACGTACACAATGAGGCCTTAAACACTAACCACACACAAGAAACACTGTTCATTTGGTCCAGCATGTAGATGCGAGGAAAAAGAAACCCATCAGTGTTAAGTCAGAGCCAAGGTGGAACCTATTAACAGTTTGTTGTGACTTGATGCTATTCACCTGCTACAGGAGAGGGAGAAGCCCCTCACAGAAGATGGCCTTTTGTTGAAATGGCTGAGTATGCCTCAAGATATGGATCTGAAAACACCACATTTGTGAACAAAGACATGGGACAGCTTCCATATGAAGGAAAACTAAATATGCTCAGAGTCCTAGGTGAGAAGGAGGGAATGCTCAAGGAATGAGACCTACCCTACCCAGGTCCAATTATAAATATCAGGAATGGTTAGAAGAAATCATTGAGTAACAATTATTCTTTTGTTGTTGTTGTTGTTTTTTCCATAGCACAGGCTTACAGGAAACAAAGTCAAGTGTTTTTTCAGTTGGGACATGACTATGCTGTAGAGTTCATTGTCATGAGTCATAGCAAAGATGAGGAATACAAGTGCATTTAAAAGCAGAAGGCTACATTAGCAAATCTCATAGCTGAAAAATTCACCCATGTAGTGCTTCTTAATAACTCACAGAGGTATCATTTCAAGTATGACCCGTAGGGAAAAATGTTGCTTTCAAATCCCTGGGACATGTTTCTGCTGTATTTAACATTTCCAAAATATCATGGCTGTTATAGTCCCATTTTCTGAGCACCTCATTACAGATTCTTGTTTTTATAAAATATTTTCCATTCTTTTTAGCATGTTTGCCACAGCACAGTGGAATGTAATGTAATCAACCTGTGATTGCCTGAGAGAAACAAAGTACTCACTCTTGAAGTGAATTCGCTTCTGAATGACTCTTCCATTCAGAAGAAAATTTCAAGATGTGTAACTTTCAAGTTAAGTCAAATGTCAGAGTAAACTGACCACATGTAACCTTCATTCATTTTTTCAATGTACTATGAGTGTTCTTTTATGTCCTGAAGTGGAGGGTTTTTTCCTACAATAAAGTATTACATCCCTTCTCTTAAATTAATCCAGAATCTTTGTGCCCAGTTTGAATCACAAAATTGTGAAATGTGGCACGGTTACAGCTGTATCAAACAGAGTGGCTCAATCCATCACTTTGGGAAAAATCATTTCAGCTATATAGAACAAGAAAACATCAGTGGATGAGGAAGAAGATGTTGTATCTGCTCCTGTTTTACAGTGAAAGCAACAAAATTATATTGTCAGCATGGCATATCCCTAAATATATCTGATTCCATACTGCCACTGTCCTTTGCACTGAGATCTGTGAGGCTACAAATGCCTGATACGTTGCTGCACAGCTTGTTTCTGTATTTTTTTAGTTCAAAACAAAATGACAATATGTAAGAAAAAAGAAAGGTCTTTACACACTCGTATTAGAAAGAGATCCAATTTCAGGCACCAGAGGCACAAGCAAGGTCTAAGATCTGGCATGCTTGAATTTGATTTTGTTATATTCAAGAGGACTGCAGTGAGTCAGATTTTTGCAGACTGTAAGAGGAAGAGTAGCAGCAAAAAGATGTTAGACTTACTTTGAAATGCTTCGTTTGTTCTTAAAGGGAGTTCATCTACCCTAATCCAAATGTACTTTAGCTCTAAAAACTATGTGAGACATTGGCTTGTTATAACCAGGAGCCATTTTTCTAATGCATCTGTGACTTATTTAGGGGCTTTCTTTGGCTGCTTATACTAGCCAGAACACAGGAACAAATCACTTTACACTTTCCCAGTGCCTTCCCTCTGTTTCTTGGAAGGGAAAGAACTGATTAGTGCCTTTGTCTTGGATAAGCCACATTAGCTGGACTAACAGCTGACAGAAGCACTTTTCCTTCATGCACACAATAGTATCACCTCATACATCTCAGGGGCACTGGGTCATCAGCACAGTGATATTCTTTATCCACCTTCCTCACCCATACTTACCTTTATAGAACAATGTCAGACTTGTTCTGCAGTCTGACAAAAAGACAAAACGTAGCAGGGAGCAGGTAAGAACTTAGGTAGCAGAGTTAAGACACCCTCTTGCACTGCACTATCCCTTTTCCACGTACTTCTCTCCAAGGTGTAGTGTCAAGCCTGCAATCTAGAGGCTTCTCTAGCACATCCCATACTATGTCCCAGAAAAACAGGGCATATTCTTTCAGTCCCATAACTAATATCCCATACAACTCTCACTACCAAAATTAGGCCTTACAGTTTAGAGGGATCAACTGGATAATTTCACAGCTCTTCCCAGACCTGACTCTCTCCCCAGACTGTATGCTGAATAGAGGTTGTGGGTTTTTCTGTGCTTGTACAGATATATTTTGTACAGTTTAATATTAGATTAAATTGTGTTACATGTATTATGATTTTGTGGTGACAGTAGAAAACTAGGATCATGTAAGCAAAATCAGAGCAGACTGCATCCTGTTTCTGACAGTCCTCATGCTACAAAAGAAAGTGCAAAACAACAGAAATTGTATCACGCATCTACTTATAGATATGAGAGTATCAGTGACAGGAAACTACCTTCCTACCCCTGCCCTTCTGTTTATTCCCAGACACATAGCTTTTAGTTATTTCTACTGCTGTGTAGGACTGTGGAGGTACATTTGTAATAAAACAAGTACTTTTTAAGTTTTCCAAGTGTGTGTGAATCTGCAAGTAAAAATAGGGTTCATCCTTTATTTTTCATCTTCTTTGCACAATAATCTGTTGTACAAATGTGTAGACACAGCATGGCAACTCTTGCTGCTACGTTCATGGAAGAAATATCACCTGTGAACAATGACTAATATCTGTCTCATGCGTTTCTGCCCTACACTCTGTCATACATTTGGGGGGAGAAGTTATCATATGGGTTAAGTTAGTAACACTCATCCTCACATTTTCAGGGAGTGCTTCCTCTTAAATCATACCTCTTTGCACTCTGACAGGCCTTCACACCTAGTCTTATTTCATGCTGGAACTTCCCAGGGACACATTAGTTGCGCTTCACAAATCACCATGTTTGCTAGTGAATGAAACACCTTAAGCAAGCATTACTTAAGTCCTTGAAGGAACTGGGAGTATTTTACACTTCTCTTGGTGGTGAGCTAAAGAGTCTATCTCCTTGAGGCTTCTACCATATGTTTTGTTCTTAAAGCAAGTATCTTAATAAGGCAGTCACAGAAGATTTTGATTAGTGGAAGGTTCCCATGATATCTTTATCTCATAGTATGGTTTTCTGCAGGTAATTTTTTTATGTAAGGGGTACTAATTTGGGATCCAAATAGCAATTTTTAGCCAATTGCTTTCTTATTTTTGCTCATCAAAAATGTATCTCTTCCTTCAGTTCAATATGTTAATACGTCTTATAGAAAAAAACAAACAAACAAAAACATTTAAGCAGCATCTCTCCTGCACATTTGGAGTGTAACTTGCCTGATATCAAAGATCAAACATGTATGACTGTACCTAAACAGTGTGAACTAAATTACTACTCTGAAATAAAGGCTTTTATAAGTCAAAGTATGATGTTTTTAATCTGAAAATGAACTTCAAAAAAACTCTTTAACCCACAGAAAATCAAGAGCAGAGGTCTCAGAGACAACAGAATCTTCTGCAGAAGGACATGACAACTTAATTCCACTTAGATAGGTTACTATTATCCCCTTGGACATACGATTTTCAAAGCCATTTTGAAACTTTTGGCTCTAATTTTGTGGGCCTTCAAAGACCTGAGTGCATCCAGATCAACTACTATCTTTATAATGCAAGTAGAATAAACACAGGCGACACCAGTCAGCAGGTATTCACAGTAATGTTCTGAGGTAGTAGCTCAATAGAGTATGAGACAAAAGTCAGGCTGAAGTAAGTCTTATCAAGTTGAGGAAAAACGCAATTAGTAATGTTAAAGCAAATTTGGCCAGGACCTCAATTATTCCACCCCTTGTGCTTGACCGCCTTTTGTAGAATACTTGGCTCTTGAAGTCTGCAGAAGCAGTGCTGGCCGAGAGTGTTCTACTATGAACAAACATGGATTTTGTGTTACATGAATCCTTTTTTTGGAAACCTAGTTACAGCATCCTACCATGAAGCAGAGCATCATGACATAAGGAAATGCCATATGGCCACATCATAACAGGATAATCCAAGAAAATTTAGGCTAATTTTGCCAGTTTCTTCTACAGTTGCTAAGGTGTCTGTGCAGGAAGTGGTGGGCGTTTTTTTTCAGAGGCCTGTAGCCTGTCTTCCTTAGTGTGACACAGTATATCAGCTGGCTGTTGTTGATACAAACTTCCTACATAAGGGCACGTCTTTTCAGCTACCTTGTTCTTGCAGGAAAAAGACAAATACCTCAAGAGGGCAGTAAATCTCATCTGAAGACAGGCAAACTGGAGTTGCTTATCTACTAACCATGAAGGCAGAGTGGACTACTGACTTACAACAGAGAACTATATTTTAGACAGCTGAACAAGAAATTAATGTGGCCTGTGTCCCACTGTGCACCCAGGTAACACTGTAGGGGCAGAGAGGTGTTTCCATGTGAGTGTCCTCGCCCTGGCCTCTGCACCCAATCAAGGACAACTTGAAGGCAGGCAATGATTTGACTTTCCAAGGAACCAGTTCTTGACATTTTCTTGTGAAATTAACCTGTCTCTGAAGACAAGTATGGAACCAACTATAAGATAGCTGTGTAAAAACAGAGAGTTAATCTCTGCTCTGCACAGCTAAATAAACTGTCTAATCTAAAAAAAAAAAAAAAAAAAAAAAAAAAAGCTCAGATAGATGAATTTCAGCAATTAAAATTCTCTCATTTCGTGTCAACAGCATTCCTCATACCGTAGAAATAATAATGCCCTTCAAGCCTGTGGGCATCTTTAATTTTAGTTTTATCTGTTTAAATAGAATAACTCACATGCATAAAACCAAATCTGTGAGCTAGGAGGAATAATATGACTATGGCCTCAATGGTGTTAAGATAGGAAAATAGGACAGACATACAGGTAAACAGTTCAGCAAAACAAATGATTAAGAAGAGACAAAAAAAATCACAAAGAAATCTGGAGATTGCAGAAATATGCTTGGGGCTGTTTGGTGTGCAAACTGCATGCCATTGTAAACTAACATATAGCATATCTTTCTGTCTACTCTTAAACACATTCTTTGTCACCGTAACAAAAGCCACAGCTGTAAGCAGTTTATGGTGCAACTACTTGATCAACAGCCGTTGGAATAAAAGTAAGATGAGTCCTCCTTTGTTGCCTCAACAGCCCTCACCTCTGCTACAAAACTGCTCTTTAAGTTGCTGCAGACGGGCTTCTTCACAAGTGTTTCTAATTCAGCTAAACATCTTGATAGGAAATGTCATAAATTATATGTATGAGACTGTCAGTAGAATTTTCAACAGACATAACTTGAGTTCATATTGAAATAAAATGAGAACCTTAGACAAATTTTGGAGCCTATAAATGTTCAACCTCACCTACAATCCCACTCACAAAGACATTTGGGAAAACCTTGGTGATCCAAACTAATGTATGATGGTTAAGAGAGAGAGACTCATAGGCTGCAACTTCCCTATGCCTTGCACTGTAATCTTCCTGTACTTTACACAAGTGATTCTACTTACACAATTCAGAAGTGATAAAATGTATCACATATGAGCTATTTTGTCAATTTCCTGAGTACTCATCTCAGGCTGGGAAAAAATTTTCTTTGCACTTCGATATATATTTCTAGGTGTGTTTATTTCTCTGGTAGGTATTTGAGATCTGGGTGCTGAAAAGATGCATGCATGTACTTAACATTATATACGTGAGTACCACCATTGATCTCAGCAGGACTACCCTCTGTATGAAGTCAGTGAGACTACTCATGTCTGAAATCAGGCAAGTAAATTAAACCCTTTCAGGATCAAGATTAAAGCACATAGGTTTTTTGCCTCAACAGCGGTGAATGGGGAAAAAATAATTCTTTTTCAGAACTAGTATTTTTTTAACACTTCAGTTTTCAAGAAAGCTATCTCAGTTCAGAGACTAATTTTGCTCTATTTTTCCCTACAGTTGTAAAAAATCTCAATTGGCATTTTTGTAAAACCTAGTTCTTCTTGTTTTAACTGCAGACTCTGCTAAGTTTGAAGTATTGTATGCTACCATGTAGCCACATATTAGAGGTGTTGATTGGTTTCCCTAGAAGTTAAGTATATCTACTGCATATGGTTCTTTTCTATTTTATGGGATTTATATGCCACACTACTCACTTTTATGCCTCTGATTCTTCATTAAGGAGTGTGATTAACATCTATCATTGTCAAATTTGCATTGAAATAGAAACCATTGCTTTGAAGCATTGTGGATTTGAACTCCATGTTCTGGAACTGATGTGATTCTATACACACCACTCATCCTAACATGGTTTCAGGTTAAGGCCAGTTGTTGCGTATCTATAACTCACAGTTTTATCCACCCTTTTAATCTCTCTGGATTGCTCCTTCAAATCTCCACTCTTGTACTTCATCCTGTAGGTCAGAATGTAGGCATTCTCAGTAAAGTACAGCTGGACTTAAGCAAATCATGATTTCCTGCTTTTCCTTCCCAGACCATATAATAAGCAATAAATACAAAAACAACTAGGCAACTTCAGACAAATGTTGTTATATTAAACAGAAGGAACAAGACTGAAGAAAAAGGAGGTTAAAACCAACAAGAATCTGTTCTCATATCCACCTTAAACTAATATGGGATACCCAAGGAAAAGCCTGGTTTCTTCACACTGCAAAGAAGTGCAAGAAGAAATTCTACAATATCCTGTGGATGGAATGGGATGTTTTCACTGTCAGTTGTCCTTGCCACATGTTGCCTCTCATAAGGTCACATTTGGTTATAGTCAGAGAAGAAGGATTTCCTCAACTAATAACTCATATATGACAACTTACACTTCAGAAGTGTTTAACTCCAAGATCTACTACCTCTACTGTGTATTACTAAGTATGGTTTTTTTTTTTTTTCTGCTTATTCTACCAGCAACTAATGGGAGCCCCCGGTGGTCTAGCGGTTAAGACGCAGCGCTGTTACCGCTGAGACCCAGGTTCGAGTCCTGGTCAGGGACCTCCCCGGGCAGATGGAGCTC
>JAWWES010000094.1:45432322-45444267 GCA_035583135.1 Lophotriccus pileatus
CACACTGTGTGTCACCTAAAAAATCCACTGCGCAGGCTCGAAGGCCTTCTCTGCATATGCGGGTAAGGACCTTCCCCAGCTCTTCGTTCGCGAAGACGGGCCATTACTTATTACCAGCAACTAACAATTAAATACACATATTCAGTCAGCAATCATTCCAGTAACCCAAACCAATAGTAACAAACTAAAAAGTTATGTTCAAATACATGTTTATGGATGTAAATTTATACATACATCATTCTGTGGATTCCAGTACTAATTCAAATTTCCTATATTTCCTCACCAACCAAGAGTTTCCTTTTTCCTTGCTCACAGAGAAAATGATATCAACTGCATAATAAACTCATGATGGCATTCTTTAGGAGTGACTGAAATTGGATGCTCTAAAACCATAGATAAATTGCATTAGATCCATTGCTGTGAAATTGCTGAATCAAATACCAGCCACAGAAATATCTCCATTTTCACAAGAAAATGGTCTGGCTCGTATTTTCTTGCCAGTCTGGAAATACTCAACCCGACCTGATACTTTCAAAACTGTGACATTTTTCCTGGCAAATAACATTCAGAGGGATCCCAAATTATTTCCTATAATGGGCTCATATTAAAAGAAAAAATACAAAAAAGAAACAATCTGAAAAATTTTGAAAACTTTTGTCTCACCCATTTCTCTTTCTAGTTAAGTCCTTATAAATGGTTATTGAGACAAGCAAACACAGCGAAGATGTTGGGTTGGTAGAAACAAGTCAAAGAAACAGCTATTAGACTGTTTCTTGAGGAAATATACGTGCTTCTTTTCTTCTTCTGTTTGTACATCTGAGTCCTGATACTTTGTCATTACTTGTCAGTTTTAACCAACGTGCAGAGGTTGCAGCGCAAAATACTTTCATGCATTTCCTGTAAAGAGACAGTGAAACAGAGGGGAAAAAGCAATGAGGCAGAAGCTACGGGCTGCACTTAATTCTGTCCTGTCCTCAGGGACTTCCATGGGTGAACATCCCAAAGAGAGGGATGGTCAGTGTTTAACACTTCAGAAGGCATCAGACAATCCATTTTTGAGGCATATATTCACAGAACTGCAGTCTTACTTTTCTTGTTCCTCCTGGATTTAGTTTTTGTTCCATCCATTAATTTCATCAGGAGAACTGATCAACAGCATCAAGTTCACCCCAATGAACACAGAGGCAATACAAATTGACTTGACAGTTAATGGCTGGGAATACACTTGTACGCAGTCAGTATTTAAATGTTAGTGCTATGCTATTAGTGACAAGAGTAGTCATAAGAGTACTACATATTCGTTTGTTTTCCACTAGAGATTAAAAAAAGAATGCAGAAAATGCATACAAATTTTTAATCTTCTTTCACGGATGAGGCAAAGGGGGCATGGGGCACCAGGAGTGTGTAGAGGTGAAAAGAAATTTCAGATCCATCTGGCTCCAGCACTACCTTCTAACTATTCAGTTATGACACCAAATGATAGCAGATCCTAGAGTTAGTAGCAGTAGTAGTAACTACAGTACCATTAAAATAGTAATACAATTATAGTAGCAATTACTGAATATACCATAGCTGAGAACCCACATCAGGAAACAGAGAAGCTGGTAGCTTTACTAACATCACTCAGTATCAGAGCAAACAGTAAGAGTAGAAATGATCACCTCTGTCTCACTTCTAAATGATAGGCTATGATCCTTTGTGCTTATCCATGCTCTCAGCTTTATGGATCCACTATAAATAAAATTGCCAAATCACCATATAGTTAACCGATTCCAGGTTCATATTCCTGTTTACACTGTGGTTGAGAAAATATTTTCAGATACTGTTTAAACTTACAATAAGCCTTCGGAACTTGTTTTTATATTTGACTGTGGCCTTTTATCTCTTCTTAGTGCAGACAGGGACCTGACTCCATTAATCTGCAACTGATTTGTGTGATGGCAACATTTGCAGCTGCACAAGTGCTGTAACATCTATACCTAAATTAGCTCATGAGCCAACATATCTAGTTGGGTTATTACATGTATTACATGTATTGCATTATCTACAAATGAAATACAGCTGCGTTGTCTGTTGCACCATTTTAAAACATCCACTTAACGAGCCTTCGAGCTCAAAAAGATTGCGAACATTTGGTGACAACAAATAAGAAGGAAACCTAATCTGATCCTGTATTATCCAGCTGTATGTTTTTTTCTGATAGAACTTAATCAGGTGTTTACCATAAACATGAACAGTACTTTTAGGTTATTTGCTAAATAGGAGTTGGATATAGAAAGCATGCCTGGGTCACAGTCAAAGGCTTTCGCTTGCAAAACAAGGTCACCTAGGTCTTTATGACAGACACTTGAATTAAAAAAAGCTTTTTTTGCAGCAGCAGTTCAAGATCAGGCTGACATTTTGATGGATCCTCCTTAATCTTTTTCACATTTTCTTTCACTAAATGGGGAAACATCATGATGGCTTAGCAGTTTTCACCATTTCTGGGAGGAGGGGGAGCAGTGGCATTATAGGGAAGGCATGGAATTGGGGGCCAGTAAGTTGTCTCCGTATTTTCAGAAGTTGAAAGAATCTCCGGAAAGCTCCCAAATTGCCTGTATACTTCTTTATGTGCAGCGTGTCAGGCACCTGTTTTCAATTTCATCTTCAGATCAGAGGATCCTCCTCCTTGGGGTCTGCAAGCCCGGCTGTAGCACATAAAATGTTCCATGCATACGGCTGTCATTTTGGGTTTCTCTGCAAATGATTTCTGTTCCATGTGTAGGTGAGAGTCTTGTTTGAGGCCTACTTACATCATACCTATGGAACTTGATCCCCACTGTAGGAAATGCATACGGAGGGCATTTGTTTAAACTTTTGGTCAGTGGGGGTCATTCTCATTGTAAATGGATTTTCACTCATAAACTATGTGAGATTAGTTTAAATCCTCACTGAAGACCCCAGCTTTGCAGAAATCATGGCACATGAAAGCAAAATGACTTCTCATTTGAGCTTGTCGCTGTGCAACTTCCAGATGCCAGCACATCAGCCTGCAGCTTTTGCATATCTATTTAGCACAATTGTAGCAATGAGAGCTGGGGAAATTCCACATTACAAGGAGATGTGATATACCCATTCCTGGGAAATAGTGGTTTCAAAGAAGAAGTGGATGACCAGAAGGAAACTGACCCTTCTACTCACATGAAAGTGGCCTTCTTGCCCCTTAGTGTCTTAGTGTCAGACCTGGAGTCACATTGTTGGGTTTAAACCTGAGTGCAACTTCAAACATCCAGGCTGGGGAATTCTAGAGGTCAGTACTTCACCAAGTTCATCACTAAGATAAAATTTGGGAGTGGAGGTCAGTCAGCTAAAAGGAGAAAAAAGGGAAAGGAGAAGGAGAAAAAGGTCTCTGAGACAAATGTATAAACTCTGAGTTAAACATGTTGTTCATTCACAAAAGTGTCACAATAAGTGATGAACTTGACTGAGGAAGCAAGTTAGCTCCTTTTTCCCAAAGGAAATACATAACATGAAAAAGTGACCCAAGAAGATATGTGAGGCTTAACTACAGCTGCCCAGCAGCAGGACCATTCGGCGGCCTCCCAGGACTCCCAGAGTAAGACTGCTGCCATGGTGCCCAGAGGCCATGGCTGGAGAAGGCTCTCCCATGCACTCAAGTCTCCTCATGGATCTCAGTGCCCATGCTACAAAAGCAGGTGCCTCCAAGGCGGACATCTCCATGCTGCCAGTGGCAACCCCTGTCATGGTGTCCAGACACCAAGCAGCTGGAACTGCCTTCTTGTGAACAACCTTCTTTTAAACTAACAGAACCACATCTTGTGGGGGACAGTGAGGGGATGTAGAATCCTAGAAATTAAGGGCCAAATGTATATGTCAAACACTCATAGTTGGATGGCTGGGGAGCCAACTAAGGATTCTTGGTAATAACATGCCATTAGAAACAACAAGATGCAGCTGAAGAAGTTGCCATGCAGAGGCTGGGCTTCACTTTTCCAGAACAAACATCCTTTTTCTATCTCCTGGAGATAAGCAAAACAGTACCACACAAGTGCAGGAACAAGCCCTAGAAGTGGGCATGGATTGTAGGGGGAGTCAAGACCACCAAAGACCCCCCAAGCACTCCCACCCATTTCCAGAAAGGTCTGAAAGAATGGACTGCGTATTCACCCTACCCCTTTATCCACTGCCCTATGCTTATATAGTAGATCAGGGAGTAAAATACCAATCTCCATGCCAAGTGTGTAATTTACTAATAGAACTTTGTGATTTTTTTGTGGACCCTCTATCTTTTGTCATTCATTTCAATGACAAGCATTTATGAATCTTCAGTGCTTCTTTCCCCTTAAGGGTGGGACACACCAGTGGGTGTGTGAAAAAAAACAGGCTGGGAGGAAGAAGTGCAGAAGGTAGATATCATGCTCCAAGTGACCAGAGGCCAGCTTAGTGGCCTTCTCCAGGAGACATGTGGCGTCCCTCTACTTGCCCCAAGCTTTCCACTCACCTCACAGAGTGCCCAGAGCTCTGCTAGGACCCCTGGGCTACTCAGAGCCCCAGACCTCCACCTAGGGGCCTGTGGTGGCCAGGAAAAGTGCACCAAAAGGCCCGGGGCTGGCTATTTGCACACAGGGGACAGAGCAAGGGGGTGCTCTCAGAGGTATTCCTGGGTGATAATATCAAACCGTCCCTGACGTTTACATTCCTCTGGACAAAGGTTTTCACACTTGAGACCCCCAGTGTTTTCCTACCTATTATCATGATTATAGAGCATGTAATCCCCCTTCTTTTTTTTTTTTTTTTTTTTGCCTTTATTTGATCTGTCTTCAAGGAGCTGTTTTCTTTGCTTCCCTGACCGCTCTGCCCCTCCCAGACCCAGCCATCTCTGGGAAACACACCCAGGCACACATGGCCTTTACTGTAAGGCATCCCTCAAAGCAAGGAAAAAAAACAAGATCACAAAGTCACCAGTGTAGCAGATGTCAAGTGGTCCCTCAAGATCTCTACTTAACCCTTTCCTCAGGTTTCGCTGGACATTAACAAGAAATCAGTCAATTGGAAAAGCAAAGCTTTTCTAAAACTTCACAACCTTTTATTATAAATCAGGTGTCAGTTTATATATCCCAATGCCTTCTCAACTGCAGGAAACATTTAATGAAGGCAGAACCGGCTTAGAACTCTGGCTACAAACATGCTTTCTACTAATTGGGGTTGTTTATGACTTTATACAATAAAGTTTGATGTTGCAAACTGTGAACACTTTTTACAGTATTTCCTTCTCTTTCTACCCCTGAAATGTCACCTAAAACCAGGTGTATGAAATGTCTGTGCAGCAGTTAAGCAATCAATGCCTCTTATCTAAATGACAGAGATGTATGGGGCAATTAAAGCCTAATGATTATAAATGGGGGAGAAAATAAGCATGGAGGAACTTTTCCATCTTTTTTCTCTAAGTACAATATGCCTTGCAAATTTATCATATTCTGCACAAGAACCTTAGGATTGCTTACAACTCCTTATGCAATGAAAAATTGCAATATGTTTTGCAGAGGGAAAATAACTTCTCAAATTGCAGCTTTTTCTACGGTTTGGGGAACATTGCTCAAGTTAAAGCTAAAAAAAAAGAAAAGTGTAATAAAACACAGTCAGTCAGCCTGAAAATGTAGAAAACTTTGAAAAGAGTTTGTTGGAACAAACCATTGAAAAATTATTTTCCTGTGAGCACAGTGGGTTTTCAAAGCCCTCTGAAGACTAGAGAAGAGGTGGAAGCAATTCTACTTATGTATTTTATTCTGAGTCAGTTTTGGTTTACAGCTGCAGGTTCCAGTTCGGCAATCAGTTCTACCCTGGCAGACCTTTTCACCTAAGCAGAGATCCTGTGAGGGCTTTTCATCTTTGCACAAGGCATAAACTCCCCCAGTTAGATCAGATTGCAGGATCAGGGCCTGAGCATGAATTTATCCAGTCCTCACAGGAAATGCTTGACTCAGCCGAAGAAGTGTAACTCTAGAAACAGTGCTCTACTCCACATGGAAAAAACAACTTCATCGAATGTATTCACTTCTTGCATTCTGTCACTGCAACCAGCAGCTACAAGAAAAAGTGACATTTGCTACTTCTCTGACACACAAGTCCTCTTCCAGGATCATTTTGGAAGAGCAAAAGTACAGCTGAATTCTGTGCAAGCACCGAAGTCTGTAATTATGGCTCTTTGTGCATGATTGGCATCTTGATTTTGTGTGATGCAGTTTGATCTTTATCTACCAGATTACAGGCACAGTGAGAACAATGACCTTCATCTCTACCTTTCCACCCCCAGCAGTCTGGGGATTTTCAGTCCATGGTCTGTCTGTCTTATCACTAGTGATCCAGCCACTTTCCAAGCTACAGTAATGGAAGTTTGTGTACAGAAATTGCTGCACATGTACACTTTATCTGCTCATGCATCACAATCTTACGCCCTTGGAGGACCTCAGCCACACCAACACATACCAATGCATGCACAGTAGGTTCAATGACAGATTTACTTCCAGCAGGTCTGCCTAAGTTGAACCCTCTCCCCTTAGGTTTCTCCTCATAACTGATGCCCTCCACCTTGCCTGCTGGCTGAGTAGAATGAATTTGATGTATCAGTGCTTTTAGTGGAAGGCATAACCAGATAGAGAACTGAAAGATGAGAACATAGAACATGTGAGCTAGCAAGGATTAAATCCAGCAGCATGGACACAGAACACAGGAGGACACAAGGTGACATGCAAAAGGAGCAGGCCAATGCTATCACACAAAATCTGAGCTGCAGTTAGTAGTCACAGGGTGAAAGGAGACACCATGCTCAAGGGTGCATACCTCTGCTGACATTCAACTTCATATGAGCTCTAGGTCAGTGTTGACAGTACTGCAACAGTCATATAAATGTGTCTATGGATCTAAACATGTGACTACACACTCACTGGGATTTTCAAACAAGACTGAGCAGGATAGATAGATGTGTGGAGTCAGTTTATCCTAATTTGTCTTGGTGTATCTGAAAAGTCCAGAAGCACTTATCTATTTCCTAAGATTACTAAACATCTTTGAAAAGCTGGCACTTATGTCTGGGGTCTGTAGAACATCAAGGCCCATCAAATACTTTTCTGAGTACCTTCAAAATGCTTCTAGGTAAGACAAACAGGGTCAGATCTTTTTTTGTTTGTTTGTGTGTTTTGTAGGGTTTTTTTCTAAAATTGTCCTAAAAATGGGCAGAACATAGCTGGGATTCTCAGTGCACTGAGATACAGCATTCATGTATGCTTCATGGAGCATAATATATTGTTCATTTAGCTCCTGTAGCTAAGGATCATATTTCTGCACCATACATAGATAAAATACTATCAAGTCAGCTTCTTTTTTAACTTGATGTCCGAACAGGATAAAAATACAGTGCAGGTGCAATTAATCTTCTTTTTAAAAAAGCAGTCTACCTTTCTCTAAGTACCTCCACTATAGGGAGAATAGGGGAGAAAAAAAAAAGAGAAATAATGTTCTCTGGTGCTGCAGGATTTCTCTCTTTAATCAAAAGCATTTGATGGTTGAACATTAATAACATGTTTGTCAGTAACAGTAGTCTGGTTCAAACACCATTCTTTGAACTCAGGTATCACATTTGGGTACATTGCAAGTCCACAGTGATTTTTACACAGCGTTTTATTTTACCTTTTCCTTGTGCCAAGAGATTCAAGTTACATATGAACTGACAGAGAGATGCAATAGATCCTCTGCAGAGAATAATGGTAGGCAATGGGTTTTGTAACTTTTCAAAGTGGGCTGCCGTATTTCAAATGTCTAACCTGGTGATGAATCTGCTATCATTTACCATTAAATGCTTTGGTCTCTGCTTTCAGATATGCTTTTTTTTTTTTCAGCCTTGTCATGAAATACAAAGAATGACCAGTTTTGCTTTTATTAAAATCCATGCCAAAACTATAATAGACTCTAGCACAAACAGAACAAAACCCAAAATAAACCTATGAAATCCTGTCATATGGCAACCTAGTCATAACCTGGAAAAGACCTGTTCATGAGTGTCATGAACATCTCCCACAACCATCAAAGTCTGTAGGAATTTCTAACTGATTATGTCTGGCATTTGAATGGCAGCAAATAAATATTTAACTGTTTAAGGAGATGTAAGGTTTTGTGCCAGACCCACATAGGGTATCAGTCTTTGATCCTTGAAATAAAAGAATTAACCCTTGAGGGTAGGGGAAGGGGGAGCAGAGGAAGAGAGAAGAGAGAATAGAAATTTTAAAAATATTTGAGAGAGTTTGGGGTTGTTTTGGTTTGTCTCTGATACTGGCGTATACAATGCAGAGAAATGACAGATTGATGGTCACCACAAACATCAAAGAATATCACCTGCTGGCCTAAATATGGCATACCCTTATGGTGTCAGATTCTTCTTGTGCTTTTTATTATGGTTTACTTAAAAAGGTCAGAGTAGACAGAGAATCCCAGTGAAATTCAATCTCTCCATTTAATAAGAAATCTAGTAAGATGCCTTGAATAGGATAAGAAAACTGTATTTTGAGGACTGAAGTAATCCCAAAGGAGTCTTATTCTGGCTACAGATGAAATACAACAGACCCGACACTTTATTCATAGTCAAGCAATATTTTACTTCTTATTTTTAATTACAATTCTATTTCTACACTTTGTATATAGAGACACTTATATGTCTATAATCAGACTGTAGGCTTTGTGAGAGACACCATAAAGCAGTAGGAACAGTGGCAAATTCTCTTGCACGATGTTTTGTTTAAAGAAGTAATTATAACAGAAAATATCTGTCCAAACTCAGGAAAGCAGAAACTTTGAATGAAAATGCACTTGTACTAGTAGCAATTTATTTGCCCACATTATCATCCTCTATGAGGTATATGAGGAACAAGGGAATACGATCTCATTGAAGAATGAATGGTTTCCTCACCCAGGTTCCCATCAGCACGCAAAGCATAACCTCACATTTCAGAATATCAGATTCTGTTCCACAGAACAGTATGTCACACCATGCCTCTTTGTCAACCCATCTTTACCAGAATGCTGAAAGCTGTCCCATTTAACACTGTGACAAGAAAACAGCTTCATTTGCTCTTCACCTACGTCTGATGGACATGTTTGTCCTTCAAAGATTGTTGGCTTTTAGCGCACGCATGAAAATACCTGAAAAAGAAGTCAGTCTAACATAAATATCTCCCAAATTTTAAACATCACTTCTGCTGGGGAAAAAAAAAAAAAGTGTGCTTGGTTTCCAGAATTCTTGCTTTCCTTCCCCTGGCACAATGTCACTTTCAAGGCTGGAGAGAGCACATCTTTCACAGATAATCTTTGCCACCTAGAATCAGTCCTTACACACTGTTTGTTTATGTTTGGCTTCAGTCGATTTGGTTAGTCCCTCTGCTCTCCTAACCACCAAAATGACATGCAGTCCAAAGAAAGAAAAAGTCGGGTCCCTTTTGCTGGGCAGTAAACCCCTGACTGCTGATAAATAAAAGCAGCATTAAGAAAAGAGAGAACTTTAGAATTACATACGAGATTTCACTTTTCAGCGCATTCTGCAACAAAAAGTAGAACCGTCGGAAAAGTATGCACAATGAAAAATAATATGTTCTTAGATCATCTCTCATTTCTGACAGGACACCTACAAAATCCATATCCCTTTTTCTTCTTTTTGCTATTTTCCACCAATACTCACTCTCTTCCAGCCACAGGTGGAAACTCTTGAGATGTTCTTGATTTATTAACATATGACTCTAGCATCATATTTTTGGGTGATGTGGATTCTGAGAAGGAGCTTCTGAAAGACAAGGCAGCCTCTGTGAGATCCCCTAAGTAGGGTTTTCCTCTGCCATGTCCCTACATTAATGCCAATGAGATAATAGGAGGAGTGAGATCATGAGATACTGTAGACTGTTCTTCTTGGCTGAAATATATCAAAACAGTCCCAGACACTGACCACAGCATCAGGGTTGTGTACTGAGAAGTGTATTTCAGGGAATTAAAACCAGGTCTCTGATTCAGCTTCATGTTTTCCCCTGAACTGGCTAAAATCTGGCAACAGGTTGTAGGTGATTCAGTCTACTGTATATGACAGAAGCAAAATTTCTTCAGAGGCAGAAGCAGGCAGCAGCTCAATTGCCAAAACAATTTTCTGATGGATCAGTGTGGGATACTTTAGTCTATTTAGCTGTCCTTTAAATGAGCTTAGTTACCTTCACATTTACCACTCCTGTGGATTCAGGTTCCAGGTCTGCTCCCAGACAAGTCAATATGAAAATAATCCCTGTCAAGAACGGCAGCACTTTCATACCTCTTGGGTCCTCTCACAGTGGAAAGTGTTAATGCTTCTGTGGGTCAACACTGAGAACATCTCAGCAGAGTGGTCTGGGATGATAATCAACTCTCCTGAGAAGTCATTGTAGCAGCTTCGGCATCAAAATCTTCAAACTTTGGCAAAGGAATGATAATCTCTAAAATGTAGGATAAATTCCTGTCACAAAAACCCCAGTCTGGCCTGATTTTGTCATAAAAGATATTCCGGTTGGTCTATAGGACACTGCAGAGTATACTTGATTTGTGAGAAGAATCATCACGTTTTCTAAACTAAAACCTTAAGAATACAGAAAACATACTTAAACCTTCATTTCGGTACCTCAGCAGAGGATAAGTTCAACATAAGGGGTTTTTTATCTTTTTAAAGTTTAAGCAGAAATTAATTTCAACTTTGACAAATCTGATGGGATTTTCTCAGATTAGAGATGTCAGTGCTAAGAGAAATGCAGTGAAGCTTCAAGTTTTATGACATATCCTACTCTACCAAAAGAGCTCTCACTAGGCTTGTGAATTTAGGCATGGTGGCTGACAGTGGATTAATAGTGCTGGAAAGAATCTACTTTCAAAGCAGAAAACATGGTGCAAATCTGCTAGTATTGGTTCTACCTTGGACTTTCATCTGGTGCTCACTGAACCAGCTGCATGGGGAAGACCATAACTTGTGATTGCATTTCATCCTGACTCTCCTGGCTTGCCACATACCAACTACTGCTAACTCTGCACGGACACTGACGCTTGCTGATTGGAAACCATGGTTATGTAACCAAACACATTTTTTGTTCAGATTGTGAAGACTGTTGGTGCTGCTGATTGAGACCTGAAAAACTTACTTTTCCATATCTTCCTCTTTTACAGTTGTTTTTCCATTTAGTTTGGTTGGGATTGTTTGTAGTAGTCATTATATCACCTTAAAATCTTACAATCAGATACATGTACACAGCAATGGCCAGGAATCCTGAAACACTGTTTTCAGGGTTAGAAAGGACAGTGTACATGAGGCACAGAAGTAAAACCTATTTCATACACCGAGTTTTTTGTCTCTTTGTCTACACTCAGGACTGGACATGAAGTTCGAAACAGGTTCATTATTGCTGGTACATGAAATTGGAAACTGAGAACACTGAAGGAAAAAAAAAATCCAAAATTAAAATGAATAATCACAGCAGCTCTGGGACATGAAAGAAAATGTATTCATCAGCTGCATGTTCTTCAGGTTGCACCAAAATGGTTGCAAAACCACTGTGTGCTTCAGTAGGAGTGAAATAAAAAAATTAAAAAAAATAAAAAAGTAAAAAAAAATTTTAAAAAAATTTAAAAAATTAAAAAAAAAAGATAAGCCTGTGTTATAGGTTTGGGAAGCTTATTATAGATGCACATGACAAATGTCAATTTTAATTAATCATAAAAGTTTATTAGCAAGCGATAATGAGCAAGGCAGCGCTGGACGACTGGGGAAGTTAATACTTCACCGACAGTCTGCAACCAAAGGTAGAAATTCATTCCTTTTATATAGTTTCTGTCACTGTATAGTGATCTTCCTTATCTTCTGCATTGTGTCTTTCTGCGGCTGTTCGCCAGGCGGA
>JAWWES010000094.1:45444685-45482852 GCA_035583135.1 Lophotriccus pileatus
CTGCATTGTGTCTTTCTGCGGCTGTTCGCCAGGCGGACTGGGGTGTCACGCAGGGGAGAGGGAGTCTTTGTTTGGCAGTCAGGTCCAGATAGGCTAATCTTGAGTAAACAGCGGGGGTTGTACCGCAGGGGGCCGGATGGTGTAGCAGGCGATTTTACGAACAAAAGTTAACCCATTTATTACAGCCTGCGTCTTAACTATAACGTAACCAGGCCACCACATACACTACCACAGCACTTTTCAGCAGCAGCCAGCTAGAAAAAATCAATTACTTCCTAGAAGAGCTCTGGACACATTTTTAGCACGGAAAATGTTGTTTTCAAGCAGTTTCTTTTCCAGAATCCTAGTCAGGTTTCTGACAAAATTATAGGCTCATGCACTGCCAAACTGCATAAAAATGACTGACTTCTACAACAAGCAAATTCCACAGGACCCAGCTCTTCTTCTGGATGAAGAACAAGGACAGTGCTTCAGCAGTGTTCCCTGCATGCAGCAAAGAATTCAAGATGAGACTAGAAAGTTTATATCACTTAAACCTAACTCTAAGCCTCAGCAAAGCTGACATTCCCCTTTCACAAGGATAACCGTACAGAGAAGAGTAGAAATGACAAAGGAAATGGTGGCTCTGTAATTCTGCAGAAGAAAATGCATAAATAAAAGAGAAAGGAGGTAAATGATGGGATAGGGAAAATCTGAGGACAAACTCACATGAGGCAAAGATTTGAAAGGCAGATACTACAGGATTTCTCATCTGGCTCACAAATACATCACATCCAGATATGGAAAAGAGTGTATAGGGCAGTATCCCTATATAGAAGACAAAAAAGTGTAAATGTATAAAAGCACTTAAGTCATGATAATCAGACTTCCACAAGAATCCATCATACTGGAAGACCATAGGTTCTCTGCATGGACTAAGAATGGACCTGTGAGGGAAAATGTGGAGAAGGGTGAGTTAAGCTACAGAGGCAAACCGTGTGAATATACAGCAGCAATAAAGGGCTCAGGCTGAGCATTGGAAAGACCTCTACCACCACAGACTGCCTCCTTTTCACGGAATAGTTATTCAAACTGTGCAGTAGTGAGAAAAGACTATGCTAGTCACAGGTTGAAACCATGGAAGCACTCAGCAGCCCAGGAATCAAGGCAAGGCAAGCATCTTTTGCCTGAGGACAATTTGTACAGCTCAGCAGTGATGGGGTCCATCCGTATTCCACTTTTTCCACATTCCACCTTCACCACAATGCAGACATTTAAGGGCAGAAACATGACTGCAGAATTATCACAGTGTTGTGGGTTAGGAGTGGTGTTCACCAACTGAGCACTTCCATGAGAAAGAAAACCACAAACAGCTCCCTTCTCCCCTCACGTGGGAGACAAAAAAGGCAGAGATTATGACTGAGATAAGAACAATTTATTAGAAACAACGATGAGATAAGAAAACGATCTGTAACTGCAAGGATACTAACAACATCAGTGTACAAAAGAGAGATGGATTTAAATGCAAAATGCTCCCCAAGGTGAAACAATAAACAATGGGGAATGGACCCTACACCTGCCACATTCTCAGGACAGGAAACCATGTCCACCTTCTATTCAGAAGCAAGAATCCCTTACTACTGTCCTCCAGTTGTGATATGGGTGGTGTAGAATAACAACCTAGACATGCCTCTATGGCTCTAGACTCCACCCTCTCATGAGTACTGTGGAAAAATTAACTCTGTCCTGGCCAAAACAGGCAAAGACAGACAAACATGCATAGCCAAGGAAGGTTATGAAAATGAGCTAAAGTCTTCCAAGAGGTAAAGCTGGAGATCCTTTTCAAAACAAATTATGCGGGACTATCTATGCAAATACATAAAGCACTGCCCTGCAATGATGGATCACTGTGTCTCCGTGTGACATTACAAGTTAATTCCTTGTCCCCAGTGCTAAATCCTAAACACTGACATGTAGGATGGAGGGACGAGCACTGGCGTGAAACAATCAGCAGAACCCAAGCTGATAAGCAACCAAAATCTATTAGGATAGGTTCTTGTGAAATCACAGGTGCAGAAAAAAACACTTTGATGACAACCTAATGTCATCACAAGACTAACACTCATTACATCAACCACACCTCCTGTACAGAATCCCAGATTTTTTTAAAGGTGGAAGTACAGATGAGTGGAAAATAAATTGACTCTCAAGCAAATAAGGTGGTGGAGTGGTGACTGTGCAGAAAGAAATACGACCTTGGTACATTTTGCATTAGTTGACTTATGACATCAGATGTAAGGAGCACAAATAAAACACAAGGTTAGAAGGCCTTCGGTATTGTAGTAAATTTTGCTATCTCAAATGAATGTGGCAAAAGGCTGTTATGATGGACAGCTTCCTGAAAGAGAAGGCAGAAGATAATGCATGTAGCAACATGAAAACTCTGTTCAGAGGAAGTGCTTAACAAAACAGACTATGTGGGAGACAGAATAAAGGCTGAGTGCTGCATTTTCTTGGCTTCTTCTCTTTTCTTATTATACATGACAGAAAATGGAGAATGCTGTTCCCACTGAGGGCAACAAATCTCTGGAGATCTCTCCAGGTACTTACTGTACCTGGTTGTAGATTGCTTGTGTTGAAGTTAAAAGTTAAACAAAATTCTAACTTTAAACACATATTGTAAAATATGTCTGGGCAAAACAGAGTCCTCAGGGCTAGCCAACACATCAAATGATTAAAGTTCTGCTTGGAACAGTTCATAAAACAATTCCCAGTTTGGACCTGACAAGCATCCTTTGTCACTTGTGGTTTTTGTTAGCTACCTTCTACCCTTCCATGAACAAACTTGTACTTTCTGCTTGTCATCATTAAGTGAAATGAAAAGCTTTTGTTAACCACTTTGAGTTGTTTGACTGTGATAAAAAATTTTGATTAGAGAATGTTTTATGTTACTTTCCAGAGTTTATTTTTCCTTTTAAAGGTAATATGAGACCATAGGTTAGATGTAGAGTTTTCTTAAGTAAAGTCATTTGTCCAGAGGCAATAGATACCTCGGTGAGGGAAAGGCTATCTGTCTTCACTTGCATTATGCTTGCTGTTTGTCCTCTTCATAACATGAAATGCATTTTACCTGCTATCTTTCCAATACCATCAGCAATCACAACTTGCCATTGACCCCTTTAGGACAAGTACATGCTGTTAATGTGAGCTTTGTAATTTCCTATGGAACGGTAGACCTGAACTACTTTCTAGGTCTGATCTGAGGGAATTTATAGCACCCACAGGCCGCAAATACACATGTTTATAAGTTTTACATGGAAATGGAGAAACCAGGAGTGAAAAGTCTATAATGAGAGCTCCACCTATCCGAAGCAATGCAATTTGGGTCCTACCTGCAGAATGAAGGGGGTGATGCACAAAACAGAAATATTCAAGACAGAATTGAAGGTTTTTATTTGATATTTTTAAAACAAAAACATCACCATTTTAGGAAGTTTGGTCCCTTAAAGGGGGATTAACCAGCATTACTGAAAAATAATGTGAGTTAGGTATATGAAAGGCTAGGAGGGAACTGCAGATGAACTGGTCAAATGAAATATTCAAATAGCAACTTCACAAGTTTCAAGGCATGTCAAAATTTCCATCACACAGTGGGTACTTATTCCTCAGGAACTACATTTAAGGAAAGTTGGAAAATACATGGCTTGAGGCATGTGGATTTCTTTAGCATGCATACAGGGAGAAAATGGAAGAATATTAACTTTTGAAGACTCACAGCAGAGACTGAAAAAGCAAGAGTCAATTCAGATTGGGGAAGCTATCAATAAACTAGCTAAACATTGTTACAGATCTCTGTGAGAAGGATCCTCCACCTTCAATATCTGCTGTCTCTAGGACAGGGAAGTGATTGGCAAGGTAAACTGAGAGTTGTGACAATACGAAAGCTAATTCCTCCTTTTCCTTTCCTGGCTGAAGATACTCCTTCCAGAAGTACTGTATGGACGAAAGTACCACTTCCATAAACTCTGCTGCTGCTTTTCTGCTTCATACCCCAATGGAAAAGTGAAGAACTGATCATTTTGTATTTCCTCTACATCTGTTTAAAACAAATAATTAATACCAACAATTAATAATCAATGTGTATTTCATCCCTATGTATGAATTCTTATATACTTTACAAACCTGCTGATTCATATCAAAAAATCAGTATGAAAAAAGCCAGACATAACTGTCCATTGAAATTTTTCACAGTTGAAATAAGTAAATAAATTAACACATTAAAAATAATCCTAAGAAAAGCCCAATGCTATTTTTAATGTAAAATTTGGGTTGGATTTTTTTTGTAGAATTTAAACCTTATATCAGAAATTAGGTAGGGAAAACATATAAAGACATGGAACAATTTAGATTGGATGGGACCCTGGATGCCTGTGAACTGATACTCTGCTCAAAGCAGGGTCAATTCTGAAGTGGCCATGCCAAGTCAATACTTGGCCATGCCAAGTCAAGTTTTTTATATCTCCAGTGACAGAGATTTCTCCTCGCAATCTGTAGATTAACAAAGCCCGATCCTTCTTGACAAGAGACATAGATAAAGCCACAGCTAATGTATATTGCCTGATATATGAGGTGTTACTTGTACAGATGTGTGAACAAGTAATTCTTACATCATATTAGACATCTTCCATTTACTTTTCAGAAATACTCTACCTCTAAGGTGGTCCTTTTCACTCCTCCTAGGTAGTCTTACAGCCTGAGGGTCTCAGGCCAGATTTCAGCAAATAATCTGACTGACCTAAAATCACCTCATTTAATCTCCCTTTTTTTCCAGCTCAGCCACAGATATTACTTCTCTTTCTTTGCTGTTTCCAAGTTTGGGAATTGGTTGGTGTTATCTGCACTACAGAAGTTAGTGGCACTCTCAGACTATTCACTTTCACTGTTGATATGGTACCTTTTTAAAGCAGCCAAAAACCTACCATGGTTTTGGCATGGCTGATATCATTAGTTCAGACAGGTGAATCTGGGTAGTCACTTTGGTAGACTCATTATATTTAAATCAAAGGACATTCTGCATGTTTTTTCTGACATCCACTAACATCTAGGTCTCTCTATTTTGATTACTTATGTCCATGTTTTTCTTTAATATGCAACTACATGCTACTGCTAGTGATGTCAGATCATCCCTGAGCAATAGAGTCTTCTACTTTCCCTTAGAACATTACACTGCAACTAGCAGTGCTATCATAGCAGTGTGCCAGCTAAGAGGGTGACTGCATTGAGAGAAGAAATCTCTGTATTCAGTCTGAATCAGAACTGTTGGTTACTGCGTAGTGACCAGGAAGAATTTGTTATAAAAATAACATTTGTGTACTATAAACTGAGGATGTAAAAAAGAACTTAAGTTTTACTGCGAATGCACTTCCTCATGTCATGTGTTAAATTAAATACCAGAGAAGTTCTGGAAACACCCAAGCAATTAACTTTGTGTTTCCATAAACTCTACAGACACAATATGAAAGACTGTGGCCAGGGCTGAGTGAATATTTTTACTTGAAATCCAAACCCACTTAAACCAGTTTCATTCAAATTAGCCAGTTCATCACTCATGTTCTGGTTCAAGGCTTAACTGCAGAAATGTGATAAGAGAGCAGTTTTCTCCTGAGGTGCTTTTCTCCAGCCATTCCCTCCCCAAAGGAGTCGCTGTCACCATATGCTCTGTACTTCTACACAGCAGTGCTCACCATGGCAGAGAAGCTAAGAAAGCAGAACAGGATAGGGACTCCTTGTCCAGGTTTTCTGCAGCCTGGTGGGTCTTGCTGGCAGCATGAGGAGAGACAGACATACCACCCACGCCCTGTGGTGATCACAGGAGGGAGCAGCAGTGCAAGGGAAACTACACATCAGAACCCAGAGCTGGATAAACTGGAGAAGCAATAAGGCTTTGTCTGGGTGACATTTTCTTGTGTTTTGAAAAGGAAAGCAAAGATTGAGAAAAGGATTTGTAGAGGCAGCATGCTGAAGGAAATGCTGTTATGGAGACTGAAGAGAAAGAGAGGAAGATGAAATTATGTTCTCCAAAGGGGAAAAGGATGATGACAGACTCAAAAGAGGGAGAAAGGACAAAAATATGAACAAAGGAGCAGAAAGCAAAATCAAAATACAGCAGATATTTAGGCCTTATGCAGACTACCATATGGTCGCATTGGCAAGGCTGACATGATGAAACCCTCAGTGGAGATGTAGCATCCACAAAAAAAGAGGAGACTGAGTTGGAAGACATAGTGAGATATTTCCTCTCCCCAATTCTCCTCAAACTTCTCTCCATTTATATAAGCATACTCAAATGTGCCTCAAGTACACAGGTATCTGTCAGATTCATTTCTTTCCACATATCATGTCCCATCTCAACACCATCCACTCACGTGACAACTCTCAGGCCACACAAAAGCTCCAGAGCTTCCAGGCACTGTTTCTTATTTTGGTCTCTTTTTTAATCACTAGTGAGTGTTGATCCAGCAGCTTCTGAGAGAGCTCATGTACATTTTTGCGTGGACCCAATGCACTATAACTGCTAAGCTTGGAACCTCAGCAAAACCATACATTGCTATCCTCCATGCCAGTCAGAGACCTGAAGCCAGAGATCTCCCCAAAACCCAGGTTGCAAGCAACCCTAGGATCTGCGGGGTTGTTCTACAGTGAGGGAAAGCAACCTCAGGGCAAGCAAGCCAGAAATGTTAGTGTTTACCTTTGACATCAGCCTCAGTTTTGAAAGTCACAGATACCACTAATACCCAAACATTTGCTAAGTAGACCTAATGAGACCCTGATAATGTAATTACTTACTCCTTGATATCATCCTAGAAAATTTGGGGCACTCCCAGAGCATGTGAGAGAGTGTGCTTGTGCCTACATACCTCTGCAGTGCCTGAGATCTGCAGCTAGCCTTGCATCTGCTGTAACAGTCTCCTTGGCATGCTTTCTTTTGTCTCCTTTCAGCCCTTTCCACCTTTGAAGACCTCCTTTTAGCTATGCTTGATTTTAAAGCTATTTCCCACATGCTGGTTCTGTGGTCTTTCTTTATTATTTCTCTTCTTGTTCTCCCTAGGTTCCATATGATCAAGTTTCATTTGTTTATTTGTCATTATATGCCAGTGACTGACACCTCTAATCCTGCATTCATTCCTCTGTTCAGGATTTTAGGCACTGCAGGGGTGAGCCACTTTACAAATCCCACTAGTATTATTTATGGGAGCCATGCTGTTCTAAACAAAACACGAAAATGATACTCAGCAGGCCTTGATTTTATTCCAACACTTTATTAACTATAACTGTGAAACAGTCAAATGCATTAAAAATGTGATGTAGCAAAGAAGTTTATTAACAAGGGAAAAACTGACACTAGTCATAACTTAAGTTGGGAGTTGAGTGAGCTAACTGGCAAAACATTCTGATTTATTTTGCGCAGGGAAAATATGAGCACTTCATATTTACAGCAATGACTGAAGGTAAGTACATTCTGTAAAGTGCTACTGAAATGTATTTCCTTCATTTCCTTGACAGCAAAAGAAGGCAATTATTGCCTTAAACCACAGAAAATATTTATAATATGAAAGATAAATGGAGGTCACATTCATCTACTGCAGCATGCAGAGTGGCCCATATATTCCTAGGTTCAGCTGGAGTTTATGGGAAATTATCTTGGAGGTTTTTCTCCTGGGCTTTGCAGTGGGTCACTGCCAACTGGGCCCTACAATGGTTGGCCTCACAAGGATGATAAACTGGTATTATGCCTCTGACAGGGATTACTTACGGAAGAAAAGCATAATGTCAGGCTGCTGAGTGGTTTTCCTGCAGCAATTCATAGCGCTGTCCTTTTTCTGGATGGGGTTCTGAGCAACCTGGTCTAATGAGAGGAGCCCCTGCCCATGGCAGGAGAGCTGGAGCTAAATGATTCTTTCCACTCAAGCCATTCTATGAGTCCATGATTATGACAAGAAATTAAGCCTTTGCACCTCAAGTCCTACACAATCCCACATACTTTGAGGAACCAGCAACAAAAGGAAAGACAATTAATGACGTGCGTACATTTGAGTCTGCTGTTCAGATTCAAAAATTTAATAAAAACAATCCAGCAAAAACAACTTCTGGGACCTCCCATTAGAATTAGCTAATATTAGATGCATAGTTGAAGGTACTACTAGGAAAAAACCTGAACTCCTTCTCTGTAGTAGTCTCGCTAGATGAAGTCAGGCTTCATGCAGCCAGCACACCAAAATATACACTCCTTTATGCCAAGCCACGTCAAACACTGCCCAGGATTTCAGTGGTAATGGAGGGCACTCACATCAAAAACTGAATGTTGAACTCAGTTTTTTACCACATTTTCTGCTGGAAAAGCTAGGTCCCTAATTTATGCATATTTTTGTTATGTGAAGCCAGACTAAAATCCCTGTGATACACCTGTTTACAGAACGGGCCAGAGGAAATGTAGGACCAGCTCAGAAACATACCATAAGATGTCAGAAAAACTCTAAAGTAAAAAGCATTTTGTCATTTTCTGAGTGAAAACTGAACTATCTGTCAGTATCTAGATGAAAATTTGGAACAATATTTCCAGGCAGTTTTACTGACATACATAAGTTATTGGGAGCAAAATGCAGGTGAAGCACTGCAGAAGGTGGAGCTGGCTTGCAATATTTAGGGTCAGGCGAAAGCTGGTGCAGGTCTCTAGAGAGGTGAGGAAAACAAGGAAAATACAGAGCACTGTGCTGCAGTCTTCCAGGACCCAGGCAAGCATGGCACCGCACACAGACTGGACCAAGCTTGGGCAAGCCAGAGCCAGACAAGTCCATGCCCTATTCTGTACTTCTCCATGAATTTCCTCTGAAATATCCCAAGTGGTCTCCCTGGCCTGAGGAGCCCTGGATCCATCCACACTACCTGAAGGTGCAACCAGAACAGCCAAACAACACTTTTGTGGGTTTGCCTTGGCCAAGAATGAAAAGCAATCTGCAAAGAAAAGGGTATGGATAACTTTTCACTTAAGAAAGGTCCCCAGGTATTTTAATATATTTTGGTTATATTTTTGCTTGCTGTTGTTTATGATAATCCTCTGGAAGCTGGGATGTTTGATATCTGATATATTCCTTTCTATCAATACTGACAAATGTTGATTTATTATGGTAGGTCTGAAACAGAGCTGTTCATAAAATTATATTTTTCCCTATAAGGAAAAAAAAATCAAAACTTACATCTGCCTGAGTTTATTTTTCAATTTTCGTCTTTTTGTCCAGATACTAAAAAATCAAGAAAAAAATATTTTGGTCTGGTGTTTTGTTTCTTCAAGATAACAAGTATTTGGAGAAAGATTTCCATTTCAATGGAAATATATTTTCCCCAGGAAATATTTCAAAAAAAATTTTTAATGATATCTTTAACAAATACTGTTTAACTCAATCTCTACTTCTTATTTGCTTTCAAACAAACTTAAGTAAACAACACAGTAAATTTTGCAGTTAAGTACAAGTAAATGTAAGCTATATTTTGAATCTAGAAAAACATCCTTAAGAAATGTAACTATCGCTGTTATCCCATAACGGCGTCCCAAAAAGCATATGAAGATAGATTTAGAATAGGAAATAAAATGAGTTGTGTTATAATTCAAAACATTCCTTAAAATCAAATACAACATTTTTTAAAAAGTAGAGTAAAAAGTGTCTTTTAATTTACCTTCACTGCTTCAGCATGATAGATTTTACACCGCAATGACAGGTCCTGTTACACTTCCAAAGGCTCCTCTGAGCTACTGACTTGTCTTGCTACAGCAAGACAAATCAAGTAACATAGCTCAAGCCCACCACCTTACACAGGCTCTTTAGTTTCTTGGCTCCTATATTTCCCTAAGCTGAGGAGTGCTGCATGAAAAATGTTGATTTCCTACAAAAAATAAAATTCTTTCCATAGAGTTGTTCAGTGATTTATTCTTTTTGGGTACAACTGAGAGTAGAATTATGCTGAGTTGTGATTTTGTTAGCATTTGCTTTGAGAGGTGCAGGTGCAATTTGTCATAATTATGCTTAGAAGCTGTTCCGTGTGGTTTCTTACCCAAGGGACTAAATCAGTTATGGCAGAGCAAGTCCAAGCCAATACCTTAGATGTTAGGTACAGTATCAGGAATTTTTACATATGAAACAATATGGCACCTTTATATCACAAAAAAAAAAAATATGGGTCACTAAAAAGAACTAGACTATGGTTTCAAAGTAAAAAAGATTAACTAATTTTTCAAACAAAACAACATATAGTTTCATTTGGCTATTCTGTAATGGTTTTGATGGGTTCTCATTTTTACCCATTTTTAAAATATAATCACAAGCTTTTAAAAGCTGTAATTTCTTTAAATTGATGGACAGAGTAGCTTGCCACTAAAATCCTACCTTGGAAAAACTGTTCTTAATATTAATGTTTTGGAAGGGAAGCAAGCAACAGTATTTAATTTAATCACCAAAAAAATACTTATTCTAGAAAAGAAGGATCCCAGTTTGCCACTTGACAAGCTTCCAGGGAGAAAAGCACATACCACAAAATAAACACTTCCAAGTGGCACAGCTGGATATTGGTATCAGTTACATGTTCAAGGAGTTCTCTCATGACTTTTCTTACCCCTGTGATTTGACTAAAGCAGAAACGATTTCAGATACAAGGCGAGTTGCAGGTCTAGTGGTCATTTTAGTCTTCAGGATCTTATTGGCATTCACTAGTCTAAGTACCAAGAAGCTGGAAGACTGGCTCTGAGCTGCTTTTGCAAACATTGCCTTCCCTTGAACCACACAAGATGCCAGACAAAGACTCCTGAGGCTCTGACACTTAGGAATTGAATGATCCAACTCCTACAACTCACATAAGTACTTCTACACATTGAAAATTCAGTTTCAGCAAATATTTACATATATAGTTTTCTGCACATCTGAGTGAGTGCCAATAAAATTTGATGAATAGAATATCCCCGGGAAGGAAAAATTCATATATAAACAAGTTTGTCATGGGTAAAGACAAATAATTTAACAGTTGAATACACCACTGTAGAAGGGATTTTTCACAGTTTGCTCAGCTACAATAAAAAGAAGCAACGTATACCAATATGTAACATGTCTCATCTACTTACCTACCTGGTACATGTAACACATGGTTCTGCCTACCTGTTTCACAAGGGTACCTTGGCAATTAAGACTTGAAACTACAACTATGTACACCCAAATGGGAAAGGAGAGGAATCCATGAGAACTGAAATTGCTGGCTTTCTGGGTCACCCTGACATATTGCTGGATGAGGTCAAAGGAGTTGAAGGATATTAGGAGAATGTCACCTGTGGTGGAACATCAAATCCCAAGTACAAAGCAATGAATGAAGTGCAGGTTATGTCAAATTAGATTGCAACTGGGGAAGCTGGGAAAATGCCCATGTACATTGCAGTGTCTTAGCTGACGGGTAACTTCTGGAATCTCTGCTTGGATTACATCCTGCCATCGTCACTCACAAGTGACACATAAAAATGAAAAGCAGACCTAGTAGAAAAAAAAAGCCCTTAGTGGCTGCCCAGATCACTAAGTCCTACTAATCGTGGATGAGGAGCAGTATTAAAGGCCAGATTTTGAAGTGAGAGGGATAAAGTGTTTTTCTTTATAAGAGTGCAGGGAGTTTATGCAAGCAAGAAAAGTCAGCCTGGAAAGGAAGACTTCAGAAAGCAGCTTACGAGCATTAATAGAGTTTTCACTAGCACATATAGTGGGCAGTGGAAGATGTCTCTTCAGAGCAGTAGACATTCTGTTTTCTTGTTCTGAAAAGCAAACAAAACAAGTGCAAAATAAACACTATCAAGTAGAATCTGCATCCACACATTCTCAGTGACATGCCAAGCCCAGTTTGATCTAAAAGCACAAATAAAGAGACATGGTCACTAGGTGATTGGGCAGGAACAAAAGCACATTGTTTTGACAGATGGAGTAAGCAAGCTGTCTCTTGTTTGCATTTCTATTTCAGCAAATCACATAGAAGCCATCCCTTGTCTTTACCCCTCCTTCCCTGTTCCTGCATTGACAGCACTCTCTTCTATTCCATTTCTGGAAACAAAACACTCATGCTAATGATGCAAACTCATACATTGACAAGGTTCTGCTTCAGTGCAAAATTAGAGGGGAGAAAAAAGCCTTCAAGTTAAGGTGACTGATTTTTTATGGTGTCACATTCAGAGCCAAAACTGAGAAATCTTTTAGACTGAATGACTTAATGACTTGTCAGCAGAAAAGTCTTTCTCAGTATGAACTTTAACCATCTTCTCTTCCATAAGACTCTACATATAATACATTGCTTATATATCTGAATGTCACTTCTAAAAGATAACCATTAAATATTAGTATTGAATAATAAAATATTTCATACTCCTTTTCTTTCTTAGCTTTATAGGGAAAGAGATCTTTAGTGGAGATCTAATTCTGTACATTTATTACACCAATGTCCTGAAAGGTAACTTATTCCAAATTGAAAAGAATTCAATACATCTGAGAAAAACCATATACATTCAGCCATACAAACAGTTGTATGGTCTTCCCCCTGTATTGTCTCACTGATTTATTGAGACTCCTCGTGGAATTAAGATTTTCTTTCCCTTCCAAATCAAAGAATTTCCTTTTCAACAATTTTTATTTTGAAGCCTACGGTCGTTAAAGTTTACAAAGTAGTATTGGAAAAGGTTCAACACACCATAGATCATTTATGACCTTTTCTGTCACAGCATCCAAGTCTGAGAAAAAGATTTTATAATGTTATTTCCTCTACTCTATTGTTCATACTCCACATCTGAATACCAAAAACCCTTGAAGAACTTAAATATTTAAACAGTTACAGCAGAAAGAGTTATCCAACTCATTATTTTGAAAGAAATTTATCATACAAGTATCACTTTCAGTGTGTCAATTCAATCACTGTGGTCTTCCTTAAGCACACAGACTCCTCTTCACCAGCTTGTTGTCCTGCAAGGGAAACTGTCTCCCATATTAAACAGCTCACCCACTCTATTCATGTATACAGTGTGCACAAAGGTTTTGAAGATTCTTGCCAAAATGGAGAGAGCCCAACAGAAGTGAGTCAGACATCTTCAGAGACAAGTTTGACCAGGCCTTCTTTTTCTTGAGAAATGGAGTGTGTGGGCAGAAGAAAAGAGAGTCAATATTAAATAAAAATAAAAATAAAAATAAAAATTAATTAATTAAAAAAAAAGTGAAGAAATCGGAGTCATTTCAAGCAGTGAACCCAGTATGCAGCATGAGGTTGGCACTTTTTACTTTAGAGAGCAAAACCTTTTCTTAGAGATGGGGTTTGGCTTCCATTCACATAGTCTGTGTTGCCTCTTGGTCTCCTTCCGGAGATGTTACACAGAAACTGTGTGATTCTGAAGGGATGTCAGTCTTGGACAGACATTAATTTCCTTCAAAGGGCCATTTACTTTTCTTTCTGGTCAGGAAACTGGCTGACAAGTAGTGGAGTTTCTAACCACTGCTGATGTGACCCACTTTTTATTCCATGTCTTGGGGGTGAGAGGATGACTTTTTTGGAGCATGCCTGGCAGGACTCATCCCCAAACATGAGTACAGGTTGCCACACCTCCTGCTGTCAGAGCACACAGCTCCCTTGGCTTCCTTCCCTTGCCTCTTCTTTTCTTTATCTTCAGTTCTCACAGTCACTCCTGTCTCATACTCTTCTTCCACTCCTAGTAACACCCCTGTTATTTTTCCCATCCAGTGGTGAACAGCTCATCAGGCTCAGCAACTGGAGAAGGGCAGGGATTAGGAAACTACCCACCACAACTCCTGATAGCAGTCCTTCTCTGGGAATAGACCACTTCACATGCTTGTGGGGCCAGTGTAGGACACTGGCCATCCTGCACACTTTCTGTGAGGAGGCTTTCAGCACTATAAGCTCACGTCAAGCAAAACTTTGTATCGTGGTTTAGGAATGGTACTCCCCAATTTAGTGCTCCTACTGAGACTCTCCAAACCACTCTGCCACTCTCTTGCTCCCCCTCCTCCTTCCCTTCCACCTCTGTGGTGGGAAGGAAAGGGGAACTGGAGGCATAAAAGGCAAAGACCACAAGTTGAGATAAGAACAACTTACTGGAAACAGCGATGCGATAAGAAAATCAGCAGTAACAGCAACAATATTAATAACAAAAATGTACAAATGAGAAAGTGATTCTCATGCAAAAATGCTCACCATGGAGCTCCACCTGACTGCAGCCACACCACCCCAACTGCTCCATCCAACTCAGAACTGGCACAATCCAACCACTTCCTCCAGCATTATTCACCAACATTACCCACCCACTCTCTCCAGCTCAGAACCAGCACCATGCCTACTTGACCAGAAGGAACCCCTTCTCCTCGGAAGAGGCTCCTCCCTTCCCCCAGCAATTTCACGAGGTAGTATAGAATAACCTGTGGGTCCTGGCCATGCCTCCTGCTGGACACTGCAAAAATTAACCGTCCTGGCTAGAACAAGGACACTTGGCAAGAGCTCCAAGGCATATGTTGGGGCAGGTTATTAATGTAGTGAGTCCTGAAAATATTGGTACACAGTTACCAAGGTCTTCCCTGTCATGCCACTGAAAGTTGTGAATTTTACCACAAATTAATTTCATTTGATACTGGGTACGGATATGTAGTTTTGGTGTGTTTTTCATTCTTATGGGGACATGGGAGTCCAAATTTTTGCATTTTTCCAGTGCCCTACATATGGGGGGCACCATGGATGGAGTTAGCTACAATCTTTTGCAAAGTCACTGATGATAAGGAGAAATGCAGAGTGAACTGAAAATGGGTGATAATAAGAGGCGTTTGATTAAAAAAAAAAAAAGTATTTGTAAAAAATCGTCTGTAAATTACTTGAGATTTGGGTATTAAATATTTTTTAAAAGTCTGTAATGTATTAACACAGTTTTCAGAAACATATTTTCTTTCTGAGGTGTATCTTGGAGCAAATTCTGAGCTAGGTATGAATAAATATTGCTGTCTTGAATCAAAAGCATCATTATACCACACTGAAACCACAATCATAGCCTGCACCAGGCACAAGTAAGAGGAGGACAGGAAAAAAAAGCTGTCTTTGCCAGACTCAGAATAGCTCATGCTTTACTGAGTCCAAGTGATGAAGTGGGTTTGTTTCCTGTTTGCACCCAGAACAATGAGTGAATCACCAGCCTGCATTGGTGCAGCATACACAGAGGTCGTATAGTCTCCCACTTTCAATAGTCCTTTGAAATGAATGATGAAAAACACTTCACAGCAAGTCAAGGCTCACACTGAACTACCACAGTACTGCTTCATGCACTGTTTGGACAATCCCAGCTGAATAAGGTTTTAGATGGGTGGTCACTTTGCTGATCACTAATGTAAATGTCACTGCCTGTGTAATAGGAGCAGCTGGAAAGGAGAACTCATGAACGGCTACTGAAATCCTAATACCTGTAAGACCTTTTCCACAGTTCTGTGTGTTTTCACCACCCTGTTGGACAGCTATTCAATCCGAGTCAACAGTACTCATTTCTTTTTGAGCAGTCAGTATGCCAGCAACATTTATATATTGTGAAGGTGAACTTGCTCTTATTCAGCAAAAGTAGAAGCGACCGAGTTTGCTTGAATAAACATGTTCAACATGCCATGGCATCAGCTGCTTTCTGCTGGGATAGAAGAACTGAAATGATACATTTTTCATCCCCCACTAATCCACTTCTTTAACGAATGACCTGTTAAACACCCTTCAAAACTGACAAGCCAGGAAGGCTGAGCTTGCTCGGGTCACCATTGCAATAGTGAGCACTGTTAAGTTCAACAGACGTTGGCTACAGTGATTTCTTAGTATGGCTGCAGAGAGTTACTCACTGCTAATTAACCTCTGGCTGCACATTTGATATGTCCTAAATCATGGCTGTGACATTTCAGGGAGGTGGTCTCTGTGATCTGAGAACTCCTTCCAGTCTCCAGCTGTGATGCTTGCACATCACTGCTTTGGAACAGTTTACTGCCAGACAATTTATTTTATGACACCCGAAATCATATTAAGTCATCTCTTCTCTCTTTTCCCTTAGTCTCTCAGCCTTTTCCTCCTCTGACCCTTTCCTGCTCTCTTGCAGGTGCATTAGCAATGAGAAAACAGAAACATTTGCATCTGTTTCCCTTCACCTGACTAGAATTTATTTTACTCTGAAATATCATCCATGAAATGATCACAGCTCATGATCATTTGTATAACTGAGGTCTCTGGGCAATTTGCAAGTCTAGTACCTAGAACATGTTCAGCCAGAAGCAGGAATATCTCTTGTTGAGACATTAAAGACATTGAGCTGCACTAAGTTAATTGTTCAGCTAAAAGACCCAAAGGGTCAAAGACTACTACTCTGAAGTGTGGCACAGATGCAAGTGGGTTTTTCTATCTGTGGTTCAGTTCACATGTAGGCTTTAACATTCAAATCCAGGATTAGCTGCTTTTCGTAATGTTTTTCAAGTCTGGGTGTAAATGGCAGGATTTTAATATCTCTTTGGTTTGTTTTCAGTCAACAGTGGTAGTAGAAATTGTAGAGCAGACTAATCCAGCAGGAACTTACTGTCCCTGAAAATGGGTGAGCAAAAATGACACACACAAGCTGTTTTCCATTATTATATTCGTGAGTAGAGTTCATACTGTCTATAGTAAAAACAAATCCTGATAACACTCTGACTTCTTCTTTAGACAGCCCATAGCATGGAAACTTACCTAATAACCTTCCCTGAATAGCTGTACTCTTCCCCTTTCTCCCTTTTTACTGTTGTAACCAATATTTTCGTTTTAATTTTTTTTTCAGTATTCACCCTTCTTGATAGCTACATAGTATTTTTCATTTTGAGTGTTTTCAGCCCATATTCTTCTCTATGTGACCATGAATCCCTGGTTCCTGGTGAAAGTGATGCTCAGTGATGGCTTTTAGCTGACTTGCTTCTTCAAAGTTAGTACCCCAGCACTCCAGTTCTTCAAAGTGAAGGAAAAGAAGAAAGCAAATTCCTAGCTTTGCTCTGTCACAGCCTGAAATAACAGGGCCTCAGTGTGTTTGGTCCTTTTCCAGGAGCCAAGTGAGAACTCAGAAGTGGAGAACAAAAGGTGATCAGACCTTCAATGAAGACTGGCATCCCTGCATAAGTCACAGCATTTACCTTCTGCTTCTGCTGCATAACATTCATTACCACTTTTGGTATTCTTTCTGTTCAGTTTTAGTCACAGGCTGAACCTATTGTCCCTTACTGACCACAGATCATTTGCTATGTTGCTCATGACCAGTGGTACCAGGCAGACCACTATAAGCACCCTAAAAAAGAAGATTTAAACTGAGTGGCTAGATCCAGTAAGCAAACCCTGTATTCAAATGGCCCCAGAAGAGCAGAAAGTGTGATATTTTTTAAACAATTTTTACATGAAACAAAGCTGGTCAAGGGTTTGCGGTCTTCTAATACATGCAGAAAGGGTCTCACTATCACAGGTATAGTTTGCGGAATGACAGACATAATTTCTGTTTATGATTACTGATTTAAAAATTTTGAAAGAATTTTAATTTTAATCTATCTTCTCTTTTCACATTAGAATGTCTCCCTCACTTTTACACTAAATATAGCTAATCTTAGTGAGATCTTTTTTCTGAAAAAGTAGTTCTTTTTGTATTTACCAGAGAGTAACAGTCCAATTTTTCATCCTTACAGCCACAGAATAAACCTTTTTTGTTCAAACTCACAAGTAAATTATTAACAGAGAAAGTTTCCTAACGAAAGCTAGAAAAGTTATGTCCAACGGGTTTTTCTTATTATTTCATTTGAGAATACCTTCCTGATACCTATGAATAAACAGTTTCAAAACTCTTTTGTAAAGAAGAGTTAGAAGTGAGACATCTGACCTTTAAAGACACTCAGCTTGAAACAAAAGTTAGAGCGTCTAGAAGCCAGAAGTAAAAAAAAAAAAAAAAAAAAGTATCATAATGCCAGGTGATGGATAAACGTATTCCAACATGGATTTAAATTGTCATGTCATGCCAATATGCTGTCAGCCCTGAAAGATTAGTCTGGCAGTGTAAAGATTTTCATCCAACAAAAGTACTGAGAAGTTAAAAGTATGCTGTCTAGTTTTATATCAACACAATGTTGAGTTATATTAAGTAAATATGAAGAAAATTGTATAAGAGGTATAACTGTTGACATGAAGGTTTAGAAACAACAAAGAGAGCCTTTTAAAATGTCATTACATTCAGATAAGAAAACGTATCTTTTATCACTTTAGTGAAAGGAGGGGCAGCCCTCAAACTATAGTTCTCAAAAAAAATAGACATTAACTCACTGGGAAGAGAAATTTCACCTTTTCACCAGCTTAATCCACACATGTTTTAGGGATACCTGATACTTTTATTTATGTGTTTCATATCCTATTCCTTTACAAACTTTTTGTTAGCTTAAGTAGCACAGCCTATAAAGGTAGCAGAACTGGCACAATAAAGGCCCTGACACTAAGCAGCCCAAACATGGTTAACAAGCGCCTGTTGCAAACACCTCAGAGAGGATGGCTGAGGCAAACCCAGCCCCGCTCCCCAGCTGAGAGCTTCACTGCTCGCATGAGTGCAGGCACCAGGATGCAGCAGAAGTTTCACATTCCCCTGCCCACCTATCCCAGAGGTCGAGCAATGCTAGGAGAGACTGCCCAGAAGATAGGTTATTTTCTCAGGAAGCTCTGGATGAAAAGTAAATCTTTTTAGGCTGGTCACAAACTAAAATACCTCAACATCCTTCCCTCGGAATAGGTACTTCTTGCACCACAACAGCTTGGGGAAATGCAGGAAGAGTAGGATTAAAACTTTCCGTGAATTTGAGCTTAAACAGGTACTGAAAATGAACAACAAAGAAGATGTCTGTGTATGTGCGTGTGTCAAACTCTAGTTGCTACCATTCCTCACTGTGATCTTGAAGTAACAATGCTAACATATGACCAACCATATGAGAAATGCATCTCTGTAGCTGGAGCACAGAACTGTGGGCCAGGAAATCCTCAGTCCTAAACTGGATGCCTGACATGGATTATTCTTGTGTCTTTGGCTGGCTCACTTAAGACTTTCTTTCTCAGCATTTTTGCTTCAACTGAGGAGCTCAGAGATAAGCACAGTTTGCAGGGAAAGAACCTATCCAACCCATGGCAGGGCAGCAGAGAATGACAAATGGCATCATTAATCACTGTTGAGCAGGGGATGCCCTCCCCTCAATCTCCTCAGCTGATCCTGAGGCACTGAAAACTACAGGGACACAAAACCAGGAAAGAAAGGAAAAGCATCTCTCTTCAGAGTCCATGCAAGCTTTGAAGGAGCTGAACCCAATGTATATGTAGTTCACACAAGATAGTAATCAGTGTTCCATCAGACACCTGATATATGAAAAAAAGCCTGACTGCTACCTCAGGGAATATTACTGTGCAAAGCACAGAGACCATCAGCTGTGGGCCTCACCAGCGTGGTCACTGCTCACTGCATGCGCATCTGTGCTGAAGAATGATACACAGTAGAGCAGCCATGAAATGCCAGCCTGGACCATGTGCAGCTTCAGACAGGTCCATAAATTTAGCTCCCCACTCTGAGCAGCAAACCTCTATTTCAGCCAGTTTCTCCCTTTGTGATTATTTTCTCTGCCTGCCTTCTCCCCTGCAGCTGTGTTTTATGCATGAATGGGGGGAACACACAAAAGCTCAAAATGCCCTAAGTGGCAGTGATGGTGATTATCAACCCTTTCTGTGAAGACTCACCAAGCACAGGTGTCTTGCCCAGTTTAGCATGCAGCTTGCCTCTGCTTCTTCTCTGCTGGGACACTTCTAACTGTGCCTCTGCTGCTGCTCACCATGACGCACCAGCTGTGCAACCTGTGAGATTCAAGTGGCCTACAAGGTGCCATACTTCCCTCCCTGCCTCTCTTTCCAGAGAGAACCCTCAAAATTTAGTTCCTACTACTGCAACTCTAGTAATGCCTGCAGGGGATGCAGCCCCTCCGTATCTAAGTCCCCAATTTGAATTCCCATTACACACCACCTGTTGGGGCTATCACATAAGCAGCAGCTTAAGAGGAAAGACCAAGACCTGCAAGGGCAGAGGAAATGAGCTAAGCTCTCGCCCTCCTTGAGTAATCCTTCCAGACCATGGTGGAGGTACGGTGGCTGGAGACACTGTGTGGGAAGGTTTAAAGAGCCACCCTGAGCTGTGTTCAGGCAATGAATACCAGACTGCATCTCTGGCCTGTTGTATTAGCATTATATTTATTTTTTGGAAGCATGGAATTCAATTCACTCCACTTTAAAAAATGTGGATTTTAAATAGCTCAACCCTGAAAATGTACATGTTCTCACAGTTTCATATCAGCTTTCTGCACAGCTGCCAACAGCCTTCACACCCCCTTGCCTTGCCCACCTGTGCAAACACTAAGAAAGTTTCTCTTTGTGAAGCACAGGTAGAGTCTTGTGGCTTGATAATGAGCAAAGAAAGGGACAGAGACTTTCTTTGCAACACCAGATGTGGAAGGGATCTGCCCCATCCAAGTTGCTGTGTATTTGAGGGTAACATTTAAACTCGTCTTACAAATAACACTTGTTTCAAAGTATTGTATAGGACAAGTCTGACATTTCTGACCAAACTAATGTTTTTAAGGCCTCTTTAAATGCTTTCTGATTGAATGTCGTTGCAGAAGGCAGAAGGTGTGCAACAAACACTGCAGCTCATCTTATTTGCCTTATTCTATCTTTCTTCTCTTCAATGAACAACGTATTTTCTCCTGTGACTTTAAAGAGCTTAATCATATGAGAACATATTACATATTTACATTAAGTGTATAAGAACATGAATTAAGAGTTAATGAATATGGTCCTCCTGGTCTTTTTTCTAGATTCAATGAGCAAATGGACATGAATGTAATGAAATTGGAAAGAAAGCATCAAGCTTGTCATGGGAGCAGTTTTTTGGGTGTGTTCTGAAAGATGGTGTGGGGGACAGTCAGGTACAAGGTCTCCTAATCAGTGCTTCCAGGATGGTCTCTCAAATTTACTGCTTACTGTTACACAGTTGGGATTTACCAGCCTTATATGCTGCAAACAGGCCTACTCAAGAGAAATAGCGTGTTTCTTATGGCCACCAAACACATCAATGAAAGTGTGACTGCCTCAGAAAGGAGCAGTAAGACAATAATCATTTTCATGACAACTCACAGCAGAAGTCCTTTGCATAACAACTTGTCACAAAAATGATGATGAGAACTCACTATCCTTTCATCTTGGACCTGACCCCTTTTTCAGAGCATTTCTGTTCAACAGAGTACCATTTTCTGCAGTCAAACAACTCTGGAGTTGCACTACAGCTCCAAGGCTTTATGCACCATACATGACATACGTCTAGCAACTTTACCAGGCTTTTCGTGCTCAGGCTTCCTCGTGTTTGGCAACAAGAAGACAAATAAGTGACCCAAAGCAGAGCTACTATTCAGCTCTTGTTCCACTTCAAACCCATCCCAAAACCCAAACCACTCACACCTGGCATAGCAAGAGGAACATTTCTTCACATCATCTATGGGCTGCATGTGGTTACGGGGTGCTCAAGGCCTGAACTGGAAGAAAAATAAAGACTGTGCAGCTTGGTTCCTCCTTTTAAGCCTTTAAAAGAGGTTTATTGCTGTCCAGCTCTATTTCAGACACCATTTTGAGACCAAGAAATTCAACTTGTCTCTTTAGCCAGAGGCAAAATTAGTTCAAATGCTGTTGCAGAAGGATGTTTAAAAAAATAATTGTAAGGGAAATCATGTCTAGCAGGCTTGCTTATAGATCTTTAACCAAAGAAAACATGCCGTGTCAAGCAATGTACTAGACAGCATGTTTGAACAACTGCAGACTGGAATGTTGCTTTGCCCTTGTCATGTTCCAGGACAGTGAGCACAGGGAGTGGATGTTAATACATCACATTTACTTCTATCCATTTTCTCCCCAGCTAAGGGGAAAGAAAAGCAATTCAGGCCATGGTCTAAACATCTCCTCCCTTTCATGAAACCCTGGGTTTGCTGAGGCCTTTTTGCAGAGAAAGGTACATAGCACTGTTTAGAAGGGAAATTTTTCAGACAGATATGAGGAGTCATAAGTCAGAGTCTGCCTATATTGTGAATGCAAGGACATTGTGTTTTTCTGTACTCACAAGACATAAAGTGATACAGTGACCTGAGCTGCTCGGATGCATTTTTGGAAGGGAAAAAGTGCTAGATGTTAGGTGTATACCCATTCCTCCTCCTTCCTAATGCATAAGGAAATCCTGAACACTTTTGCCTCTCGGAGAGATGTAGGGCAACTTGCCTGCTTGTTACTGTTTTCACATTAAGGAAGAGTTTTGTGCAGTACAAAAGAGGCTGTAAACACCAATAAAAGTGCTGATTAGTAGCAATATCTGGTAGCATAGGGGTTGAAACTGGGTTAATTGAGGCTGTCTAAAACTCTTCAGGCATTTTCAGTATGATTCACACATACCAAAATGAAAAACCATCTAGGTAATGAAACAGCGCTGCTACTGCTTCAATTACTTCCCAATAGTGGTCCTAACTGACATCTCTGAAGTTTCTAGGAGGTTTGACAGTGAAATCGGGGCAGGAAACATTTGGCAGTCTCAACAGTCCTGGGGTTAAAAAAGAAAAGCCATGGAAGGTCAATCTGAAAACAGTTTCAGTTTCTCCTAATATATTGGAAAGAATATCTTTCAGAAAGTATCTTTGAAAGTATGGTATATGTAACTTATTGTATTTAACATCATGATTGCTTCCTTCCTCCTTCATAAAACCCACTTTTCGTCTCTGTCTATTCTTTTTGAAGCACTCCGGCGGCTGGCCCAAGTCCATCAGAGCAAACAGCCACATGCCATTCACACTGTGTTTCTCACTGCAGACTCCTCCCACAGCCAGCACACAATTCAGCTTTCAAGTATCAGGATTTCACCTTTAGCCTTTGACAAACTGAAGGTTATATTGTCCAGGCAGGAACATGCTGCTGCATAAGATTTTTAATTTTCCCCACCCACATTCAAAATGTCGCTTTCAGAATAGAAATTAAAAAATTAAGTAGGAGTGCCTACTCCTAGAGGAAGAAATTGTAATTGCCTGTTATAAACTAGTCAAGATAATTTAAATAATTTGTTGTAACTAGTCACGACTAGTCAATCTAATTTTATGGTCTGTATTTACTGTTAGTCTTAATTGCACTGAGTATTTTTAAAATAAAATCCTGTCTCTATTTTACAGATTCAAATATATTAATGCAAAAAAGGCAGCTAGGTGAAAAGGAGTGGCCTTTGCTATTCCGAAACTAAAGCATGACTTACCTCTGCTGCATGCATTTCTGAGGCATATCACCAGCTAGAAGACTTCGCCAACTGATGCCTCCCTTGTCCATTTCCTTTGTTCTTGCATATAACCACAAGGCGTACACTACAACATGGAGTACCAGTAATGTACCTTCTTTGCTGATATTATTGTCGTTTTTGATTATTTTTCTCCTTTTTCAGTTTGGTCTCAGTTTGCACATGTCAACAGTATTGAATTTGTAGTGGGTTATGTAACTGTGTCTCTTTACAGTATGGTATTCCACAAGCCAGGAGAGACAGAGTGTGAAGGTACAAAATACATCTCTGCACCCTCACAGTCCTTGAAAATATACAGCTGTGAAGATGTTTTCCTGTCTTCCTTGCTCTCGAGCCTTCTTTGCATCACATACACAGAATGTAGAAAATAAAGAGCGAAGCTCTTATGGTTACAAGCTCCTGTTAAAATCAGAGGCGTCATCTAGTGGGCACTAGGAGAAATACGGATACGGCAGGCCGCTAATGGATGCTTCAGGAAGGAGCAAGCAGAGGGTCGGAAGCAGGGATGCAGGCAGTACTGCTCTGCGGCCAGTGGAAGAGAGCAGCGAGGGCAGAAGGTGTGACAGCTGCGCTGCAGACTGGTCATATACACCCCAAACACCCGGGAGCTGCCACGAAAAGGAGCCGATTCTCCGATTTGAACTGCGCAGGTGATAAGAAGTCAGCCCTGATTCATGCTTGTCATAAGACTGAGAACACATGCACTTGCAAAAAAAAAAAAAATATTTGGGTGGTGTTTTCAAAAGGAATGTAAGAGAGAAAACCACCCTTCTGCCTCTATGGTTGATGTGAGTTAGCAGTTTGTTGTTGTTTTATTGTTTCACAGGTGGTGAGTAAATGCAGGGAAAACAATGCTTCTGAGAGTGGCTTAAAACTATTTATGTTTGAAAGACAATTTGTAATTTGTTTCTATGTTTGTATATAAATATATGTAAATATATATATAAATATAAATATATGTACATATAAATAAAGGATGACTTTGTTTGCAGTTGATTAATTATTGTCTTTCAAATCTATGTCCCTTCAAGCATCATGACATAATTATTCAAAACACAGTTATATTGGATGGCAATAGCAGAAAGCATTTTCAGACCTGGCCAAAGGTCATCATAAGGTTCAGATATCTATGTCTTCAGTTCTCACTTAGCAGAGAGAAGCAGCCTGTCTGATCAAATTTGAGCTTTATTACAGCAGCAAGCAAAGCTGATCATGTCATTAATCACCATGAGAAAATGCCACTGTAGAGAAGGGGCTGTGGGCTGAAAGCTGACTTTATGCATATAATAACTATGGCCCTGTATAAAACATGAGTTTTGAGCAGTCATATGAATGCCATCAGGCTGGGAATGCATCTGCAGTGTTCACACAGACCAGTCCATCCAGACTGTGACCTGCTGGTTCACAAAGGCAGCTGTATAGGGTAAGGGCAAATTCACTGGGAAGGAACACAAGAAACAGATGTGGAACCTGCATATCATGCACTGCCAGCCTGCATATCATGCCTTCTTGTGTTCTTATGACCCCATGCCCATCCACATGGAAACATTCTATTTGCTAAAGTCAGATTACTTGTGATATCTAGAAAGGGGTTCACTCTCACCTAGCATGAAAAACTCACAGTAAGATGATGATATAATGAACTCAGTTCCTACAGCCTTAGTTATAAAAGACACACATTATCAAACTTGAATCACAGTAATACTACCAAATAAAAAAAAAGTATATGTCAGGGAATAAGACAGGCTTTTTAGAAGGCTTAAGGCTGAGCTGAGCACAACTCAACACAACACAACTCAACTGCTGGGCTGAGAATAGTTGGAAGCAGCTTTTGAGTGAGTAAATTATTACTTAGAGTGTCACAAAAAAGTAGGTTAGGTCACTTAAAGAATAACTCACAGGTATTAGCAAAATTGGATTTATCATGAATTTATAAAAATGTAACTTATCAAAGTTTGATGGGGAGGTCCACTCCATTACTTCCTGCATGGATGAAACATACAAAGGCACATCAAATCAGAATCAATTTAGAATGATTTACACAGAGACCAGAGACACAAAAGGGTAACTGAGACCCTCCCATTGAGTCATGAAGTTCAGAGTGGACCCTCTTACTTTCTAAATTGCTGATGGAACTTAAGTGTGGCTAGGTCCAATCTTAGTCTCAGACTTCAATGACAGTTTATGTCTAAAGGATGTCGAGTGCAAATGTCACAGGGGGGAAATAACAAGACTGGCTAGGGAGATGGTTAGTCAAGCAACCTATAAACTGTACAGAGGTGGATGTAGAGGAGCTTATTTTTCCACAGCACAGAAGCCCTTGCACTTGAAACTCCCATCAAACATGTTTTTAGGGTGTCTCTGATGAAGAAGCTCAATGCATGAAATACATGGATGTGACAAAATGTGCCCAAGGAGAGCTGGAAAACAGTAGGGTGAGGGCATGATCCTGTGTTGGAGTAGTCAATGTAGGAGGCAAGCTATTGGCCTTGAGGGTGGGCACAGCTGAGTAAGGGGTGGCTGCAGGACCACAGGGGGGACAGATGTTTTAGGGTAGTAGCAATGAAAGGAATATGTAGTGCCTCAACCCCATACTCACTTGGAAAAAGAGTGCTCAGCACTCCTCCTCATCACTTGCTGTCATAGCAATTGCTCAAACACTCAAGCACATCTAATCTGTCAAGAAAGACAGCTCTTGGAAAGGTGGTTGTGCTGCTTCCTCCCTCTCACTGACCAGCAGTATTAGCCTTATTTCAGGTTTACCTAAGAAGCCAGCTGTACATGTCGCATCTCTGGCTACTTGATATATCCCTCTTCTGTCAGCCAAGGCAGTGTGAGCACTATGAGCAGCGGGAGCACCTGAGGGACAGATCCTGCTCTGGTGCTGACTGCCTACAGAATTTAGTAAGAGTTCAGAGGCTCATCAGCCGTGTTGTAATTTATTAGCTGCCAGAGCCATATCCACGGGTGCCAACTACCAACCCAAATGACTGCAACTTTTATATCAGTTCTTTTTTCTAGTTTGATGGTAATCACTCTACAGAGAACCACCAGATTATTTGATTCAAGTAGAGGGATCTGATAAGCTGTGTGCCCTTAGCAAGGGACCACTGAATATTTCCAGGAGGAGAGGGAAGCAGCAGGCTTAGATAGTCTCTAACAACATGCAGAAGAGACTCTGAAGACCAGGAACATGTCAAGGGAGAGACCATGAGGAGTTTACGTACAACATTTTATCTTGGCAGTTATGGGGTGGGAACGGCAGGGGTGCTCTCCTAGCTGTGTTATCCGTTCAGCTTAGCTTAAAGGTTTGGTGCTACACTTCAGACCTGTTTAACTTTCTCTCTCTATGGCTATCTGGTCACATGCTGTGGCACCACTGAAGTTAGCATATACCACAGAAAAAATAAATCGCAGCCCACAACCTGATACTTGTGTTAGCAGGCATCAAAAATTTAAATTCCTGCCACAGACATTTCATTTGTGACTATCTAATATTTTTTGACAGATTATTTGCTACTCTCTTACTGCTGGCCAGCTCACACAGGGAAGCATGAGAGAACCTTTAGTGCCTAGCTAGAGTATGAGTGTATACAGATTTCTTAGAAGTTCTTTCAAACACCTCCCAATTTTTCCTCCAGGACACCACCTGTTTCACTGCCTCTCTCAAGAGCCCTTAAGAGCTACTTTCAGGCAAAAGACAGTTTAGCAGTCTCTAGTCCCATATCTATACTTTGGTTGTTATCATGTTTGAGCAACTAAATTATTTCTGAATGTATCTCTCTAATAAAGACAGCCCTCAGAGTCTATCCTTCTCAGTTAAGGCTACCATAGCTGTATGAAGTAAAGCAAAGCAAAGGGATTTGTCTTGTCAGACTCTTCTAAGAAATGTAGAAGGATATTTGCTTCCATGATCTTTGCTCTAAATTGAAAATAAAATCTGTGGAGTGTGGTTGGAAAGGGACATTGTCCTGTGTTTGTATCAGGTGACTTACAAGAGCTACAGCAATTCCTTTATTCTAGAAGAAATGACACTTAGGAAGTGAGCAGGGAGAGGAGAGCAGAAAGGAGATACTGTATGTACTAAAAAAGAGACCACAAAAAAAATTTAGGCTTTTCAAATTTAGTTTCAAACTTAAACATCTATACATCCTGTCTGTTCTCACACTAAGTCTTCTGTGAGATTGTAAGGCTTCTGCTGAGATGTTCAAGTTTTCCATAAAAGAAGCCAAATGCCATGGTCCCAGATGACCTGTAGAATCAGAAGCAACTGCCAGGTATTGTGAAAATACAAAAGTCAGTAAAATCATGACTGTCTCTGAAACTGGTAGGAGGAGATTGAATTTAGCTGCAATCTGGCTCAGATATGCTCTTTTGCCTAAACTAAGCCAATTTAAGGGAGGTTAACACTATCACTTTCAGTGAAGAGTTGCCCAATAAGACCTAAATACCAACTCAGGTGCTCCTGTGTAGTAAGCATCTGTCATAGGTACAGATAAATGCCATATTTGAACACCTTCTGGGGATGGGAACATGCACCGTGGGAAGCCCCTGGACCCTGTTAGTAAGGGCACCCTTGCCAAATCTAGATGTGGACATGTGAATAGTTTTCTTGGGAGTTCTTGAAAAGTTTACTCTCTTCCTCTCTGAAGGATGACACAAATTCAAAATGCTGCCCTTTGGTCAGCTAAATTTCTCTCTAGACAGCAACTGATAGTAACAATATTTCTTTGGAGCAGGTGTATATTCAGCTGAATCACTGTTGGACTTCCCAGCCAGCTCTGACATTCTTGAAAACTTTTATCCAAGCCAGGACTGATGGTAGACTCAATAACTGTTATTTCACAAGTCTATTCTTTTGAAAGTTATGACACACTGATACACTGCAGCTAATTTTAATTTATTATATTGATAATGTCTGCAAATAATATATCCCCATTGTAAAACCCAGGTCTTTAGTGATTAAACCCATTTGATAACAGCATTACCTCATAAGCAGAAAGGTAAAATAATCTCGGAACGAAACACTAGGAGTTTTGGAGGCTGACATCTGAATGTACTTAGTAGAGAGGAAAGTTTTTTTTTAGTTTCATTTCTTGCTCCTTTTATCCTTAAACTCAGCAATAAACTAGCACTCTGTGGTTAAAAAGTCAGGAGAACAGATGTACGGTGTGAGTGTATCAGAATCTATATTTCAGCTATGGGGTGTAAATTATATAAGGAACTTCTCCCAAGAAGCTTTGAGAGTATCTAGCTAGTTTTTGTTGCAATCATATTGCAACAGTAAAGATGATGATTATCATTACTATTATTCTAGTCACTTGATTATACTAAAGTAAACACTTCAGTCAAAGTTCATCGAGGGTTCAGCATTCAGCTTGCTGCTTTTAAGGTGAGTCCTGAAGAAATTTCACTGCAGCATATTGCAGTCAGCTCCAAGCCAGGTCTCTTCTCAGGGGTCTGGCTGGCTGTCCCTCGGCTAACTCTGCAAAGCATTTGAAGGCCAAACTACATCACCAAGCATCATGTAATAAATGTTGAGGATGTTGGTGTTAGCAGCCACATGCTAAAGTGATTTTACGTGGCCCTTTTCTTATCCCTGGCTTTTCCTTCTCTCTTTTCATGTACATGACCCTTTTGAGAGGGAATATGTCTAGCAATTACAACATGTAGAAGCTTGTTTTTATTATATTTGGTTAAGCTTACTTTACCACAGAGAATGTGGGTTAGCAGTGAGAGAACAGAGTTGAAATGTCTGTGCTTGGTATCTGAATGCGGCTCTACCTCCAGGTGTGATGCTGGGCAGACTGCAAGACCAAACTCCACACCTCACTGAAGCCTCTGGTGAGGCATTCCTGACAGCCACTTAAGAACAACTTGGGGTAAGTGTTCTGCTCAAGACCCTACTGCAGCCTGCTTCACCCCGCTGCCCTCAAAAGCCACCAAAAATTGGGACAACCAAAATTCCCTGTTCTCCCCTCAAACTGCTGTAGAACCTCCTCATGTGATGGAACTTGGTAGTGTCTTTCTGAAGTACTTTAAGCTACCAGAGCAAGAAAGGATATTCAGTGTTTATCACTGAAGTCTTCCAGTCTTAGCAAGGTGTCTCTACCCTCAGTAGGAGACTGTAGAGGAGAGATCAAAATGGGGAACAAGCTTTTCCAAAGCGCATCCCACAGGGAGGTCTCTTCTGTTAGGCAGGATACAGCTACCTCTGAGTAGGAAGATTATCAATGCTCTGGAAACTTCTATATGTGCTGGGTGAAAGGGGAAGGATTTGCATCACTTTGTTAATACAGTTATCTATATTGATAGATGTGAGGATGCCCACTTTTAGGAATTTACTAGTCTGCATCTGCTTCTTCACAGCAGGAAGAAGTGGTACATCAAGTTGCTAGCCTGGCAAGCAGATACTCTGATACAGCAGCTCCATCAGCAGATTCACCCTTTTGTCTCCACACCCAGCAGCCAGTGTGTTATTAACAAGGCCCTTGATAAAGTTTACATGACACCAGGGCTTCTGACCCTAAAATGTTATCCTATTACATCTTATTTGTGAAATTCTCTTTTCCTACCTTGCAGGTGAGGATTGCAGAGAGGAGTTTCAGCAGCAACTTTGGTAGGAATCAAAATGGGTGCTCAGGTCACTTCAGACTCCCATACATTGATCCAGATCACTGGGAGCTTTTGCCACTTTTCCCAAATTCCCCATGGCAAATAGCAAAAGGACCAACTCACAAACTCACCATGGAGTTGTCTGAAGCAGAGACAGGAATCATTTGTACAGGATGTTATCCTCCTACAGTCTGTAAAATCCAGGTTGAAATACAGGAGCCTTCTCTTTGTTGTCTAAATCAAGTTTTACACAATCTACCCAGACATGGATGACCAGCAACCAGCTGTTGACTCTGAATGGCTTTCTGAGACACAATCTTCCTCTTGGGTAACAGTTTTTGTTAAGAAAAAACAAAATATCCTGATTATATCCTGTCCTCTAGCTCCACAAATTTGAACTCTTCAGCTGGCAGAGACCAACAGAGACCTATGTCAGCTCCTTCAGAATTGCCCTGCCTTTTTCTTAGGAGCAGGTATTTACTTCTCACTCAGTCTAACCAGCCACCAGTCTCTGTGACAAAGCAAGGAAATGTCAAACAATGATGATAATGGCACATTTTATTCAGCCATTTAAAATCTAGAAGAATTTAACAAGCAGAAAGATATTTCCAGTGTCAATGTGCTCTAAAGCTGGTTTGGCAGAAGTTAGTTGACTTTCTCTCACATGCAGGTACTGTCACCTGGATTTGCTAAACACAGGTTTTCTGGACTTCTTTCAGTCCAAATATCAGTCACAATATACACTATATCTTCTCTTCATAGACTTGTTTAGCAGTAAGATGTACAGTGGATGGCACTACAGATGGCCTTCATTTCCCCTGAAATTCAAGTCCAAGTTTCTGCATGTACTTCAGCTTTTTCCTCACGGTTTTAATTTCCCAAACACAGTAGTGTATTTGCTTAACAGAAGAATGCATTTCCTCCATATAAAACAACAGCAAGAAGAGTTCAAAATAACTGTAGGAAGGAATTAATCAGATTAGCTGTATAATAAATCATCAGACATAGGACTGAGTTAGTTTTGTTGTGGGTTTTTTTTTTCTTTGAAGATTCAAATCACATTTGGAAACTCTTGAGTAAACCAGTCACCGCGAGGATTATTAAGCCCTGCATAGCATATCTCCAGGATGAGAGATATGTGCCTGAGAGTATTGTCCAAACTCTTCCTGAACTCTGGCAGGCTTGGTGCTGCGACCAGTTCTCTCAGCAGCCTATTCACAATAGCTTGAAGATAACTACTTCCATTTAAATATTCACAAGTATGCAACTGCAGAGTTCACCAGGTGTTTTTGAGAACTGGCTTCTGGGTTCAGCCATTAACTCCAAACAAGTACCAGAAAGCAGAGTAAGAAAAGCTGGTAAATACTTCAGCTGAAAACCCTCATTCTGTCAGAATAGGAGTGTCTTCCAAGTGGCTGTGTGGAAATAAACATCTCTGCTTCATCTTTGACAGCAACAGAAATTGGGACAGTTATGACTGCAGATTGAAAGACTGAGCCCTGTATTTTATCCAACTCTCGTGGTCTTTTCTGAAATAACATGTCAGAGGAACATTAACAATTGTAATGTATCCATACATTTTCTCATATAATCAGTACACAAGAGACTCTTTGGATATACAGTCACTAGGGAGTAGTGCCTACCCTGTTTTGACTCAAATGCAGTATAATCTTTACCCTTTGCTGTAAATTGGCTCCTAGCACATCTTTATGTGTCCGTTTTGCCTACGCAGTTTCAGATGTTACCAGCTTCCAGTGCTATGGAGCTGCTTTGGAGTACATGTGATTTTCATTTTACACATTTTTCAGTTTCTTCATATACCCAAATGAAAAATCCAGCATTCAGGGATATCACATGGATTTATGATACTCTCTGTTGGGAGTTTGTGTTCAGAACCTAATGAATGGATTATCCTCATCTACATGTGGCATTTCCCAGCTGCAGGAGATATGTTTATTATTCCTTGTTTGTTTTGCAGCTTCCACACCAGCATGTTAATCTTTTGTAGAAAGCCTCTACAAGTCACCCTGGGATAGACTTTTCTGCAGTATAACAGCCCAATCCTAAGAACAACAAGTAGTGCAGATACCTAACTGCTGCCACTTGTAAAGGAAGCAAGGAGCTAAGCAATTATGTTTGAGTCGTCACTGGTATGTCCTAGATAGAAGGGGATATCATATATGACAGGAAGGGAAGGAGCTTAGGAAGGGACATAAGATTAACTGCATGGAAAAGCAGGGAAAGCACATGAAAACAAATGTGGGTTTAACCCAGTTCCCCAAAACATTTGCCATCTACGTTACTTCCGTTTGGAAACTATACAATCTGTCATTTGCAGACAGCAGCTTTCTCAAGGACAGCAAATTCAAGAAGTGTCACAGATACAGTATGTTGAATAAAGAAGACACACCATACAGATATCTCTATGCCAGGAGAAAAAGTGCTGGGAGGAGACCTGCTTTTATTAGTTGGGTTACTGAGAATCCAGCTCAAAGACAACCTTCTGTTGGGGCCCTGGCTTCAACCAGTGTGTCTTGAAGAAAGGTTTGATTCGTATTTGCAATTGTAAAAGTAGTGCCAAACAAAAAGAAAGCAAAGACAGCTAAGAAAACACATGCCAATCTTCCACTTCTCATTTGTCTGCTAGAATGGTATCAAGCCATATCAACCAACTGCGTGCTTTGGTGCTAAATTGTGAGCTGTTGTACAGTGAGCGTGACAAGTAGTGGAGTGAAAAGATTAGTTGTATTTTATTATTGTACTGCAGAGATTCTCCCTGCCTCTTCCTATCTTGCTCCCACAAACAAGACAACTTTGAGCACACTGCCTCGGAGTAACACGAGAAGCTGAATCAAGACACTGCTACAGGGACCCCGTTGTTAATATGTATATGCTTTCCTTTATGTAAGCCTGGACTTACTACTGGTTGCCATAAATTACAGAAGATCATGCACTCATCATAACCTTCTGCTCATATCTTCCTCTGTTAGACAAAAAACCCTTTATGGTAAGCTACACCATCACTGCTTTGAGGCTAAATTATTACAAATAATGCTCACCACCCCATGGGTTTAGTCTCAATTGCTTTTATTTCACAATCCCTGAGCCTCTATCCTGTAATTCTGAGCAAGGAATTTAATGGACTAAAGAAAAGAGTTTTATCCTAAAAAGTTTTTCCTCTGATTTCTTTGCATTACAGGGCCTCTGCCTAAAGCCTCCATACCCAGCAGAGCACCCCCTCTCACTGCTATATCTGCAAATTGTTAATCTGGAATTGCTGCTCATGTGGGACACAGCAGCTTTGTAGGCAAGTGGTTTTGCATATGGGGATACTCCACTGCCTGAAAAAACTAAAGCATTTTGACTGAAAAATCTCCACCAGCGTGCTCCAAAACTGACCCCCACCCACCACCAACTGTGGCAGCAGCTGGCTGTCCCTCTGCCAACAGGCTGGCTCTGAGGTTATGGCTGTGGTCTATCTGCCCTGGTTAGGCACTGTGGGAAGCGTGCAGGTCCTGGACCTCTAACAGGGCCCTGCTGCCACTCCCCACCTTCTCAAAGACCCACAAGGAGAAGGTGGAAGTCAGGCAGGGCTAATCCACCAGCCTTGTCAGTTTTGGTCTTCTTTTTTTGTGTACAGAGACATTTCCCAAAGTGACCAAGGTATCAGTTTCCTCCGTGCACACCCTAGAGGCAGAATAAAGGCAAAGAAATTTAAATATGAAGCCCTCTGTTTTTGAACTGAAACCCTTGATGAGTTTGCCAGAGTAAAAATGGGAACAATTTTAAACTATGACTCCTATTTTCTCAGTCCATTTATAAAAGAGTAATATAGGAAGGCACAGTGAGAGATGAGATGGATGTTACTTCTGAAGGTGAGGGAACTCAGCCCTCCCTAATGTAAAGTTTTTTAATGGTGTTCTACACAACTCCATCTTCGGCCTGAGATAAAGTTTTAGCACCACTGTAACCTCTCAGGTTTGCTGAGGTGTGCAGTAAGGTTGATGTTATGCTTTCAGAATTTCACAATTATTCTTTTTTATTTTCTTTCCGGACCTTGCCATCTTAAAGTCACAGGAAGTAGTTTCTCCTTGCTGTTCCTCAATCATGAATCTAGTATGCAATCATTTAACTGAGGAGCATTTATTTAATTCCAGTGCAGATGACAGAAGTACTGTGAAATCACAGCCCTTCATGACACATTCTGAGTCAGGATGGCCCTGGTGGACACTGACTTGACCAGAATGTAGCAGTATGCACTTTGGCAAGTATGTCCAAGAGCATCCTGGTCTGCATTCAGTGGAATGTTGCCAGCTTGTGGAGGGAGCTGATCCCTTGTCTATACTCAGCCCCTGTGAGACACATCTGGAGTCCTGTGTCCAGTTGGACACAGCTGAACACAGCTGGATTCACCCGTTCAAAAGAACATATTGGATAGAGTCCAGAAAAGGTGTCTTGAAGATTACTAAGGCACTGGTGAAAGAGTTGGCTGTTCAATCCAGAGAAAAGCAGGTAGATGAAAACCAGGCAGGGTATAATGGATGCCACTTGATACACATATATAGAAACTGTATGTCACACTTGATAGTAGTTCAACCTACCTGTTTCTGCCCAACTGAATACCAAGGAATGAGTAAAATATCTAGTCACTAGTATAAGTCCATATTTGACGCTCTGCAGTAATGTATAAATGCAGAGGCTGTCAGCTAGACAATGCAACTGTAAAATCTAGCACTCCTAAATTCTTTTTATCTCTTCTAAAGTTACTTCTAGACTGCATCTTGCAAGGATAAGTACATACCTTATTGTGTTCCTGTTGGTGTACACATCAGTAGGCTTGCCTATGCAGCTTTTTGCTTTATCTTGGGTAGATTTCAGCAGTAATTATTATTTATAAAAATGGGAAAAGGGCCACTGCCATCTTCCAATGTCATTTTTCATTCTTCCAATTCTTCCAACATAATATCTCAACATAACTGAATATTAAAAACCACTCCTTTATTTTTTTCTATCAATCACTGTGGAAACTCTTCTTCGTCAGGGAAAAAAACCAAAAAACTAGACACTTAGCAGTGTGTCCTGTGGTAACACACAGGTTAGATGATGAGTTTTCATTCCAGAAATCCAAATGTCCACCATGGAAAGATTAGAGTGATGAGTTCAGGGTGAGAGGTACACTTTTGCCTTGAATTTGTGACACTCCAGCAGCGTTAGCATCAGACTCTGTACTTCAGGTAATGGGTCCCAATAACAGCAGGACTCACTGACTTTGGGCTGCCAACTCAAAATGACAGCAAAAGGGATGGCTGCAGCCCATGAACATGCCAACACCCAACCTGTTTCTACACCCAAAAAAAACATTGTGGTAGCTTGTTCACAAAGAGCAGGAGCTGGAATCAGGAAAAGGGGGAAGTGGCAATACTGAGCTGTTTGGGGTTTTTTTCACCGGTTTTCAAGTTTTCATTATTTATTAAGAGGGATGCTTCCTCCCATAAAATACCAAATTGTTGCTGTTTCTCCAGTCATCGTGACATTCCTGCCACTGGCTTCCACCTGCCTACACATGCTTCCCCAGAAACCCTTCTTGCATAATCCATGGTTTGTCCTGGTTTCAGTGCAAGCAAACAGAAAATGGTTGATCATTACTATCTGAGTTAAAGGAGGCATTATGTGTAATTTATGCTGCTCAACTGGCAGAAATTCAGGGAAAGAATCCAGTGATACAGTGAGAATCTCATACATGATTGTCAATGACACCTGGTGCCAGCTTTCACATCAAGGTCAGCTGAATAGGAAGTGTTGGATACAGGGATTGAAAGACTTGTTGTGCAAGCAAGTTGTCAAAGTGATAACATAACTGCCTGTTCTACACCTAAAATAATGAAATTGAGACAGTGGCAATTTGTTTAATTCCAGAACAATAACAACTGGGATATGGTTAATGTTCTGGCTTCAGAGCCATCAACTCTACAAGGACTTCTTCCTGCACAGTTGGCCAAAAAGTGACTTGCTTTTCTGTCCCGAAGGAAATGGAGGAGCTCAGACTACAAAACTTAGAAAAGTGTTTGTCATCACAGGAAAACAAGCTGTCTTATTCTCAGGTCAGAATGCAAAGGTATTCACATGATTTCACAGTTTTTTCAGCCTTAAAAACAGCTGAATGACTTGTGTGTGTGTTTATCCAGTCACCAAAGAAAAAGGACAGTTTTAAGGTAGACTTTGTGAAAGACGTTGGTGTTTGTGCAGTCACCTCTTAGAAGACAGCACCTCAGAGAAGTTAGCAACCCACCATATAAAGCAGGGACCCTTCTCCCTCCCCCATGGCCCCCATCTCTGCTAGACTTTACTTCCCCTGGGCCAGGGGAGTAAGGCCAAGTAATAAGCCAGCTGCTGCCTGAGGTGCTATAAATTCTCAGTTCCTCTGGTTCTCTGCATTTACACACCTCTCTACACTTATAAAAAAATTTTTATCAGCACGCATATGGATGGTACACACTTACAACAGGTAGTTGGTTGCCTCACCAACCAACACCATCACCCAGGCACACTATTTTGTAGACCAAATGAATAACTGTTCTTCATGCCACTTTCCACAACTGTTTTGTTCTCCCCACCCTTCACAGGATCTTGGCCTCCTGTCCAAACCCCAAAGCTGAGCTTCCCAAGAGACATGTTCCACCATCACATAACAAAAACTGTGGTCAGAAGGGGATCAGAAGAGAAATGCAACCTAACACACAAAAGCATAGCACAAATGTGTATCTGGTACTCAAACAAGTTGTGCTGCACAAGAGATACAGACATCCACACACCCAACAAATGCCACAGAAATTGTACTTAAGCAGCAGAGAGCATAGGAGAGCATGAGATATTTTATCAGCTGACATACTGTCAGCAAGACACAACCTTGCAGTAAGCACTGGACAGTGTCAGAGCAATGACTTCTCCACTTCTCCATGGATTTTTACAGCTGCACCAAGAGACGTGGGCAAGTGGCTATTTCTGCTCTAGAGAAGTCTACGGCTTTAAGCGGCAAGAGCACTACACAACCACTGCAAAGACGTGTGAGGAAAATCACATGCTGTCTGAGCATACGCTCTGTTGCTCAAGCATCCTCCCCACTATTGATCGTCTCTATACATTTGGAAAAGGGAAAATGGAAAAGGGAAAGGAGCAGAAGGAACAGGAGAGGAGGAGAGAGTGGAAGGGATGGAAAGGGAGAGGGGAAAGGAGGGAAAAGGAAGGGGGAGAGAAAGGGAGAGGGGAAAGGAAAAAATTCTGGATGGAACAAGTTTTCAAGATGAGTGAGAAGTAAGGCCTGGGGTATATGAAATGAAAGGAAACTAACTACAGAGTGAAATAGCTAATGGAACTGGAGCAAGGCGTGATCAAGTGACAGTATGAAAGTGTGGCCAGATGCTGAGTCCAGTGAAACTTATTCATTAGGCAAAGCAAACAATTTGTCCAGGTCTCATCTCAAGGGTCAAATTTTTTCAAACAGTAATAGAAATGTCACTCCTCTTCTGACAACTGGGATTTGAATAAACAATCTGGAGCACACATATATTAGATATAAAAGTGTGTTGTCCTGGTTTTGGCTGAGACAGAGTGAATTTGCTTCTTAGTAGCTGATACAGTTTGTTTTGATTTCACTATGAGATGTGGATAACACACCAATGTTTTATATTTTGCTCAATAGTGCTTACCCTAAGTCAAGTACTTTTCAGTATCTCATGCTCTGCCAGTAAGAAGGTGCACCAGAATCCAGGAGGAAGCATGGCCTGAACAACTGACCCAAGCACTGTTCCATACAACTGAATGTCATGCCCAGTAGCTGATTTCTGCTGCAGGATGGGCAGGGCATCGGTCAGTGGGTGGTTATCGCGGCCGGGGATGAACATGCGATATGGCTCACGTGTTCGGAGATCAGGAACTTTTATTTAGATGCTGGAACCTACATACATACACTTCAGAAGCAGCGTGGCTGCTTATATACTGTACTCGGTAACACATGTATACTTACAATTGGTTTAACTGTAACATAAACATCTTACAATTGGACACCTGTTCACATACATCCACGCATGTCCA
>JAWWES010000094.1:45504485-45515979 GCA_035583135.1 Lophotriccus pileatus
CTTTCTTTCTTTCTTTCTTTCTTTCTTTCTTTCTTTCTTTCTTTCTTTCTTTCTTTCTTTCTTTCTTTCTTTCCTGTATCATTATTATTATTATTATTACTATCATTATTAGTAGTAGTGATAGTATAATATTTTATTTGGTTTGAATTTTTGAACTGTTCTTATCTCAACCCTCAAGGTTCACTTTTTTCCCCTATCAGGAAGGACCAGGGAGTGAGCGAGCGGTTGCATGTTACTTAGTCTCTAACAGAGGTTAAACCATGGCAGGCTTCCTCAAGTATTCCTCCTTTTTTGGGGGGGCCCGCTTCCACAGCCAAAAAGGATAAGCAAAACACCTTTCACCTTTGACATCTTCATCTTTTTCTGAGAGAGGAGTCCAAAGAGAAGCTGTGTGTCTGTGTGCGTGCGTGTGCATGCAAGACATATGGATACTCGCTCGATCTCCCACCACTCCGTGGGAGCTCCGTGCTGACCGGGAGCAGGCAGGGGCTGCGGAGAAGCTGGTGCCTGACCTGGTGCCCGTCTCCTACCTTCAGGTTTGAATAAACAGATTCGAGGGAGAGGGAGTCTCGGTATCACCCGCCCCGTCTCCTGCTCCTCGCCGCACAGAGCCGACCCCCGAAACAGACCCCAAATGCACCTCTGGCCGATCTGCCAGAACCACGCAGAATTAGGGAAGGATAGACCCGTCCTTGCTCGTTTTAATGTCGTGCAGCCCTAACGTCATGCGGCCATAACACCGATCCATCCGGAGCGCCGTGACAGCGCTGACACTAGGTGGGGCCATCGGCCAGGGGGACCGAGCTGCGGTGGGGAGAGGAGCCCCGCGGGGGTCACAGCGTCGCGTTCTCTCCTGCCCCCGTCCCAAATGAAATGTCGCTCCTTAACCCTTATAAATCCACCCAGTATTCGGCTGAAACACCGCCAGGCTGCTTTATTTTATGTGAAGACTAGACCATGCTTTTGATGTCCAGGTCATGTTGTGCAAGAGAGTGTTTACTTTAAGTAATTTTTTGAATAACATATGTTAGTTACACTGTCTGAATAATATATGTTACAATCATTTGCGACTCACTCTGTTTCCTGTAATCTTGGCTCAGGGGTGCATTGAAAGACACTTGCAACTCCAGACCTTTGGAAGGGGAAAGTATAACCCATTTCCCAAGGAACTCTCAAATATCTTGTATACACAGTTCACATTTTCTACTGAACTTGTACTTTTCCAATTTAAGGAAGAGGAGAGAGCCCTGGGCTGAAGGACTAGAGTCACCAGTTCTTGAGCACCAGTGGGGTGTTGTTGAAAAAAAAAAAAAAAAAAAAAAAGCAATTGGAGTTCTTTCAGGCACTAACTTTAATCAGCTGCAGGTGAATTAAGACCAGGTCACAGTAACTAGACGTTAGCTTGCATTTTCAGGCCTCAAGGTGTGCAAAAACATTGGAGATGTGGTGCTGTGAAGGAGCTGAAGAACCAAACTTGAGCCACTATGAGCAGGATGGTGGTGATTGTATTGCCTCATTCCACACACAACACCACAGTTATTTCTCCTATTGCCAGCCCAATGAAACAACAGAAAAAGTGAAAATCTGTAAAAACAGCACAGAGCAGTAATGGCCAAATCAGGAAATATATGAATGCCAGACAATAATTTGACAGGGTGTTTGTTTGAGTTTTAATATATTAAGAAATATACCAATCACCTGGGAATTAGTCATAGCTTTTCATAAATATACACCACACAAGTCTGTTCATGTGGTGAACTTTCAGGAAGAGGAGTGAGGCATGAGCACAGCCAGACAGGGAGACCAGCCCCTTTCACCTCCTGACTACTGGAATAGATCACACTGTTCTCTTTTCAAGGCAATGGCAATGTGGGCATAGACTCTGATAGCTCAGCCTTAGGCATGGGAAAACACCAGTCCCCAGAAGCCATTGAAGGTCAGAAATTATCCCTTCCCTCCTCCCTCCCTGATTATGTGTTTCAAAGTTCTGCAAAACAACCCCAAATCCCACTCATTCACAAGGCCTGCAGTGATTGATGCTTGTATTGTGTTCACCCAACAGAGGTGAGAATAGCAGAAGAATGTGTGAGTGAGCAGAACTAATCCCCTCTTTCTTTGAAGCCTTGGAAATATTATCATATTCTTTATTGTATTTATATTTTGGGGAAACATTCAAAATGAATTAACTTCTCCACCACAATGCCTTGTCCCTGGTAATTAACTATTTGGCAATAGAGATAAAAGAAGAAAAATGCATGTGGCCAAATGTCCCTTTTGTTTAGACCTCTGCAGACTATTAGAGGGGAAAAAGCAACTACAGGAGAAAAAGCAAGGAAGAAAATTCATAACTTACACGTAGTTGATCATAACTGTACTAGGAGACTAAGCCACATAGTCTCAAATGTAATAGTTGGCCTGTGATTTGGGCCAAATCTATGAAGGGTATTCAAGTTTCCAGAAAAGTGTTTTGCAGTAAGTATGGAGCCATGCAGAACAGTTTTCTGTAGTTTAAGAGCTGTTCCTCTTGAGAAAGTGTTGCTCTTCAATATGAATAATATGTAGCTGTACTAAACATTAAGCATTGCCCTTATTTTGCTAAGGAAAAAGGCGGATTCAAGGTGAGAACCCACTGATTTCTGTTACCATGGAAGCTGCTGGCTGTGCAATGTGAACATCTTTGAGCACTCTCCTGTTCCTAGTCAGTGAGTCAAGAGATTAACATGCAGAGGCTGAGATACAGAAACCTACATTTTTATCACAGCGCTCCCTCAGGTACAGTACCCCATCAGGATTGCTTCTGCATCCCTTGTCACATCAGCCATGGAGCCCTTATGAATGACAAAGACATCTACATTTGACAAGTAGCAAAGAATTATGTCTCTCTGTATTTCTGAGTATTTCAATATCTCCTTTATATTTTTCTGTATATAGTGAATTTTATCTCACTCTTTCTGTTTTATATTCACTGTGACAAGAAGGAATTTCAGCAATATGCAGGCAAGACAGAGGGACTATGCTCCAAAGAAAGATGTTTCCAAAAGTTTGAACTTCGCTGCATGCGACAGAGAGGGAAAGTTTCTATCAGCTACCACAAGTGCCTTCACCACCATGCTGCTGCCACACTGTTCACTCTCACTGCCTTTCTTTTGTGACACATACCCACTCCTGAGGGGACGGCAGCCCCAAGCTGAGATGCATACTGCTGGCAGAAGCATCAGATGTGCTCACCTTCCTCGGAGACAGCAGCTGCTCCTGAGCCTGCACACCCCCCTGCCTGAGCCACACAACACATGGAAGAAAGAAAAGACTTCACTGCGTCTGAACTTCTGCTTTCTCACTGTTCATCAACCTTTTGCTGACTCATATATTTACTGTCTTTAAGGAAAAGAAGGTTAATCAGTATAATTTTATCACAAGATTTCTGGTTTTGTCTAGGTGTTGCAGACAAGAAAGTTGGACTTTATGAAGTCTATAGACTCAGAAATATAACAGGTGGGAAGAACCTAAGCTGTGTTTGCCTTAGGCCTCACAACTTTTTTTTTGTGACAGCCACTTGTTCAGGGTTATTTTAGGATTAACCTGAGCTTTTCAGGGCAACTCTTGTCCTGAAGGCAATTCAGCCACTGAAAAGTTATAATGTCTTTCTCAGAGAGAAAAAACTAGAAACAAAGTCTTCTACTGCATGCTCTGGTAAATACTATGTTCTGCTCTCCTATTTACAGGGCATTCAAGCTTTTCAAGAATTTTCAGATAAAAACAATTAAATCCCTGTAGCACTTACCTTTATCCCTTAAGGACAGGGAAAAATCTTCCTTGGGTTAGGGGGCAGAGCAAGGATGTAATCTTGCAAAGGTTCCTGCTATCTCAGTCTAATCTCCTGCACAGCTTGCAAAGACATAAAGTACCAAACTGCGCTCCCAAGGTGCTGTAAATACTTTTTTTCCTGTTGCAGCTTCAGGAAAGCCTGGTCTCTGGCAGCAGGCCTCCTTAAAGTACATCTCACTCCATAAATGCCAAATCTATCCGTACACATGATTCCATCCTTAGCATGATCTGTTTACTGATAGTGATCTAAGGGTTTGATCCTTCACTTTAAGGATTCAGTCTGTATGCAGGCATGCTTGGCAACTAGCTGTGGCTATGGCTCTCAAGCACAGCTGCTATTGTGGAAATTATTGAAATTAATCTCTAGTGAGGGATAAAATTATTAACCAAGATTCCTGTTGCAGCAGGCATGCAACAGCCTGCAGGGAGTTGCTGAGTCATGCATGAAATCTGCCTATGACAGTGCAGAATGCTGCAGGGACCACATTAATGAAACACCATTTAGGGTGAAAAGACTTGTCTTTGTTTTCTTCCCATGGCAGACTAGTGTCAGAATGTTAAAATACTTTATTAAGATATTTCTTAAAGGAAAGGGAGAAGAATGATGCTTCAGAGTTATATGTCCACTAAAATTGAAGTTTAGATAGTATGCATTCAGAAATAATTTTATTTTCCAGTAATAACAATATGCAATATCACATAAGAAATGAAATTGAAGAATTGATCTTATTCTTCAAATACAGGATAGCTTCAATATTAAAATTAACATATAAATTTAGCATCAATCTTATTTCCCCACTCACATCCGCTGAGTAAATGCACATAAAGAATGAATCACTGAAACAGTATACTGAGAGAATCAAAGTCATTTTCCAAAGATGTCAGCACGAATGTGAGGTGAGCCTGTTCACCAACCACACAACAAATGTTGCAGAGGTGGCCCTTCAGACCAATAAGGAGGGCAAGTCAGGGACGCCCAGGGAAGCATCACAACCACCAGCAAGGGCAAAGCAGGAGAGAGTTTTGGGCAGGACTTCCCCATTTCTTACCCCTGCTTGCCTTCTGACTATTCCCTTGTCTACAGGTACGTGAGCTACTGCAGAAGGTGGACATCACATTAGGGTTCTCTGTGACATTGTTATTGTTTACATCACTGTTGGCCTTAACCACATTGTCACAGCTAGAGGTTAACTAGGGGGTTTTAGCAGTGTGCCTCTGGGGCAGCAACCAGCCTCTGTAGAGCCCACTGCACTGGTCTCTGGTGGGCCTGGGCCCTGGACAAGCAGAGCCATAGGCAGAGAGAGTGAGCTCTGGGGATTGCCTAAAGAGTAGACAATTAAATCATCCATCTGACAGGAGAAAAAGCAGTACCTGGGCATCCCAGAGAGGCTCCCTGGTGGCTGCTCAGCCAGGAGCAGGAGCTGTGCAGAGGCTGAAGATCTATTGCTTCAAGAACAACACAGCTGCTTTAACATCCAAAAACAGACCCAAGCAAAAAAAAAAAAAACCCAACACCTCTTTGGATCCTCAGCTCCAGCAGAGACCTCACCAGCCTCAAGCTATCTTTCCTGTTGCTTGAATTCTTCTTTTATTTCTTTGAGGCTTCTGAGCATCCATGCCTTGAGCTTCAGCCCTCCTCACCCCCATGTCCTCTGTTCCTCAGCACCTCACGAGGTTACCCGTGCTCACCACAAGATGGAGCTGGGAAACGCAAGGTGTGTGTGCCCCACCCGAAGACCTTCCCCCGGACCCCGGAAGAGTGGAAATCGCGGGATGCTGTATCCCCGCGGGCGCTCCACGGGCTGAGGAGCAGCCCCGCCGCCGCCAGCTGCGGTGACACGGCTGTCACCGACCTCGGTGAAGGCACGGCCTGAGCCAGGGTGCCAGTTCTGGGGTGTCCACTGTGGGCCTGGGCGATGGGGCACACAGGGCTCCAGCGGAAAAGGGGCTCCCTCACCCCGCGGCTGCCCACTCTGAGAGGGTGGGAGTGGGTGGGCAGACCCCACCAGCACAGCAGAGGTCTGTGGAACAGGTCCTAGCATTGTGTGAGCAGAAAAGGTTCCTGCCAACACACCAAAAGATCCTTAAAAACCGTATTTGCCTGTAGTGCCAGCCTGGAAAATACAGCTGGGTGAGCAAAGCAACATCTCTAAAATACCATTGCAGGCCAATCAGCATTTTTTAAAAAATTAATCTTCTGGATAGCATTTTAGCTATTTTAGCAATATTTTATCTCATGGCCAAACAAAAATTATTATTCAACTGGAGAACTTGAATTTCTTATTTTGAACAGAGATACATTTACTGTATTAAAAAAAAAAAAAAAAAGTAACTGTGAGTTGAGTCGTTATTTTATAATACCATACAAGGATCATTTCCACTTGTTTCCTTTTTCAGAACACAAATTATCAAAAGAGATAAAATTTTAAAAAATCATACCACTGAATCTGCATTTTTCACCACAAGTGTGAAAAGAGCTCACTCTGCTTTAGCCATGGTCACCTTCCTTTGAAAGACGTGTCACAATTTCAAGATGCCAAAATTCTGTTCTCTGAAAATCTGCAAGCCATAGTGTTTATGAGCTGTCACAGGTGCCACTGTTCAGTCTTTCTGCTGAAGATGATTCAATCTCTGTAGCAAAACAAACAAAACACAAAAAAACCCAAAACAAAACCCATGCACGTTTCATTTAATGTACAGCGATGCCTATACAAAGGTTTCTGCAGGAAGGAAATCTGCTCAAAATCAGAGCTCCTGGACCTAACTGCTCTTATGTAGCCTTTGACATTTAATTTCTCTGTGGTGTTGTAGCACAGCATTTCACTACCTCATGCAAGTAATATTTTACTTATTACTTTTCAATCTGGCGTGGCTGTAAGATGAATTTTGTTACAGGTGCCACTTGAATGCAGACAAATCCATCAGTACACAATTGAAATCCTGCATTTAGGAAAATTTCAGATGCTTTCACATTTACACTTCCATAAAAGAATCTATTTATTTTCTTTCCTCCCTTCCTCTGCTTTTATGTCTTTGCTCTGTAGCATTACCAATAATATGCTTCACTGAAGAGCTCAGAAAGTTATGCAAGAAAAAGTATCTCTCTGTTAATTTATCCCCTAAGGAAAATAAAATCATTATTTTATTCTCCTTTTTGTGCGTGTTCAGTACCTTGAAAAAATGAAAGATTCACTGTGTGCACAAGACTTGCGTAACAAGAAATGCCAAATGAATTTGGCAACACAAGCATTCATATCAACAATGACACTGGAATACATGCCTGATATGTATTTAACAGTTTTAAAGCACCTCTGCTTTAGGGTTCAGCTTCAGGGAAGCCTCAAGTGGGGGAGTGTGGGACTAATCCATACACCTGAAAGGCCTGACAGTCATTTCATCTGCATTCAGAGCTGTATTTTGTACAAGTCAATTGTCAAGCATATGTTCTCAGCTGTGAGCAGTTGAAAAAATGGCACTAGAACCTTAACAAGCTTCTAAGTGAACAGTTAACTTAATGGCATTCCTCATCAGAAGCAATTCCTAATGTTACTCAGACACACATAAGATATGCAGTGTAATCAATGCATGCAATCATGCAATAAATTGTTCAAACCAATACTTTTCTACATTTAGGGAAGTTGCCATTTGGCTAAATATTATTTTAAAGAAAGGCCTGCTATTGCATTCTATTTCCTTTTTTTCTAATTCTACAGTATAGGAAAAAAAAGATGCTTCTGAAGCACTGAGAGAGCCTTTTGTTTTCTGCTTTCTGTGACTGTAGCAAGCTCTACTTTACTCAGCTGAGCTTGGAAGCGTCTGCCGTACATACTAAAGACCTCAGCTTCCCTGATGACAACATTTGCTTAATCTCAGTTACAAGTTACTAGGCAGGGAAGCAGAACCTGGACTTGGAAAAAGAGGTTTCCCTTGACTGCAGTTGCTAGAGCTGGACATTTTAACCCTGGCTGAGGACTAATCAGCTCTCTGTCTTCAGAATATATTTGCCCAGTATAAATGACATAAACCAAGATCATCATCTTAGTTTATTTTTCTAGAGTCCTTAGCATGCTACATTAACCTGACAATGCTTAATCTGGTGTTCATTTCACAATACACTTCATGCAATTCACAGCTGTAATTGGTTTTACACTGACATTACATATTTCGACCTAGCCATGGGAAAAGAATAACTCTTAATAATATTTCTCTGAAAAGTGTCCAAGCTCAAATGGCACAGAAGCAGCTCATGTTAGTTGCACGTGCATATTTCTTTCTTCTGCCTTTTCTTTCATTGCAAGAATGATCACTGACATAAGATTATAAGTTCCTTGTTTTAGTCCATTTGCAATTGAATTATGTTTACTTGATTTCTTATGTCCTGAGGAGTTCTCTTTTATAAAACAGCATTCAAGTATTCTAGTTTAACATCCCCATTTTTCTGAGTTAAGGAACAAAGTAAACCTTGGGCTTCTGTTTCCGTTACGAGCCTTCCAGAGTCCCATAACTGATAGCCGTAAAGTCTTCCTTTGTAACACACACTCAGCACTAAAGCCAGAGTATTGCTATTTGGCATTATCCAGTGAAGTGCAAGAAATTATGTCTTTATTGCTATAGTACAATACCAAGCAAAGTCACTTTTTAATACAATTGCAAGAGTTTCATGGAATATGTGTCCCTCCTCTTAGGGGCAAGTAGTTCAGCTGCACTGTGAGTATCACTTAGCTATCACGCATCAAATGTCAGTCTAAGAAGATGTGTTGAGTATTCTCGAGTCTGAAGAATCAGACCTTTCCTCATATTCATCTTCTGTGTAAATCGGTTGCTTAGACACAATAGGACACCCATCATCAGGAATTGAGATCCTAGGATCCTCTGACGAGCGGGAAGGAAGCACAGGTGAGCTTCGGAAAACTGTGGCTGTGTTGCTAGAGAAAGGACTGACATACTGGGACCGCAGCTGGTACTGCTGCTGCAGTGTCATGGTGTTCCACAGGGTGACATCATTGGGCAGGAACGGGCTGGACTGATTTCTTGCCAAAGTGTTTCTCAACATCAGCGGGTAGCGTGGTGGTTGAGGGAAAGGGTGCTGCAGAGGTACACCCAGAGGATTTGGCATGACATTGCTGGAATCAGCAGAGAACCTCAGTGTGTCAGGAACCCTAAATGCAGAGCCCACAGACCACTTGGAGGATGAAATAGGGTAGGAACTCAGTGTGTGTTCAAAAATGTGCCCGTTGGAAGGCAAAACAAGACCATCGGAGTCTGCAGAAATTCTCTCTCCACTTGCCACCGAAGACCGACTAGACAGGAGAACCTCCACAGCACTCACCAGATCACCACCACACCCCTTCAGGATCAGCTCTAGCACAGTTGGCTTTTGATTAGGGAAGATCTTTTTCAAGACTTCAAGTGGGGGTCTGTTTGCTTTCAAGCTGAATGGTAGAGAAACTGTCCCAGAAGGACCTTCTATCAGGAGGTGGTTCTGCTCTGGGTGGTACTTGGGGCTGTCCGGATGACTCTCTGTGCTCCCACCATTTTTCTGAACTGCATAACCAACCTCATCCACTGAAACAATTTCAGGGCTTTCAGGGGTGAAACAGCTTTTGGCTTTAGTCGTGTCTGGGGAACTCCTTTGGTCTGTGTCTTTGTCGCTGTAGGTCTCAGCATTGTCTGCTCCACTGGCATCACCCAACCTCTCCTCATTCATGTCTGCAAAGAGAATTCAGAGAAGTTAATAAAAAACTGAAGCCAAAGGCTTTTACAGAAATTTGAGGATAATGTCTTCTTAAAATTAGCAAAGCAGAATGGTGGGGGGAAAGTGCATTTTTCACTGAGATGCTGCAAAAATCTTTGCAACATCTCATGAGGATAAAACTGCAAAAGAATAATGTTACCTGGTCCAGGCCTTATAGATACTTGTCACGTTTTCCCATGTGCAAGGAAAGAAGCTGCAGTCATTTTTCTGCTGCATCAAATATGCTGTATCAGTCCTCTTCACTGATTACAAGGCAGCAAGGCTCCAGCCAAGTGCAAGCTTTCTCAGAGGAACCTGAGCACTTTCACATCAAAATTCCTCACTAACACCATCTCACTGTCTGTGAGCTGAAGAGGGCACTTGGGGAGACCAAAATTCCTTCTGTAAATCCACTAGCATTGATGGAACTACTTCATCAAGACTACTGAAGGTATAAAAAGTCTGCAAATGAATCAGTGTATTCAAGTTCTGGCTCTACAGAAACTGGTTCCTTCCACGGCACAGATTCTAGAAAAATCTAGTTTGAGAAGGATCTCTGGAAGGCATTTGATCCAGTATCCTGTTCAAAGCAAAAGCAACTTAAAATATAGAGCAGGTGGCTCATGTCCCTGTTTAGATGAGTTATAATTCCAAGAAGGGAGACTCCACAAATTCTCTTAGTGCTTGTTCCTGGTATCTTGCTTTTTGTGTGCTAAACTAAGAAGGATGAGAGGTGAGTACAGGGATGAAAACAAGCCCATTGACCATGCTGTCTCCAGGTGGACACTCAGAAATGGGAACACCCCAAATCTCTGGTCACTTTGGTAATGCCTGACCTTCATATGGAATTGTTGTCAGCAAGAAGAAAGGAAGAAAGGTTGACAGTGCTTTCACAGCCTATGCACAAGGGACTGCATAGAATTGCTTGAGATTGTTCACAGTTATTTCTCAAGAACACAGTTCTGCTGTCCTTCCTCACAGAGCACAATGATGGTTTCCTTGAGAGGCATCAACGCATGGGGGAAGGACCATTGTCTAAGCTGCAGCTAACAGAGGCTTCTTTAACTGCACAGGGCAGTACTTTTGAATACACATGTGAAAAACTATCTGCAAAAAAAAACCCAATGAAACTGCTTTCTTGGTTTCCCAGTTAACAGCCCAACTAGATAAAGAAGCTGTAATACCTCCCTGGAGGTATTTAAGACGAGAATGGATGAATGCCATGGTCCAGTAACTGTGGTGGTAGTGGATCAAGGGTTGGACTTAATGATCTCAGAGGTCCTTTCCAACCCATCTGATTCTATGATTCTACCTGGTTTTATACTGGTTATGCCTTTTGTCCTGTGCAGAGAAGCAGCAACTTTGCATGTTGCTACATTACACAGAAGGCAATTTATGTATCCTCTCTCATAGTCGTGTCAGTGTTGCCTTAGCAGCCAAAGTGGAATGCACAAATTGTTTGCCAGTAGCAAACTGGCAACATGCATCCTTTTGAGGAGATGGTAAGACACCAGCATAGCTCATCCATTATTTGAGAAAACATGAGGCTCACACTACCTTTCCTTTCTAATCCCTTCACATGCTCATAATTACACATTTGTTACGAAGGAAGGGGCACTAAGAGTGATTCCCATAAGAGTTTATACATTGACGGCTTAGAGAGCAGTCTGAGGACATCTAACTACCGATTCCTATCTTGACAGAGTTAGAGAGGCTATTAGGGCAGATGATAGCCCTAATTTCCACGTGAATAGGTTGCACTGCAATACACAATATTACAAAACTAACTGAATGCAAGTAGAGCATATTTCAGAACTACCGCATTTTTACTGTGTATCTCTGTGGGATGAGAGCAAGTACAACTAGGGAGAAAATACGTGCTTTACAACAACAACAACAACAACAACAACAACAAAAAAAAAAAAAAAAAAGGAT
>JAWWES010000094.1:45529670-45603814 GCA_035583135.1 Lophotriccus pileatus
CTGAAGCAAACACCATACTTAGGTGAGTAACCTGGAGTGGTTCATGCTTTGACTCTATAGAACATCAGAACAGAGATGCTCTGTAGGTCTGCATGCCAATGTCAAAAGGGAAATCACCTACAGAAGATGCATCAATTGTCACCTTCCTGATGTTTCTTACAGACTAGCTCCTCAGTGGTAATTCAGGGCCCTAGCTTGTGCCTAAAAAAAGCTTTGACTGGATCTGGCCACATCTATCATCAGGAATCACCTCTTTCTCCAATAGTTACCTTGCATTACATAGTAATGCAGGTAGTGTCACTTCAACAGGGCTGGCTGTCTCAAGGGCTCAGGTCTCTGGCTCTAAAACCTTATTCTGCTCTGATTTAGTGAAGCTCAATGTGTAAAGGTTTAGGAGATGCTATAAGCATTTTGTGTTCTTAGCCTCCAAGACAGAAGTAAGAGGAAAGCAAGTGAGGTTGAGAGAGGATACAGTATGGATATTAAAACCCTACAGCAAAATTGCCACTTCATTTTTGTGATCTATTTTTTTTAGCAACTCTATGTTAATTTAGTATAAATTTGGGGAATGAGGCAGAGGGCAACGTTTTGGTAGGCAAACAACCACCTGTTTCTCACCACATCTAGCAGTGGCTCCTAACTCTTCTGGCCCCGTGGAGCTCCATGAGTTTTTCCACTGACTTCCAAATTCATCAGAATTTTGACAGTTATGCAATTGGGGCTATATATGCTGGTCTCTGAATGTGTACAGGGGTATGGAACGGGAACTACATAGATTTTAAAAACAATATAGCACTACTAAGATTTATCTCTAGCAGATGAGAGTGCTACTCCTGTATCCAAACCTGCACTGCTTAATTGAACAGACTTCCACTACAGTCAACAGAATCACCGAAGTCAAGCAAGGAGCAGTGAGTATGTGCAATCCTGATGAAAAGTTAAGATGCTCAGATTGGGACTTGTAGCTATAAAAAGGCAGCAAAAAGGAAATAAGAATTCTGTTCCACTGCTTTAATTCCACAGCAATAAAACGTAGAAGTTTCAAGTTCAAAGGAACAAAATTCATGTTCTTTTTGATTTAAGTTTACGATTTTCCTCTGTTGGAGGCTTGTGGCTGATCCTCCCACAGTTGTTACGCGGCCCTTATCTGTGTAAATAACAGTACCAGAACTGGGTCTGTGCCAGTTTTTAAAGACCATTCCGTGATCTAATTACTTTTTACCCTTGGGAAAGCACCCGAACACTTTTGAGTATGAATCTGAAAATTTTTCAGCTAATACCACACAGGAAAAGCAGTGAGAAGGGATCCCAGCCATAAGCACAAAACTTTACATCTTCTGACACTGGAAACTGCATTGACTTTTAACTTGAGTGATCCCTGAAATTCTATGGACTGAAAAGAACAATACACTTTCAGTGATGTGAGAAAGCAGAATGATATTCATGCTTGAGCAGTAAATATTTTCCCGAAGTTTACATTTACAAAACCATTAAACTCTAAATACGGAGCAATTTGTAAAGATTTAAAGTTGAACAGTACAACCCATTTTTTAAAACTCTTTCACCTTTCTCAGAGAAAAGGAAAATAAGCATGCCAGTCCCATATGCTGCTAAGGCCCATCCACTTTCTCCTGGTGTACACACGTGTGTAAGCACAGCCACATGCAGGATGAAGAGGAGTGGAACCAGACTGCCACTAGAAGTTTGATGGCATGGGAGCATCACTGAAAGCATGCCTCAGCTTTTGGCATGAGGGTGGACAGGAACTGCTCTTCATGGCACCTCCTCCGCCAAAGCACTTTCCTTTTGCAAATACCACTGTTGTCTAAACAAGCAGCAACTTCCACTCCAGGCTCCACAGGTCCCACATAAAGGCTCTTGAAAACCAAACTGGCCTGGGAAACCAGTGGCAGTCAAACCAGGAAGCAATTCATGCTACCTTCCCAAAGGGCAGAATGAAAGAAAACGGCACTGGCGTTCTCCTCAGTTTACCAATGCAAAAACTCGCACTCGTCTTCCTGGCACCACTACAGGGTGACTGGCCATAATCTGAAGACAGGCTGACTCAGTGGCCCGGAAATAACCACAGGTCATTCTGTCCAAAAACACTGCCCAGTTCTCATCCAAGTAAATGATACCCTGTCTCTCTCTACTGCTCAGATTGATCCCAAAAGGGCTGACTCTACCACCCACCATCAGCAAACAGCCTGCCACGCTACAGCAACCACCTTAACACACATGGCAAATGCCTGACGAAGCACTAGGTCAAAAACCCAAGCTAAATCAGCCAAACAAAGCCCCTCAAAGGATTATTGCTGCAAAACCTGGTACTCAGAATCAGAGAACTACCAGATTCATCTTAGTTCCCGTCTCAGCAGCTGAGAAGACACACAAAAAAAGAGAATAGGAGAAAAGCACCATTTTCCTATTGTGGAGAAAGCATTAGAATGTCAGCAGGAGTGTCAAAATCTGTCCTGACTAGATGATCATAAGATGGATAAGATGCAGTCTTGATGTAAACACATGCAGAAAGGCCAAGTTATCCTGAGCAATATCCTCTCAGCTGCCTCTCTCCTTTTGAGAGTGCTTAATACTATGTTCCCAGATGTTCAGCTTCTTAAGTGGAGTTTAATATAGGGTCAAAAAGAAAATTTACTGCTGCTGAATCTCTCATGAGATGCACTCCTGTGTGAATGCTCCATTCGAAAACATGGAGGACTGACTTACACAAGGGTGAAGAAACTAGCATTAGTGGCAGGCTGTTCATAACCAGCCACACAAGGGGTTCAGCCTCATACTCTGGTATTCTGCTCTGTGCAGAACTAAGATACCAATGGTCAGGAGCCTATGGGTCCATGGGTTCCTGCTACAAGAGCACAGAGAAGCTGCAAGAAAAATAAGAGACAAGCTTGAATCAGCTGTGTTTTCAAGATTTCCTTTGAACACAAAGATTCAAATTTTATAAAGCTGCAGTAACTCGTATTTCAGGATGTTCACACTTGGTGACTCCCCAATATTTCTTCTGCTCTGTGTGAAGTAATATAAAAAAACTCCTATGTTCCCATCTTCGTTACATTTCTCTTGCTCAGGATGAATGCCAGGATGAAGTGGTTTTTACTGACTGAGAATTCCTGCCAACATCCATAAGTGTATAAATGAGCTAAACATTTTCTCTCCTCCCATTCCTCAGGCCTCATCGTAAATCTGGACCAGAACATAGTTCCCACAAGGACAGATTCTGGAAGGCTACCTGAAGCCAAGGGTTTCTGCTTGCTGCAGCTCGTCACCACAATATAGTGTGAGTGCAGTGTGATGCATGGCAAAGTTTAAGACAAGGAGGCTGATACCAAGTAGTTACAAGGGGATAATGAAAACTCAGCTATTGTTATGCCTTAAAACTGAACTCCATATATCACATGCACCACCTGAAATGTCTTTGTGACTTTTGCTTTGATCAGTATGTTATGGGCTATTCTGTGCTGATCATAATGTGACCAACTTGCAAAAAAATGGGAGTGGCGCTCCTTTTCTGCTTTGTGTGCTGTTATTAACACAGTGGAAACCTGTCCAGTTCTAGAAATGTGCGTCTGTGGTTATTTTCCCACTGACAAGACGTTACAAGAGCAACAAGCAGAGCAGCTTTTTGATGCAAAATCAAAAAGAAGCCTAAGGATCTGGAACCAAAACCATGCTCCATCTGTGTCTCTTAACACAGGTATAGTATTTCACAGTACAGCCCTTTTCCCCTTCTCAAACACCTATCCTTCTTACTAACATTAAGGCAATTAGGATTATCTTGGATGCCCACAGTGTGTTGCATTAATTGTGTATTTTCAAATAGACTTAATTCTTGGCATTAGGAACTCAGGATAAAAGGTAAAGATCTCAGTAGAGATGATCAGCATGCTTTACCACAGATTACCTCATTCTTTTCCAGTTCATGCTTGTACTTTTAGCAACTAAGAAGGCACAGCTGTAACTGATGTAATTAGAAACCCGAAGCTGAAGAAACATCATCCTGTTGACTCTCTCGCCTCTGTTTTTAAATTCTCTTACAGTGTCAAACAATCAAACAAGGCTTTCCACTTCTCACACTCCACTAGTTAGACTGGCAGGATGCAAAGACAGTATTTGGGTAGCATAGGCTTTTTTCCCCGAGACTCCAAAAAATACCTTGAAACTATACCAATCACAAAGAGACTGCCCTACATGCTTGCAGACAGGAGCAGAGCAGTACTGACGGACCAACCCTCTCATCAGCTTTAGATTCTGTGGCTAACTTGATGTCACTAAGCCGCTGCTGCAGGTTAGAAAAGATAGAGGGTTAACCACCTCAGAGAAACATCAGGAGGATCAGGTGAGCTGAGTACCGTCGCTTTGAATGACTGAAAGACGTGGAATTCAGCTGATAGAAGCTTTCTTTTGGCAGAAGTGAATGGTTACTTGCCTCTTGTGCACATACTCACCACAAGTGCTCACTCTGTTCAAGTCTGGCCTCAGCAAGGTAAACCTCTGCAGAAACCTTCCCAATTTATATTTCACTGCCAGCAACCCTAATAGCTAGTTCTCTCAGAAAGGAAATGTGATTTTAATGGTTTCACATAGACTTTCTGTGTTAGAAGACATGACACAAAATTCTCCAAGAATGGAACATCTCAATGTAAAGCAGACATTTTCCACTGTGGAGTAACAAGGTGAAAACAGGCACTTCTGAAAATGGTTTTTTGTGTCTTCTCTAAGAGAAGACACAAACATACAGAATGTATAAACATACAGAATGTTTATAAACATTCTGTATGTTTACACAGAAAGCATGACAACCTCACCATCACAAAAGAACTGGGATGAAGTCAGGGATTTGAGGTATTTTTAACCTGGTAATAACACTACCAAAAAAGGCATCATGATAAAATGCAAAAGGCATCTTCCTTTGCCCTCCCTAGGCATCCTCCAGACACTTATTTAAACCCTGTGTTGTTCTGTGTACACATCTGCACAACAACACAGGGAATTACACTGAAGAATTGCAGCAACATGAGTCCCTTTGGTTTTGTACCTTCTGCCTGTACTGCGGAAGATGCTCATGCCTCTCCTTTAGGCTGTGACTCTGACCAGCAGACCTACTACTGGAGATTCTTACTTCCCTCAGAGATTCATAGTCCATCACACAGTATGCATGGTTGTTCTCTATACCAGAGTCCAACAAAGAGAAAATGTTTTTGAAAAAAAGAAACCAAACCCCCAACAAACCATTTAAAGATTCAAGAGTACAGAGCAGCCACAGAAACATAGGAGAAGGCATCAATTCCCAGGAAAAAGTGACTGTGAGGAACAGAGGGTATTTGGACATCTGCCACCAAATGAGGAACAGCAAAGAATCCCAGCGGAATGAAGCTATTTGCTTCATCACGTAACAAGACTGTGACAAAGCTGAGGCCTTACATCTCTTTATTCCTGAAAGCTGGATACTTCATTATTCCATACAGAACACCAGAGACTGATTCTCCATCAAAGAAACCGTGTCCCTGATGTGTTGTACTCAGAAGACTCATAAAAGACAGGCAGCTTTGAGAAAAAAAATGAACTTCAAATACACTCTTTGGACTGTTCTTACTCTTATAGTAATCAAAACATAGTCTAACAACAAGATTCAAACACACACATATCAATCATTTCTCCTGAGAAATATATAATTATCTTGCCAGCTCCTGCTGTACAGGCCCACATGTCTATTCTGGGCATTTTATCCTGCCAGGACTACACAGAATTGCTGTGCTATGGGACTAGAGTCTCAGGACTCCTAAGACTGTCCCATTACTGGGCACAGCAGCAAGGCACATCTCAGCACCCACACACCTCTCCTTGGAAGCCAGATCCATGAAATGAACTGAGTTCATGGAATTTGTTCTTCCCCCACCCCCCCACTGTGAAAAAGAAAACAAACCATTCTAAAGACTGGAGTCAGAAGAGGCCACACAACCACATGAACAGGCAGCAAACATTCATAGCACGGNNNNCAAACCTTCATAGCAAGGCAAAACCTGCAACAGACTGCTTGCAATTCCAAATTTTGGGATAGGAATCAAAGAATGGTTCAGGTTGGAAGGCAACTTTAAAGATCATCTAGTCTAAACCCCCTGCAATGAGCAGGGACATTTCCAACCAGGTCAGGTTGCTCAGAGTTCCATCCAATCTGTTCTTAAATGCTTCCTGGGATGGGGCACCTACCACATCTCTGTGCAACTTATGACAGTGTTTTACCACCTTCATTGTAAAAAATTTCTTCTTTTTATCAATTTTGGAATTACCCTCCTTTAATTTAAAAGCATTATCCCTTGTCCTGTTGCAACAGGCCCTACTCTAAGCAGCTCCCTCTAAGTACTGAAAAGCCTTAAAAGATCTCCCTGGAGCCTTCTCTTCTCCAGGCTGAACAAATGGACTCAACATCCACATGAGACTGTTGAGGGCACAATCTCCTTTTCCTGTTGTGAGTTTGCAGAAATATGTGATTTCAACAAAAACAAAGTGGGTTAGACTTTTTCAAAGCAAAAGTTTCTATCCAAACAATTTCCAGCCAGCTCTAAAAAAGAGGACATGGCATTGTCTCTTCAAACCCTGTAGAAAACTCAGGCACAATTTGGTGACTTTATGCTGGTTTTACGGAGACTGATTACTGTCCATCTCCTCTGGGGTCTGCACCTTCTCTTCTGCTGATGACACAGGCTTTTCCATACATACCAAACACCCACAGATAATGCCACACAAAGGTGACTGAAATGGGCATCCCCAGCTGCCTGTTAGCTAGTGGCAATGTAGTTGTGCAGGCTTGTCACAGCTGTTGTGTGGCAGCCCATAGGAATGAAGCTACAAAAGGCTTCTTTGTGGGATGCTTGCTGACACTGAGGCTGCAGACAAGAGGTGGGGACAGCTTCCAGTTTCAAGAAAAGGCCTCACAGGCTACAGACCTCTAGTGCAGCACAAGAGACAGCTAGAGAACCCCAATTCCTCTTCCGCTTCTGTGCATCACTACAACACAGATGCCTTTGTATTCTTGGTATAGATATTTAAAACCTGTCTAAACAAGAAGTTCCTTGTGAGTAACTACCTCTAGAAGCATCAACTCTCCTACCTCAAAAATGCATTGCTACTTGCAGTAGCTGAGGCAAGAAAAAGGTTTTTGAAAAACATGGTTAGTTTTAAAGGAAAAGGTGCATTCAAGGCTCAGGATAACGTCATCAAGTAGCAAAATATGTAGAGACACAAAACAAAAGGCATAAAGTTTTTCCTTGTGTAGCTATGCTTTATGAAGGAGGAAATAAGAGCTCTCATAAGCACACATAACCTTTTGATATTCAGCACAGAGAGCCAAATGTAACACTATTTTAACTGAATATGTCTCTATTTTGGGTCAGAAAGGCTGTTCACTAGTGTATCAGGAACAGAAGGAGGCCACCACAGTTTGCACAACACCAGGACAAACTATATAAATGTAAATTTTAATTCCGGTCACTTCTCTTCGTATTATTACTGTTGCCAGTGTCACTTCCAATTTATAAAACAAGGATGAAACCCATGCCCATTGTCATCAATCCTAATGCTAAAAGCGTAACCAAATAGCTTATAATGACGGTCTTAGCTCTTTCAAGTTCAATGATTTACTTTTAGAAAATACCATCTCAGTCCAACAGTGCCATATTATACAGCTTAAAAAGATTTTCTGGACATTACTTGCAAGCTTTTGGAAACCAAGAGGTTACTAAATAATCAGCAAAAATGCTAGGTCTGATGCAAGTGATCTGTTATGGTAGATACAACAGATTTTTCACTTGCAAATGGATCTATTTACTTTTTCTTTTATAATACTTCTCCGCAGAGAAGGGAGAAAACAAGGATGTGCAACTTATATCATGAAAAGAATAGGAGTTTCGCTACTGACTTCAGTATGAGCAACACTGTATCACAAACAACTATGCTCAAAATAGAGCAAGAGGCAAGAAAGAAGCAGCCTTATCATTTACATCTTACAGTGTAAGTTAATTTGCAATTTAAAACCCCAAAGGCTTTAAAGTGTCTTAGTATTACCACTGCATAGCCATTTTTAATATTAACTTTATTTTGGAAGCAGATTTGCAGTAAAATGCTTCAACAAGCACTGATGAAATACACGGCACAAGATGGGTATATGCACAAATGGAGTGAAAATGTTGCTACTTATTTTAAAGTAAGATTTACGTCCCCAAAGTTTAAGAACCCAGCACAGTAAGTCACAATACTCAAATAAATAAGGACGAAAGCAGAATAGAAAACATTTTTGAGGTAGTCAAATAAGTTAGATGAAGTTCCACAGAACATTAGGCTTAAGACAGACCTACTGCGTTATACCGATATCCATTTCCATGACTCAATAGCATTATTAAATGCGGACTGTGAAACGCTGGTGCGGCACTGACCCTGGTCCTGCTCCAAGGTGAAGTGCCAGGTTCCAGCTGAGCCTGTGCCATCAGCAGGAGGGCACAGGCTGCGCCTAACAATGCTGCTGCTGCTATTGCCAGCTGCATCTCCTCAGGCCCGTCGATATCCTACAGCCATGGAGATGCAGACCTGGTGGGAACGCCAACCCAGCAGTGTCTAGCACTTTCTTCAGGATCCTGACAGCAGCAGCCCTGCTAAGAAGGGTCAAACTGCCCTGAGATCACACTGGTTATAGTATACAAGCTGTGGGTCAATATGGCCTAAAAACATTGGGGATTTTAGCTTCCTACAAGGGTAGGTCACTTCAGTGCCTTTGTGCCATCTTCCCTTACTATGGTTATTGGAACATGTGCAAACGTAGCTGGCAAAGTTTCAACATGCACTTTCCCTGCCCTTGCTTGATATGCTCTCAATTCCAGACAGTGAACTTTAAATCATGCTTAAGTGGCAGAAACGTTCTAAAATAAAAAAGTACAGAATATCAGAGTTTTGCCATCTGTTGTAGAGACAATTTTAACACAGGTTTCTGGGGTCTAGCGGGCCAATCCAGACACTGGTGGCTGTGTCAAAGACTGCCTGCCTTCAACGAAACCACTCCAACACTACACCTCAGCTAATTTTAACAGTGCTGAATGCAACTCTGGTCAACAGGAAAGTGATTCAACACTCTAAGGGAGAGGCAGGGTGGAAAGAAAGAAAGTGCAAAGTAGAGCTCATTCTCTGCTGCAATCCCCCACAGACAGTGGGTGCAGAAGGGAGTCAAGGGCAAGGGCTGCAAGGATCTTGCACTATGTAGAGCAACCGAGCATCTGGTGTTCAGAGTCAAGGCAGGGTTTTTCCACTCTCTTGGAGGATGGTGAAAGCAGTCTTACTCCACACATGTACCTGACAGGCACAGCAGTTGAATACAGAAAGAAAAACAGATTAATTGATCCAATCTGGACAGGTAAGAGCTGAGCTACAGAGCTCAGCCTCACAGCTGCGAGGGGCAATTATACTTAAACTAGCATCCAACCCACACTGTTGTCTCTTAATTCCTTTCCAACTGCACTTTAGTTACCGTTACAGTTTCATTTGGGTTGGTCCCTGCAAACATATCCACTTAACATACAGCAGGTGCCTCTCAATAAGAGTTATTTCACTCCAATGTACACTCTGTTTGTCCAAACCTATGTGCAGTGTTTACGCCTTGGAAAAATGAGAGACTCAATCCACAAAATTAAAGACCATGAAAGCACTTGTGATTCAGGAAAGTCCTGGGACAAGGCATGTTGGTAGAGATAGCTTCATGAACTAGAAATTTGTTTTTATCCAAGGGAGGAAACATCAAAACCTGACATGAGGTAAGTCCTGATTTAGGGCATTTATAAGATTTTAAACTATATTTAAGAATACACAGCTAGCTCAAATCTGACTCAGACTGAAATTTATCGAAATTTGTTTTAATACTCAAAAGCCAATACAAAAAAATTGCTAAAAAATCTAGTGTAGAGTTGTTCCAGGGTGGGAAAATACAACTCTACCTGCAGTGCCTGCAACTGCTCTGAGACAGAATTTGAAAGGGAAAATGATTTATAATTGAATGGGAAAGAGCTCTCACTGATTTTTCTTCTATGTCCAGAAAGGAAACAAAACTACTGGCCAACTAAACTAATAACACTGTTTGAGTTTCACCAGTCTAATACATGATTAATGCCATGCTTGGAGTAAACAAAAATGCTACCCACAGCATACAGGGTGTGATTTGGGCTTTAGGCAAATCTTCTACTTGTGAAACTTAGCTGATTTAACAGCTACCATGAGATTAACATCAGGCACAGAGCTTTAAAACTGGTACTGTAAAATTGTAAGAAAGCAGGAAATGAATGCAAAAACATAAATGCCAGTGTTAAAGAAGAAACTGCATTAGTATTTTATTTCAAAATGAACCCCATGGAGTCGAGTCCTATGTTTAACCCGGCTCCTATTCTTTCCTGATTACATATTAAAATAAATCCCAACAAATTAAACATTCAATTCTGAACATACTTCAAAATCCATCTTCAGATCTCGTCAGACTTTTAAGAGATGTGTATTTCAAAAATATATGCTACCCCCAAACCCTTTCAAACACTTTTAAAGTGAGCTGTAATCCGTGCACAGATGCTTTCCGTTTTTCCCACATCGACCTGTGAGTGCCAAGTAGGTTAGAACCTTTTGTAGGAGAGGTGGGGTTCACTGCAGAGACCACCGTGCATGTGCTGAGACACAATGGGAATGTGCTCAGTGCCAGGCAACCAGCAGGCAACCACGCTGGTAGCAACCACCTCAAGTCTCTCCTTAAAATACCAACAGCACTGAAAAGTTAAAGAAAATGCTGACACCCTCCTAATTGCAGAGAGTAGAGCAGAGTTGCTCTCCTATTCTGATTACTCACAGTATAATCTTATTTACACATGTGGAAGCAGTGAGGGGAAGCAAATACTTTTACAGCAGTTCACTGGCTTTGCATCAGTATAGCAGGACAAGTCTGGTATTTTTCTAATTTTCAATTCCTTTTGTGTTCTCAGTACTGTAGGCTACCAAGATGTCACAAGCCGAAAGCAGCTGTAACACTTGCATGTCTGATCTATTTCAACAGGTTTGGAAGAAACGAAATGTAATTTATTATAGCCTATTTAGCTGTGCAACAATTACCCTTCAAAACCTGAAGGAGAACAATGTATTTGAAGCTACATGCCTTCTTCCCTGCAGAAACCTCCAACAGCCTCAGGCAAGAGCTAATACAGATGTAGTACAAGGCATTAAAAGAGTGTTGGATGCTGTAGCTAGCAATTACCCTGGTATTTAAACAAATCTATCGCTCATCAGGAAAGCATTTAGTGCAGCAGTCAGAGCGAGACAGGCTGACACGGAGCACAGCTACTTAACTGTCCCCTCCAGCGATTACACTTTCTCAACCTGAGAGTCATGTCAAATTAAACAACTACACATTGACTTTTCACTTCTGTAAACATTAAGGTATGATTGACAATTCTTGGATGCTGTAAGATAGTCATTATAATCAGCCAACACACTGTTAGCTCATTTGTGGTGTGTTTTTTCCCCCTATTCTTATCCATTTCCTCCTGGACTATTTTTACAGTGCTCTATAGAAAACATTTGCTCCGATCCTTTGCAGGGTCACCGTAACAAAATGCCACCCCCACCATCACAACACCTTTGTTTGTCTGTGAGAAAAAAACATATAATTAAGTGATTTAACTTGACACTTTATTTTTTCCTCTTAGTTCCGGCTCGTATTTACCCATTTAATACAAATTTGGAGATGTCTGGACAGCAACAACTGGATACTGACACTGCACTAAGTACTGTTTATCTGGCATCTGGAGTATTTTTCCCAATTCCTGCCGTAACTCATAGAAATCTTTTCCGGTCTATGTACAGCAGATACTGCAAGAAGGAGTCAGCTGCCAGAATGGGAAATTGAATTACAAGCTCTACAAAAGTGTTCTGAGTATGTATTCATAAAGACCTCAAGCTTCCTAAGGCTATTACAGCGTCCCTCTAGCAAGGCACTGCTCTCTAATATCTGAAGACTGCAGCTTAGTAAAGTTACTAGAAATCGAGAGATACATAAGGCAGTCAAGGTTGTGAAGAAATGCAACCCTTTGATTTTATATGCAACATTCTGGTGCCTGAAATCGCTATGTTATAACTGACAGTTTTACTATCTACCCCTGTAATTCAAGCCACAAAAGAAGCATAAAATACGCCCAAACTTTTCCCTCTCAAAATAAAAGAAGTAAAAAAAAAAAAATCATAAATAATGCTTAACACTTTTACCATCATCGTCCCCTTACCGTCTGCCCTCCATCCTCCCTGCATCCTTTAAAGCCTCTGGTAAAAGAAGCAGGTGAGATTATTACTGTATCATTAAGGTAATTATGAACACAAGTAACACCAGAATGCTACTGGTAGGCCTGGAAGCCTCTGTGTTTACATGATCAGTGAATGTAAAGCTTTACCTTCATATTGCCTGCAGCAGACTGAAAGATAAACTTCACAGTGTCGTGTTTTTTAGAAAAATGTAGTAAATTAACTAAATAACATCAGTACTAATAAAAACATTTGTGAAAACTGTTCTGAACTAGAAAAGTATGATTTCACTGCAGGATTAGCACTTCAAGCAAAAACGAGTGTAGGAACTGAAAACAGCTGAGGAGGACAAATGAAGTATAGCTAACTCTCCTTGCTGGTAGTAACAAGTGCAGTCCCACTCCTTTTTCCACTTCTGAACTATATTTAACACCGAAGCACTGGTCTTAGAAATCTAAAATTAAATGTAACAGTATTTCAAATATTCTCCCTCTCCCTCTGGTTTAAAAATCAGGCAATAACAAAAGAAAAGTACTTCAGTAAAGATTCTGGAAAATGCCAGCTCTGTTTCAAACACAGAAGACAAAGCAGTCATAACACTGAAGACAGTGAAATATAACTTAATTCCCAGATTTTGCAGTACAACACTGAAATAAAAAAATCTCAAGAAGCACTTAAAAACTTTGGTGGTCTATCTCCAATATTTTGTGTCTTTTTAATCAGTTAAACTGAAGTATCAAGCTTTCACTGAAGCAAGTTACTGTCATTGTCTGTATGCCAACCAACACAGCGTGCTTTCCACTTTATGCAGCTATTACTGTTTAACTCCAGGGATATTTTTTAGACTACTAGATCCCAAAGACAGCAGATTTATCTCTGAAGACTCAATTTACTCATACACAAAATGTCTTGGTTATATTTTGCACTGCCTTTCTACTTATATAATTGGACAAAGGCACCTACTATTTTATCTTACTCTCAATGACCTTGTGTCTACACTGCAGTTGAAAGGACTAACATAAGCAGGGAGAAAATCTGCAATCCCAGCACACAGCCACATGTACAGTAACTTTTGTAGTTTCCGTATTTTAAGTTTTCTACCTAAGTTTCCCTCAAAGCTTCATCTCCCAAGCTCTAGGAAACATTCACACACAAAAACCCACCCAAACCAAATGCTAGCAATGGGTTTTAGCTCTGTTTCAGTGGTTTACCAGCCAGCTGCATCACCTCTACATCTCAGCAGCAACCTCCTCCATCTGAGCTGCTCCTGCAGTGCTTTGCCTTGCCGGAGTTGTCTGCCCCATAGAGTGCATCTGTACATACCCCCATTCTCCAAAAGGCAGGACACCAACTGTATTTAACACACTGACCTCACAGGTCCTGAGACCTCAGAAATTTAATGTTAGCCTCTGCTACAGCAACCCTACAAAAAATCCTAATACCCTACAGCAAAAAGCCCTTAGGAAAACTCCCACTCTACTTCTAGCCAGAGACCATAAAACTATGATATTCAAAGAGCTGTATTTTTCAACAGAATTTTTTGAAAATAAAAGGTTACTTTGCTGAAGAGATAATGCTAAAATGCAGCACTTCAACAAAATACTGAAATACCTACTAGGAAACAGCATAAAAAAAAAAACAGGGTCCAGCCAGAAAAATCTGCATTTGAATGTAAGCAGTCTTCACATGCACAATGTGCCCGTAGCATATGTGTATCCATATATCCATGTATATCAATATAGGCATCCACACACAAGTGCAGGTATGTGTAGATTATATATATTATATATATAAAGCTAACTTTCAGTCCTCAGAAAACAAAAGCTATCCCCATATAACAGCCAAATTCCAACATAACTCAATTTCGACATCTCATCTGGTGTGAACTGCACTCATTCCTAGTGTAAACCCCAGCGCGCTCTGCAATGATATACTGTAATGTCACATCGCAATCTGGATTTACTATAAAGGGCTGCTGACGAGTTTCAGAGCAGTAAACATTGCTGCGAGGTGTATTTCACACTGAGCTGGTTTTTATGAAGAACACTTCACCGCCCAGCCACGGCACCCAGATGATGAATGGTGAAAGATGCATGACAAGCTTCATCATTGTTTGTAAATCTTAACTGTTCCTGCTCACTAACTCTGCAGGCAATTTTCAAAGACAGCGGCCGACAGAAGGACAGCACAGCTTTCCTGAAGGTTATTCAACTTGTACTTGGCCTAAGATATGCCTACGAGAAGCACTGGAAATAAACTCATCGGTTACTCTGAAGCATAGAATTAAAAACATTTGATAGGCAGGCACAGTAATGGTTGTTAAATTAAGAAAGCCCATTAAGTAGCCTTGATATCTGTCCCCTTCCCTGCCCCGCAGGGTTACATACATCATGTGCAGGCAATGTAACGTGGTATTATTTACACATGCAATATAAACATGTATATTTATAAAACAGGCAGAATGAATGGTGGCCTGTCTGCTCCCACATGATGATTCCCTGTTATCCTGTGCAGTTACACACAGTGCTCCAACATTCCTCAGCAACTTTGCTCACTGCTTGTGGGAAGGCTACTTCTCTGGCAGAAGAGTAAAATTCTGGCAGAAACTTCTCTTCTGGCAGAAGTTTGCTCTTGAAACAGGAGAAAAGAAAGGAAATTACTCATGGGATGCAAGCACAGCAGTGGGAAGAGATGTACCTTTATTTGTTTTCCCTGAGATCATTCTGGTGTGGTAGCTGCATCTTGGATAACAACAACCTCTTGCCAAGAGCCAAAATTTGGCTCAGCACCTCCCTGCAGGAGGCAAGGCCAGTCTACAGTACAGAGCCCTAGTAATTGTGACTTTCCCTTTTCTTTAGAGATCAGTAGCAAATGCTTCTTTTGCTAGAGTTTCTCACAATCTGCAGAAACTTTACAAGCACCAGAACCTGCAGAAGAACTAGCTCAGCTGGAGATTCTCACCTGAGTTGCAAAGCTAGCATGAACTGCAAGGTGCTCTACACAGCAAAAAAACATAGCTTAATATGGAGTGAGTATTCTCTTCTCTGAAGCAGCTAAGTTATGGGGATGCAACTGACCATTAAAGCAAAAGGCGAGCCATATCACTGTTTGTCAGAATTACAAATCATGCCTGGTTAAGCACAGTTATCACTACCACCCTGACAAGATGTCTTCTTCTGTTTTATCACTTTATGATAAAGTCTGATAAATGGTTTCTATCAATTTCTGCTTGCAGTAGGAAAAATTCTGTATCCAGAACAAAATCAGAGCATCAAAGCCACACCAAGTGCAAAGGAAGCAGGTCTACTGACACCATGAATTTTATCAGTGAAGTACCCAAAATCCTTTAAGGTGTGTGGACAAATCCCTCACAGCCTCATCAGCTATAGTAACATCCATGATACCACACAAAGAGAAGCTCAAACATGCAGAAGGTTAAGCTCACAGGTACAGTGGGTATAAACCACTGGCTCTAAAAAGGTTCTAACTGCAAGAGGGACTGAGGAGAAACCTCATGTGGTAGGACTAGAATCTTCCCCCAGATCAAACAGTAAGCACTTTTCAGCCACCCTGGCACGAATCAGCAGAACTTGCAAACTGGCAAAACTCATGAAACAATCCTGGAATTCTGCAATCGTCCAATGCAAAGTTGCTCTGTGTGCTTTTGAGTGAGCGTAACATAAAGATTGCATTTAGAAAACAAACTACTAAAATGAGCCTTTAAATCAGGAAAATAACTGAATCAGCATGCAAACGAATGCTTACATTACTTTGTTTCCAGGAATTCCCTTCAGAACTTAACAAGTTATTTTAATATTGATCAAATCTTCACTAGCCCAACCTCAGTTAGAACACAGATCAATAATTTATGAAAAGGCTTTAATATAAGTTCCCAGAGCCAATATTGAATATGCCTTACATTCTCAAATTGATTTTGACAGATGCTGTTACAGTTAATAAAATAATCAAGTATGATTAATACTGTCATGAATCAGAGTTAGCAACTTGCTTAGTTCAGAGGATAAAAAAATGCCTATGCCCAACAACCGTCTAGCCAGCTAGGCCCAAAATTCAAATTTTTATGGAAAATGACATGTTAAAATCCTGAAGAGATCTATAAAATGTTGCAATGCACATGCACAACCTGCAATGTAAACCAAGGCCTGCAGAAGCGTGGTATGAAATCTGCTCACCATCCTTGTAATGAGTACCAAAGGGAAGGAACATGCAGCACAGCCACTGGAGACTGTAAGTAGCAGCAATGAGAATGAAAATGCACAAAACAAGATAAACAGTTGTGAAAAGATTAAGTGACCTACCTGAACTAACTGTTCAAAATCTGCAGATGTACATGATAATCCCTTCTTGCCTTATTTCAAAATTTATTTCTAAAAGTTTGATGTACAGTGATAGTGGAAGATAGAACACTGAGTTTTCTGCAAACACTTTTTTATCATGAAGGATAGCATATTCTTGAACAGAGATCACTTTTTAAGGAAAAGATCCACAGACAGATATACATACAGAACACACAATCTCAATACTGCTGTTGAACTTCTGGGTGCAAGATTTTATCCTCCTCACAGACTTGGCTGCTGAAACTTTTCCAAATTCAAGATGTATTTCTGGTGATGCTTTACAAAGAGACGGACAGAGAAGGAGCAGAAGTGTTATCTCTCATACCTGACAACACCCGGACTGCCTGGGACTGAAACAGCTACTCCTGGGCTTACACAGACAGTGACTAGTCTGCTGACAGATGAGAATTTGGGCTATTTTCTACAACTGTTCCCCTCTTTGGGGGGAAGCGCTTTATTAGTATAGCTCTGCCAGTGCATCTTCTCAGCCGTCTGCAAATAAAGAGCAGGCAGAGGCAAGACTTTCTGCTGTTCTTTAGGGTAATTTCTTAGCCATATCACACCAGCCTGCTCAGTTGAAGTGCCCTCTATGTAACTTGAATGCTTGCAGAAAGCAGTTCAGGCTCAAGGACATGGTATCAAGATACTTTTTGTATACCCGGACTTGACCTCTCTAATCCTATAGCAAGGTGCCATCTGTGGCTGTGTACTGTTACTCTTGTCTGGCATGGCACTTCAAGGGGCACATGTTCATGCAAAAATACTATACACAGGAAACTCAAAAAAGGGGTATAACTCTGGTGCACAGAAACATAGTTAGAAAAAAACATCTGATCTCTCATGCATGTTTCTGGGGCGCATGGCATTCCTTGCATTCCAACAATGCTTTTGTCAAAGTGAAACTTTTTGTCTTAAGCAGGGGGACTGCTTCCAGCATGCCCTTTCTTGTGAAGCCACTGGAAGAGACTCTTTAGAGAGCTGCTCCAGTTTGACCAAGCTTCTCCAATGGCTCAGTACTCTCGTCTATACAACATCCAAGCAGAGAGGCAAGGGTGATTCTTTAAATGTAAATCCAGGAAAAGTCTGCGTCACTTCCATTACCACAACTGTAAAACTAGGGATACCTGTTATTTCAATTCTAGAAAGGACTGTGAAAAAGTGTTTTAGTGTTGGAAGCCATTATGCTGACCAAAAAAACCTGTTACCAGAAAAGTTCTTCATAAAACGGTGTTTGCTGAAAACTGCTGACATTTTGTGTATCAAAATATCAGCTTTTCTTTCTTGTATTTGGGAGGAGTTTCAGACTCCTGCCTAATGTTCAAGCTGCAAATGCAGCACTGCTCTAGCACTTCACTACTTGCGTTTTCAACTAATGCAACACTTGAACACAAAAATAAAAATTCAAATCCATCCAGCAGTTAGAGCAAAATTTTAAATGCAAGACATCTCCTTCACCGTGACCACAGACATGTGGAGTCATTATCTCAACATTTCACATAATGATGACATAGGTTTTACTCCATGCTATCTTTAAGACAAGGTAAATACCCTAAAATCTGAAGCGTCTGCACATACAGTGATGTTTATCCTTTGCATCCTTCTGTTTGAATGTTAATTTTTTCTGCCACTCTCCCTAACCTGGAAAACACCTCCATACAGATAAGGAAAAGCTCAACTTTTACACAGTGGAAACAGGATCCAGAGCAAGGCACCCACTCCTGATCCATGCATGTGCCTTCTTGCTCTCTCAAACCAAGGCCTTGCACAGCTTATTTCGCACATATAAGTGCAGGAGAGGATGACTGAAAACCAGTGGAAGGTGCTACCCAATTTTGGGCAGTGAGCCAATCCTGAAAAACTGCATGAACGAACGAATGAACGAAAGAAAGCAACTGTCCCACAGAAATCAATGGGAATAAAGCACTCGGCTTCTGGAGACGAAATACCCTGTTGTGACCCACTTTTAATTTCCCCACTTCTCAACTTGTCTTCCAAAAGAAATACATGGTTTATAGTATACTTTGCATGCACAAGGTTTGACAACAACTTCTCATACACATTTGCTTCCCATTGCTCTTCCACAAAAAAGGAGAGGGAGATGTTTTGCACTACTGAGTACAAAATTCCCCTCCAACCTAGAAATTACTATCTAAAACTTATAATTAGGTGACCTAAGGAAGTCCTCTGAAAACAACTTTTTCTCCCTATTTTTTCCAGTTTCTGCTGACAGGGCAGCAGCTGTGCTTAGTTGGAAGCAAAGCCATTTTACTTAGACACAGTTCATACTGCAAAGAGATTGACTGATGGTGTTTTGCCATTCCGAAAATGACAGCCCATTACTATATGCAAGACACTGTAACATGCTATGACCTCTGGTACAGGAGTCAGAAGTTTCCTGAGATCTTTGCATCACTGATAAAAACAAAGACAGTGTAAATCAGTGGTCTGGTAATTCATCTCTCCTCCCTTTCATTATAACTGGTCTAAGCAGGCAGTTAACTTAGGAGAACAAAATTAATGAAATGCTCTGACTGAAATACTAAGATATGAACTGGCAAAGCCAGATGGCTTTACTGTGTTTCAATTGCAGCTGAAGTGTGGGTAATAGGTTCTATGTGTAGTAACATTATTGCAGATTTCTGCCTGGTACTTTAACAGCCATTTTTATTAAAGATACACATATTCAATGTTTCAAAAATGTGGCTGCAAAATCAGTTTTTTATTTTGACCTACAGCTCCTCTGTGAGCAATGTTATCCTTCTGCAAAATTTCTGGGTCAACAATATGTAAGTCTTCATAGAGATCTTAAAAAAAGTAGTTATAGGCTTGCAACAGGAGTTTAGGTGAAGTTTTACAGTATACGTTATTTGGCATGTTAGATCAGATGATGCTAAAATGTTCCCTATTGGATTTAAAATCCATCAACATGTATTTTTAGAAAGAAAGGAAGTCTCTGAGCATAGATACCACTTCAAACATACAAAAGGAAAAGTAAAATATGATTTATTTACTTAAAACATGCACCAGAGTTTTCCTCTAACCCTGCAGAAACATGTCACTAGGCTTCATAACAAAGGAGTCAGAAAGCTCAGCCCAACAATCAGCAGGGAACTTAAGCACGTGTCTTTTGTATGAGACAGCACTTGTAGCATAAGCAGTAAGTACTTTGGGAGAATGATCCACTCTCTCTGATACACAGGATCCACTGCTCACACAGCCTGCTGGCTGATTCATCACTCATACAGATAACTATTAACATGGAGGCAAAAACTTTCAAACTCTCTGAGGACTGTAAAAAGCACCAGAAGAAAAAATGTCATGGGAGCGTAAATCAAAGACTAACAGCCTGAGCACATTATTTTGTCTGTAGATGGAAAACGTGAAAACAGGCATCTCCTCCAGGAACATGCATAAGGAAACAGAAGATGCTTCTAAGGAGCCTGTTAAATGGTTATCATCATGCTCACAGGTTCAAGTTTCTTCCAAAAACACTGGTGCCTTTTTCACCCAGCAGCTCCCTGCTATGGAAAAACACTTCTTCAGAGTCTGGAAAACGCTGTTTGAACTCAGTAAATTACATCTCACTGCTTGTCGGTTTCTGATTGATGGTGTAACTTAGGGAACAATATCTGTGTGTGGAATAGTGTCTGGAGAAGCAGTCAGGGATTATTGAAAGTATTTATGCAGTTTAAAAATCAGTGGCACATTGCGTACAACTTTTTTCTAGAGTGATGAAAAATTACTGAAGTGCATTTGGGAACAAAGGGTGTAAGGTCTTTTGTCTATTTGTAAGAACACTCAACTGGTAAGACTTCTTAGTGAGTTAGTACTGATGGATGAGAGAAAAAGTGTCAACTGCAGTTGAGCATAAAACCAACTGCTTCTCCAACCAATGGGCAGAAAGGAAGACGTCACTGTTCAATGGTGGTTAGAGAATAGAGAATAAAATAAAGTTGAAGAAAAGAGAAGGAAAATGAACCAAGGATCACTGATTTCTCTAAGCCATTTAAAACTACTGGAGAAGGAGGAAAAATCTAAGGTTTCATCACACTATGTGTTGTTTTTTTCATCTATCTGATATGTCACAGTTAGATGGAAGACTTTCAGAAAACAGCCACTACGAAAGAACAGCCACCTGCTCAGCATAAGTAATTCTGGAGTTACTTACTGAAGTCAAGGGCTCAGTGCTGACTTACTCAAGCCACAGGTTTGACTTCACATACACTTCACCTTCCAAAATCTCATTTGAATCCTTAAGGTCCTGTCATGACACAACCACTGTATTTTTCACAACACAAACAAAAACAGACACGAAGACTTCAGCCCCAGAAAGACCATGACTGAAAACAATTACAGAACCTACACAAGATACATCCGTCCCCCAGAAGACTAGTTTAAATGTAGAAATCATCAGAGAATCAAATGAAGATGGATGATATTGCCAGTGGTGTGACCACGAAAAAAATCAAAAACTTGGTAGGTGTAAAGTAAATGAAAAGAAATACTTCCTGCAGACCATAAAAAAATTAAACTGTCAAATCCACCAACTGCTACAGAGAAAGAACTGTGAAAAGCTTATTGTCCTGGTTCTGGCCCAGGTAAGCAGGAGTGGGTGAGGCCAAGACCCTAATGTTATTCCATACCCTCTGACATCATTGTCATGGGGCAGAGGAGAGGGACACTCACACCCAAGGAGAAAGGGTGTTGTTTTGTGGTAGTGGGAAAGTGCGGAACGTGCAGAGTCTGTCTGCCATCATTTTTCATTGTCCCAGGCTTTGTGAGCATTTTGCATATAAATCACTCTTTAAGAACTCTTGTTATTAGTATTGTTGGTGTTACTGTTTTCTTATCTCATTGCTCACTGATCTTATCTCAAACTTTGCCTTTTGTGCCTCCAACTGGAGGGGTGCAGGAAGGGAAGCAGCAGCCATAGTTTTACCAGGAGTTCTAAACTGGAGAACACCACACAGCCTTAACTGTCCCCAGTGTCGGGCATGAAGGGCTGAGATAACAACAGATCTGCCCAGAGCAGGATGGACACAAATTTCATCTAGGCATTTGTGTATTAGGTACAGAGCCACTGGTCACAATGTTGTTCCATCTGTTGATGTGGGAGTGATACCTAACCCTGTATATATTCCCCTATGTGCTTCTTGCAGGGATCTTTTTCAGAGCAGGGAAAGGAATCAAGATTGCTCTGTCAATGTACTGTGTGATATCAGCTTTGTTATGGTAACATCAAGGGCAATGAGGGTCATTTGGGATTGTATTCAGTGTTGCTCTCCTGCCGTGGCCTTGGGTGCTTCTTCTAGCAATTCATTAACAACAGTACCCAGCCTGTGGGGGGAAGAGGGGAGGATGATTTTCCCCAGCCTTTCACCCCTTTTCCTCCTTCAGTCCTGTTACAGCAGCTTTTGAGAATTTTTAATTTCCTTTAGATGTTAAAGAAAGTATGGTTTTGTTTCTAAGTCTGCCAGCTCTCCTCGTGCAGTCCACGCCATGTTTAGAGTCAAGAAAGAGATTTCTAGGAAAGTCATTCAGAGATCTGCCCCAAGAGTCAATAAGTCATGAGTGGCATGGAATGTGGGAGAAAATAAGCCAGTTTTGGGGGAAGTTCTCTGCTCCAATGGTCTGGAAGTCCACCCCTGAATAACAACAGGACCTTGTTAAAGTGATAGAATATTTGCAAGGAAATGCTGGGGCGACTCCAGAGAGATGCAATTTATTTCTGTGTGCTGGGCCCCGGCTACTACTTACAGTCACTAGACAGCACCCTCAGGGGGAGGAGGAGAAAAGCAGACCAACAGGTACTGTGTTGTGATGGTTTTGGTCTAGGCCTTCCTGGTGACCAGCCTCTAACCAGGGAAGTGACCATGTACCAGTACTCCATACGATTTTTACGCAAACGAGGGTATAAGTAAGAGAGAGATTAAAGGCCTCACACTCTCTTCTTTTCCGGTGAGGTTCAGGAGCAGTGGGTCCTTGCGTTGGTCTCGCTTATCTGGAGGCTGAGGCCTGCAGCGACCGCTGCTCTGCCACGCAGGAGGTTGGAGAGTGCTGGCCTTGTGATCTTGCTTCTCTGAGGGACGTGGTGAGATTTGTTTTACCAGTTGTTTTGCTAGTTCTTGGGTTTGATTGTGTATATTTGTTCCGTGTCCCTTTTGTCCCTTTTTCCTCTTTCTCTTTGGGGGTGTTTGGATTCCCTTCACATTTTAATTGTGTATAACTGTAATATACATAAATATATATATTTTTATATAATTAGATCGATTTCGGGCTCTTCAATTTTTATAGGTTTTTTTTTTCCTTTGCCCTGAGGGAAAAAGGGAAGGGGGAAGGGGGCTTGCCACTGTGGGTTCAGGCATTTGGCAGGGAGCCAGGTCCAAACTATCATACGTGCCCACTCAAACTGCTGCTGAGACAGAGGAACAGCTTATGCCAGTAGCAGTCGCTCCTACACAGAATAAGAAGTCCAAGATAAGAAGCAGGGCCCTTGTAACATGAGAAAGTGGCAGGGGCTGGAGATAATCCCTGGCTCCCTATCCCTGGGTGAGCTGCAAGATATGCAAGATTTCAGCTGTCAGTCAGGTGAGGCCCTGGTGACCTGGTTGCTTCAATGCTGGGATATTGCAGACCACACTAGATGGTACTGAACCCAAGACATTGGGATCCCTGTCCTGGGATGTGAGCATTGACAAGGGGATTGGGAAGAGGACAAGAGTCTCTCAACCTCTGGAAGAGACTTCTGTCAAGCAGGAGGGAACGTATTCTCTTAAGAATGGTCTAATAGTGCGCCCAAGTAGGTGGAAGACCATGGAGAAAGGTATCCAGTACCTGAGAGAATCAGCTGTGCTGGTGATAATCTATATGGATTCAAATAATGAGCAGTCCCCTGTAGACCCAGATAAGGTCCAGTGTCCACAATCCAGGTGATGCAAGTTTATATGGAGCACACCATCATCATATAGCAACTCATTGACATCACTTGCAGTGACAACAACTAAAGAAGAACAAACAGTGCTCCAGTGACTATCCAACTCTGGCAATATGGATATCTTTTCTCCTCCCTACCAACCTGCACCTCAGCTGTAGAAAGACTGTCCAAGACTGTGGACTGATATGAAAGATTAGCAAACTAGAGAGGAAATGTCCCATGCCCCACCGGTGTGGACCAGAGTTTCTGGTATTGGAAGCAAGCACCCTCCTGCTCAAAAGAGAGGGGATACACACCATGAAGAGGATAAATTCACCAGCACTTTCCTGGAAATTACTGCAGATTATAACAAACCTTAGAAGAGCCTGAAACACAATATGGAAAGAAAGTTTTAAACTAACTAATGCAGTGTGATTAAATTTGAAAAAAACAGAAGCAAATCCACAAAGTGCTTCATTATCTGGTTGAGATGCAGAAATAGTTCTCATACATGGTTCAGATAGAAAAGGACAGCAAAGGCTCAGTGGGAGATCTGTGCAAAAAATCATAGATGGCATTTCTGAGAAGAAAGCTAATTCTGTGGCGGGGGCGAAGACAGTTATTTGCTCCTGTGAGAAAGCATGTGGTAAACACCAAACACAGCACCTCAAGTGAGTCTATCTACAACTTAGAGACATACACAGCTGCAGATATGCAACTAACTGGACTCTTGAACCACAAGATTTCTGAAGTATAAGCTTGCACTAACTGTACACTAACAGCCTTACTTAGTCACCACACTACAGGCCTTCTAGAAAACAGCCACCATCTTTTAAATGCCTACTTCCTGATGTTTAGCTTCCTTCCCAGAACCGACACCTCCTGGGTACAAGCCCAAGGCAAGGCAGTCCCATGCGTTGTGAGACACTGGACTGCTGTATTAATTACTGGCTTGGACCAACCCAAGTGTATCTCTGTAGGGGAAGGGACAGTTTGAATTCCACGAAGTTGAGGTGACGTCCTGTTCCACACCCCAGCCCTTTCAGCTCCATAGCAGCTGTCAGTCACTGGCACAGCAGAGTACTCCCTCCACCCCACAGCACACAGCCCCTAACCCAGACACAGACTGACTGGTACACTGGATTCTCACCTGAGGAGGGTGGCCACAGTGGGCCAGAGCAGACAGAACGGACACCGTGCGGCCATCGCGTGGTCACGGCCCTGCCATCTTCTGGACTCTGGGTAGTTGGATCTACACTGGATCTATTCTTTCTCTTTCTTTTCTTCTTCTCTTAATCTCCTTTATTGGTATTTGGGTAACTTACAGCTGGATGGGTTGGATTTTGCTAAGATATATGACTTAGCATGTGCTAAGTCAATGCTTTGTGGAATGCCTTTTTTTTGTTGAATATTGCCCTTTAAAGAGTAGCCAAGTTCCTTTGTTTTCTAAAATTTGCAAGTAAAGGTGTGTTATTTGACCTCCTGAGAAACGTGTGCAGTGTCTTCTCCTATAAGCTCTCTAAAGGCTTTAAAATAACTGAAGGCTCCTTCTAATAGATCCAGTGAGTAGACTTTTGGAGCCTTGTACATTTTTGAAGAAAAACACCTTCAGTAAGCTTGTACCTCGAACCTGGGGTCTTACAGGCGCCCCTGTGGATGCACTTACCTCTTGCTTTTGACTCCGAGGAGGAAGGGATGTCCTCAGAGGTCAGGATTTGGGGAAGGCACATGGGAGCGCCAACCCCCTGCCCCAAGTAGGAAGCAGGTGGGTAGTAGGAACACATGCGGTACTGGGAGCTGACAGTGTGGTGCCTCTCCATGCCCTTTACCTGTTGAGGGAGAGAAATACAACAGCAACCTGTGAAAGCCAAGCTGTAGCAGCACAGGGGCACCCCACTGACCCACATGACTTTGAAGGAGGTCACAGTGGTAAGTAAAATTCTGACATGCTGGCCTTGGGTTTTTGCTTTGGTGGGTGCACAGTGTGCCCACACCAATCAGCTACAGGGGAGCTGGCATGGTATGGGATGTGACCTATCATCAGCAGTGTACCTATGGCTGTTTTACCTTACCAAAAATGAAACTGCACACAAGCACGTATCCTTCACCACAAGCAGCTTCCCATCAGGTTCCCTGCTCACAGCACAGACAACAAGTGTTCCAGACCCCTTCAACTGCATGCACCTAGCCACTGTCAGAGGTGAAGTGTTCACCCATTTGCTGCACCTCCCCAGAGACTAACCCATCTTGGTCTGGTGGTAACTGTTCTGCCAGAGACCTACAGGGTGGCTAAGGAGGAGAGTCCTACTCTCTGTCTCACACATGACATGCTCCATGGCATCCGAGCATTGCCACACAAAGACAAACACACTATTTTTGTTACAACACTGAAAGATGGGAAAAATATTTTCCTGAGTTACCTAGAGAAAGCAAGCTGTGGATAGACTACATAGGAAGACAGTACTGGAGCCACAGCTGGGCACCAGCCACCTGGTCTGCCATGTCCACCAAACAACCCCTTCTCCCTCCTGCAGACCGCAGCAAATTGGCAACACTCACAAATCAACTTTATCCTACTCCAATGCCCTGAAATCATCCAAACTGATAGAGAAGAACTATAATGCTTTTTTGTGTTTTATGGAAAAACTACCAACTAGTATTATTCGTTTCAAAGCTCTCCAATGCAACATGGCCTTTGTACTCCCAAAAATGCAGCCAAAGACTTCACAACGTTAACATTTTCAACAGGAAAGGTAAATAGCTGGTCCCCCTAAGTATGCTGGGCAGTGAATAATTATGATAGCTTCTTGGCACAGACAAAATATTGCAGTTTTGTATCAGGTGTAATGGTATCAGTGCCAACAGTAATGCACGTCCAGCTATGCCACTACGCAATGTCTCTGTAAGCAGACATGCTTATCAAGCCTCTTCAGCCACCTCTCACCTCTGCTGGAGGAGCTCTGCCTGCTCACTATGGCTCCCTCGGGTCCTAGCCAGCTGCGCCTGCTGCCCTGCTCCTCAGCCCTTCCCAGGCTGCAAAGCTTAGACGGGGAGCAGCAGAGGCAGGGTGTGAGCCTGCTGTCCCAGATGGCCACCCCATGCCAGCAGACCTCCAGGGACTGGTCCCGGCAGTAGGAGCCACCAGCACCTCCCAGAACCAGAACGCAGCTATCCCTTGTTTTCCAGGGATCCTCTTAATAATTCCATACTAATTTTTGTATGCCTAGTTGGAAATAACATGGCTCAAGTCACAAAAATGCTTCTGGTGCTCTCTGAGGCAGATGGCAATGGCCAGCTTTCTGTGTGGAGGCAGGTTTGCAGTGAGATTAAGTACAGAGAGAGAGAGAGAGAGAGGGAGGCAAAGAGAGAGGGAGAGAGGGAAAGAGAGAGAGGGAAAGAGACATCAAGAGAATGGTGGCTGTTCACACTAAGCAAAACACACCTCTGCCTGTCTTCTGACAGCAGCACAGTCACATGTATTTACACATGTGCTGAGGAATCAGCAGGGCTTGCTTTTAGTTTGTGAAAGTTAAGAGTTCTTCTACTACAAATAAAAGTAATACTTAAAACTTTTATTTTTCTACCTCTGCATGCAGAAAAAGTTCAACATGCACTGAAGTTTCATCTATACTAAAGAGTAAATTGCTGTTAAAAAAAATAACATGTCATGCTGAAGAAGCCTGAACTCAAAAGAAGCACTGGTATCCCCTCTCCTCTTCCAACAAAAGGCAATCTTCACTTCAGAAACAGACTTCCTCAACAAAACTCAGGCTGCCTCTGCCCTGAAATTATGAATTAGCAACACAAACTACCCAAAAGCACAGTCCAAAGGGCATTTTGAACCTGCACATCTACAAAGATCAACAGCTCTAGAAGTACTGGAAAAAAAGTTAGCCAACTCCTCTCTGCCCGCCCTACTGTACACACTGCTTTCCTTCTCTTGGTGGGCAGGGCTGCGGGCGGCACCCACAGACCTTACGTCTCCACCTCTCCCTTCTTCAAGGGCATATCTGCACACGTACAATTGAGAAAAGGTTGCCTGCAGCAGACAAAATTATTTCAGCTGTAACTAAATGAAAAGATCATTCCCTGGCACCAAACTGAACATGCACATTTCCCTTCCCTGTAGAGTGGGTGCAGTGACTCGCCTCCTTTCAAAGCATTTTTTAGAGTTTTTCTGCATTTCTCTAAGAAACAACTCACCTAAACCATTGAGATGCAATGAATTATTACTACTATTATTACCAGTGTGTGGTAGCTGGCTAGCAAGAGACATGTTTTATAATCTTATTACCCACACCAAGTCTATGAACCACAGTTCAACCAACAGCCAGAGGCTTGGCTCCGCAAAGAATATGTTGTATATTAACCACTGAAGAAAATCTAAAAGCTTTTGGCTTTGTTTTATTAAACTGTTTAGAATACATACCACAGTAAAACTGAACCATAAGGTTTCCTTTTTATAGTGGTTAGCAATCCTATTTTACAGTAACAATAAAAAAAAAACAACCAGTTGTAAAAATTTTTGACCTTAGCGCTGCGTTAGAAATGGGTAGGAGACCACTACCTCACGAGAAGGGACATTTGCCCTGTACTAATTCCTGCAGCTTTGCAGCCCTGTGTTAACTCCCTGCATGTTTCTGGGTACCAAAAAGGGAGATAAAAACAGCCCTGAGGAGGCCCCAGAATACTCAGATTATTTCCAGTGAGGGGAATTTCAGCCTTCCAAGAGCTGCAGTCAGGTACCAGGTTTGGGATCCTGCTCTGGGTCCTGTCCAGGGGGAATGCTGAGGTCATGCAGGGATCACAGGGGGAGAATGCCTGGCCTTCTGGTATCTTCTTCTGCCTTCCCTGCCCCTTCCAACCCTGCACAGAAGCCAAGACAAGTATGGGTTGGAACACTCCCACAAATCACTCTCATTTATATCACCACAGGCTATGTGCTGTAAGAACAAGGTGTATTTTAGGTAGGCAAGTGCAGTGGAAGGGAAGGGCACGCACTGCTCTTTGCAGAGAGCAAGTTGAGCTCCTGAGTTGTTCCCCTTCCAGCCACACACAATTTATGCCCTGCCCCAGCTGCAGGATTCACCAAATACCTGACTTCAGTAGGAGAAACACATTACTGGAGCAGCACATTTGGCCTGTTCAAGATTTGCAGGTTCCTCTAAGTTGTATTACACAGCATACACAAAGTAGCATTTTAAAAGATGTACGGTAAGCAACAGTGGGAAGCTTAAAATTCATGAACAAATAAATATGGCCCGATCAAAAGACCATGCATACAGTGGAAATTCTTTCCCTGTGCCTTGTGAAGTCAATATGAACAACTGAGCGGCAGCTACAGTTTGCCCAGAGACAGAAAAAGCTGGAAACAAGATTTGTTCATCACTAAGCAAAACAGTCAGTGCAGCCCTACAGCTGTGTCCAACAATGACAGAACACACAGCAAAAGCCAGGAAAGTAAAAATACTCTCATATCAGACTATTCCTGCAAAAACACTTTCTCAACAGCTGGTGAAAAATCATGTGAAGCCCGGCTCCTTTCTCCAAGCTCCTGGCAGCATCTGCATAACCGCTACACATCTTCTTCATGGAGAAAGAGATGAGGACAGGAGGTGGCCAGATGAGAGACAGAAGAGTCAAAGCAGGCACGAGTGGTGACTCAGTTCACCCAAGAGACTAGAAAATGGTCCTGCTCTTCCCAGATGATTCATTTAGGCAAAACATGACCTGGGTAATTCTTTTATTTGCAGAAGCTGCCAGATACAATCTCCTTGAGAGCAAGCCAGTGTTATTTTAGCAGCATCTCCACATTCTGCAGTTGATCCTGACTATTTCCAAGAGGGACAACAAGCAAGAGAAGGTCATGGATGTTACTTCTGGGTGACAAGGGCTGCAAAAATTTCAAAGCAACAGAGGAGATCAAAGTGTAATCCTTCAGCTCTGCCACCGGTGTGCCACACGATCCTGGCCAAATCACTTTACAAAGGATTTCCATCCTTCTGTCTCACCCATGACTCACCAACAGCTGCCCCAAACAAAAACCAGTAATTATGGAAAGACCAGAGAAACTCTGTTAGAAGTTTTAACAGAGCCTATTTCTTCTGCCTTGATCTTAAAGCCAACTTCAGGGTATATAACATGGCATTTATGTGTTGTTGCTTGCGAACAACAGGATTCACAGGTCAGATTTTGGCATGGTCAAGAAGGCATCCACTGGGCAATGGAATGGAAATCCAGACATGGGGAAGCTCCACTCTGTCACCTGTGTATACCCCTGGCTGTATGACTGTAGCAAGTTATTTAACACTTCCCTGCCTCAGTTTCTGCAGCTGTAAAGCAGAGTTGCTGCTGCTCTCCCACCTTGCAATGCTACTGCCCATGTGCTAACCCTCACAACTACTATTTCACTCATGCTGTCCAAGGTGGCTTTGTTTCATTCCTAAAACCAGCTAAGCATATTGTCCAGCACAATGGAAAAATGAGTCTGTGATACCCTGCCTGGACATACTTTGATTCTAGCACGGAAAATACAAAAGACATCTATATCTGTCCCTTCTTGATAGACAAACTTAATTAACCTTTGCTATTCTGTTCCAACCTATTCTTTTAGACAAAGGCAGTGACCCATAAACAATATGTTACCATCAGAATCTCAACTGCAGTGACACCTAGAGATATAGCTCTATCAGCAGTATCGGAAAATAAACCACTTAGATTAGCTCCTCCAAGAAATACGGATTGCATTCATGTCACACATGAGCTGTCAGAAACATTAGGATACTTTTAGCATAAATCTGTAGTGCGAAGGGTATGTTATGAATACAGTATATAATACACTGCTTACACATAAAATCTGGATTGTCTTGGGTGACTTGCACAATGTGTATATATTTACACACACATGCATACATTTTACACTAACTTCTGGAGAGTTAGACTGCACATTTCTGTAAGAGGGACAGGCTTTTTGAAGAAAAACTGGGCCAGAAACTAAAAGCAGCTTGTAGAAGTTGAAAAGATCCATCTTTTTTTATTAGCAAGCAGCTATTTTTCAAACTGCTGGCTGTCCTATCACAGCACACTTTTCTGGATTTAATAAAGGACAGTTCATTAAGTTTGGTACTTCTAAGAAATACTTACCAACCAGTTTCCTACCTCAGCAATACTAAATATTTCACTTCCAAATTGTAAGTGTAATTGCTACATCAGAACATGAGTTAAAATTTCTCACTCTGACTCTCACTGATATTTATTTTATGTTTTAGCACTACACCAGTATAAAGAAAGAACAAAAAAGTTGAGGTTCTGGAAGTAAGAATACTGGTTTGCCAAGCTGCATTAGAAATAAAAAATAAACAAATAAAAAAATTAAATAAAAAGGCGGGGGAGGAGGGGAAAGAAATTACATGAATTACATGAAATTCTGAAATTTTCCAAAATTTCCACACCAGCCTTAACCTTTTTCTGAAGTTGGATCCCTGGAGTTATTAGAGTAACAAAGAAACAGTGTGGGACCACATTCTGCGTCTTGCTGATTTTTAATGGCTTGCTTGTAAGAACCAGATATTTTAACACATTTTGGGGATGATGCTGACTTACAGTGAGTCCAGACAATCCTTACGCTGCGGGTCATACACTAGCAGTTTCATTGCCAACTTAAGAAATCAAATCTGATTAGATGTGGATGAATGCATCCAAATTTTACTTTTGTTGTGGCCGAAAAGACTGCAGTCACCATCATTTCCAATTGCTGTCCCTAAGCAGTTACACCGAAACCAGTTTCAGAAGTACCAAAGTACAGCAGCACACTCTGACTTGGAGTACTAATGTCAGCGAACTCATTTTGCTGTTCACTGGATTAAATATACACAAACTCCTGTTGTAATGGACAACTGTGAGACTTTCAAGGGAGAGTCCAGATGCTCACACAGAACTGATGTCAAAGAAGATGTACAGTAACCACCAGATCTGATACGTTTCCTCACCAACGTAAGCTTGTTTTTTCCTCAGGTGCGACACCAGACATAGCTGATTATCTGTCTTAGATCTGGCAAAAGCAGCAGAATATAAATGATGGAAGAGGTCTCGACCAAAACAATCATCTTCATTATGCTTATCACATCATGATGGATAAAGCTTCTGGTATATGTGTATATAAATGAACAAAACCTACGCAGAAATACATAAAATATTTGCATCTCTATGAATCCAGTCAAGCATACAAGCCTCTACAAAGAACAAAGACTAATGAAATCTGACATTAATCTACATTAAAGATTCAGCGATTCAGTTTATTTGCCAAGGCTCAATGATGCATTAATCCTCATCTCATCCCACACACACTCACACATTTCCTCCCTGGATATTCTCCCTTGCTCCCTAAATTCTGAAACAGCAGACAGCTGGGCTTCGCAAGGCCTTATCTGCATCCAGAAGTTATCTTACTTTAAGTATGCAGCTCTCCCTGGATGGTTAGTTATTCCAGGATGAGTAAGCCTCTACCAAGTGAGCTTGGAAAAGCAAGGTGTCTTTTCTACACACCTTAAACTAGGATACCTTCCAGTGAGCAGATCAGTGACTTCCACCAACAAAGAAACCTTCCTGTGAGCTTAGCAAGCTGCCCTAATTTCATTACAGCAGGCCCTGCCCAGCTGTGATTTTTGGTCAAGAAATAAAAATCAAAAACTTTGGTCAAAACAGTTATACAATACCAGGCAGATAAGAAGACCCACTCTTACTGGAGACTGGTTGAGAAAGCCTGTGCATGTAAAAAATAAGCCCAGTCAGTTCAGGCAGTCCAGAAAAAATCCCAGTAGAGGTAACAGCTATGCACCGGTTTCCCAACAAAACCTCCTGAAGGTGTAAGCAAGGTTTGATTCCTCTTTAAGGACCATGCTTTGAATGAAACTCTCCTTTAAATCCTTACTGTGCATGACAGAAAAACTAATTCATTACTCATCCCTCTCCATTTCTCCGATCTTCCCTTACTGGTGATCGTCACGCACAAAATCCATGTTGAAGCATGTGCAGCAGCTGAGAGCCTGTTCCCCTTACAACAAACCATCTTCAGAGCCACACGGTGTTTTACAACCTTGGCATCATTGCACCCACTGCCATCAAATATTTTCTAGCCTAGCCCTCACTAAAACTTTTTATGATTGCTTGAGCAAAGTTATGCTGTCGTAAGAGTATGCAAACCCTAAGATTCATAATTATTCCAACAGTAACAATCCTACTTGCAGACCAGTATCTGAGAAACAGCTTGTAACATACATAACAATGACCTTGAACTGCGGTCTGCCCTACTGCACAAGAGAGGTGGGTCCTGGTTTTAGGCCGTATAGAAGCTGGGGAGACGTCACTTCCGTAGGCAGAAATCACCACCTTTAGTCTCTCTGCACAGATATCTCACTAAAACAGCTCTGAGGGATCCCAAAAGGCTTGGTCTGGAGAAACTGAAATCTCAGGTGATGTAGATTAAATTTACATGGAGGTGAACAGAATCATGGCATACATCCCACAAGGAGGTAATGGACATCCAAAGCTTTGAGCCTGCTGGTGGAAAGAAAACACTCCTTTTTAACAACAACTCTTTTTTCTTTACTTACCTCTTCAGTATCTCACTAATTTGATGGGCACTTAAGCAGATATTAGTTAAGAGATTCTGCAGGACCCCAAGAGAAAGATTATTGTTTTTATCACAAGTGAGACATGGACTCTCTAAGCCAAGACTTCTTACACAAATGACAAACACATGAGGACATCACATCTTTGTTCCAAGATTTAACATGATTTAGCATACCCCCATGTAGCTCCTCCTCTAACACTGTGTGCTAGGTGAAGTGTGGGACTAGCAGCCAGCAAGAACATTATTTTAATAAGGCAAATAACTGCTGCCCTTCATTGGTGTTGTGACGGTGTCTCCAAGTGTCAGCAAGCTACGTACTGCAGAAGTAAACTTCTATCTGAAATACTCTGTGATATACCAGGTTAACCCAATCAACCAAAATGAAAAAGTTAAAAAAGAACTAGCACCTCACCTCATTACCACGTGCAAAATCCTATAGCTTGCTCTCCCCCTGGTCTGGTGAATAAACTCATCAGCTAGAGAGGATGCCATAAATTGAAAAGGTCTATCTACATGTATTTGAAGGTGCCTGTGGTGAAGCCTATCAACACCCTGAGAAAACAAAGCTCTCCACATGTGGGCTGACCCAGTAAAAGGAAGAGAGACAGCTCTTTATCCCATACAGCTGTCCTCATGACAAAAAAAAGGGACATGGAGCAGTGCTAAATGTTAGAGCAACTGTAATGATACTGGTGTTAGTTTCAGCTCCTCAGTATCAGAAGTTAAAATGCCCTTTCAAAGTTGGTCTCTGTGCCAGAATTGCTAGAGAAACTCTCTGACAGCAAAAGGGATGACCCATCTGTTCCTTTACAAAAGGAGGTTTTGATGGACATTTCATCTTTCATTGTTGAGTGGTTTCACAACACAGCCTTTGCAGAAGCAGCCAGCCCTCTTCCTGATGCTCTACAGAAGGGGCCTGCCCTCTCCTGTCCTTAAACAAGAGACAAGGCATACCCAGACTCAGAGGGTATAGCCTCAACAATATAATCTTAGCCAGAAAAGCACCACTGCAGCCCAAACCCAAAGAGTCTCAGAGTCATTGATATGCCTCCACTTCGACAAGAATCCTCCACACTGACAGATTTTCCCTTTTTTCCAGTTTCTGACCAGTACTGAATTGGAGGCTACAATTATTAAACCATAGAGTGAGAGGGCTTGGTTAGCTTTATATCCTAACTAATGAAGTACACAGAGCTCTGAACCCCTCAGGCACTGCCTGTAACTTTAGCTACTCAAGTCAAAATCACAAGCCCTGGAGCTGTCACTGCCAGAACACATAATCAGCAATGTCTTGCCACATTTAACTGACAGCCACCCACCCACTGCACCAACAGCATGGTCTCTTGCTTCACCTTGGCACCTTGGATTTGAAAGATGGAAAAGAACATGTTTCTGAAGAGCAAAGCCTCTCAGAAATGACACCTGAAGCTCCCAGGATGTTATGTGAGACAATTCAGTTGGACTCTCTTCTTGTAAAATAGTCCATAATCTACTATGACGTAACTCCAAAGATAAAGTGAGTGCCCTTTGTGCTTGTGACAATCTACCTATACCATTGTCATTGCCCATCTATGCCATTGCTCTTGTTGTGCTGTGTCATAATGACCCATTCAGACTAACTTTCCTAAAATGGGTCCTAATCCCACCCTAGAATCTGCTTCTGGTTTTGCACTGAGATGAAACCAGCAATCCAGAAGTCAGAGTTATACCCAAGAAACAGCTTACTGTCCCCCTCACTCTTCCACGTAATGTCTCTGTAACATCATACCTGCCACTGTTTTCCTGACTGGCTTGGCATGTACGTTGCTGGGAGGCTTCGAAGGCTGTTTTTCATGGCTGACCCTACAATGGTACCCCCTGTCTCACTTGAGGAAGGCTCATTGGCCACTGCCATTTGGTACTGGGAGTAGTTGTACAGGTTGTTATAGCAAGGATACAGGGATGGCTGGTAAAAACTGCTGTAGTAGGTGGAGTCCACAACCAACTCAGACGTGCTCTCCAAGTGCCCTCTGCTGGGGATGGAAGGGATGTCCTGAATGAGCATCCGTCCCTCTGGAAAAGAAAAAAACCAAGCAATTATGAAAACAGGAGGCTCCAGGAAGATGATTACTTTTCACCTCCTGATGAGCTACTGCTTATCCTAAAGGCTGGACAGAGAGCAGTAAACACGAAGAGGATGGAGCTGAAACCAAAACATGGCTGGATGTTTGCTGGAAACTCAGGTGGACTGACAACCACTCAAATCCCAAGACACACACCACAGAGTACAAAACAGCAGATACAACCAACTGCAAGTTAACACACCACTTTGAATCCTCAATCAGCACCAGTTGATGGTATAATGATTTACATCACCAAACTTTACAGTCCCTTATTATTTTTAACCTGTAACAGAGTGCCAAGCCTCTTTTAACTCCCTGGAAATGGAAAGCCTCTAGCAACAAAATGACTTCTCTCCAGTCAGCGTCCTGAAGGTGAGAGGCCACTTTCTGAACAAGCCTCCAGGAAGGGCAAACAGCCACAAAGCCAAGAGAAGCTGCAGTAGGGAAAACACTGCATAATCAGCCAAGTTATTTTAGAAACCCACATGCTACCTGTGAGCACTGAGGCCCTCAATCCTTGTGCAGCCTCCATACCCAAATTTAGCTCCTGTTTACCTACAAACAAGATCGCACACCACAGCAAAAGAGGAGGAGGAGAAGTGTGCCTCCAGAGCAGGGTCCAGCTGGCTGCTCTCTCCACAAGCATGGTTTGCCTCCTCTGTCTCCCTAAGATAGGAGTGCTTCTCACAGGATGTTTTAAGCCATGATTTCCTCAGTCCACTGTCAACCAGTGCCTTGCAATATCTGCAAGCATGAAAAAGGAAGGTGCTTGTTGGTACTGTTTCGTAGCCAAGCTCTCTCAGACACGCTACATCAGCTACATGGCTGAGCCCGACACAGCAAAAAACTGCTACAACCTTAGAAAGAGTAACCATGTGGTAAATATACACTTACGTATTAAACAAGGGAAAAAATTAAACACATAAATCCCACCATGCCTGCAGCTCTGATTCTAGTTTATATCCCTGTAGCCCTGCCCTGCACCAGTCCTCTTTAAGGCCCTCTGCTCTTCCCATGATGTTGTCTAGCTGTATTGTGGACGATGTATGGATGTGGCTTAAACCATAGTGATGAGCTCTCAAGGGCTATCAGTGTGGAGACAAGCAGCATGGACAACAAGCATGTATGAAATAACAGCCCTAGGAGACATTTCAGGAAGGCCTAGTTTTTGCATCTTTCTCTTGGTGTATCTATATTTTGGTATGGTGGCATTTACCAGCCTCTCAGTCATGGTAACAACTTCCACTGCACTGTTTATTAGCTGCATACTAGATCCAACGATCAGTTTTACCAATTATTGCCACTTACAATGCAATTCTGTTTTGCTTCTTCAGCTGTAATGAAAGCTTTGTGCGATCACGGATCATCTCCTTCCAGGTCACTAAATTATACAGTGCCCCCATTCAGTTCTTGCTGACATTTTGTCAACATGAATAAACTCTACACATTTATTAGCAAAGAGAGTGTTTTATGCCTCCTGCATCTGATTTTCTGCCTCTCAGAACTAGGCCAGCTGGCCTTGTTTATTTGGCATACTTCTCAAATTTGCACACAAAACAAGTGGCGTCTGCAAAGCCACAGAAGACCCTTCACAGTTTTTACACTTTCATATTTTTATGGGTTTTTTATTGCTACTATTCTGCTTCTGAGTGGGGCTCTTCAAGTCTTTTTGTCCACGTCTTTGATAAAACCAGAATTCAGACCACTATCACTGAAAAGCCAACAATTCTGATAAATCACAGCACAAGCCTGACTCCCCTCTTCAAACTTAGCTCTCAAAGAAAGCAACATTCCATTTGTTCTGCACTTCATACTGTAGAACGGAAGCCAAAAGCAAAATCCTCCAACACAATCCCTGCAGGGATACAGGTTTCACACATAACAGAGACATGCAAGGCAGCCATCTGCAAAACTCCTGACAGGGCTGTACTATGCTGCACAAATGTGCAGTTTTGTCTAAAACATCTGCAGTGCATCATTAGAAGTGTTACTACTTTCCATTAACAATACTGGCACCAGGAAGATGAGGCCTCTTTACACCTACATGATCTGGATAAGGGGATCAAGGTTACCCTCAGTAGGTTCATGGACAATATTAAGTCAGGTGGGGGTGCTGATTTGCGCCCTGCAGAGGGATCTGGATGGGCTGGATCAACGGGCTAAGGCCAATGGTATGAGGTTCAACAAGGTCACGTGCCAGGTCCTGCACCTGGGTCACAGCAACCCCAGGCAATGCTACAGGCCGGGGGCAGAGTGGCTGGAAAGCTATCTGATAGGAAAGGACCTGGAGGTGCTGATTACACAGCAGCTGAACATAAGCCAGCAGTGTGTTCAGGTGGCCAAGGAGGCCAATGCCTTTATCAGGAATATACACACTATGCCTGTATCAGGAATAGTGTGGCCAGCAGGACCAGGGAAGTGACTGTGCCCCAGTACTCAGCACTGGTGAGGCTGCACCTCTGTCCAGTTCTGGGCCACTCAGTCTGAGAAAATCACTGAGGTGCTGGACCACATCCAGAGAACAGCAGTGGAGCTAGTGAGAAGTAAGTAGAAACTAAGTCCTGTGAGGGGCAGCTGAGGGAGCTGGAATTGTTTAGCCTGGACAAAAGGGGGCTCATGGATGATCTTATCACTCTTTGCAACTACCTGAAAGGAGGCTGTAGCAAGGGGGGGTCAGCCTCTTCTTCCAGGCAACTAGTGACAGGACAAGAGGAAATGGCCTCATGGTGTGCCAGAGGTGGTTCAGGTTAGACATCAGGAAGACTTTCTTTACGGAAAAGGTTCTTGAGCATTGGAATGGGCTGCCCAGCAAGGCAGTGGAGTCCTTCTTGGTGTGGTACTCAGTGCTATGGCTGACTTGACAATGTGGTGATTGTTCAAGGGTTAGACTTGATAATCTTAGAGGTCTTTTCCAACCTAAATGTTTCTGTGATCCTGCTTCTGTGATACACAGGACAGGTGAGCCACCCTAGGTGTCAGCAGCTAAAGGCGAAGAAAGTAGTCCGTTCTGTTGTAACTTTTGGAAGGGTCTCAGGCACTACGTTTCCTAACATGGGACAAGATGGGCTAGGCTAGACCAGAGATCTGTCCATAACTATCCACCAAATCATACAAGCATTCCTGATGCCCCTTTGACATTCTAATGGCTGACAGCACTACAGTTCCTTGCTGAAGAGCAGCAGTGGCAGTTTTCTGCTGCATTAAGGAGAAAAAATAAAATGCTTTTCTCCCTCTACCTCCTACCTGTGGTTTGGGCTACCATCATTTGGCAGTAGAGGTGCAGAAGGGTTGACCCATTTCTCCCTTATGTAGCTGCACAACAGCCACCAGTGGGTCAGTGCTCAGGGTTGTTACAAATCCACCAGAAGAATCTTCTACTTTCCTTCTGCTGCTCCTCCACTCTTCAATAATCTTTATGCTACAATCAGCTGCTCTCTACAGAGTTGGTCTATAGAGCTGGCTCATTCAGCCACCCATGCAGTCACACACATAAATCCACAGGCATCAGCAGTCTGGGGCATTTTTCTCTTATAAACACAGAATTATGGAATCCACGGTCTCTGAGCTGCAGGGCCACACCACAGGGATGTGCTCCAGGAGATCAGTAATAAAAATAGGAGCCACAGGAAGTTCAAATGAAGGGACAGAGACATCCAACTTCATAACAAGCTGGGGCTCTTATGACAGCACTGGAAAGACAGCCATTTCCCCAAATCCCAAGACACATCATGCTCCTGAAGATGGAAGGACTGGCAAGATCTCACAAAGGGCAGGAGAAAACTGCGAAGTACTTCAGCTTACACTTTCTTCCCAAATTTAGGAGATGAGACTTTCTTTGATGTCATGCTTTGCAGTATCTGCTTTTTATTCTCCAGTAGCATCTGGAGCAGATTTGATGCTTCACCTGGGAGAAGGGAGACACTTCAGGAAAGGGAGACACTTCACAAAAGACATACCTTTGTGCCATCCCCACCTGAGCAGAAGTCACGTCAGACAAGGTCAAACTACCTCATGGGTTACCCTAAACTCTTTACAGACTGGAAGCATCCGGATGAAGAGAAGAATGCCTCTGGAGAGCTGAGATCATTCAGGTCTTCAGCAACTCTGGAATGCAACAGCTCAAGGGCAGGCCTGCACTCCAGCTCTATGCTCTCACCCCATGCAGCCTGGCTGAATCTCCTCCTACTGGTAATCTCCCACTACTAATGTATACATCATACATATGCAATACATACAGAACATACATAATTATACATACATCAATGGGAAAGAGTTTTGCTATCAATGGGGAAAGCCCTTGACTTTTTTTGAGTAATGAAAGTTCAGAAGAAAAGCAGGTCAGACCAACCAGTACCAGACATGTCATACCTTCAAAGAAGGGCTTAGGGACAAAGGGACCAGAACTAAAGGCCAGAGAATCCTACTAAACTGTCCTAGCGGAAAAAACAAGGCACTCAGAGATCTGCCTAGAGAAGACTTCAGGTTTATGGTATGCCATGGGGATTTTTTTCCCTGTCCATGCCAGTTCTTCTCCAGAACACTGCTTCTGGGCTGCAGCACCTCCAGGCACAACCACTATTTGCAGAACACGACCAATGGCTGGCAGGAACCAACGGCTGTAACTAGCTGGGGTTTCTCTGGTTGGTCCTTGGCCTGTACCTGTAATGCTAGACTCCCACCTACAGGCTGAACCTTCCTACAGCCTCAACTCCAGCAACTCAATGAGCAAAGTGTGCTCCTCAAGGCATGCTGTAAGCCTGTGGCTGTGTTTTCTGCCAGAAAAGTGAGAATACCAAGGTTAAGAAAAGCCGCTTTTAGCTGGCTGACTTTTATTTCTTCCAAATGTAATTCAACACAGCTGAATTGCTCTGCTGGCAAGGAGAGGGTCCTCCCCTGCCATGCAGCTTGCTGCATTAGAACATCTGTACATGATGGGCAGCCCTGAGGTTCACTGCTCAAAAGGGAGCAACGTTTGCAAAGAATTAAGCTCTCAGACAACCCCCTGCTGCACTGTCAGGCTCTCATTCTGCCCCTCCACCTGCCCTTTAAATTACGAGGGATGCTGCAAGTACTCGGCTCATGCCTTGGCTGCCTTCACTGTCTACATGGAAAAACTGGGAAGGGCTCCTGGGCCTCTCCTCTGCTACTACGCACAAATTTGATATTGTGCAAGTTGTAAATAGGTAAAAATACTGAACTGAGCCCATACAAGAAGGTACAGAAATTAGAATCAAAAAAAGTCGTTAAAATTATCACTCAGGTTTTGGAACACCAAATCTACAGTGTAGGGCCAGCAGAGGCTCTCTACCTGCAAGCAACACTCTTGCAGTGAGACAACAGTACTCCTTCAGGCAGCTGTGTCCTTCAATCTCTAAGCTCCTCTCTATGTCTTTACTAATTCCTGTAGAGAACCGATGCTACTTTTTTTGCACTATGTACACAGCGTGAAATATGGCCCACTCTTTCATAGAAGATCAATATAATGAACAATAAATACTGTTATTGATCTTGCAGTGTTGTAGATGACTCTCCAGCTCTATGGCACATTAATAGTAGTTAACCAGTAATTCATTTCAGGGCAGCTGGTATTTTCTTTTAAAGAAGGTGAGTACTAGGGGTCAGTTACACATAAGGTCTTTTACATTCAGTAACCCATGATGGGCTTCTGCCTTCACTTAGCAGAGCACAGTGAAAAACAGTGGTCCAGTCCTCAGCTAATGTAAACCAGTCTCAGACCATTTACTTCAACAAAGCAATGGCAATTTACACGAATTGTGGATATGCATGGCAAAATTAATGCAAAAGCCAGTGTATAGATCATTCGCGAGGAAAAAGGAGAAATGCCAGGGAATTCACAAGAATTTCTATCATCACCTCTTTCTCACAGATGCAATGGTGTTCTAAAAGATACATGGTGAGAAATACCAACACTGAAGTCCGAAGGCTGTATATAACCACAGAGCATTTTCTATTCCTATTGCTAGTGTTAAGAGACAGTTTTACATCTTATTATAAACCAAAAATAGTAATTTAAGTATGTCCGGGTAAGTCTCTGATACTGAGGTCAAATAACACAAGGTCCCTATGAGTGATAAAACAAGGTGGTAGCATCGAAGTGCCAACTAGGAATGGTTACTGTACCACACAGGAATCTGGGGGAGATTATTAGTCAGCTCAGGACAGATACTCACCAGGAACTGTTTTATAAATCAGGATAGCACAGTCACGTTTCAATATCTGGGAGCAGGCAGTAGCATGGTTCAATTCACTCATGTGGCCATTACACTTGATTATTCTTCATCTGACTGTGCATTTCTGAAAAGGGATTTGTATATGCTTTGTGGCAATGAAGATAATTTCACTGCACCCATTTATTAAACCTATGGTTAACAGTTTTGATTTCTTCTATGCCTACAGAGATTCCTCATGTACATAGACCTGCTGTTGAAAATGCAGAACTGTGAGCACTCAAGTAACCTATTTACTCAAGGAGCAAGTAGGCACATCCACTGCCTAGTGAGCAGAGTTCAGCTACTGGTAAGTTTACATTTCCTGCAGTTTTCAATTCAGAGTGACCGCTTTCATCAGTGCAGTTCTAATCCTGCAAGCTATGCCTTGCAGGAAAACTAAAACACAAGAAATACCTAAAACAAAATGCCAAAATACCAAAAAACACCAAAACCACCTAAAACGGCCACTAAAACACCAAAAATTAATATTCAGTCAGGAAACACTTGTCTTCATACATCAGAAGAATCCTGGATCCATATCTGATAATTTCTCCTTGCTAATCAAGTGCTGATGCACTCCTATTATCTGGTTTAGCAATATTAAATCTTGCAACGCATTAGTTTAGTTCAATTCATAGTTGGCTTTGAGACTGGACAGTAGCCTTGAACAAGGCCGGTATGAAATCACTCCCTAACATCATAATCAGAAACTCTGGTACAATATGTTTCTCCCACCAGACAATCATGACAGAGCTATTTCAGATGTCAAAAAAGCTGGCACCGCTACTTATTTTCTGCTGAGACGCTCTGCCTCCCAAGGAACAAAACCCGCACACTTGCTCTGCCTTTGAGAGCAATACTTCCGTTCTCTTCCCATCAGAAGCTGAGGATTATCTTTGGTTCCAGCACTGAACTTTTAGCTTGCTATAAAGTTAATGTGCTAGACAATGTTCATTTCAGCCAAGGCTGTGGGGTTGTGTATTTTCTGCCACCCCCAAAAAAGGCCATTATCTGTAATTACCCATTACCATGCATAATTATTTCTTCTATTCTCGTCTATGGCCCCCAGGATTTTACGCTGTTACAGCTCACTGCATTATCTTATCAAATTTGTTAAGTAAGCTTTTTTGACCTTTTGAGCACTTGTCACAGCATATACAAAAGCTGGCAGTAAATCCTCTAAGCATCTAGTGTGTAATTTATTATTTGTACCTTGCATAGTGATCCCACCTATTCCGTCTTCCTGCTTTAGCTAAAATCAGAAAAGGAAAGGAAACCTCTCTTCAGTAGGAGAAAGAAAGGAATGGGAAAAGGCTGAAGACTCTAAATAGGAGTTGAGGAACATGACAGCAATAAGCAGCTAGGCCTGAGTATCAAGCTCTGGAGAAGATCCCAGCTGCTCTCTTCTCTAATGCCACTTTTTCTCCTCTCCCTCCACAGAGTCTGACATTATTTCAGCTTCTTTTCACACCTTTGCAACTCTTCTGATCCCCGGTCGTTCACACAGAAGTCCACTTACTGCTCCATCAGCAAGCAGAGCACAAAACACCCCATCCCCCATTTACAGCTTCTGTCAATGCAATATAGGTTCCTAAGAAACAAATTTGGTCCAAGATGCCGTTCACAGGGTTTGTCTTTAAGGATACTGATGTGAGTGTGCAAAGCACCTGTTTTTTTCTCTCCACTGCTCTAAAAGCTCCAACCAAAGGACCGTACCCTGACCTGCATCCCTGTACTGTTTTAGCTAACAGCCTCACTGCACTGCAAGTCTGCATATTTCTATTCTCTCTTCCTCCTACAGGCACTGAAATCAAAGGCTACAGAGAAGGAGGACTTTCAAGAAAACAGGATAACTAATGCCCTGTATCTTGACTTTTGTCTTCCCCTTAGTCCTCCATTTATCAATATACTCCACAGGCTGTTGTATCTTAAAATCTCTCTTTTAGGTGGTAATATGCGTAAAACTCCCAGCTCACATCACTACGTGCAAAAACATAATTAAGAAATCACAACAAATTACAGTTTAAAAAAAAAATTGATTTTGAACTGTGTGGTTAATAAACTTCCCAAGAATCAGAAAACCTGAGATACTTTTCTGCCATCATGACAAATAAAAGGAAATGTCAAGGATCAGGTATTTACTCTGAACTAAAGTATGAGAATTGCTATAGCACCAGGTATGCAGAATCATGCCTTTCAGATCTGCCAGTGAAAGCCTTCTCCCTGAAAGCACCTCTGCGTAAAAGACTGAAAACACAGAGACTCTGGACTCCTGAAAGCAACCCTGAATTCAGATCCTAAAAGATGGGTACCTGACTCAGTGCTGTGAAGATAAAACCCTTCTCTGTGTTTCTCCAGTTTGCAGCTCTTTGGCCCATCACTCTGTGCTGCCTCTCAGGTAGGAGGGAGGTGGAGACCACTCAGCGACCACAATAAGCCAGTAAAAGCAGGCAAAAAGCAGGGCACACAAAGCAGGAGGAGAGTTTGAACTTGTAACTGTCCTGAAACCTAGTTTCTGAGATGTACAGGGCTGTCCTACTCTCATTCACATATGGAAAGCCACAGCTGCAACATTCTGAATTATTTTAACAAGAAGGCTTTGAGAAAACTATGTCTTTTCCTCCCTCCCCCAGCTGCCAATGTTATGGCCCCATCTTGAGCTCAAACGCCATGGTTGTTTTTCCTTCTTGTTTGGAATACCTTCCTAAACAGCACTGGATACGCAGCTGTTCTCTGATTAACATCTATTAGAGAGAGGTGTCGAAAAATAGCAGGCATCAGCTGTATCAGACATGTGGGCTAAAAAGCAGCCATGTCTCCAGGTTAAAAGTATAAAAGCGCAGATGAAACAGTTTATTGCCACCACAATACCTCTCCAAACCTAAACTGGGAACACAGATTCTCAGCAGATAAACACTTTTCTTCTCAGCTCAGAGAGACACATTAGAAAAACAAAACAAAACCACAGAAACAAAAACCCCACCCAAAACAAAGGAAACAAAGTAACCAATAAAACAAACTAACAAAAAACGTGATCTACCAATTCTGAGCCTTTTGCAGTCTTCTGGCCTCTTCCTTGGAATCTACCAATGCCTTCCAATCTACCCCACTGTTTTATCATGGTTACGCGTTACCAACCTGCCAACTCCTACCATGCTTTTCCACCTCCTCCCACCACACCCAAGACAAAATAACCAATCATCGCAGCGTTCCTCTAACAGGTCTCTGACAACTGGGGCTGCCTGGGCGTCCCAAAAAAACCCCTGCTGGATGAGGCAGCTGTACTGTGACTTCAGCCAGCATTACTGGTGAGGAACATAAAATGGCAGCAATGTCTGCAGCTCCAGGGCATGTGTCCTGGGGTCAGGAGATGGCTTTATCCACCAAGACATCAACATCTGCACTCTCATGCTTCTCAAGGAATACTTGACTGCCAGAACAATACTCATTTTCACTTTGTAGGAATAACTATTATTTTTTTCACTCTTTAGGAGTAACTCCAGAGTGACCTTTGAGCAAAGTTTTTCCAGTTCCATTTCTGAAGGGCTAAACCAGTTCTAAGTGGGATAACAGATCTTACCAAGGATGACATTTGCTAGAAAGAAGCACTTCAGAAGTGTTATGCAGTGTTTCAGGAAAATTTGGGAGACTCCAGAATTCAGACTATTTCCTATTGTTTTCCTTGTGTCCTATGATGAGTTCACCCAACACGCACTCATGAGATTCTGCATCCCCATGCTACTTCTGTTCAACAACATCAAGACCATGAAATGACACAGAAAACTTCAGCTTGAGCTAGCGTAGTCTGGCAAAGGCATAAGCAATTCCAAACAATCACACTGGAGATTAAATCTTAGATAAAGGGATCACTAAAGCGCAAAACAAATTGCTTCTTTCACTCCAGGATATGTTTTCTGGTCTTTTAATCATTCCTATGTCTCGTGTGTGAACCCTTCCAAATTCAAGTCCAGGTGTGTTGGGTCCAGACCATTGTTACACTCCCACCACTGGCGACAAGGAAAAACCTAGGGAACCGTACGAACAGCAGAAGAGATGTGATAGTTCCCTTTCCCTGATAATTCTCCTGAGCCTTGTATGGTCTGTTTAATAACCACTGATGCTCTCCCTTCCAATGTTCCTTTTTATCCCACATTCCAGTATGTACAATGCCCTCAGGGAAGGAATCCCACTAGCACTAGTTCCACAAGCATCTCACTAGCTTCCCAATCACCAACAATCCTCTTCTGCCAAGAAGAGCTGTGACAGTCATTGGTCATCCTTTTCCACCAGGAACCACTAACATTCAGCACAGTACCCTCCAGAACCACTAGCTCTGCAGTGACAATGTTTCTTGGGGACGAATTTTTCCATTTTTCACTTCTGGTATGTGTTAAAATGGCTTCTGCTTGCATGTGACTGATCATCTAACCAAGTCTTCCTGCAGTGCTTTTCTGACTTCTGCAGTGCTTGCCAGTTCACGTAGCTCTCCACGATCTACCAAGACAACCTCCAGTGATGCCAGATTTGCTTCCAAGATAACAGTGGGATGACCACACAGCTTACGGCAAAGAGCAGGTTCCTGTGAGATGCCTCCAGAAACACCACTGTATTAAGATTCCCCACTCAGACCTACATTTTCAAACTGACATGATCATTCTCCTTAAAACCATGTAAGTCATAGGACACTGATTTTCTGTCAGTTCAGTTTCCTAGTCAGGATGCCAGGGGATACAAAAATCAAATGCCTTCCAGAATTTGCTTGCATCAATACATCACTTAACCAAACAATTTTGTAACAATATAAGATTACTAACTTGACAGACTCTTTACCCATAAACTTCTGTTTACTCATATTGTATGAACATCCTCTAACAGCTGCATTTTTCCCCTTCTTGTGTATTTCAGTTAGCTGTGGATTGTTCCACTGTTCTCACAAAAACTTATGTCAGGCTGATGGATTTGTAGCCACCCATCTGATGGCACTCATATTTCTTAAACACTGGCATGACATCAGCTTTCTTCCAGACATAGGAATTTCCAGAGTGTAGAAAGCTTACTGGAAATCACAGAATGGTAAGGTTGGAAGGGACCACAGTGGGGTCATCTGGTCCACCCTCCCTACTTAAGCAGGGTCATCCTAGAGCACATGGCACAAGATTGGGTCCAAACAGTTCTTGGATATCACAAGTGGAGGAGATGCCACAGATCTTCAGCCAAGGTTGTTTTTTTCTTATTTTTAGTACTGCATGCAAGTTATCCAATCCTGCTGATTTCAGTTACTGTTGGAAATGAAAGCAGAATGTCACCATCTCCATATACAGCAACACTATCTGCCTTTTTCAAAGCAAAGATCAGAAAATCATTGAGCATTTCTTCCTATCTTCCACATGTAGACTTATTACCACATAATGGCTGAAATTACTGTTAACTCTGTGTGTGTGTTCCTAATACAGTTAAAATCCCTCACAATTTTAAGATTTTTAGTTAATTTTAATATTCACACAAACCAGTATTTTTTTAAAAGAAAATGTGATTTGAGAGAAAACAAAACAAGTACGGAACAATTTCAACCAGAAGACTGCAGCTTGGCACAGTAAGTTTCTCAGTTCTTACACAGAGCCCCAGTCCACATCCAGCTAAGAGGAGCTGAAATACCACCACTGATTTCAGAAGCACTGCAGAAAGCACATTTTGTTCACAATCGGTGTACACTTAATAAAAATGATCTGCTGCAAATATTTAGCGTGCAACTTAACAATCCTCCTAATATGGCAGAAGAAATAAAACCTACAAAACATAATTTTTTATTTCCACACTTAATTTAGACTACAGGCCCTCTGTAAGGTCCCTACAGCAGCAAATTCAACTTTCAACATCTTCTGTCACTGACTACAGCAGAGTAGTCGATTTTTTTATGTGAGCTGGAGGGCAATGTTGTTCTTTCCTTACTTGCACTTTTGCTTGTTATAACACAGCTATAATGATGGTATTTAAAATCTTTATTGGCAAAAAAAAAAAAGAATGGCTTTGGTAAAGAAAATACGTTCAAAAGCTTTGAATATGGCTTTGACTCTGTGAAGATGTCAGGAACTATTTTAATACTCCAGCATATGCTTGTCCACACTGAACTAAGACAGCAAGATTATTTACATATCTAAAGTTACGAGCATGCATGACAACTAACAGGATCAGGACCAATAAAATAAGTGCTTTAGAAAATCAGGAGCATGAGAAACAAGGGTCATTTTCAATCTTCAGTATAAAAGCTGTGAGTATGACTACTAGGTTTGCATATGTATGTATACATGTTATTATTCACATTGAGATATCTGTTTTGAGAAGAAATTTACAAATATTTAACTCAACACATTCAGACATCCAACATGCTACTAAAGTGAGTAACAGGAACAAAAGCAAAAACCAACACAACTGTAAGAAAACAGAGATTAAAGAATTTAAAAAGAAAATACAAGTGAAGCAAAATCAGGAAAGAAAACCAGATTTCTAGACAGTGACAGAAACAGTCCAGACACCTGCAGGAGCAAAGAAGCAAATTGTGAGGAGGAAAAAGAAACTCAGTGTGGATTAAATGTAAAGGGATTTAAGTCATTAACAAGAGATCAAAGAGAACATTAGAAGGGAGGGAAGGCTTTACAAATGTCTGAGATAGGAGACCTTGGAGGAAATATGAGTAGGATAAAATCATTATGGCTCATACTAAAAATAATAAAGGGAGTAGGACGATGGTTGGAATTAGCTGGAGTCCATGCTTGGTTATAAGCTATATGATGCAAGAAATCCAGATTTCTAAAAAAAGACCAACTTAAAAATAACAGGAGGGCTTTTTCACTCTACCTAATACATGACGCAAAAACTAGTATCAGGAGTGGTAAACAACCATGGCAGACACCCACTAGGCTTCAGCAAGTGAGTAAAAATCACATGTATGTCCACAGCTTTTGTACATGGCTGCCAATGTTGCATGGAACATCTGCACTCAACAAAACCTATTTCAGTACAAATGTAAATTGATCACTAATGAATTTTGTTCACACACAACTGAGAGAAATGCACAGTGACTGGAATTACACCGGCTTCCACCTGCTGAGGTTCAATTGTGCCCATTATTATAGACATCCAAATCAGCAAATGATGGCTTATTCTGTGAGCAATAAAATAGCATCAATAAAGATTGGAGACAGAAATTTAAAAAATATAAATTATAAAATACGCAGACATCCAATCTCACTGCAAAAGTAAAGCTCAGTATTTAACTGGCTCTCCACAAGCTCTTCAAGAAAACATAGGACAGATGTGCATGAATGATGTTTGTTACCTAAGTAAAGGAGCTATTCACAACCCTGCTTAACAGTAGCAGGTAGTCAAACTCAGAAGAAAGTTTAGCAAAGTTAAAATAAAAAAAAAGAAAGAGGAATTAGAAGAAGAATGAAAAAACATTCTTACAAAAGAAACTATATTTTAGCCCTACAGTGACAAATCCACTGAAAATGGGCAAACAGGCTGAATTAAGTAGTTGATAAATTAAGCAAATGAAAGCAATCATCAAGATGTAAGAAAGCATGTGAAAAAAGGAGAAGCAAGACATCAAATCAGTGCTCAGTAAGGGAAGCATGCAGTACTCCTTCACTCCTCACTAATATCTTTTCTGAAAACAAAGAGCCCCACACATTCAGATAAGTCATAATAACTTTCAAGGACACAGAAAGGAACAAGAGGTTAGCTGCAGATAGTGTAGTAATGTGCCCACGGATAGTAAATTCTTAGAAATTCCTAGTACATCTTCTGCTTCTGCTCCATTTCTTATCTCAGTGTTCATAATGACAAATGGACAGCACAAGCTGGCACAGATAACTCTCTAAACCTGAATGCTCATATGCAAATGTCAGTGTGAGGGAGGAAGAGCTTCCAAGGCACAAAGAACAATAGGATGTGCTGACCAGCCCTGTTACCTTAGGTGGGAAGAGAACCTGGTGCTAGGACACTGAACGCAGTGAAGTCTGTTCAGCACACAGCATTTGCTGCTCAGTGGGGATTTTGCTATTAACGAGTGGCTCTATGTCTGCAAACCTCATATGGTGCGAGAAAAATTAGACGGCAAGATGCCGGAAACACATAAAGCCCTATTGTGAAGTATTTAAAAAACTAAACAAATAAACAAAACCAATCAACCAAAAATAAATTATATTCCAAATTCTTTAGGGGAAGAAATCGCTTCTGAAACGTGAAAGAAAGACAGAAACAACTGCTGAGCTCCCTGTGGTTTCCACCTCCATCTCAGGGCTGATCAGCCTTTCTCTCCCAAATGAACTGAGTCTGGGTAGGTCATGACTTGCACAGAGAAAGAAAAGCAATCTTCTCTGAGAGTTTTCCAAGTCTGTTTACACTTATATTTGTTTTTGCACTTCCACTGAAGTTTTAGACAAGGTTGTAAGCCTCAATGGAAAAACAAAAATTCTTCATTCAGAGACTCAACTCTGAAAATTGCCACTAGTTCTGCCTGTTTCACCAATACTTTTGGCAGCTTTTGCCTCACTGAATAAACATGTCTGGCACTTCAGACATTAGCTCAGTTAAAACCCAGGCACCCACACACGTGTGCATGCAAAGCTGCAGTAACAAACACTACTTGAAAGGAACAGCAGGAAAACTGAAAGCTTTGTAAGCTGAAGGCTCCAGAACTGGAGAATTAACTTGAAACATCTAATCATGGATGCAGAACCGTGTAACATTATGATTTATTTAATGCAGTCAAACAATGGTCGGAGGCAATGAATTATATAGGAGATGACAAAGCTGCAGGAGATTTCTGTCATCTAGTTTAACCTGCACATTGATCAGAGTTTACCCCCATATTAATCACTTGAGGTAGTAATCTAACACCCTCTTAAATACCTCTCCTGATTATGCTTCACTTACCCCCTTGTCCTTATGCAGGTCACTCAGTTGCTAATTGCACTTCTAGTTAGGAGAAAAAGTGTCTAGTGTCTAATTTAATTTTGCCTTTGTTTAGTTTCAAGCCGTTGCTCCTTGTTATGCTGTCTCAAGCACTGTAAATAATACCTCCCCCTCCTCCATATTATTACCTCTCAAATATTTATAGACTGTTATATCCACCCTTAGACTCCTTTGCTACAAGCCATAAATCATTTTTGTCATGCTTCCCTCTATCCTTTCAGATTTATCTATGTCCTCTTATAATGAGATACTCAAAACTCCTTTGCCGTTTTCCCAAGTACGGTGAACCCGGAGCAACAGAGAATCTGAAATGCTCACCCCTCCTTGCTTCACAAGTAATGTCTTTTAAAACAACTCTGAGCAGAACAAATTATTCTCATAGGAACTGAAAATTACAAAGCCATGGCCACCATACCATGGAGTGCTTCATTCATCGCATAGTTGTATCAGTCAGGAATTAAAAAAGAATGCTAAGGGGAAATTTTGTCCTAAATCAAGGAAGGATTCTTCAAAATAAAACACTTCCATAATATTTATTAATATTTACTTAGTCCAGCTTGAAAGAGATTTAGCAGCTAAGAAACCCACCTTAAAGGCTGGAGAACACCTTCAGCAACTGCTTCCCAAGACGAAGTCTAACTTGTGCTGTGGAAAACATGACAATCCAAGAAGGTAGAACAGTTCATAAACTCGCACAAGAGACACATACAAATAGGATTCTTTTCCTCTCAGCTGCAACAAACTGGAGAAAACAAGATGATGATGATGGATAGAAAACTATTAGTTATTCACAAATGAAGAATGAAAAACTTGAAGGATGCAAAACTTCTTTCTTTGCTAGCTGTTACAACCCAGTAAAGACATGTCACATTCAACTACATTCTTTATTTTTGAACATAGATTTATTGTGTGGGGGGAAGCAATGGAAGGGATGCTTGGAAAGCCTGGGGAGGTGGCAGGACCAGGAGAAAGCCAGCAACTAAAACTGGTAAAGCAGCAGCTGTAGGTGCAGCAGGAGAAAATCATTCTTCAAAAGCAATGAGGAGACCAAGACATAAGGGAAGAGCAGGAGGATGGACCAGTAACCACTTCAAATTCATTAAGATCTCTGAGGGCCTGCAGCCATCATGTCAGCCCTTGCATAGGCAACCACAGCAGCTAATGTCTTCTGCTGCTTCTGCTCACCCTTGCTGAGGCTGGTGCCACCTGAACTATCAATCCCCTCCACCACCTGCCAGACCCCACAATGCTAATTCTTTGTTAAAAATTCTACCATTGAGTGTTACTGGGTCAAAAGACTGAGGCTTGCAGATGCTGATCAGTATTGAGGCTGGCTGAACTTCAAATGTGAATACGCTGACTTAATGTCAATGCAAACAAGCAGGCATTTCAGAGGCTGCTCTCCAGCCACTCTGTGCCCAGCCTGTAGCGCTGCAGGGGGTTGTTGTACTCAAAGTGCAGGACTCGGCACTTGGCCTTGTTGAACTTCATCCTGTTGGAATCAGATCATCTCTCCAGCTTGTCCAGGTCTCTCTGGAGACCACTCCTGCCTTCCAGCAGATCAACACTCCCTCCAAATTGGGTGTCATCTGCAAACTTGCTAACAGAGCACAACAAGCTGCAAGGTCATGGCACAAATTTTTGAAAACAAAATACAGTGATCAAATAAGTATAGGAAGAATAAAGTAGGCAAGATAGGGTTTTCACAAGCAACTAGGGCACTAGAAGTTCAAAGGGATCTCAGTACGATCATTCATTAGACACTGTACTACTGCTGACCTCATTATGAGCAGACAAAAACACATCTATTTGTCAAAGAGTTTCAAAGTGAAGGCAGCACCTACTTAGAGAAGTATAAAAAAAGTACTATAGTGTTTCTGTCACACATAATAAATGAAGCAAAAGGAAATAACAAATACAAGCTTACTACTCACAATTGTTGACAATTATATTTGTCAACCAGTGATACCAGGAAGATACCTGAACAACACTGTTATTGCAAAGATAACACGAAATGGACCATGATACAGCATAGAAGCAGAAGCTGGCATTTTGCATCCTGTCTATACTGGATGCTTCTAAATCAGGCCAACAACAGTAGAAGCAGCAAAAAGAAAGGGTGCTTTCTAGTACCTTCCAGTCATCTGTTGATATATGTTGCAGTCACCCCACTGGCCAACTGCCAAACATGACCCTTAGTCTGTGACGAAGACCAAATATAATGAAGGAAAGGCGAAATGCAATCTCCTTCCCAAAGTGTAAGCTGCTTTCACTCTAAGGTGTTTAATGATCACACTTGCTTCTGCTCCCTACCCCCTAGTGACTTCTAAATATTAAAATGGCAACGCTCCAAACTGACACAGAACAGTGTAGAACTGAGCATGCCTGAAAGGCACATTTTAAATGCTCCACCATAGTCTTTCCTAAACTTCACACACCTGTTAACATAACAACATAATATCATTTATAACCTGAGCATGTCTGAAAGGTATACTTTTAAATGCTTCACTATAGTCTTTCCTAAATTTCGCACACCTGTTAACATAACAACATAACATCCCACAGAAGGAAGGACAATTACTCCAAATGCCCTGGGATAATGACTTTTTCATGCACTGTACAATTAAATGGCCTTCTTTGTCAGCAACCTACAATTTTTTAAGGGGAAATGCACAGAAACAACAAATTCTGTTTGCAAGACGTTCTGCTAATGCCTCGAGACCATGGTCTGCTCCCTTCCCACTACCTTTCAAATTCCCAGTTTGCTTTTGACTGGGAGAATACACTCTAGCCACAGTAAACATGCTTGACATGGTTAATACTCAAACACCTCTGTTTTGACCATGATAATTCATTTTACCCTTTTCAAAAACAACATGTCACAACGGGATCTGAAAAACTGTCTCTGGTCTCCAGGTGTCATAATATTTCTGATCTGCCGATAAAATGGATACAGCGAGGAAAAACTCTCTCTCTGGCACTATGTCTGATTTGTGTGACTACTCCACACATTACTCCTCTGCTGGCAAACAACGCTCTGTGTGATGGAAGTCCAAAAGAAAAACCGCTCTTGTAAAGCCAAAACCTTAGAGGAGAAACAGAATTAACGCTGTCAAAACCACCTCCTGCCCACTGTAATGCGAGTCGTACAGGGCACCCTGCATTCCCAGGAGCCACCAGTTCCCCTGCAGCTGGCAGGGAGCTGCTGACTTCCCCTGCCACAAAGGGTTTCACCTTCCCTACTTGCTTTAATAATTACTGTAAATTCTTGCAAAATTAACACCTCAGCCTACCAAACTGAAACAATGACATTCGCTCTGATGGGGTCTCCTGTTTTGCTTGTAGTTTAAGGTACCAAGAAAATCATAGTTTAGCGTACCAGCCATCTAGGATACCAGTAAAATAGTAAAACAGATATGAATGAATCAAGTACCTGGTCCTGAAACAACCCAACACCCGAAGCAAGAACTTCATGTCACACGGCAATTTTTCATCTAAAAAAGATGAATGGTGTATACTAAAAAGAAAAGCATTAAGGATATTTAAGCAGTATTCCTCACCAAAGCCTGTACTCGGACACCTGATAAAGGTACTCTACGGGTGTGGGTAAACGCAGAGCACATTCTAGAGCTTGAAAGCCAGCACACAGTCACTGTTATCAAATCAAAACCTGTAAGTACTTACACTGCTTTAAACAGATCAACCTACTAAAATTATTTGGGACATAACTTTATTTGTATAGTGTAGTCGCCTTTGAGCTAAGCACAAATGTCTGTTACTACTTAGGTGCCTAAAACCAATCTATGAATCCTTCACAGATTCTTCCACTTCTGATGAACAAGGCTGACCTTGTCTTGATTCTTGCCTGGAATCACATATTATTTCTGGAGACGAAGCTGTGTATTTTAAATGTTGTCATCCACAAACAGGTATTTAGTAGATGCTAGTTATTTAGTAAAATGATTCAGAAACAATGTATTTAAATTCCTCACAAAGAGAAATCCGCTGTACGAAAGATGAGTGGTCTAATCAGAAATATCCCAACAATTCAAATTAGTTTAAAATTAGGCATTTTTATGTTTTCGAATCTTTATTCAACCATGTGAACTGTCTTGAGCTTGTTTGGTCAACGCTTTTCATTAGAAGACCATAATTTAATTCAATTAATAAGCAATTATAATAGTGAGATTAATAAATCAAGTACTGTCCCTGACATTTTAAAGATCAAAGCTAATTTAAGATCAAAGCTAATGCCGATTCTGTCAACAGTAAGACAGTTTCATTTTTTGGCCTTTCTGTATGGACAAGGATTTTCTAGTTGCCCTGAGTTACACACAATCTCTATACATTACTGAATATACTGCTTTAATCTTTAGCCTGCTTTTTCCATGTCCATAGACAAAGCATGCAGTAATGCAAATATGAAAGGAGTAACTGCATCAATTCAAAGGTGACACTAACATAATGAAAACAAAAAAGCTAATAAAAAGCTATTTACTGTTTTATTAAGCAGTTCTTCTAAAAGCTTCCCAAAGAAATTCCTCTACATTGGTCTGAAACTGCCTGTCTGCACTGGGTGCAACAAATCCATCTGACAAGAATTCAAATGGCCTGCAAAACAAATAACGTCATTTGACAGACACATACGCACTGTTCTTTTGTTAGTTAATGCAAGGCATTGCCCACTTTAGATTCATCTTTTCACCTATATTATTGACATCAACACAGATAACTAAAAATAAATGAAATTTCCTTTTCCTTTTTTCTGTATTTGTTTGCTTTTTTTCTTTTTTCTGTCTATACACAAGCAGTCAATTACACAAGTTGTTTTGTTTAATACATATTCAATTGCTGTATCTGTCAGGCATGGTTAGAAAAGGGAAAAAGCAATATACATAGGAAAAAACATTTTGCCTACAGCCTTCACTTCAGCGCCTTTTGAGCTTGGCCAGGCTTTTACTGAATATACAGACAAGTATTGTTGACTATTATTTTTCGAGGTTTTTGTTTTACGAGGGTTAAATGCAATATAGTAAGATGCAGTAAGGTAGAAAGCCTCTATCAGTCTATTGTAGTTCATCACACCATGCCACACAGAGCTGATGTACCACCCCTTCAAGTCACGTAAGGTTGACAGATCTCTGCTGCTGAAGTCAATAAAGTTCTCTGCGTACTTGGCTTCTATACAATACTGGAAACTCAAATTTTGAAGAAGACAGCCAAAACATAGTTGCCAGGATTGTGGCAGGAGTACATAGTTTGGGACAAAGGAGAAAAACTGCCCATAAATCTCTACTCACAGGCATACATCTTATTGAATTTAATTACAGTGTCCATCTCTACCAAAGACATTTTGATTTTCATGTAAAAATAATCAATTAAACTATGGAAGACTCATACCAGATTCTTCCCTTCTGCTAACTGTACCAAGAGTGCAACACTGTTCTAGGAGAGGGAACTCCATAACGCCATCATCACATAGAGTGGAGGAGGTGCAACAGCAGGTATAAGCAGTGTTAGTCATTGCCCCCAGCCGTGAGCATCACCCTCCCAGCACTTTACCTGATGGTGTACTAGCTGCTGTCATGGCTGTACTCATGGAGTGCATAGGGCTGCTGCTTTCCAACGAGAGGCAAGAGCTGCCACCGCCGTTCTTCTTAAGAAATGTCTCAGGGACACTGGGCAGGGGCACTGGGTGGCTGATTCCCAGTTCCTCTTCCTGAGCTTGCTGTCTTCTCAGTGCAACCTGGAAACAAAAGACAGACCTAAGGGCATGCTCTGTGGCTTGAGCACAATTTATACTCGCAACATTGACAGACTCAGATTCCAGGCTGGTTTTTCCCTCTTGGCGCTCTGAATGGTGTTGATCATAGAATCATACAATCATTAAGACTGAAAAACACCTCCAAAATTATTTAAGAAGTCTAACCTTTGACCAAACACAACCATGTTAACTAAACCATAGCACTAACTGCCATGTCCAATCATTTCTGGAACACCTCCAGGGATGGTGACTCCAGCACTTCCCTGGGCACTCGTTCCATTGCCTGAAAACCCTTACTATGAAAAAATTCTTCCTGATGTCCAACTTGAACCTTCCCTGGTACAGCTTAGGCCATTTCCCCTTGTCCTGTTGCTAGCTGCTTGGGAGAAAAGGGCAACCTCCATCTTGCTATAACCTCCTTTCCAGTAGCTGTAGAAAGTGATATGGTCTCCTCTGAGCCTCCCTCCTTTTCTCCAGGCTAAACAACCCCAGCTTCCTCAGCTACTCCACATACGGTTTACTCTCTAGAACCTTCTCACAATCCAGTCAGTGGGTAGAGGAGGATATAAAAGAGATTATAAAGCTACTGAAAACCAACCACTTTTTGTGTCCAAGCTTATATGAACAAGCCTATGAAATGCTAGTGACATATACATCTTCCTCCACTGAGGCCAGAAGACACATTACAGCTAACTGCACTCATCCAACACAGCTGCTCCAGGAAAAGGCAGTCTGTAAAAAGTGTAGTTACCACCATCCTCTCTGCTGATACACAGCTGCTGGGGATAGGAAATTAACCTGCTTGCAGGGCTCTAGTATGCCTCTTCATCAGGATAAAGCAACTCTTTGTGAGGGTTTATACTTGTAATCTGCTGTTCTGTTCAAGCCTGCTAGGTTTCCTTGCTGGAAATGTTGCCTTTCAAGGAAATTTCAGTATACAGTACACTGTACACAAAGAACCATTACAGAAGAAGCACGACAAATGTAGGATGTAGAGAGCATCTCAGACAGCATCACACACACTGCATATAGCTGGCCAGGCCTGGAAAAGCCAGAGCTTCTCATTTTTTTCCCAGCACTGACAGTATTTCAAAGCCTAGCTGGCACTGGCCAAGCCCATAGGCACCATGCAGTTTGTGTGCAAACCAACCAGATCTCTTGCTTATAGAGGGTCTCTTCTGCCTCATCTGAACTGGTAGATCAATTTTGCACATCTGTCCACTCATGCAAAATTGTGGTATGTGTCCAGGAGGTATATATGACACTGCTACAGCTACCTATCCCGCTCCTTGTCAGATGACTGATTTGCATCTTTATTTGAATTCTGTTCCAGATCACAGACTGGCATCATGAGCTTTTCTTGCTTGAAATTCTCTTGGGTATCTTGCGCAGGACTTCCCTACATTTCCATGTTCAACAGCCAAATTTTTTCTAATACAGATGTTTAATACTGTTAATTAGTATTAGCTTTTTCAACAAAAGAAATCCCAAGCAGGAGGTGTAGACTTGCAAACACCACTGTAATTCTGACTTCACAAGCCAGTAACCTTGACCTGTGAAATTCCACCAGCGTCAAGGGGCTTACTGCAGAAATATACTGAAAGGGGGAAAGACAAACTTTCAGTGTGCAACTCCTACACAGATAAGGTTTAGTCAGGGAGGCTTTCAAAGCCACTTTCAAATACTAAGCAGGGAAGACAAAAACCCCCAGGAGGGCCATCACCAGAGCCTGCTAGCAGGAGGCATCCACTCCCTAGGAGAAGCAGCTGAGCAGCTAGAGAACGGTCTGTGCAGGAGGAGACACTTGCTCTGGCAACACTACACTTTTGCTCCCTTCCCTGAGGCAGATGGCAAAGGGATTCACATTTATTATTTCACGGTTCACACCAAGCAAAGAAAGTGCGTGTAACTTGGGTATAACAATTATTTCTGGACTGCCATGCCATCGACAAGCAGGAATTGTTTAAATGAAAAAAACTCAAACCCAGTGAGATCCGAGGACGTTCCATAAACTTGCACTGAATAACTGAACAAAAAAATGGGGAAGGATTTAATCCAGGGCTGCTTAGGTTTTTAAAAGCTGTCCGCCCGATGTTCATTTTATGTAATATCACGAAGGTCTGAGCGCACATGAGTTCCAGGATGTTGGGGGTCTGATACCACTGCCTTTACCTGCACCAGCAGCTGCTTTCCCCTTTGTCCCCGGGGACCATTTACACTAACTAAACAGCACAACCCCGCCACCCCCGACTCCGGCAGAGTTCAGGTATGGCAGTAGCCATTACATGCCGACTACTCCTCTTAATGAAATCGGCAAGATAAGAATCACAAAGAATAATACACCCCATATTTGCAGCCTAAAAGAGGGACTACCAACGAAACAAAGTTATTCCTCCGCTAAATTGGATGCCGTTTTCTTAACGACTACTGAGCCCTCGTTTGGATTTAAAATGACCCACCTCCTTAGTGATTCGCAGAGCTGCTGTATGAAAATATGGAACAACGCCGTTAAAAAAAAAAATCAACACAACTCAGATATGCGCTCAAACTAACGCCTCCCGCATCAGCAAACGCAATTACGGCCGTCCCGCGCCGCCGGGAGCTGTCCACACGGCTGGGCTGTGGCCGGCTGGGGGAACAGGCGCTTGCGCCCAGTGCCGTCCCTCGCCCCACTGTCGCCGGCTCGCCCCGACCGCAGTCCTGTACACCTCTGGGACATCTCCCATTTGTTATGTAAAGAAAATTAATTAAATAACCTAAGAGAAATACAGCTGAAAGTCTCATTAAAGTGGGACGGAGCCGGTGCAACTACTGACTCGAGCCCGGGGCGAGGCCACCCACGGCCGTGGTCGCGCACCGCACCGCATCTCGGCGAGGCCGCCTGGCTCCGACGGGCACCAACCCCGCTGGGTGCGGGGCACGGCCCGCCGCCGGCAGACACCCCTCGCCGCTCCGGGAAGAGCTCACCTGCGCTGCCATCACCCGCTGCCGCTCGGCGATGAGGCTGCACTTGTTGCATTGGCAGTCCCGCCACATGCAGAACCGCTTGTGCCCCTTCAGCGGCGAGGAGTAGCCGTGGTTGCGGCAGCGGGCACACTTTGGCATACGCGGCCGCTTCTTCCCCGCCGCGCCGGCACCCCTGTCCGCCTGGACGGCCGCCATGGGCGCTGCCGCCTTCCCGAAGCTGCCCGCCTTGTCCCCCGGCCCCGCGACGTCGGGGGGCTTGCTGAAGGCCGGGGTGTCACTGGGCATCGCGGCGGGCTGGCGGCAGCCGGGCGAGGGCTCGACGCGGCTCTGCCCGATCCCGTCCCGTCACCCCACGCGTTTTGGCGGGCAGAGGAGGCGGCTGTTTGCCCTCCTGCCGTGCCTCCCCCCACCCCTGCTCCAAGGGGCTTCGCCCGGCCGCGAAGTCCTCGCTACCCCGGGGAGCTGGCGCCGGGTAGCTACCCGGGGCGGGGGGAGCACCACCCCTCCCTTCCCACTCCTCCCTCCCCTACCAGGCCGGCCCGCGGCGGGAAAGGCGGGTCCCTGCCCAGGGGGGCGGCCTTCGGATGCAGAGCGGGGCGGTGGGTGCGGGACCGGGGCGGCCCCGAGCGCCGCTGTGGTGCTGGAGATACCCGGGGGCTCGGCTCAGCCGCGGGACCCAGAGGTCCCGCACGACAGCACGGCCTGGCCCCCGGCCGGAGGCGGCCTCGCAGCCTCCCTGCGACCTCTCCCCGCCCGAGCTGCCGGGGCAGCGGCCGGCGCAGGCCGTGTCTGTGGCGGTGACGCCGGGCGAGGCCTGATAGGGCATGGCGGAATCGATCCGGAGGAGCTCTTTTTAGGCCCTGTGGTCCCCTGCGTTGGGCAAGTCAGTTTTAGGCAGGCGACCAACGTGGCCTGGCCCGGGGAGAGCTGTGACCCCACCCGTGTTGCCGCAGCTCGGTTGCTCTCTGTCGTGAGGCTGCTGGCTTCTTGCTGGGCTACATCTCGCGTTCACAGATTCCCTCACACTCGTGTCCGTCAATGGGTATAAAAACTCTTGGATCGATAGCTGTGTGGGCAGGTGATCTCAACAGGTACAGGCGGTGAGAGCGTGGTGACAACTCGGTAGCCATCACCTCTGGAGCAGAGGTAGATGGCACAGCGGCTGTACTCTGCAGGGGAAGACAAGCGAAGATGCTTTTTTCATTTTTATGTAGGCTGGCCTTCCAGCTTGGCACTATGTGATTTATAGATGCATACAGCTCTACAGATATTATTTACAGTATTAATATTTCCTCTGTTACACCTTTAAATCTTTCTGAGCTCAACTTTAGATGATGCTAAATCTTCATGCTGAAATGAAACTATTAAATTACATCTCAATCTAAGATGAATGACAACTGTCAAATGAGTGACTCAACAGAGATGAAGCAGAAAGCACCTGAGATTATGTGAGGCTGATTTATAAAGATTGCATAAAGATTTCTATAACCTCAGCTTCATGACTCAGCATATCAGATGGTAATAAGTTACAGTAGGTAGAAATTTATTTCTGCTGGAAGAAGCCAAGGAAAGCGTCTCCCTCTTTGAGATCAGCTAACTCCCAGCTAATTCTGCTCAGATTGAGCTGTGCTGGAAACAGTGTGTGCCTATCCCAGCCTGAAGAAAGTCTCAGATCTTTGCTGCTTGATCCTTTGCATTAGCTTTTAATACATTACATTTAAAGAACTCTTTTCTTCACAGTAAAACACTGGAGACATTTATGGCACTTTCCATCCTGTAGAGAGACCACATTAAACTGCACATGTTAAGCCCCAGTCTCGAGCAGTCACATGGTCCTCAAGCAAAGCCCCAGGAGAAGCTTTATGGGCTTGTTTTATGAGTGTATGACCATCACTCAACTCACAGAAACTGAAACTTTTTCCTTGCATCCCTTTGCTGGGATTGACTGATGTCAATAATTGCACATTCTCCTGCAACAGAGAAGAAAATAAATACAATGTTTAGTGGAACAAAATTAGTATTTGTCTTTAAACCTAATGGTGCATATCACTAATATTTAAGGAGATGAACAATGCAAAGAGGCATACTTAACTTCCTATATCAAAATATGAAATTCCTCCCTGAATGACACCGGTTGAGATCTTCTCAACTCATAGGGGCATTGATCAGTCTCCAAAGTTGTTGTCTAGAATCAAGTGAGTCCTGAAAGCGAATCCAGTTTGTGAGGGTCAGTACATGATGGAGCACACACGCAGGAATGTTTTTGGTGCTCACATGCAAATTGTCTCGGAGTCAATTGAAAATGCAAATTGAGAAGTAGATGAAAGCAGGCTAAATCAAAAGAACAAGAAAGGTAAAATAAATAAAATAAATAATAAATATTTTTAAAAAATAAAATAACATAAAACACAACCAACTGAGGTATGAAGAGGTAGAAAGAAAAGCACATCAGAAATGACAGGAGGAGGAAGAGAAAAACTGGAAAGGGTGAAAAAAGAGGAAAGATAAGCACAGTATATAAAGCAAGCAAACACAAAATAGAAATAATAGCAGTCACCAGCTGCTTATATATAACTTTTCATTAGTAACTAGGTGTGACAACTAACCTTAGAGATGAAGTACAAGATGCAAAAAATGCAACAGTTCCAGGAAGAACATTCATTCATCACGGTTTCACATAACTAGTATTTTCTACTCCTGATTTTCAGGGTAGCTGCACAGATCTTTATTATCCATAATGTTACAGAACCTACTGCTGAGGGAAAAAAAAATAATGATCTGGTATTTTGTGTTCTGGATGAATACCACCAAAATACCTAGATGCATGATGAATGGAAGTACATGACTGATCATTTAATAATGAATTGCTTTTGTTTTGCTAGCTCAAGTCACACTTTGAATGTGGGTTTAGAGTTCAGTGTTTTTTACAATTTTTTTAATGGGTGCTTGCTGATACTGTATGTGTTCTCTGTGAAGTCATGACATAAAAGGAGCTCGTCATAAACTGCCATTAATCCTAACATAAACCTGACTGCAAATCTTCAGGAAATTGTAGTCATTGTCATTCATTTAATATACCTCTGAGCATCTCTGTTTCGAGTCTGTCCAGTGATGATGGCAGTGACTAAACATTACTGCAGTTTGCCAGCACCTTTGGAAATAACTGTAATCAATGTTCCTGATGAAAAAAAAATCAAAATACACTTTTGCCTTTTTTTTTAATAGGTATCTGAAAGTTGTCCTTTAGTTTTATCTTTTTTTGCACAAGCCTTTTGCACAAAACATCGTCTGTTAGTGATGATCTGTCCTTTACTGATACATGCCTTTGTCTGATCCCTTGAACCTTGCAAAAATGTTTTATTTGCCAACAAGATTATAATTTGTCATGACTGAGCAACCAGTAGAGAGGTCACAAATTAAAAAGGGTTTAATTCTAACACTGTGGGCTGGAAAGTGAGGACCTTTCACAGAAGTAAGTGGAGTTGAGTGCATCTATTAAGTCCATTTTAAAGGTCTGCTAGATCTGATTCTGTTGTTTCTTGGTTGGCTGGTTGTTGGGTTTTTTTTCTGTCAGTTGGCCAAACCAGATGGGTTTTGCCCTGTCTGTTTGCAGTAGATTTTTTTCACTCTCCCAGGTCATTTTACAAACTGTATTCCCAGGGCTGGTTGTGAATTTCCAACAGAGCCTCAGCTGCAGGAGCGGTGAGAGATAGAAGACAAAGCATGAACACTGCTGGTCCACATTGTTTGAAAACATCGACGTGTCCATAAACACTTTGGACACTTGGAACAAATTATCAAATACAGCCGGAGGGAGTCAAGTGAAGGAGGGAAACCATGCCAGCAGATTCCCCTCAAACACTAATAGGAGCCGGGAAACTCTTATCAGTGTTGGACTTCAGTGCTTCCTTGCAGCTTTGGGTGTCTTGGCTGCCCTGTAGCTGTCAGCTTTGCAGAATAAACGGGTGTAAACTCCATCTGCACCCCTCCATTTGTGTTATTTCACACATGTCATTTACTCATGTGAGTCATCGGCTTGATATCAGTGGGTCTCCTTGTGCAAGTAGTCTCCCACGCAAATATTTTTGCTGAAGTTACAGACATCATCGTGACAACTAAACGGATTGGAAAGATACTTCATGGAAAATCCAGTAGGTGGCATAAATAAGCTGTATATTTTTTTTCACTTTCACTAATACAATTCTCTTTCATTCTTTCCTTATTTTAAACCTCATTTAACTTACAGGAAAGCTGAAGTTTTATCACTTGACTCTTAAAACATAATCCCACAGGCAAAGGTTTTATTCCAAACTGAGAAATTTTTTTACACTTTCTGGCAGCATATAGCTTTTATGCTTTTTTCCCCCTCCTATATTTATGTTTTTACAGTTTTCTGTTTTCAGGTTGTACATTTAGAACTGCCTACGCCACAATAAAAGGTAAGGGTTTCTTATTAGGGCAGGCATATCTGAACTGCTTGGTCCTCTTCCCCTCAAACTCCTTTTTCCTTTGTTTTTTCTTTTTTTTTCTTTTGAAGTCCAGGGCTCCACTCTCACTTGAGTGAAAAACTAAAGCAGTTTATAGTGCTGCCACCACTTGGCTATTTGCTGCTTTTCCTCGGTGAGAATTAGAGAGTCCTTGGGATGGTGGTCCACAGCTTCTCTCCAGTGAGCACAGGGATGTCCTTCTACATCAGCCTGAAAAGCTTCTGTGCTTAGCTCCATTTACGAAGACCACTGGTTGTTAGCAAGGTGGGACAAATTGTGTACTTTCTTCAGCACACTCAGATCATGTTCTTTTCTCTTGATACAAACCCACACCCTTTGGGAAGATAAGGTGTGACACGCGTGTAGGGGACCCTTTTCCAAAAGGTATAAGACGGGATGTTGGCAGGAGACAGGGAACAGTGTCATCTGTATCCCAAGCTGGAGAACAGGCTTGCCACAGCAGGTAATATGCCTTAATGGTCAATGAAGTGACAGGTTCACTCACACTCTGCTTGTTGTTATTCTCCCAACATGTGGAAAAAGAGCCTTCACATCAGTAACTTCAGATGAGCTACAGCTGAGAAAAGCTACCAGAGATTGTTGCCTGAGCAAATGCATGTTTGTTTGCAAGACACTTGCTAATCAGAATCAGAGTTTAATGGTCCAAATATCAGAGCTATGGTAAAAACTATTTACATGAAAATCAAGAAAAGCCTGCCTGTAACAACAAATGGCTTCTTCCCCTTCATAGCTATGAGCCCAGCCAATTACATTAGCCCACACTGCTCAGTAAAAACAGGATTCACTGGAAACAAAATTCACTCTGTTAAATTATGTCAAATACAGTCAAAATCAAAGTAGTTTTCAAGTTCAATGAAGCAAATAGAATGGAGATATTTTAAAAATGGGTATGTTTATCATGTTTCCACTCTGAGTAGTTTTACTAATAACAGGCATAAAGAAGAGGAAAAAATTACCTTTTTTTCACAAATACCTACATTCTTAGTTTCCTCATCTGTTCATGCAAATGGGAATCATTTCATTGCAGCTGTTAGCTCCTTAGAAATTTCAATCATTGTTAATAATTGACTTGGATAGCTATTTGAAAGCATTATTAGGTCCAGCTTTTAAAACAGAAGTTAAAAAGTGAGTGTGGAGAAAACAACTGAATTGCTTCTTGTCAGTATTCATTGTTTATTTTAGGCACACTTAAAAATTAATTGGACCCAGTGACTTAGAACATTGAAGACTCTTGCATGACTCATTAAGCTGACATTTCTAACATTTGTAATTCACACAGTAAGAATGATAGAGTCACATAAGCCATCTATACCTTTGAGCGCCTTCATCAGGGTAGGGCTACTGAAGAAAATGCCCTTAGTTTTGAGTATAATCATCAATTCAGCTCTAAGACATCTGTAATGGAGCTGAGTTTGATAGACTGCCAGAATGTGAAAAACTAAACTCCAACCTCTTAAAAATAGGCAACACAATTAATTGCTACTTTTTATTTATTGTCTTTAATGTTTTAATGGATACAGTTAAATTTCCACATCATTGAGTAAGCCAATTGGTATTTAAAGAAGAAATAGATCATTTCAAATTATAAAGCACTTGCTTTATTACCAATGCCTTCTTTAAGTGATGCAAGTTTTTATTATTTTGCATTCTTGATCTTCGGAAACTTAGAATTGCTGGAGCTCCATGATTCTGAGGGACGGTTATAGCTGAGATAGCAAAAGGGGCAGGTTTTGCTGTGTCAATTTGTTGTCCATCCAATTTATTTATTTGTGCATTATTATTTTTGCTGCTATTTCAGATGCTTAATAGAAACAAAAGTATTGTTACAATACCTCCTGAATTTATTTTCTTCTTTTTTTCTTTAAACATTCACATAATATTTTGCAGTCAGGGGAGCATTCTGTAGGAATTTCCCATTAAATCAGTCAGTGCAGCACTCATGTCTGAAAGCAGTGTTGTGCTGCTCTTCCCCTATTTCTTCCTACTTCCTGTGAGAAGTCTTTCCAATCCACTAAGTGGGGCAAGGGTGTCAGAATCACCTCCAGGCACAGCTGAGCTCTTCCAAATATTTTAATTAAAATCAAATGACTGTTACTTAATCAGCCATGCTGTGAAATGACTTGATGTGAGCTGCTGACCTTTTGCAATTCCTAGGCTGAGAAAGAGGCTTTCTTCTTCCCTATCAGCCTGACTCTTCCCCTGAAGCCTCTCCCATCTGCCCTCCATGCCCCAGCGCCCAAAGAAATCGGACACTTCAGAGATGGTCCCCAAATGCTACAGACGGTGTATTAGGTCTTCCTATCTTCAAGGGTTCATCCCCCATCCATGCCAGGAATCTAGTTCACACCTGAGAGATTTGGGTCCCAGGAAACCTACGCCTCTCAGGTAAGGCTGTGCTTAGTACTTTCAAGATACAGATAATTAGGGCACTTGGTCGGCTTTCTTAGGCAACAGTCTTCTTCTATCCCTTGCTTGTTGTTCGGCAGTGTTGGAGTTGTCCATCATATGGGCACATTTGCTAATTAGGAGTAACCGAGCTCCTCTAATTCTATTGATGAGAAGCTGCTTAGGACACTGTTATGAGTTATTTCAACTGTCAGGCTATTAATTTTAATTAGTCTAGCTTTGTCTAGACACTGAAATGCTTTGAGAGGTGATGGGAATACTGTACGGAAACTAATTAGTCAGACACCATAATTTTCTGTCTTTTGCAGTGGTGCCTTTTTGCTGTCTGTTTTTGTGGTGCCTTTTGCAGATGCCAGAACAAGGGTGTTCTGAGCCCAGCTCAGCCATCCCAGCTAGATGTATGCAAATATTCATATTCTCTGAGTAAAATAGTTTTAAAATATCAGAGTTTGAAATTGTAGCAGATAACACATGATAAGGTTGAGAACAAAGCACCTTCTCTACATGGTCATTTAAGTCATTGTTTTCTCTTACCTGTTTTTAAGAAACAGAGATTGTCTTTTCACTGCAAGGCAGCGTCTGTGACTTCACAATGATGATGTCTAAGAACATTGTTCGTTAGGTACCTAAGGTAAGTAGAGTACACCTCTAAAATTGCCTGAGTATCTATAAACACAATAGCCCATAGTTCTTCTCTGTAGGACACACTGTGTTCTATGATCTGAATGATACATACCTTAAATACGTGCCTGGATATTCACTTTACCCTGTAGCTCATTGTCCTGCTCTGCTCTGTGCTGATGTGGCCTCACCTTGAATATTGTGTGAAGTTTTGGGCACCTAAGTATAAGAAAGATATTGAGCTATTAGAGGATGTCCAAAGGAAGGTGAAAGGCCTTGAGGGGAAGTTGCATGAGGAGTGGCTGAGGTCATTTGGTCTGTTCAGCCTGGTGGAGACTGAGGGGAGACCTCATTGCAGTTACAACTTCCCTGTGCAGGGAAGAGGGGCAGGTACCAATCTCTTCTCTCTGGTGGCCAGTGACAGGAACCAAGGGAATGGCCTGAAGTTGTGTCAGGGGAGGTTTAGGCTGGATATTAGAAGGTTCTTCACCCAGAGGGTGGTTGGGCACTGGAACAGGCTCCCCAAGAAAGTGGTCACAGCACCAAGCCTGACTCAGTTCAAGGGGCATTTGTTGGATACTCTCAGGCATATGGTGTGGCTCTTGGGAATGGTTCTGTAAAGGGCTAAGGGTTGGACTCAGTGATCCTTGTGGGTCCCTTCCAACACAACAAGTTTTGTGATTCTGTGATGTTCTGGCCCACTGGATGAAGAGCACATGCCATAACCAACTTCAAGTAGCTATTTATTCTTATGTGTTCCAGTGAGACCTCTCCTATCATCTTTTTCAAAACAAACTTTTAAGAATAAAGTGAAAATTACACACACACATATACACACATATTTTGTTTCACAGAATATGCTGAGTTGGAAGAGACCTGCAAGGATCGTAAAAGTCCAGTTCTTACATCAATGGCCCATACAGGTCATTGGTGGTTAAGTATTGCGGCCATACAAGGCTAAGACCTTACTGTTCTTAACAGCAAGCTCTTACCAACTGAGCTGATCTCATATACACATTTTTTCTTTTTTCTTTTTTTTTTCAGAAAGAGAGTATTCACCGTGTTACATCATGGTATTGTTAAAATAGGAGCTGTTATCGAGCATGGCAATGTTGCTACAAAGAATAACTTGCACTTTTATTTCTATTCAAAAAAGTATCTAAAACTATTGTTATTATAAGTTTTTACTTCTAAGGGGCACCATTTAGCTACTCACAAAAGATGGTCAAAATAACTGATGTCCCAGACCAAGTCATGTGAATCATACTTTAGAAGTAGACGGGTAAAAGTGATGGTGGTATAGGGAGGCAATATTTGTTTCAGAACTGCAGTTCAGGAATGGCCTCAAAATGCGTGTTAATACAACCCTTCTCTTGGCAGGGGACAGAAGTGACTTTCACATACTTAGCTGTGTTTTGATGCAATTGCAGCACAGGTAGAACAACCTCGTTATGATGAGAGACTAATTAGTTTACTCACAATCGGCAATGCTGAAAAGAAGTATAGGAGGCAGGGATAGAAGATTTGCATGTTTTTCCTGCAATTCTGGACTCATGATTTCCCCAGATCTTCCTTTAAAGTCGAGGCTAAGTTTCCACGTGCAGTTTCCTCCCCGCCATTGCCCCACCAACATCTCAAGCAGACGTGGCAGTTCAGGATGACAACTTAGGCATCCTCATGCTGTTGTTTGCGCTTTTTGTTTTGCGTTGAGATCAACATCCTCAGCTGTGCTCAGCCACAGAAGAGGTTTGCTGCCTGTGGAAGGCAATCAGCTACTTTGTGTACTTTCAGGCAGTCTGTATTACATTCAGGGTAAAGTCCTTGGTATAGCTAGTTCCTCAGCTCAAGTATTTATGTGTTGGAGAAGCATGTCTAACTCAGCTTGTTTTCATGTCCCTCAGTAATAATGCATGTCAGAAGCAGACCATCAGAACACCTGTGCAGGTCCATGGTAGATGATAGCCTGTTTTCCAGGTCTGATCCTGCTTTTGAAGAACCTTTTTTCTTGAGGGCTGGAGGAGAATAATACACAAACCGTTCTGCAGTTGGAAGAGAGTTTGAGTCTTCATCCTCAGATGCTAGAAGTTAGGTCAAGTGTCCCTTTGATCTGACTGCTGGTGAGGGCTGTGAGAGAGTGGACTATTAATCATGGCTAGGCTTCATGAACGAGGATTTGTGAAGGACGACGGATGGCTAAAAAGGCCAATGCGAGATAGACAAGTCCGGTTGCAAAAGGCACAGCGGAAAGACTCCCTCGGTGATATCGATAAGACGCAATTATTTCTGCGTTGTCTTTTCTCCTCGAGAGTGATGGACTGTTAATGACTCAAAACATTTGCCCATTAGTGGAGGCACCAGGGTGCTTTGCTGAAGCCGTTAAGAAGCAGACCCTCCAAGAGCAGGCGGTTATCTTTATCATGGTAATTGCCCTTGGCTCAGTTGTAAAACTCCCCACCTCGTTCCCCTGGGGAAGGTCTGGTGGAGCTAAACTGTGAGAGACAGCTGGGTCTTAGAAGGTGTTCATACACCATCAAAGATACGAGAAGTGTCCCCAAACTAGTTTCAGAGGACTGAAAGCTCCCCCTGCACACAGGAAAGATACCAGGGCGTTCAGACCTGTTAACCTATCGGACCTTGTGTTTCACAGACTTCTTCCCCCAACCCCGATGGATCAAGACCATGACTTCAACCAACGGACAACTAAATTACAACAATGAACTCTTGTCGCTAAGATCTACAGCTGGTGATATGTTTTTACTCTTTTCTTTCTTTCTCTTTCTTTCATACATTTTCTTACATGATATTTTTATGCTTTCCTGTTGCTATATTACTATAGATAATAATAACCAAAACAGCTACATACCTGCTTTCCATTGCAACCAAATTGTTTCAAAACAAGACATATTTATACACAATAAATAATATTTATACACAATAAATAATATTTCATTTATATATTTATTTTTATATATGTATCTTTATATATTTACAAACATGGATCATTCAGTGTTGCTTTATTCTAATCTGCCCAAAGAGATTTATGAACAAGAACCTGGGCTATCGTCACTTTCTGAGGCAGGTTGTAACTTGGAGGCTGAAGTGGGGGGTGACCTGTTTGTGTGTTTATCACACTTCAGCTGGAAAAGGCTCACTTGGACACAAGAAACATGTCTCCTGCATCAGATTGCATGGCAGGTGATTTTGTTAGCATCCTCAAGAAAATCATCCTGTAATTCAAAGAAATTTTAATTTCTGGATCAGAGGTAGGTCTCAGAGCCTGGGTAGCCATCCTAATACCTCTTGGTCTTGGGTAGACTAGTTCCTTACAAGTAAAAGAATATGATCTTTAGAGATTCCCCAGAAGGTAATGCCAGGCTCCTGAACTTCATCCATTCTGACCTGGTAGAAGAGCTGTAGTGGTTTTGTGGTTTAGCATAGGGTTACATGGCGAAGTTCCTTTCTCTGTCTATGGAGCTTACATTTCTGTTAGCAGTTGTTTTACAACGCTTGTCATTTCTTCCAAAGGCAATGCTGGGGTACAGGGCATTTTTCCACCTCCTGACCCCAGATCTTGGGAGGACACTGCTGGGTCTCCTTGTTAAACACAGTATTTGGGCAGAAAGCAGTGGGATACTAATTCAATGTTTAGTTAAAGAAAATAGTTGAGACCAAGATCTGCGTATGACATACATGCAGGCTCATACGTGCAGGCCCTGACATGTCAGCAGTTGAAAGGGGGTTATTAAAAGAGGAAGAGTGAATGAAACAATACCAGAATACTAAAACAAACAAACAAACAAAACCCCCAAACAGCCAATCAAAAAAACAACCCAAACCAAACAAAAACCCAAACCCCAACAAACCCCCGTAACTAACTGTTCAGTCAGAGAGTCTGGTTGTCTCTGCATGCTTGCAGCAACGTTGGGTTTATCCTGTCTGCAGTGGTCTCCCCACTCCACAGAGAAGTCATGGCGGGGCTAGGGTAGAGGAGGGAGGGAGAGCAGCCAGCATCCTGCTGGGGTGCAGCTGGGCACACGGGCACTGCAGGAAGGCACTGTTCACACAGCTTAAAGGAGGCATTTACAGTCATATCTGTGGCTTGTCTTCAGAAACTCACACACATACTTATCCATTTCCATATGACTGCGTATATCTTCTTTATCTCCAATTCTTGACCGTATTCTGACCAAATATGAGTTGTTGTGTGAAGGCCAGAATGGTCCTTGTGATGCAACAGAGATGGCAACTAACTCATATTCATTAAAAACCTCACCTAAGCTTCCCAAGATCTAAAACCTCTTTTTGCAGAACTAATCCAGAGAACTTTTTGTATCTCTTTGCAAATTATGATTTCAGCTTGTGATTTCAGCATTCACATAATGTGAGATGTTCTAAATGCCTTATTTACAGGATTTGTCTCTTATCAAACCAAAACTACCCTTCTAAACTTCTTCCTTATTTTCAGCTTCCAAATTGTTAGCAGCTCTTGTTTGTCCTGTTGATGGTGGCAGCCTTTGGAGCAGTCTGCTGGGGACACAGTGACTGTAAAGATGTCAAGCTGCGTTATATCTTCCAGTATCAGGTGTGTCTGCTTCGTCTGAAATTGACAAAAAATGCACAGACCACTTCCTGCTCTCATCACACTGCCAATTCTTGTTTAATTCACTCTCTGGCAAGTTATCTTTCAACACCACAGATTTCTAACTTTCATGTCCACAAATGAATAATATTTTTCCTAAGTTGTTTCAGTCTGGTTTTCCTAAACCAAACTGCATTTGTGTTTCTAGTCTCTCTCTTTGTACAGCTGTTCTGCTCACACTTCTCCCAGATCAGCTTCCACTGCAGAAGGCATTAACATGCTTCTTGCTCCTCCTGCTAGGCTAGTGATGCAGATTAAGCCAGCACAATAAAGGGCGTCTGAGCGGATATAACTTGTTGGACTGGAAAATTCTCATGATAAATTTGCATGGCAGAGGTGGGGGGCAAGCCATTGCCAGGGCCAGCCCCTGTCTGCTCACACCTCCTCAGTACTAGTGGATTCTAACTGTCTGATTCCAAGTGTCACTCACCTTTGGAACTGGAGAAAAGTTGCTCTTCCAGCCCCAGAAAATGCCCAAGAGCGATGAAGGAGCACTGCAGCATGACTGCCAGATGCAGCAGGTGGCTTTTCATGCCTCAAAGAAAGGTCTGATACCATGGCCAGGAAGTAGAGGAGGATCTTTATTAATCTGCCTCTTCCTCAATAGCATGCAAATGCAACTGCATATCTTCATCTCCATGAAGTTAATGTGCCTCATTAAGGCAAGACAGTATTACTGGGGGAGCATGAGCTACCCTTTTGGCTCTTCAGCTAGCCAAAGCTCTTGAGGAGAACACATCGTAGGCTGTTTCTGCAACAGTGGCTAAAACCATTAAGTGAAAGGCTGAAAAAAAAATTACCAGCATATCTCCTAGAAATATGTCTTTGCTGCTTACATTCAAATTAACACTTACAGATTCCAAAGCAGATGCACTGCTATAAAAAAAATGTTACCTCTTATGTTATCTAAGTAATAATCCTGCAAATCAGTGTAGTGGTGTTTGGTGCACATGGACATTGAGGTCTGTTATTCATGGCTAAATGTATTTAATCATGCTCAGCTTAAAGAGTATAATGATGCCTTAATTACAGGTCTCTACATAAAGGTCCTTGAAAGGCAGTTTTGTATTGCAAGAAATATTTTAAAATATTTAAAATATTAAATAATAAAATATTTAAAATATTTTTGCTGATATTGGCTATGTTGACTAACCAAACAGAAAATATACTGTTATGGTTCTCAAGGGGAATGGCTACCACTCACCCAGTGGCACAGGAGGAAGGAACAAGGTGGATAAAATGAGAGAGAAAAAAGGTTAATCAAGCTTGGCTACCATGCCCTGACTTGCTTTAAGGCCCCAGATGAAGTGCTCACAGCAGGTACCAGCTACCTAAAGGCTCTCATTTTTCCTGATAACTTTCCCATTTCTGAGATCTTTTCAGGGTTTATATATAGGGTGGGGTGTTGATGTGTGGAAACATGTTTTTTCTTTTAACAGGAAAAGCTGAAAATAATTAAGGAAATAGAACATTTACAACAGAGATTTTGAGAATTCATTAATCTCCTATAGTAAAGAACCATCTGATATATTGCAAAAGGTTTGTTGTACTGTGTTTGAATAGCCAAGTTTTGGTAGTGGGGCACTACAGGGGTGTCTTCTATGAGAAGATACCAGAAGCTTTCACCACATCCAACAGAGCCTGTGCCAGCTGGCTCCAAAACAGACCATGGCCAAAGCTAAGCCCATCAGCAATGGTGGTAGCACCTCTGGGATAATACATATAAGAAGGGGGAAAAGCTGCTGCACAACAGCAGCTGGAATAGAGGATTGAGAATATTTGAGAGAAACTGCTATGCAGGCACCAAACTCAGCGAAGGAGGAAAGGTGCTCTAGGCACTGGAGCAGAGGTTCCCCTGCAGCCCGTGGTGCAGCCCATGGTGAAGCAGGCTGTTCCCCTGCAGCCCATGGAGGCCCATGGAGAAGCAGATACCCACCTGCAGCTTGTGGAGGATCCCATGGCAGAGCAGGTGGGTGCCCAAAGTAAGCTGTGACTCTGTTGGGAGACTCTAGATCCGTCTTCTGGCAGGACCTGTGGACCCATGGAGAGAGGAACAGGTTTGCTGGCAGAACTTGTAACCCTGTGGGGGACCCATGCTGGAGCAGTTTGTGAACAGCTGCAGCCTACTGAAAGGACTTCTGTTGGAGAATTTGTGGAGGACTGTCTCCTGTGGGAGGACTATATCTCCTGAAGAGGAGGAAGGAACTGCAAGAGCAAAGTGTAATGGACTAACCATAACTCCCATTCCAGTTCCCCTGTACCACTGGTAGGGAGAACACAGAGAATTCAGTAGTAAAGTTGGGCCTGGGAAGAAGGGAGGGGTTGGGGGAGAATATGTTTTAATATTTGATTTTTATTTTCTCATTATCCTACTCTGATTTGATTGGCAGTATTTCCCCAACTTGAGTCTATTTTGCGCATGGTAATTGCTGAGTGATCTCTCCCTGTCCTTGTCTCAACCCACAAGACTTTCCTTATATTCTCTCATCCCTGTCCAGCTGAGGAGGGGAGTGACTGAGTCATTTTGGTGAGCACCTAGTGTCCAGCCAGGATCAAACCACCACATACGTATACAGCTGTAAGACAATACTACTTCATGCTTTGTTTTCATTGCCTGACAGCCTGGCAGGAAAACAGGTATGCTATTTTACACACAAGTTTAAGAAGTTGTTACAATCTTCCTTGAGGGAGAAAAAGAA
>JAWWES010000094.1:45603914-45622821 GCA_035583135.1 Lophotriccus pileatus
AAAAAACCCCAACCAAACAAAAAACCAAACAAAACCGAACAAAACCCCAAAAACCAACCAAACAAACACCAAACAACAAACAAAACCCCAAACCCCAACCTGTTATAGTGTTTCCTGCATAGTATCTTACACAGAGGTTCCCAAATATTCATGCAGGTAGCATGCAATTCTGCAGCTCCCTGGCTGTCTGGTGGTACTTGAAGGTACTGATACATTGCATGACATCAGACCAGCTAAATAAAAAGTGTAGCAACTGATGGAAAAAGACAGCAACCACGTGGCTCAAGCTCTAACCAGGCACTTCAGTGCACAGACACACAACAAAAGTGAAATGGGCAGGAATTTTTTAATTTACTTCCCCAGGTATTGCATTAGGTTCTGAATAGTAAGCACTAATACTTTCACAGTTCCAAAACATGAATCAAACTGGAACCTGGGTACCCCTTTCCTCCAATCTCAATGTGGCCATTTCTAAAAGCATTTAATGCAAAATTCTCCTTGTCTGTCTTCCAGCATAGCTCCTTGGCCCCTTACCTCTGTTTTACATCAGGCCCTCAGAGGCAGGACCAAGCATCACCGTGTGAACTTAACATCTGAAAGCAACTGCTTTTTAGTGAGGAAATAGTTAGGCTTTTGGTCGATGCACCTGGGTGCAGGCAGAAGAGCAGGAAGGGATGAAGTTGATAGACCTACATGGAGAGACAGAGTCACTTAAGAGAACTGCTTGCAGCTGGAGTGGGACTGTGAATGCTGTTTCAGCCAGCTTTACTGCTGCATTTCATAGGCAGGAGGATGCCTTTACCTTTGGGTCACTTCCTTCCCAGTTCTTCGTGTCAGGGATTGACACCAAGGCTTTGCATTAATTCACACCATGGCTGAACTGGACTTGTAACAGCCAGACTTCTCAGCCAAAAGCATGAAACACCAGGAGAAACAGACATAGAAGCTATTTCTAGAATAACTTGAGTTCTTCCAACAGTATCAACAAGATAAAACCTCTGAAAGTACATCTTGCAAAAATGCTTTCTTTAGTTGTTGCATTTAGATGAATATTGTGTTGACTAATTTCCGTAATTTAAAACTCGATATCAGTAAGTCTCACCTTTTATCTCTTAGGGTGACTGTAAGTGGCAGATTCACACTTAATGTATGACAGTGTAAATAGAAAAAGACAACAACATATTTTACAGTCTTGAAAAAGTGCCAGAGCTTTTATATATTCACTGACAGTCAGAATTCAAAGGTGATGACATCATCATACTTCGATATAGTGAGAGTCAATCATTATCTGACCTGACCTGAGAAACGAATGCTGGTGAATGTGTAGGGGGAGCTCCGTTCAGAGCTGGTATGCACGTAAACCCCTTAATCCCTGCACCTGTGATAAATGCTGTTCATCATGAGCAGGTGGAATGAAACGTGACTTGCAGAGGGCATCAGTGAATAAAAACACTTTCAGGAAACTCTTAAGTATTTCCTGGGGAAGAGCCCAACTTCCACAGTATGAACTGCTTCAGGTGCCAATGCCTTGGGAAATAGGAGGGCGCTTCAAGAGAATAGAATTCCAAGGGATTTTTTTTTTTAATTAATTCTACCGTAATAGAATTTTAGGCCAGAAATTACACTCCCTGACTTTAGTAAAATACTCAAGTTTATTTTGTACTTTTCACCTATATCCACTAACACAATCAAAATTTTCATGCCTTTTGGCAGTCTTCCTGACATGGCATACCACAACGGCTTACTTCACCATACATCTAAAACTGGGAGAACTTAGCTTTACAAGGCATTTTAGCCCAAGACAATGAGGTTTTTGGAGTGAAACTGAACACTGCACAGAAATGCAGAGTCCATAGCTTCATCTAACATTTTCTAAAACTCTAGGCAGCCAGTAAAATGGCACCTAAGCTAACTCCAGGCACTCCCAATTTGCATAATCCGACACTTGTATGGTGTTAGAATGGTCAGATTCCTCCCTAGATTTCTGTCAATCAAAGACATTAGAAAACAATGCAATCACTTAGAAAATGTTAACTCCTATGTCTTGATTTCTGATATATCAGTTCTCTAAAGGAGCAGGAGGTGGAGGGAAGGAAAAGAAAGGAATGAATGTTTATTTTCACATTCCTCTTATGCTTTTCCAGGAAAAATAAAAAAAATTAAAGTACATTTGGTGACTCTCCCTGTGTCATTAGTCACCTGAACAACCAGATCCATTGTTTTAAACCCGTCTATGATAGCTGCACATCCAGGACTTTGACCATGCCCATGACTCCCATTGATCTGCTGGGGGAGAGAGTTCTGTTCCAGCCTGGAAAATAACAGTCATGGTCTGCCCTGCAAAGCTGTATTCGTGGGCATTTCAAATTTTTTTTAGCTCCAGTATGTGCAAATAGGAGGTTAGGCTACAGTACATACAAATAGCATCTGCATATGAAGCACATTAGCAAGGTAGTAGTGCAGCAACAGAGATCATAGTTTAAAAAGCTATTTCTGGGACAAAGATCTATTGGACATGTTACTAATTAACCTATTTCATACAGCAATACAGTGGCATTACTGAAGAGGACATTATCAGAAAGCTCAGCATACACTTTATCAAAGTCAGACTTTGGAGCATAATGTACATGCATTAAAACTGCCATCATTGAATCACAGCATATCTCATATTGGAAGGGAGCACCAAGTTCAACTACATGCTCCTCAAAGGACTACCTAAAACTACTGCCAGGAGATGTAAGTCAGAGTTACATGTATGATCACTAACTCCCTTAAGAAGGCACAATTAGACTGGTTTTGGTCAATTCAGTGGTAAATAAAAATTACATTCTTGGCAAAATTGAAATTAGAAACCTCTTCCTGTTCCAAATTCTGTCCTGGCAGTATGTCGTCTCTCCACTAGACAAGAATTTAATCCATGAGATAGAGGCAAGCATGTAGAAATAAGTGAAGTGAATTTTCTGTAAAATTAGATTAAGGTCTGGAGAAAGATTAAAGCAGTCATCCATTTTCTCTACTTCATCAGATAGATTTGTTTATCTCTAGCACCATGTGTATTTTAAAATCATGAAGACAAGAACAGATTATCTTGGCTTTGCTTTCCAGACGACTGTTTGAACTGGAGCAAGAGATGGCAGACAACAGATCTGAAAATGACTCAAAAGCCAGTCTTGCCATGCCACAGGGAGATCCAACTTGCACTGATTCTGTTGAACAAGAAATCCACCCAGGTCCTAAAGTAAATAAGGAATTCATTGGGAAGCTTGTGCTGGTGTTCTTTACTATGTGTGACCGAGTCTCAGGTAACTGGGTGGTTGCATGTGTGCAGCACAGCTCAGCTCCCTGCTACCCAGGACAGCCTGCACCCACTGTCTCTGATAGTGCATGCATGGCAAAGTGAGGCACATTTTTCTGTTTAACTTTTTTTTTTTCAGCTACTGCTGCTGTTTGCTGTCAGTCTGGTGTCAGGGGGAAGACCTTATTTTCACAGTAATTTGGCTCGTTGGGTGACATACCTCTATAACTGATGTGTAGGATGCACATGAGAGAGCATCCACACATAAATGCTAAGTTGAAGAGTGAGAAGAAAAGTTAGCCAGAGGGGTACAATAGTAAAAACTGACTGAACTCAAAGGGTGGAGTGGCTTGTTTAGGACCACTGTTTTAAGATATGTCCCCCCTCAATAGAGATAGTTCACCTGCCCTTTGTCCAGGGAACACTTCCAAACACTGTGGTATCAGCCTGGCACTGTTTATCACCTGAAGCACCGGACCAAACCAGCACAGACACTTCTTGGCAGTCCAAGTCACCAAGTCAATGTAGGCCAAGTGAGAATGGCTTCAGTGGGTCCCTGTTTCAAATGGAAAAGCTGTTTGATAAGGACTTAAGGAGAGGGGGAGGAAGGACACAGAGTAACACAACTGTTTAGATCCCCTAAAGGAAGGCATTGAGGTGTGTTTCCCTGTCTCGTCAGGTAGGTCTGAACTGACAAGGGTATGAATGCACTAGCTTAGAACTTGCTCCAATACCACTTAGAAAGCATCCCTTTCACCAAGATGCCAGGATTGTTCGCAAGATAAAGCTCAAAGGCTTTTACTGAAGTTGGTAACTATTTTTCAGTTGCAGTAAACTGCAACTTTGGTGCCTCCCCATGATGCTTCACGTGGCTGAGAGACCACTTCTCACCCAAACAGCAAAGGGTCCAGCCTTCACAGCCTGTGCAGCAACAGTGAAGGCAGATCCCCTTGGGCAAACCTTTCTTCCAGTCAGCAGGAAAAAGCTGGAGTAGGTACCAATGCTGCTCATATCAGAAGTCCACAAGGGTTGAGCTATCCTGTCCTCTCTGCCTTGATTTACCAATCTAGATTGTTTTCCTGCTGAAGTTGAAGTGTGCAGCATTTCTGGATGAGCCCAACTCACAAGTAAAACAGGAGAGGAGTAAAACAGCATGATGAAATTTTATTCTGAAAATATGGCAAGACTCTAAGGCACTTCAAACACTTCAATGCACATGACTACAGCAAATGTGACAAGGTAATAGCATTCCATAAATACGCACTGAGAACTACGCTCAATTCCATTCAAGGGGAATATACAATTGGTACCTCTAATTTTATTCTCCAATAAACATGTATGGAGCTTACAGACTGACACAGTTAATAAAAATATGGTAACAGGACATGTAATTCTTCATGTAATTTTAATTATTAAGGAATATAAAATGTTGAAAATACTGTGCGAATTAATTTTACAGACACTAGTATCTTTTATATAAAAAGTTATACATTATCCCCAATTAGCAACAACTTATTTAGTGAACTTCAGACCTGACAAAAGGCTCTATCCCCAATACCTACCCACTCACCCACCAGCTCAAGATCCACGGAGCTGACTATATAAGCAACTGCAACTTCTGAATTTTAAATAATTAAAACCATGAAAATCATGTTGGAATGAAATCTATGAAAAATTTACTGTGATGAAGTCTAGGCACAGTAAATATATTCTAGAATGACTAAAAAGAAGCCACTGGGACACTCCTGCATGGATAGCTTTAGAAGTCTTAGGGTGCACATAACACAGGAGAGGATAATCTACAGCAAAGAAAAACAGAATCTATGCCAGTGTACAGAATGATAAGTATGTGAGCAAAAGCCCAGTTCTGGCTAAGGTTCTCTGCTGAGCACTACTTAACTATATGCTTGATTCAAGTTTACAGTTTTCTATCTTTAGCACTAGATCTCTGCTTTCACTTTGCTGGTGAGTTCAGGCACAAGACAATTACATTCAGTATCTGTCTCGGTAAAACGGTAACATTTAGCAGCTTAAAGATGGCATAGAGATTTTTTACAGATATTCATGCACTACTACTCAAACGTGGCTCTGTGGGTGGGACCAGGAGATGTCCTTCTGCTAAGCCTAGGAGTGCCCTACAAAAGAAGAAAGAACAATTAATCAAAGAAAAATTACTCCAGCCAGCTGCTAGTGAACACAACACTCAAAATTACTCTGTTCATTCCTTTGGCTTTAATTGTACAGATAAATCTTTTTTTGATTTTTTTTTTTAATTTTAGGAAGAACAGTGCCAGCTATCATATAGCCTACTAATTGAGAGTGCATGTTTTTTAGACAGTGAAATGCTTAGCAGCAGTTTATCAGAGAAGGGATGGATAGTTGCCAGAACACCTAGGACTGCTCTACTGCCAGAAACAGCTATCTTTGGATGACCAGGTCAATGATTAGCATTCCAGTAATACAACAGCACACTATCCACAAGGCAGTGTCAGTGAACCTTGCTAGTGAGCTATCTGTATCTCTAGATAAAAGGGAGGAGGAGGAGGAGAAGGAAGTATCCCTCAGCCAGGCTTCAACCTTTTGCAGTCAACCTGCATTTTAAAAAGTACAGTCCACTTACCAGCATAAAATGATCTTGTGAATAAACTTGAAATTTCATGTGCTGTACTGCTGTACAGCTACCAGGGGGTTAATTTCTTGTTTACATGTTAGTATTATGTTCAGGAGCAGCAAGTTAAAACATAAACTACAGGAGGTTGTGTACTAACCGGTGACTGGGTTTTGGAGAAGTTGACGTGCGCGTAAAGGAGAACTGCTATGTCCTTATGTCCAGCTTCCAGGGCTATTGAAAGTGCTGTGCTGCCATCCTGAGAGAAGAAAGGAAGAAACAGGAGAATTAGTGCTTGTATGCATTAACAGATCTCGTAGAAGTCCCACCAGCCCACAGAGAAGGGAAGTTATGACGTGGAGGCCCTGCCGCTCATACAGACAGGTTAATTTAGAGTCCTGTTTTATTTCTTTTATTATAAGCCTTGCACTGCTGTTTTATGAGGCAGTCCAATTGTCAGAGGCCTCATAATTTCTCTCAACAAGGACTCTTGATTACTGCTGAGGAAGAATAAGCACACCATTATCACAATAATGTTACATGTAGTGCTCTGTAAGACCAGTGATTTCAGAAGACTGGGCTGTCTGAGAGAAACTACAATGTCAGTAACAAGTGGAAGAGAAGATAAGGGAGGGATAAATGCTAATCAAATATAATGGTAATTGCTCTATTACAATGATAATTGTTGTGTTAGAGGTCCCATTAACACTGGGAGAATTTACACTCATAATTCCAAATGTTCCTTAATGAAAGTCTAAATATAACCAAATGGACTTTCTGGGTTAAATATGGTCACCTCAGTTTCTCAGAAGACATTACTGCTTTCAGAAACCACAGTTGTTGAGGGTGCTACAAGCAAAAACTGTTTTTGCTGAAAGCATAATTTAGTGATCTGCTGTTTTTCCTTTAAACCATGTTTGGTCCAGGAAGAAGTAGATGTCAGACATCCCCTGTCTTGCTGTTTGGTTCCCTGCCTGGCTTTTGGCTCTTGCACACAGAAGTTTCTACAATAATGCCTGTATTTGAAATGCGCTCTCACAGGGATGGAGCACATATTCCAGCCAAGGCCATAGCACTGGTATTGGTATTGGACAGATTGGCTCCAGTTTTAAACTGTAAGCCCTTTTTCCAGAATACGACACGACAGACAGGGTGCACATGGAAAATCTCATAAGACTACAGACAGCAACTATACATAAAGCAGACAGGGAGCTAGGACAGCTGTCCACTACAATGCAATATAATGCACTACAAATGCACAATACTCCACAGGCAACACAAGTTCTTAAAGAGAGATGCTATATCAGTCAGAATGGCACACATTAATAGGATTATGCTCAGCTTACTACTGATCATGCTGACTGGAAAAGCCTCGGTGCGACATTCAGAATAACTAGGGGAATGCTAAAACTCTCAAAATCTCACAGCACAGACAGGCCCATTATAAAATGAATAAGCAGCAGTCAAACTGTGCTTGGGAAATAGCGTGAAACTGGCTACAGGAATACTTAACTGTTATGTCCCCATAAAGATTTTTAAATTATTGACTTTGCGACTATGAGTTCCAACAGCATCCTGGCTGCAGTTATCTAGACTGCCCCAAAAGTGTTTGTTACACTCCTCAAGCTAGCCATTACACACTGCTAGTACTATGAGGCAGCTGAGCTGCCTCCTGCAGCAGGTAAGTGAATGAAGAGAAATGATGTCTCTGCCTCTGCAACAGATTCAACAACCACCCACTGCTCTCTCACTTGGCACTGAAGTGACAGTCTGTATCTCTTTATTGTCAGGACAACAGAGCTTCATGACTGAGATCAAACCTGTACTCTCAAAAGTCATGGTGTAGATACAGTGTGAACATCATGTCAGGAGAACCAATGTTTGCCACAGGCACAGAAAATCAATATAGAAAGGCTTAAAGTTACCCAGATAAGGTCCTAACTGAAAACTGGAAAACTCATGTGAAAAGGGGAAGGGATGTATGAAGGGAAGATGTTTTACTGTTTGCTAACAAATATTTTTTTCTCTTCTGGCCACTACAACTAACCACAGGAACAGCTACCAGGTAGGTCTGTTAGAAAAGTAACAATACTAGCTTAATAATCCCAGCACTTACTACCATTAAGCAGAAGATTCATGTGGTTGGTACTTCAGCACTCTGAGTCAGAGATTCACTTAAGCAGATTTTAGTAGTACAGTATGGAAAGGCAACTCACATTGTCCTCCAGGGTGCCATTACATCCAGGCTGAGCCAGCAGAAGTTTAACAATCTCCACATGTCCATGCTCACTAGCACACATCAGAGCTGTAGAGCCCTCATCATCCTGGATATTAACATCTGCACCACAAGCCAGCAAAGCTTTGACCATGTCTATCCGACCATGACTCACAGCTAGCATCAGTGCAGTCTGACCAGCCTGCATGGAGAGAAGGAGAAAATCCAAATAAATCCAGAGACAATCGGTGACAAAGCATGAACACCTATTTTTTTGACACTATGCTTCTTCTGGGGAAAAGAAATCATTATCTTAAACAGTACTCTCAAGGCTTGGATTGTCGTTATTTAAATACCTTTCATGCATCATATATGCCACATTCACTTAGCTATTTATTGAATTAGTGAAAGATATTGTGATATAGTGGAAACCTATTTCCAGACATCTACAGTTCTCTGGAAGGGCCTAAATGCCACAGAATTTGTAAATGCCTCCTAAAATTCAGTAATAGTTCTTTCATATAATATTCAACCTTCATTTTTAGAAGAGGTCCAGGCCTGAGGCTCAACTGTTCTTCCATGGCTCCATTTTGTACACAGCAATCAAAAACATACACACAAAAACCACAGATGGTGAAAGTGAATGAATGCAAAAGCTGAACCAACAGAGCAGGGGTGGGAGAGTGGAAGGAAAGATAAAAGGTCACAGGAATGCAAACTGTGCCTTGTGAACCATTTGACTGACCTGGCTGGCTTTAGCATTCACGTCCCCACAGCTGAACAGTTCCTCCACTATCCTCATGTCCTTCTCTGCTTCCACAGCTGCAAGTGCAGCAAGCATGATGGGGGTATAACCAGCCTTGTTCTGATGATTTACGTTACAGACATCTGCAGAGGGATGACATAATTTCTTTGGAAAGCAAGAACCCAAAAAGCAGTAATTGTGCTAATCAACTGAATAAACTGTTAGTAGAGCAGCCTATAAAAAGAAAAAGCAGCAACTGCTTTCATAATGCAAGCAATTCAAGGGAAAGTGTAAAAATAAAAAATAAACAGGGGAGCTCTTGAGCCTGAGAAAGAAAAGAATTCTTTTCTACTATGTGTAACACAAGAGAGAGCACAAAGCCATTTTATATGTTATCATTTAGGGCTTTGTACATTTTTTTTTTCTTTTGTATAAGCAAGTGGTCTGAAATTTGACATGGCCATCAAGATCATGGTTCTGCCACCAGAAATACCATCAGGAGAGTTCTTAAGCTCTTCTCCTGACGGCATCCACACCGTAAAACAAAAATGGTTCAGCAACATGGTCAGTTGAAAAGCTGTATCTCCTCAGTACAAACATTTTCCTGTAATTAGTGTTATTTTTAAGATCTTCAAGTGTACTTCAACATGTCTTAGAGTTGTCAAAAAAAAAAACCACTTTAAATAAAAGGCTGCTTCCAGTTCTACAGTGTATCTGACTGAACAAAACTACTCTGGGAACAAATACAGTCAAGTGCTCTGACCAGTGACAGCAACTGACAAGAGTTCTCCTTTTTGTTCAAATCTTACCTCCAGTCTCTATCTGTTCCTAGAATTCAGCAGAAATTCATCAGAGCTTATTAGTTTACCAGGGAGCAGGGTTTTCAGTGTGCTTCTCTTATTGAAAAGCAGGGACTCAGACTTACATAAACAGTATCTCTAGACTAGGGGTTAAATTGTACTACAGTTGCAAAAGTGTTCCAAGAAATTCTTCAGATTTATTGCCAAGGATTTTATTTTTTCAGTGAAAAGAACATTTCAGAAGCACTACACGTGCACATGTAAGAAAAATGCACGTAAGAAAAATGCACATTTTTTCATGTTTCATAGACATCAGTGATGTTACCTTACTACTTTTAGACATCACTTCCGTAAAGCCACAGAACACTCTTGCTGGTGCATTACATCATGAGTAATGAATAATTTTTGGAAGTGATGTGTTCCTACCCGACTAGACTACTTCAGCAGAGTGTGTTTTCTGAGGTCACATTTCAGCTCCTTTTCTATATGGCTAATGAACAAAACTGTTCTCCTACTTGTCCTCTTGGTGACTCTGCTTGGTGATATGGAGGATTCTCTGATCTTGTTCTCTCTTCCCGCCAAACACATAGACATGGATTCTTGGACCAAGAATCTGCCTGTGATATAACCCCACTGCAAAGTTGATCACAGTGACCATTCAGACCCAGTCCAGAGGAAGACTGCTGAAACCTGAAGGAATCTGCCCATTTGAAAACATTTTCCAGGTGCTGGCACAAGCAGTGTTCTCCCACAGAGAGGACTACTAGCCACAGTTGTTGTATTTTACAGTTAACCCCTGGTGTTCACAGGCACACACCAGCTGCTGGAACCTACAGGAGATCCTGACTTTCAGCAAGAGATGAGCATGTTCCTGCTACCCTGAGATACCTAGGGAAAAGAGGGGCAGTTCCCTCCCACCGCCGCTGTGCTGCAGAGTCAGCCTGCTGCATTTCACTGTGCTCCTGACATTCCCTGAATTCCCCTGCCGTGACTCACTCTTCCCAACAGGAAGAGTGCCTTCAAACAGGACCAGAGATTTCAAAGTGCTCACTTTGCTGCTGAGGAAATCTCTGCATGTGTGACAGACATGCTGGGTTATGAAAGCTGAGAAGTGTATCATTAATATCCATGTTTATCTGATACTACCCTTCTGTATTTATGAATATTACTTGGCTTACACTCCAGACATGTTACTGGCCTAGTTAACCTTTCACAACCAACAGTGACAGGTTTTATAACTAGTTTAGAGAAACAAACTTCACTCAGGGAGCAAATAGAGCCTAAAGAGATCACATCCTGCCTGGGCCCATTTCCGATGTGATACCTTCTGCTGGCTGCCATCTGGCACACTGCATGTGGGGAGCAGATGCTTTGGAGTCTCTCCTTGGCCACTAACCTCTCTGCAAGGGGATTGAGAAAAGGAAGCAACAACAAAAGCAACTACATGAAGCATCATCACATTGCTTATGGATCAGGAAAATGCTTTTCTGTGACAGAATGCCATACTGCTCTGGTTTCTCAGAAAGGCAGCATAGATGTGCCAAGGTGGTGACCAAAAAAACGTTTTGCATTGCTTTAGTAAGCTAAAACTAGACCGGTTTGAGTATTAACAATATAAACATCTATAACAATATAAACATCCATAAGATGGATGTTTATATGTCAACGGATCTTCCTCCACCAGCACCCTACACCCGACTGAGCAGCAGCTGTACTGCCTCCAGAGAAAACTAGTGCTACAGGCTGGTGTTGCTGAATTTAGAACTACAGTCCTAAAGTCAGGGATCTAACTGTAAGTCTCAAACACTAGCCAATTCTGTATAATTTACTTGAGTGTTTTTATAACCTTTCCAAGAAACATCATCTGAAAAGCTAGTGCTAGAAACAAAGATTCCAGACTACCCAAGTGAACCACCATAAAACTGTTAACAGTTAAAACATCTGCTGGAAAAAGCCCAAACTTGATCTCTTGTTCATCAAGAATTTCACCTGTAGAACTACAAGACTCAATAATAATTCAAAAAAAATTGAGCAAACCTGTTAACCTACTTGCATCCAGAAGAAGCTTTACAATTTCAAAGTTAGAATGTGAGACACTGTAATGCAGAGCTGTGTTTCCATTTCCATCTGCCATATTGATGATATGTCTGAGGACAGCAGGAGAAATCTCTTCAAAAGCAGTTATGTAGTCTCCAACCATTTCAGGGACAGCAGACTTCTGACTTGAGACACGAAACCACTCGTGCTGGATGGTATTTAAACAGAACCTCTGCCAAAACCAAAACAAAAAAATTTACATTTGGGCAGCCTATTTAAAGGATTTTCCATCCAACAAGTCAGCAATGCAGGTCAAGATTCTTTTAGTCCAATGTGGGAAGAAAGCATTCAGCTCACAAACAAGATGACAGACTGAAGCTACCCCTCTGACTAAAGCCTTCTTTAAAACCACTTGTTTACTTCCTCTCACTTCACCTCATTTTCAGGAATTATTCCCTTCTGAGGACATTCATGAGATTACTTACAGAATTAATCTCATCCTTCCAGAATTAATGGTTATCAAATACTCATGAACAGAAAAAAAGACTTGGAGTAACCATTTCCATCTTAACTAAGTTTATGAATCACTAATAAACACAAGACTGAGAACACTGAAAATGCACATTTCTCACTGGACTTAAAACAACAGCATGCTAAGTCAATTAGGACTGGTACTGAGGCACAAATTATCAAATGCATCAAGTATATGAGAACTGGCTGGACAGCAGTTTTGCAGGAGAAGAGCTGGTTATTACAGATAATTACAAGCTGAATTCAAGACAACAACATCACAGTGTAATGAAAAAGGCAAATACAGTTTTGGGGTGAATAAACAAATTTATAGCTTGCACAGCATGTGATGCAGCCTCTTCTCTGCCTATTGCTGTGAAGGCAACAGCTGGGCTACTTTGTGTGGTCTGATCACTGAATGACACAAAAGATTTGGATGAAACAATTTCAAAAGTGAACAGCAAGAATGATAAGAAGTCAAGGAAGTCTGACCTATGGGACAGACAGGAAGGACTAGAGATGCTATGCTGAAAGAACTGCTGAGGAAAGGAACCCTGTAACCTTTTCACAGGCAAAAGACTGTTGCAGTAAGAAAAGAAAGAACCTGTTCACCTGTCGTTGCAAGAGATTTGAGCTGCAATGAGAAGATGCAGGCTACATATTCAGGATAAACTTTCACTTTGGTATTGACTAGGGGTGGAGGAGTAGGAGCCTCTTAGGCCAGGTAACTTATCTGTTGGGAAAAACATAGGTAGCGCAGATCTTGCTGTGAGCCAAGGAGGCTTCCGCAGTCACCGCCAGCTCTGACTTTGAGAGGCAGCTTCTGTAACCTGGAAGGACCACCATATCCTCCTCATAACCCCCCAGGTGCAAGGTGGCCAGTACATTCAAGGACAGTTCTGCAGAAGAGACACTCAGAAAGCTTATCCAGCCTCTAGGGAAAACACTGCAGTAGCTCTAGAGGTGATGTGTGTCTGGTAAAGAGAGAATATTCTACATACATCAGTAATACATATATAACTGTGCTACAGAAACACATTTACAGAATGAAAACTGACGAAGTCCAACCATTTGAGTTGGATCACATGTATTGTGAACATATAGAATTGAAACAAAAAAGTGGTCATAAAGTGACACAATGTATTTTTTTTAATTTTAAGCGCTGCTGAGTGCAAAATACCACTAAGAAATTACTTTTAGTCACAGAATCACACAAATTATTAAGTAAATAGCATACTCCTTTTTATTATTTATACTTTATTCAAGTAATCCATTCCAAAATAAGCAGTCCACAGCTCTTTTTGGTGTAACCAGAAGCCGTAAGAGCTGGAAGAGGTTGGGATAACTTATATAGATCCTTTGCTGTACTGACATTTAACCTGTTTGGACAAGACTCCTTTATCAGCAGATAGAGAACAATAGCTGATGAGTCTGTAGTTTCAATCTACAAAGCACTACTTGTGCTGGAAGACACTTTAAGCACAAGAAAGAAAAACGTAAATTCAAATTACACTTCCAAGGCAGAGATCATCATGTGGTTATGCCACTTTTATACTTACAACTTCCAACAAGGCCTAAAGCATTTTTTGTTTGAATGTCTACACTATTCCTGAAGGACAGATACATGATTAAAAACTACCTGTCACAACTATATTAAACAACCTTTCAAAACATCCCCTGGACCTGACAAATGTCAGAACTGGATACAAACAATATTACTGTGTCATACACACAACATAACTGTCCTTAAGAAGCTGCAGATGTTCTATAGTAAAGGATATCACTGGATTGCTGCCATTTACATCACCACACAACTGTAAGAAATGCAAAATTCAGTTTCATATCACTAAGCAGTGTTCCTTTGCTTTCAGATTGCCGTCACAAGGCAGTATAGGCAATTCCTATATGAGGCAAATACAGTTTTATTTCTTGAGAAAGAGTATTAACAATGAATACTCCTTACTCTCTGCAGCACTGATAAAGTCACCAGTGCAGTAAGTGAGACAAACAGCATCCCTATGCTCAGAAGGAGGCAGATCACCTCAGTTTCAGAACAGATTATGAGCTCTTGTTGAATTAAGTAACAGGCTTCTTACGGCATACAGTCTCCTAATGTGAGGCCTAAGAGCTGCCCACAGCAGTGCTACTTAGAAAGTGCACTTACAAAAATAACACAGGAATGCACAGATGTGTTGAAACTGCACTTTCACTACTATTTTTATGTGTGTGCCTTGTGTGACAACACCCAAGCACACAAAACACAAGCACATTCTCTGGACAAAAGTCTCCTCATAGAAAGAGATTTGCAACCCTCACAGGAAAGATGAAATCCTCTTCTGCTTAGCCACTGCAATGCTAGTCCTGCAACACCATATGTCATCCTTCCCTGAAGTTTTCTATTGCATCTCAGAGAGAATTTTACCCTGTGTTGCTTACCACATCTTTGTTGGTTAATGTCTTGGGGTCATCAATGTTGTTTCTCAGCAGGTGACAGGCAGAAAGCATCTTTTCACTTAGCTCGTATCTGAGGGAGACAGCAACATATACTGCATGTTTCAATTCTTCTCTTAATGTTTCAGCATAGAAACATTTATCTTTCTGAAAGTTCTCTGGGAATTAATGTTTCCAGGCAAGCCATCTGCTGCTGCCATGCAGAAGCCACTCTGGCAGCTCTTCTCTTGTCATATTAGTGTTGAAGATAAGGTCTGTGCCTGTCCCACACGTCACTGTGGCCAACCATCTCTGCCTATAACGTGCAGAGAGGATAATGGCAATTTTTTTGGAATGTTCTCCCAGAAAGGAGAGGAGCTAGCATACTCTTGCGTAAGGTGGGCGTTTTAGCCCTCCTGGGTTACAAGCCAGCTGCTAGAGCTTCCAGAGCAACAAAATGCTCCACCGCAGCATGGACCATGTCCATGAGTAGCCATGTGCCCTCCCCTTCCCCTCAAAGGGCATTGCCAGGGCAGTCAGCTTGCAAAGAACATGTTCCTCAAGTACACATGGCTATCTAAGCTGTCCTGCTACTCCTCTTCACAACCACCCCCTGCTAGGGTAAATGTAAATTAGAGAGCTCTTTTGAGAAACTGCCCACCCTTCTATGCTACCTGTAAAATAACAGGCTATCCTAGAGTATTGTATAAAGCAAGCTCAGAGCACTTCAAAAGACACAACTCCAAGGCCTCCAAGCTCTTAATTATTAATTTCTGCATCTCTTTTATTTATCAGCTGACAATTACAGACAACTTGATCCTAAGCTACACCTCCAGTGAAACAGGACATTAATTTTGGTTTAGCTCTTTTGCGGTTATTATTCCACCTACATAATTTTCCAAGCTAGCAGACTTGTAAACCCCTGGCAAACTCATTATTTATAAAATATCCCTTCCCCATGTTTATACTTCCTTTTACCATTTACTAATGAAGAACCAGTAAAAAGCTCACAACACTATTGCTTTCTGTATACCAAAAAGGAAAAGCCTTGTCTGTCAAATCCTATCTTACACAGTCCATTACCAGCAATTTGAAAAGTAGCTGAAGACATGAAATACTGAACAAGTGTGTGATAGTGACCATAGAAGTATAGTAGAGTATGTGGTCTCACAGGAAGCGTATGATCTGAGGGCTGGACAATGTCCCATCCTATCACTGAGCAGTACCAGCCATCGCTGAGATGCTGTGGAAGGTACAAGTGCATGATACACTCCCAGCAGGCTGCTGGCCTGGTGTGCATGGCTCCAGACTCATTTGCTTGCTTGTTTTACAGACCAGGCCATCCACAAAGCATTGCCTGCTCCCAAACAAGTGCCATTTGTGTCCTGGGAGAGCCTCTGCTGGGTGAGCCACCCAGGTCTCACCATTAAAAGACCATTTAAAGTCAATGAGGTCAGCTGCTGGAAAGGATACCCTCTGACACTTTCTCCCTGCTCACACAAGGCTGTTTTGCCATGAAACCACTTCTGGCCATCCCCTCAAGCAGGAGGGAAGTGGGCAGCAATCAACCACTGATGGGGCTGATGCTTTCTCCACCAGCAGAAATACAGCCCACAGTTTACCCCATGCCACAAGGCAGCAGTGACCTCCTTGGAGGCACTCTGGAGAGGGTGAGCAGCCTACCTCTCTCTGATTTCCACCTCATCAGCCTCACACTCTGGGAGAGGGCTGTCCTTCTCTGCCCCCACGGCACAGACCTCCCCAGTGTGTGGGGCAGGCTGCTTCTCCTCTGTGTGCCCGTCGCAGGGGTACTCGTGGCCCTCGCACTCCTCCTCTGAATCTGAGGAGGAGCTCTCCTCGGAGCTGGAGTCATCGCTGGATGTGGTCTCATACCTGTGGGAAAAATGGGCAAGGGTGCTTGCTCAGTGCCATTGAGCAGCGGTCAGTACCTGCTTGCACTGGTGCAAGTGGAAAAATGTCTTGCAAAGGCTTAGTGCTCCTGTTTTTCACTCAGAGACCTTTTCTACTCACTGAACTCAGTGTCAAGTCCAAGTGACACTGTCATTAGTATGTACACAGTGTGTAATGAAAGAGGAACAACCTTTTTTTAAACACAAATCTTAACACTCTGTCAGACGTCTTATCCCCAAAATGAAATTACTTTGTTCAGAGTAAAGTGTGTTGTTGCCTTACTAGTCAGATATAAGCAGAAGTTAACAAACCTATGGTAACATTCCCCCACTATAAGTAATGGTACTTTTAGTCAATATGTATGAAATTAAGTAATTGGGATATTTAGGCTATATACTGCACAAAGCATTTGTACTAAAGAAAAACTAATCTGAGGCAAGGGCTAGAAAAGCTATATAAAACAATTTGATGAAACCATTTTCAAGTTCTTTGCAACATTCTGCAAGGGCAAGTAGTATTTCGAAAGATGAAAATTTTCCATATTGTTTTATGTAATTCTGTATAAAGTTTCTGTATTTATCTAACACAAAGCAAGAAAAATTAATTTTTGGGCAATGCCATCTCTTGCTGTACTGTTTAATTTTACAATGTTGTGCTTGTCAGCTGCCAAACATATTTACAAGTTATCCTTACTAAAGCATTGCCTGAGGAGTGTCCCCATGGCTGAACTCATTTCATTTTCCTGTGTTAAATTTGGCAGCAATCTCATGTACAGGTACTTGAGACTGATGCCATATATCACTTGAATGCACAAGAGGATTAAAATGAGCTCAGCTGTCTTGTTCTTCCTTCTGATACCTACACTCAGCAGATGCAGCTCAGCCTGAAGGATAGGCCAAAGCTATGCCTGTGTTCCTGAGTTCTTCCTGTCCTACCCACTGTGAAAGTACTCCAGTGCTACAGTGACAGATGTTTTGGAGACAGGTCTCTTACCCGCCATTAATGCCGACAAACTGCAGGTTCTTCTTGGTGTTGCTCAAATCCTTCTTCCCATCCCTTTTCTTCATTATAGATTTAAGGGTGTTTTCATTATTAGTACATACTGTTAGAAAGGGAGACAAAGCATACATATTAGTACAAATCTGTAGCCAGCTTTGACTGAGCAGCTTTAAACAATTTTTCATAACAAACAGCTGTTCAATTTACCAACTGAAACTGAGTTTTCTAATATTTTTATGCATATAGTCATGGTATAAGATGCATATTGGAAATACAGAAGAACTCTAGAAACTAGTGTAGTCTAGCTTTCCTGTCTTCCAACATGCTGCTGATCTTTATGATGCTTTAGAAAACTTTAAGAAAAGACATAGGCTTTTTGTTTTTCTTCACTATTTGTGGAAAACTTCTAATGCTGAAATGGGTTACTCTGCTCTATTGAGAAAATCTTAATTCTTGGTATCAGAGAGCAGCAGTTCTTTTCCAGAATGAATGCATTAGTACAGACAGCATATTTAAACAATACAGAAAGCGTATTTAACAATAAACTATTCAACAGGATGGGGAGGTTCAGACAAGGCTGGTCTTTTAGATTTTAGTATTCAATGAAACAACTTTTAAACCAATCTCTAAGCATAAAACAGGTAAAGCATTCATACAAATTTAAGTATTTTAAAAAATAATTATTAACTCTTTCAGTACGTTTTTCTTATGAAGACACTAAATGACATTTCACTGATGCTACAATCTGCCATTTAAAACCTAACCACTATCTGCAGACACAGGGTCTCAAACTGTGACTTTCCCTGTAGCTGCATCTTTTCCTGCTTTTACATTTTTGATAATACAGAAAACCTCTTTTAACTGTATTTCATATTCAGACTCCACCAGAATGATGAAAGGTGAATGTGAATGAGTTATTACCATAGAGGCCTGATGCAAGCTGGTCATCTGTCAGGTTAATTGGAGTGAGACCTTTATCCTGAGAAGAAAAGGACTTCCTTCCCTGAACAGTTTCCACCAGGGGATTCTTCCTCTCCTCCTGAGCAGGTACAATGTCCTGCTCCAATTTCAGTGTTCGCAAATTTGAAGTTAAGTGGGTGTTTGCAAGTTGGCCATGTGGGATGTACTCCAAAGTAGCACCTGCCAGAGAAGACAGTAGGCATCATGGAGGAGTCACACCAAAGTACCTTCACCAACAATGTGATCAACACAGGGGAAAAAAAGCAAACTGGAAGAGAAAGGGCACCACTTGTGCTTTAAAATACTCTTTTCTAAGGACTTGATATGGAAAAGACTGCAACTGCTTTCAGAAAATGCAAAAAATAGCTGTGAGTTTTTCTTTTGGTGAAAATACACA